>OX421448.1:31394260-31419260 GCA_949126865.1 Montipora capitata | reverse complement strand
TCATATATGATTCATTTCATATACCATTTCATCATTTATTCAGGGTATAATGTTTACCTTCTTCTTTTGGTTCTATGTGAAATTTCATCAACCACAGTTCGAAGAGAGCCCTCTGCATCCTCTTGGATAGCCTCCCTGGAGGGAAAAATGTGTGCTAAGTCCTCTTCACTCTTGCAAAAATAACCTTACAATGTTCTGTTGTAAGTTTGTTTGGATATATCTTAAAGGATTAAGGCAAGAGCAAAGTATTGTTCAAGGATGAGCCATTTTTATAGCCTGTACTTTTCTGGGAAAAACAATCATACTAAGAAGTGTAGGGAGAAGGAAATTTGTTGCAGTGCATTTGAGGAGATGGGGATTGACAAGTCAGCTCATAGTTCTTTGGTAGACTGTGCTTTTCAGTGAAAGCAAGAAGGCTAAAACAGGAGGAGGGGTTGCTATGCTGTGGGAGTTGGTGACAGTTCAGTTATTATTTATTATTTGCTTAATTGCCATGCGCCGATCAAATGCTTGGAACCAACAGTCAAATCAAATACGTGAGATAAGGGATCTTGCAAGCTTTAAACGTGCGATATCCTAGGACACATTTTAAATCGCTAGGGCACATTTTCTTACATGGCTTGTTCGTATTATTACATAGTAAATTATGTTGGTTACTAATTATTACTATTGTTTTAATTTCTTTGACATTAAATAATATTTAGCGCTAAGTTATACCTGGTTTATTAGTCGTTTTAACATTCATATCTTGTAATTCTTGTAATTTCTTAGCATTTATATTTTGTAATTCTTACACGGCATGCCTGAAAACCACCTTGTTGAGCCATTTACCGTGTTTTAAATAAAGTTGATTGATTGATTGATTGAAATCGAAACTTCAACACTCTCCCCCCCCCCCCCCCCCCTTCCTCCAGGCAAACCAAACCCCGGGCATTTGACTATCTTCTGTGCCCGGGGAGTGGGGAATTTGACCTTTGCCTGCGTGGGGTGGGGAAAATTGAACCAGAAGTGTCAGGTTTCAAATGATTTTTTTTTGGGCGCCGAAGTCGCTAACATCTATAAAACACGTGTTTGGACGAGATGGATGAGTTTAAAGGAAGAGATGTAGCATTTGTGAGCGATTGGCTTACAAAAAAGGTCTTCAAAAGGTTTTCATTAAAGACGGAAGGAGCCGACGACGATTGTTCTTTAGTAGGGTATGATGACAGGCAAATCCGACGATAGGGTAGGGCATTTGAACACCATTTTGGCCCGAGGGGGCGGGAATTTGAACGATCCAATCTTCAAAAGTTCAAATGCCCGGGCTTTGGGAGGAGGGGGGGGGGGGGGGGGGGTGTCGAAGTTTTCGAGTTGACGCATTATAGGATGCACTCGTCAGTGCAAATAATCGGGCAAATAATCGTTGGGATTAATTAACAGTGTAACAATCATCGGATCACACGATCCCCTGGCGTCGATAAAACCTAGAGCTGTGCTACATACCAAGTTCTTTCATACTGGTTTAGCCAGCGATATCCTCCTTCTTCTTCGTTCGCCATCTTGGATGTGCACATGCAATTAGTTGGACAGCGGATGTATGTGCTTCGCAGGACCATGTGCAAACGACAGAGCGCAAAAACCGCTAGACATGCGCACTAGAATCTGTTGCCGCCATTCCATTTTCAAAATGGCGGACGACAAATCAAAATCCAATACGTCATTGTGGATGCTGTCGCACCGCTGTCCTTCCTCTGAGAAATTTGAATAAAAGATATTCTCAATCTGACATCTTTCGACGATGCTTCAGAGCCGTCAGGGAAGAGATCGGACCAAAACCAGTTCGCCTAAAGCATTAGAGTTTTTGACCAGCTTCGAAGCTTCATTTGACGTTCGTTGTTTAGAGTTTTGCGTTTCTTATGGTGGTCGGTTACTCTTTAAGCTCAGAACAGAGATATGTTGGAGGTAAATTGTTTTCGCGAAAAATATCAAATATGACTTTTTTTTCGTTGATATGAAAATTTTTGAGAGGTGTTTAAAGGTGGAATTCCGATTTCATACACCAAGAGAGACTTTTTCAAATCGAAGTTTGAAGAGAAGCAGGTTTTTTTACCGCTAGTGTTCGTCTTCACAGTTGTAACTGGTTTTACACAGAAGCGAAGTCCAGTGCCTTATACTTTCACGCCACTCGATATAGTTTGTGAGGTTTTGGGGTCGTAAGTTGTCCTGAAATGCATATAACTTACATGTATGTTTTTAACTTCGAGTTAATATCTTGTCGACATTGTTCATGTAATACAATGTAAGTTTTCTCGCTTTATAAGCCAAGGCGACAGAGCGGCTGCCTGTTATATTTAAAACAGCGGCAAATATTGACAACAAACCCTGTTATTTTTTTCCCTTTAACAACGTTCATTGCTATGTTTTATTTAACTAAAAATAAAATATGTCAACTGTCACATCTGACTGCTGGGGGGATTGTGTGCTTTTTCAAGTTCATGGGACTCTTTGCAAAGGGCGAGCTAAGTTTATTCAACAAAGTAAGCTGCTTTTTCCGTTTAGAGACTGAAAATGTCAGCAAAGGTGCTCTAGTTCAATGTGCAAAGCGCCTTTTTTGGCTTTTGGTGCCAGCAAAACAGTTCACCACACTAGAAAATTTTTATTCGAGGGCCACTTGCTACTGGCTCACAAAGACTACAGAATTTGCCACATGGATGAATACATTTCACCAATGAAGGTGAGTGATGGATTAACATTACAATAGTTGCAATAATAATCTGCCCTGAATTGAATTTCCCCTACCCCTCAATATAGATTCTACGCCCCCTTCTTTGTCAGTGCCAAAAATCTGCCAAGAGAACTGAAGCACTAAGTTACACAGAATTAGTCAGACAGGTAGAAAATAATTAAGGATCAAAAGCAGGAGCTGGATATTAAGCAGAGAAAAATCGAGAACGAAAACAAAAACTTTCACAAAAAAACATGAAGGTAAGTATTTGGGTTTAGCTCATTACGACAATGACATGCCAATGCCTTTGCAGTACTAACCCCCCCCCCCCCCCCCCTTCACCAAGACACACACACCACTGACAGCAGTACACTGCTTAGCATTATGTTGAGCGCCACTAAACATGTTTCATTTCATATTATTATTTACATGCACAGAACAAACTGCATTGAACACGATGCACAACCCCATGAATTTCTCAAATTGCTTTTGGCCTATTACAAGACCAGTGAGTAAAACCCCACCAAAACGTTAGCTCACTATAATAAGGTAAAACAGATATCATTTTCATAATGGTTATGCTTTACAATGTAGCTGTGTCACCGAACACCCAAGGCCAATAATTTTGGTATTATCCCAACAGTAAACACTTAATGACTGGTCCCGAGGGAAACAGTTCATTTTGTTTCCCTAAAAATTTCAATGTTCCCCTGAGGCGCAGACGAGGAAAACAAAATGAACTGTTTCCTGAGAGACCAGTCATTAAGTGATTTGTTATATAGCACAAATAGGAAAACGTGCAATGGGAACAGCAACGGTGGTCGTCGGTCAACATTTGCGGTCAACAGTGCACTGTTACCCTCTGACGTCATAGATTTTGCACTGTTGCCCGCTCAGAGACTTTTGAACGGCAAAAGTGTTTTTGTTAGATGTCATGTGACCTTGAAGTAACCAATGAGAGCATGCGCTGCTGGGGAAAAACAGTTATATAACAAAAATAATTATTATTCAACATAACACACTTTTGCTGGAAAAACAAGATCAGCAACACAAATCAAATGTTGAATTGAGAGAAGAAAATGTTATGCTTCACAAAAAAGGACAAAGTTATAGAGACAACACAGTTTTCAAGAAAAATATTGGACTGACATAAAAATTAATACCATGCACATGTAACCCTGTGACAAAGCACCCCAAATGCCTAAATTTCCAATATAGGTTTTAGTCAGAACAAACTTTTCCTTATCACAGACTAAATTCTTATGGTCGTTAATTTTCTTTCTAGTGCAAATAATATTGAACAAAACAAATAGTGTATTGTAATAATCAACTGATGTATGTTTAGTATTTTTTCCTTTCATTTTCCCGAATTTGTTCTCCACCTATAGAAATCTGTTTGGGTCAAGTTAGCAGAAAATTGGGGAATCCACTCAAAAGAGACACTTGTAATACCACTGGCAGTACTAAATCCTAACATTACTCAACAACAATGACAACATTATTTGTGTTCCTTTAATATATGTTTTACAACTAAAGGAGACACTGCATTTAGCTCTCTTGTGCACCATACAATTTCACAAGTCACTAGTCAACCACTAAACAAAAGGAGGAAAGAACTTATATGATCCAGACAAAATGGGAAATTTTGGTGGTGAACATTCTCCAGACCTGTTTGAAAATATCTTCCATGCCACAATGTATTTACAACAATGAAAAGGGTTTTCCGTGAACCAAGAAAGCAAATCTGCAGAGAGTAAAAGTAGGTTCCTGTACTACTGCACAACTTCAGTTTCTTCATAAATCAGGTATGGCTACCATTTCCTACAAACAAAAACAATGATAAAACCATTACACAGAAAGTGAATAGTGACAGTGTAAGCACAAGGGGAAAGATAATACCTTACATTATGAAATTTTGAACCCCGGATACTGTTTTTAGCTTTCTGATTGGTTCACTCACTCTCAGTTAACAGCTCATATACATTATGACATAATATGGAAACTGATTGCGTCAAGTGTTACCACGCTGGAAACTGATTGGCTTTAAATTTGTCCAAGTGTTAAGAATCAAATGAAAATTTAATAAAACAATAATCAATGGATATGATTGAGTGGTTGATCTCATATCAACATGCACTCATGGAATTATAATAATATTATTGTTCATTATTGTCTTGTGCTATAGGAATTATATGCTTATTAGTATAATTACTGAAAGTTCTCTGCGCTGATTGGTTGTCATTGAGATGATTATTATTACGTGATAATCACCCAAGCAGTTTTTCAAAATAGCCACAAGCTGTTTTGTTGAGGTGACAGACGAATAAATTAATTGTTTTAAAGAAAATGTGTATTCAAATAATCAACTACGTAATAGGCGATTTGCATGATGGCATCATTTACTAAGAAATTGAGTTGCTTCTATTGTCAGGCAAATTTAAATTATTGTTTCGGATATTCCCTCAGAATTTATGAATGTTGGTGAATAAAAACCTCAACTTCACCTCGGTTTTTATTAACCGATATTCACCTTGCCTTCGGCGAAACAATAATTGTTAATAATTATTATTTGGTGTTCATACTAATTTTTAGTGTTAAAGAATTTTCAGTCAGGGGTACGCATCTAACTAAAGCTGTAAGGCTTATTATTATTATTATTATTATTATTATTATTATTATTATTATTATTATTATTATTATTATTATTATTATTATTATTATTATTATATAATGTACCTGAAGTGTTTGCATGCTTCCAAAGCTTTGCTGCACATGTGTTTCTGTAGCCGTTTTGCAAACTTACATTTATAAATGTGAAAAAGTTGACCAATATGGTTACTCTGTTACAGTAATGTACTTTTCTGGGCTGTTCCACAACTGATCAGGACAATATTGCCAAACACTGAGTGGAAGACGCTTTGATGCAGATTTCCTGGAATGGTTTCTGAAAAAATATTTGCGAGGAACAGCAACAAAAACCTCGCACAGATCGATGGCATTTAACAGTCAAGGTTACGTGACGTGGAAATTGTAAATCCCAGGTGTTAAGAAAATTCAACTTTGTGGCTGAAGTTCACTCACAGTTCATCTGCAGCAAGAAACCCAGTGGACGATTTTATACGATCAACGTTGTATGACCGCGTTACAGTCTTCAATAACAACGGCCAGCCAAACTTATTTTCAAAAGCAAAAACCTTTCGTCCATCAAGACCAAGTTGCTCCTGTAGTTCCCGAGAACAAAGAAGAATTTCGTTGCCAGTTCGCTGGTTTCTGTAAGATTTTAAATAATCTGGGGGCAGACAAACACCCCATGTCAAGAAAATTCACAGTAGCCAAAACCAACAAAATGATACAAAAGGACGCATTGCTACTTGACATGGAGACTTGCGAAGTAATCAATCGTGTGTCCTCGACCGTTGATTTGGAATCGCTGAGTGTTCTCTCCGACCTTGAAAAAAAATTCCTCTGGCACCCAGGGTATGAGTCGTCTAACTTTCCACAAAATTTGACAAATGCTAGAGTGTTATTCTCCACTTCGATCGATCACTGTCTCGATCACTTCGAATCTTTAGAGTTTGCACAGGCGCAGTTACGCGAAAAAAGCCTTTTTACGTCATTATTCTCTAGCCAATCAGCGGTTTTTGCGCTCTGTCTGTGCAAACCATGTGCATTGGGGAGTGCACATTGGGTTGTTCCTGCACAAAAACTCTCCTTTGGCGACTAGTCAGTGAATAAACTTTCCGAAAAACCTATCAAATCACCCGAGACAGCACAGAAATTAAAAGGTAAGCGAACTTTATTTACCTGATTGTCAGTAAAACGGATTTTGGGGAAGAAAGGTTGCGATTTGTAGTTTTCAAGGAACATTTCCCTTGAACAATTCAGTCAAGCTGAGTCGACCCAAACCCTAGCCTCCCACGCAGACGCTCTTAGGGCTTCATCTCGCGTTCCTCCCCCACGTGAACGCGTGACGAAGCCCTAAGAACGTCTGCGTGGGAGGTTACCCAAGCCCTGGCCAACTCAAACTGTAGCTAACTGTCGCACAAAGTTGGATGCAAGGCCCCTACTTTGCTCGATCCAACGTTGTTCGACCGTTTGGTCGCCCATGTTGGAAGACGTTCGTCCATCATTTTTTGTCCGATCAAGTGTTGGAGAGAGTTTGCTTTCGGTAAAGCATTATGCGAAACAATTCGGCTCGAAGCAACAATATGTTGCCGTGTCTTGCCGCTCTTCCAACAAAGATGTACCCTGAATCGCGTCACTTTGGCGCGACAAGCCAGTCACAAATCGCTATCTTACTTCTAGGATCTATTTCTAGCATTATTTGCAACTAAGACCAATCAAAGGCAATAGGACGTCGTGGATGTTGATAAACAGCCAGAAAGCCTCACACACTTCCGTCATAATGTAAGGTATTGCTTATCCTAAATTGAAAATGAAGGGATCGAAAACTCTTTCTGGTTGGCAAGAATCCGAGCCCTAAAGCTGGCCTTTCAGCTGGACACCTTTTTTGGTGCTCTTTTTGCAAATGTCTGGTGCAATAGCGTTTAAATTTCTGCAAATTGATCTGGACTCATTCTCCTCATCTTCTTTAACCTGGATGTATCTTGCAGTGATAACTATACGACGCGTTCTCTTAAGAAACCATTCTCTGTTTTTTCTTCGTTTGAATCCGTCATTTCCGTCCTCCAACAGTTTTAGTGCTACAAAACGCTACGAGTACTTTTCGTTTCCCTGCTTTAGCGCCAACTTGAACTTGATTGTTTCGTCAAGCAATGTTGGATATACCCTGCCGGCAAAGCCTTACTTAACTCTGCCGAGTTTTAGAGAGGCTCTGCTTGCAGGGTGTGTTGGATAGTATTTCTTTCAGGTTATTAAGAGTGGGGTGCCTGTGAACTACTAACTTGAAAGCTAAGTGCACTTCCTCTATAAGCAAAGCATTTACATTTACATTTTTACGTTTTAACCCATGTTGTCTTTATTGCTTTAGAATTAATGTTCCTTTCTCATTACAAATTCAACTTTATTCTCACAATACTGAATTTAAAATCCCCAAAGCTGATACCAAAATTGCTGAACGGCATTGTGAAGCTCGGCTGTAATCAAACTGCCTCGTTTGTTTTATGTTTGAATACCATTCGGTAAACAGGGAAATTGCAGATAAGGATAGCTCAAGTGAGAAGCCAGTAATCTGCGGCGGTTCCTGTACTCAAGAAGGGGAGTTATAGCGTGCTTGAAATAATCGTGATAAAATTGTATGATTCTAGAGGCGGCAGGATCTGGCAGCTCATCGTAGTAGTCGAATAACGTATCGTAATGGTACAATCCAATGTTCATGGCAACCGAGACCTGTTCCTAGGGAGAGAGAAAAAAGGTTCCTTTTAATAAAATTACGGCAGCGGAATGTAACAAGAGTCAAGATTTTGGTTTTCATTCTATGGGAGCGTTTAACATCCGAGAGAGAACATTGGAGAAGGAATAAAAGAACACCAAGATTAAGGCAGCTGTAAAGCTCTACACCAAACAAAACAATCCCGACCCATCAGTGGTTGCAGTGGAAAGCTTTAGGAAAAGGAGGCATAAACAGCGTGACACTGGATCATTAAGGATGCTGAGAAATACGCACATAAGCTGGGCTTACAGCTTGAACTAGTGTTTCCATATCCTCTTTGCATTTCAGAGGAAGGTGATGAAGTGTGTGAAACGAAGGTGAAAGCAAAGCTAGAAGGGGGAGAAGTAGCAAGGGAAGATGGCTGGAGGAATGTTTGGATGGCTCAACCTCCCGAAAACTGCGCGGAAACGTACGGTCATCGGGTTGCAAGGGTTGTATCACCCAACTACGAAGTTGAGTCCGGGAATCGAGCCCAGGCCGCATTGCTCGACGGCGCGTGCTCTCACCACTGCGACATCCCTTCTCCCCTGCCCCATCCAGTACACAGCTATTACAACGTCTCCTGGGATTGGCGCCGGAAACAATGGACCAAAACAAACAACCAATCAACGATGAGCCCTAACCCTAAAAACAATAGAGCTGCGTCTTAAAGGAATCCAATGAAATTAGAGGTTGTAAATCGGAACAACTTCCTATCGCTCCCTACGCATGCTCCTTGGCCTGATCGGTAACACTAACCACTGATATGTTGACATTTGCCAAATTGAAGACAGAAGAAACCCCTGGTGGTACTCGGGTGTCGTTGTAAACCTTGGTGGGCAAAATTGGAGTGAATCCTCCATAATCGGCCACAGGATAATTGACAGCAGCATGCTTCACGCTCAGTAACCAAATCATTTTAGTTACTATGTCGACAATCTCATCTCTTGTGGTTAGCTCAGCTGGGAAGTCTTTAACCTGAC
This sequence comes from Montipora capitata, assembly GCA_949126865.1. Classification (NCBI taxonomy): domain Eukaryota; kingdom Metazoa; phylum Cnidaria; class Anthozoa; order Scleractinia; family Acroporidae; genus Montipora; species Montipora capitata. The sequence continues at coordinate 31,410,202 of OX421448.1, read as the reverse complement.
GAGATAAGAGATACAACAGCGGTTATCCGATAAGCTTAAAAAGGATGATGTCCTGTTAGTCGACGAATGGAAGAATTATTTTCGGAACGATCAGTTCGAAGATCATGGCCAGCCTCTCAAGATTAACCCTTTTTTTAAGATATTGGTAAAGTTACAGGAAATGTTTGATTTTATTGCATTCCATTTCGGTCACTTAGCCATTGGGGCGCTTTTCGCGCTAGGACAATTTTCCTTAAAAAGTTTCTGGATACACGACTCACACTTCGCAATCCAAACATGTAAGCACTAAGTAACACCCTGCCTCCTGATCTCAGTCACCGTGCAAGAAGTTATCACTTATAACAGAAAAGCGTGAAGCGAAGCCTCCCAAAACTGGGATAGGAAAAGCATAAAACTTTGCTGCTATGTGTGAGGGGCTGGCAGCTTCATTGCCAGAATGGCGTATACTGATCAAAAACCGGAGAGCCAGATCACAGGTTGATATGGTAAGAGCATCGTTAGCTTATTGAAAGGGGGGTTTTCTGTTCAATAATTGTATGTTTATTACCTCTCCATTTCCTCCATCTGGTCCAGAACCATCCACAGATAATTCATTGACAAACGCTTGTAATTCCTTGTCTTCCTTAACGGCATTATTGCTTCGATAGTATCTGAAATGGGGAAAAAAGAACCAGATTCGCCGACTGCGGCAGAAAGCAGGAAAGAATTAGGCTTGCTGACACAATCAGACAGCCCAGCACACCAATGGTCATGAAGAAATGATGATGGAAGAATTAAAGACCTTGATTTGAAAGGAGCGATTTGACGGCTTAAGCTGCTTAAGGACGTTCGCGCCCATTGCTACTGCGCATTTTTTCGCGCATGTCACGCACACGTCGTGCATCGCAGACCACGAAGGTAAACACGATGCTAAAGGCGCAAACATTTTCCACAAGAATGGAACGTGAAAGCATATGGCATTGTGGGATAGCTATAGACCCAGGTCTTCTCGGAAGTGTCACGCAATTGCGTGACAGTGCAAATAGACAATCGCTTTGAGAACTTTGCAGCGATTTTACTCTCTTGAATGCTCGGTGACCCCCATTTTTCTTTCCGTAGATCACTTCCTCTCCTGATTTTCTCCATTTTAACAAAAAACAAAAAAAATATGTACGTGAGAAGTTACAAATATTTCGCCTTTTATGCTCTCGTGCGACCGAAGTTATCTTTCTTAGACTAATATGTATCGTTTTTGAAGGTCTATTTCACCTCAGAAAAATACATCAGCTGCAAAAGTTTGTTTAGTTATATTAGTTATGTTGAATTGAGTACGTTTACCTGATCTAAATTTCACTAATATAGCTTGTTTATTGCTGATAGTTGTAAGCTAAAATCGTCTTAAAATAACGCAATCTTTTAAAAGCGCACCTCATGATCTCGAAAACGAGCACGGGTGACCCCCCATTGTTTTTGCCTTTTTGGCAAAAGTAGATCATTACCTTTCTGCGTGGCAAGTTTAAAAAAACATCTGTACGTGGGAACGTTTTGGGCGCGAACGTCCTTAAGGCAAATATCACATTCAAATGTGCGAGGAAAAAGTTAAATGTTGCTGCGCCTCGTGAGTTTACAACATTTTGACCTTTGTGATGACATATATGGTTGTCGAGAAGAGTGCGGACAACGCTGAACGGCATTCGATTTGTTAATGTGACTTTTTGGGAAACGTCCTTGGCCGTGTTGTTTGAAGTCCTACAGATTCAATCCAGGGGTTAGGAAATAAATTTTTTTTGAAGCTTGCCACGAATTAATGATTGTATACATATCAACTAACACCGCATACTCAAAGACAAAGCACAGTTGAAGTGTTTGCTATGAGTCTAACAATTAATAAGAAACAGAAGTGTGATGAATACAGACGCGTAGACATAATCCTGCACCATTCTCTCGATTGCCATCAACAATAATTCACTGTCGTCTCGATATGGAAAATATGGAAGCAAGTTTTTATCATCCAGGCCGCGTTTCTAAATGTACAAAAAAGGGAAAAAGTTACAAATTAAACATTCAGTTTACCAGAATCTTGCAGTTAAGGCCCCGTCCACAAGTATCCGTATTCGTTTGAAAACGCAACGTTTTTCTTCGTTTTCAAAAAAATTGGTGTCCACACGTAGCGTTTTCGCATCGTTTTCGCCCGACCATACGTCTACGATGAATCGATTTGAAAACGATAACTTTTTAAGGATAACCCGACTGCGCATGCTTGACATGGTATTCGTTTTTATGATAACTGTTTCAGCTAGAAAGTTGTCTCACCAAGCGCTAGTACGTCCAGCCCAAAATCGTTGAGGTCTTGGCTAAATTTGTTTGAAATAAGCCCAAGTATTGAAGACAAGAAAGTGAAGCGCCTGTCCGCCATCTTGAGTCACTGTTTTCGAAAAGTTCCGTTTTCGTCCGTCCACACATACACGCGAAAACAGTGTTTTCAAAAAGTTCCACTCTGGAGAGCGTTTTTGCAAAGTTCCGTTTTCAGTGATCATCATCATCGGATACGTGTGGACGAATTGCCGTTTCCGTAAAGAAAAAGTTGCGTTTTCTACGTGTGGACGGGGCCTGAAATACGATATTTCTTTTGAAAACAATAATTCTTCCACCCATCACGCTTTACCGGAGAACGTAAATCAGCATTGAGTTGTCTGACAAACGAAAGCAAACTCTGTTGAACAAAAGTAACCTAATGCCGCTACAGAATAGAAGACTACAAGATATCGCCATCCTTATGTATAAGGTAAAACAGACTATGCCCCACAAAAATATGCGAGCTATTTCATATGCACTGCTCACCTTATAATTTAAGGGTGTCAGAGTTTGCCATCCCTAGATTTACGACCAAGAAGTACGGGAAACATTTACTCGCCTATTTGGGACCTAAGTTGTGGAATGGGTTGACAAGCGAAATTAGCTCCCAGCCATCCCTGGGGAGTTTTAAACATCGTATTCGCAAATGTGATTTAAGTTTGATCGTAGAAGACAACAATTGTTTGAACTGCATTCTTTGTAACTCATAACAGAACGAAATTTCATTCACCTTGGTTTTAAGGTTTTGAGTTTTAATGCCTTGGGATCTTAGGATTTACTAGGATACCATTAGTTGAGAGTTAGTAGGTTTTAAATTATTATTAGTTTTAATGTTAACAGGTCCATATTTACTTTATTATTAAGTGTCCCAAATTAGTAGAGGAATATTTCCCATCGGCTAGATACCTTTGACACGTTAATAAAGTCATTGATTGATTGAAAGGTTTTCAACTATCTGTCTTGATTTTTTTTTTTTCCACAAAAATGAAGAACTCATAAGAACAAAATTTCTGGTTTCGATGTCAATAATATTTGTCTGTGATTGCATTTCTCTCTAGGACTGTAAAGTGAACTCTCGTTACATGGAATATTTTATAATAGAAAACGCTTTCAGTTTACGCTGGGCTGCAATGCATTGCCTAATAGAAAGCACGTATCATTTACCTTAATATCACCATGGAAATCCGCATCTTTCCAGCTCAATGTTTTGTAACCACGTTCCAGTAGTTTTATAGTTCCTATGCGCCCCATAGCAGTGAGTATGTCCATGTAGCCCCCAGGTTTAACCAGCTTTGGGCCCCCAATGGCGTTTGTAGCAAGGAGTCCTCTACAGTGATACTTAAGTAGTTGGTTTAAAGGATGTCTAAGGGAAAGTTGACGGTATAACACCACGCAGAAAGGCTCCATAAGAAGATGAATCTGTAAATGTATAAAATGCATTTTGAATCACTTTTCCTACAACAAAGTGAGAAATTACGCAGGAATATGGCAGCTTTCAACTGACCGTCGAAAGTAGTAGAGCAATTTCGATATATTAAAATTCAGCCCGAAACAAAAGGCATCACCTCGAGGCTCTGGGGAATAGATATAAGTATGAGTTCATTCCCCAGAGCCTCGAGATGATGCCTTTTGTTTCGGACTGAATTTTAATATATCGAAATTGCTCTATTACGCTGGTGTAACTGCTGCTTTTTGAATGAGAATCGAAGGCAAAATGATTCGCGACCTGCACGTGCACAAGTCCTGCACTATTTTTTTTTCTTTTTTTGCTGTTTGGATTAACCAGGTGATCTGATGACGTAATTCGGAGGACTGGGGAGAAAAATTTTAACGCCGTATCCCACAACCGCGCGCGGCCTTGAATGTTATTTCCGAATTCAACGTGGCAGAGGCTAGGTTAGATCTCGGCGGTTTCCACTTGAATGTTCATTCAGTAACAGGAAATGTGAGAGACACGGAATGATCTGTTGAGTTTTGGCGATGGAAATACTGCAGGAAATTTGGAAACAAAACCTAAGGCCGCGGGCGGTTGTGGGATACGGCGTTAAAGTTTTTCTTCTCAGTCCTCTAAATTACGTCACCAGATCACCTGTTCGCGTTTTCTTCTGACAAATTGCTATAGGTCCGCAACGTGCATTTACGATAGTCTGTTGAACCGGAATTGGTCGGAGGAAAGGAATCGATATCGTTTCAGTGACTGAAAGTGTCTCATTGCTCATCGAGCCAGATCCAAACTATATACCTTACAACTACGCCTTACGCAGAAAACGACAGAGACAAAAGATGGCGACAGTGCCTACAGAAGCATATACAACCGTAAAATAAAAAAGGAATAAGGATGATGTTTTGATCTGACCTTCAAGAGATGTTCTATTATCTGGCTATAGGCGTAATCTGTCGCTTGTACAACCCATTTGGCCAACATCCAAGATCCGCCATTCATAGGGGAGAACACAGGAGAATCTGCAAACAATGAGAGTAAGAGATTCATTCTTGAAAACGCCCCTTTTCCTTTCGAATTCTCCTTCCTAGGTCAAAGATTATCTAAATGGCTCCTTAATCAAAAATGCAGTTTGAATTATGACTCTATCATTCTTCACGTGGAACTCCCCATTGCCCTCTGGCGGTATATGTTCTTTTAGAATGCCAGAAGAGACAATTACATTTAGTAAAATTTCTCTTAGGTTGGTCAGCTTGTTTCTGCAAAGTACTGAACAGCCGCAGAATAAAAGCCGTTGTTGAGACTCGCAGTATTCGCGGGTTTAACAACCGTCGAAAAAATGCATTCGGCCACCCAGTCTCCCTCTCTTTTCTGAGGAGATCGGAAGTGATACTGCTTCAAAAGCACGCAAGATCTCGTCCGTTTCTAGCGAATGACTATTTGTTTTAAGACAGTGTTTGGTTAAACATAGTTTTTTGCAAGCTTATCTAACCTGGTTTGAAATCAATCTGAATTGCTGCCGGGCGAAGACGTTTGTCATCCATCTGGGATTTTATCGAGAAAAGAGCCACTGGCGATTTTGTGGGCCACAGTGTTCGACCAGGATTTTTATCAACTGTATCATCAAATGAAACCATGTCGTCGAATACCTCGTATCTTAGAACATATACGTTTCCTTTCTTTATAGCCTAATATGAAACAAAAAAGATTTAGCCCGCTGGTTTAAAATAGAGAAACAGGTTTAGTTAAACAGTACTGGTTTGAGCCCAGGAGTCATATCAAATCTCCATATCGTATTGTATATTCCCGCCAAGCTGGCAACATCACTAGACAGACCAATAACATCACTTTTCTACTGACCAACCAGGTCAAATACCAGAGTACTTAAACGATTCGCCGAAACAACACAAATCTTTCGACTCTCCGCTAAGGCTGTCGCAAGGTCGGTCAATGTCACCAACAACAGACCTTCTCAGAGCTATTAGCGACCTTCAGATCGAAGTACGAGAACGACTACTAGTACGAGTTTTCTGTACTGGGCACTCGCATTACGTTTAACTTAAGAACGAAAATTCTTGAAATACGCGTGCTCAGAAATGAAAACTCTTATTCGCAGCCGTTCTCGTACTCCAATCTGAAGATCGCTGTTGTCACTATGGCGACCTTACTTCATCACGTTTTGTCAAGTTCGGTTAAATGACCTGTCTTGGGCACCGAAGCTCTACAACCTGCCGTTATTGGTTGTTTTCACATAAAACACCGTAAGCTTTGCGTTCACTTTCCAAGGCAGGCTGCTCATGCACTATAAAAAAAAAAGGGATCCTTGTTTTTAGCATATTTATCTCTTGTCAGTACTTGCTCGCTAACTGTGAGTAATAGGCAACCTGTGACTTGAAATCAAAGAGGTTTTTTAGTGTTTGGGGATGAAAAGTTAATTTCAGCCAGACGTGACGTCTGGCTGAAATTAAGGTAGCCGTGAACGAAAAGCTTGTTGATCTCTCTATTATGGACGCATAATTCGTCGCGGACGAAACTGTGCAAACATATCTTCTGCGTCTTTAACTTTCGTCTCAAGTGTTGCGTCTTACAGGGCAAAGAGTTTTGATAGAGGTACGACCCTTTTTGTGCCCGTGTGGTAGCAAAAAATCATTCTTCATGCATTATTTTTTCATAAGAGTTCGTCCCCGTCTACACTTGACCAGTGGACAAATGATAGTTGCATAATTCGTCTGGACAGATATAAATGCGTTTCCTATACTAAAAACGGCTGTTTTTTGTAGATTCTATTTCGTGGTGAGCCATCGTTTGTCCACAAGCCCATAAGTCTTTGTCCAAATCGAAAACGGGCAGATGTAGTGCAATGTAGATTACGTAAGACGAAGATTGCAGAAGATGTAATATATCAAACCTCTTCCAGTGGTTCATTGCTTCCCGTGGCGTTCTGGATGGCAGATTCCCAGTTGTAATTTGGGTTAAGAGTTTTCTTTAACTCTGACCACGACAGTCCCACGTCAGCTAAAACAGCGTAATGAAAACTGAATAAGATGTCTTAAGAGACGAAAGAAACACTTTGTTGCGAAAGACATCATTGAATTATGGTGTACTGTTTATTTTGATAATGAAACTCTTGAAACTACTCTTGGTAAAGTATCACCAGATTCAATTAATTTGTGCCAGTACTTTACATGTTTGCTCACAAAATTGCCATTCTGATCACCTTACGGTAACTGTTTTTGAAAGGTCGAATTTCTCATGAGACGCAAGAATAAGCACACGCAAAGCCCGTAGACGTGTTAAACGTACTAGTCGTTGATTAGATTTCTTTCACAAAAGACATTAAGGACCTTAAGATCTACGGCGATGTCGAGGACTCAGAAAACGTCACATCAAAATATAAGTCTTTCGTGATTACTTCATCTAGTTCACGTCAGACCTTTCGGTCCCACAGGTCAGACCAATCATATTGGACCACCTTCTAAACTAGTCCCGAATAACATCTTCGGATCAAAGCGAAACGGGCCATTCCATTTCACTTGCAACCTAAATTTCTGAAAGTTTTGGCCAAACGGAAAGCACTAATGCACGGTAATTGGCCTTAATTGGGAAAATAATTTCGGGTTAATTTATTTGGTTGGAAAATAGTACCATACTCACTTGAGTCATCTGTCACTCTGCGAAGAATCATTGTGTTGGTGCCACTGAGCCTCTGTTCGGCAAAGATGCCGTCATCTCGCCAGTCCTTGAGTATGGGGTTCAAGGTTTCTTTGTCTGACACGCTTTGACATTTGACGTTAATGTCCTGAGATTCAAATTATAAAGCGCGCATAAGTGGGCAGTACTGAGTTTGTGTGCATATTGCCTAAATCAGTTGTCGCTAGTGACTGTCACAACCATCCTTGCAAATCTATCGTTGTCGTCAAAAAACATGAGGGCGATGACTTGAAGGAGTACGTAGTGCAAGCGAGACTTTAAGGACGTTCGCGCGAAATTTTTTCAACATTGATTTTTTTCTGAAACTTTTACCACTGTAAGATGATGAGTTAGTTGTGTCAGAAATGTAAAAAAAATGGGGGGTCACCGACTTCGTTTTGGATAGATCATGCCCGGAAAAACACCCAAAATGGGACAAAATCGGGCTTCGTTAGCGAATAAGGCCAGTGTCTGTAAACCCAAATATATTGCAATTAAATCTTTGAAGTGAAATCTTCTCTGCCGAATATTGTTTAAGTGGACTTACTAAGTGAATTTAGTCAACTGGTGAGGTTCTTTAAAGATCAAGTTCGCATTTAGCGACCACAGTTTCACGCGCCTTGCAGCCGCAAGATGGCAGGATTTGGTGTCCCGTGAGCAGAAATCTTGAAATTTTTTTAACTTCCCACATTGATTTTTTGTTCATTTTTGGACAACGTGGAGATAATTGTAAATAAAATCCGTTTCTGGAAAGAAAAATAGGGGTCACCGAACGTCCAAGACCGTTAAATCCAGGCAAAGCCATAGCAATGGCCTTTTGCCCTATCATCTCTCATTTTATTACTTAGCTCGCGCGCTCGTGTATGACGTGGCGTGTGAATTTGCGTGCGCAGTAAGGATGCGCAGAAACAATTGGCGCGAACGTCCTTAAGCTTCACAAAATAGCGATTCTGGGAATATATCACGGTTTCTTATCAGAATATGTTTTTTCCAAGAAAAATTCGAGGACTCCTCGAGATATAGCTCCTGTAATACAAGTGATTATGGCTTATAATTGGCTTCATCGTTTTGGCAAATGTCGCAAACGACAACTCAATTTTGGAATAGCCAACTGGTACAGGCCTCTTTTTTCTTATTTGGGTCTCTTACTAATCTGTTATGTGTATAGGAATGGCTTCTTTCTTTCCCTAGCCTTTGAAGTAAACACCTCGTTGAACACTTCATAAGATTCCGAGGCTTAACATATTTACAACATAGTTTAGACGAATAGACCATTTTAAAAGTGAGGCTGGAGTTGACCCTTCCCTTGATACAAATCTCACTGCTTTTCTTATGTAAATAGAAACTCGTTAGCATTACAACAACATGATTTAATCTCTATTCCCCCCCTTCCCCCCGCCCCCACCTCAAAAAAGCGTGTTTTCTTGTTTCTCAAGATATTTTCTTTTGTTCCACTCAATCAGTTTAAACTGCCTAGAGTTCCTTCTCCGCGCACACAATCTCAAACCGCTACTGGAGAAAACCTCAAATTTTACTGAGAAATCAATAAACTTTACCAAGTCTCCAGTACTGTTGCTTTTCAAGTTGCTTCTAAATGCCTTGAACATGTCTTCGTACTCCTGAAACTCCTTTATATCCACATTAAGGTGATCTTTCATCCAATTTGTTCGAAACTCACTTATGTTCTGCAACATGGTTACGTACCCCAGGAACTCATTCTTCGCGAATGGATCTTGTTTGTGATAATTCACAAATTGTTGAATGGACATGTTTACCAACGGCGTTGGGAAGGGAAACCGTTTGGCAAGTTGAAATAGTCCTTTCTGCTTCTTGAGCTCCTCTTCTCGGTAAGGGGAGCACTCTTTGGGTGAGTCCTGTGGCAAACTTACGGTGCAATTTTCTTGGTCTATCAAGAGACGGAAAACCAAACCTTAAATAAATTCTTTGCATAAGAAAAGAGATTCCCAAAGTACGTGTTTATGACAACAACTCTCTTTGGGGGACTCCACTAGACTTGGTCGCCGTGATGTCATTTGAAATTAAATATACATGTAATTTGTTGCTAACCTGAGCTCGATGTTTGTCTCTTAAGGCTGTTAGTGGGCTCTTCCGCGCTGCGATATAAAAACAGAGAAGACAACAAAATTGAAACGCCATTCATCTAACCACTAAAATGCGATGAGATGGCAGTACCAGTCACTTTATTCCTCTTCAAGTGCTGGTTCATCTGCAAGTCTGATATTCCTTATTGAAGAGAATTTAAGATTTATAAGTAGTAGATAAAATATGAGCGGGAGATCTGTAGGGGCGTTTACAATGGCGAGCCGATAGGCGAGCCATTGTAAACGTCCATACAGATCGGACGCGAATATTTTATCCTGCTTGTGAAATGAATACATTAAATTGAATGCAAAGTATTGTTATTTTAATCAGTAGAGATCTGTATCAAAAGTTAATGAATACTAATTAGCTGAGCAGGAGTTTGTATCAAAAGTTAATTCTACTGTTTAATAATTCAGTTGATTTGTATTGGGGTTTACAGTTGAGTACATGTGATCGAAATACTGTGCTGGGATTGGTTTGCACCCTCATGAATTATTAATGAATTTTACAAGTTTAATTACAGTATTTAAGGAATGCTTCAGTACAAGGAAGCTTAGCTATTGCACTCAAGAATCCCTACAATGTTCGACCACCACGATATTGAGCTACGAGCCCGGGGAGGCCGCGGTTTGGCCTCCTGATGCCGCGACTGTCAAGGGCTACACCCCACGCGTTCTCGAACGATAGATTGTAGGGGAATGGGGTACCTACGGTTTATCGTAGTGGCGTTTTCGTAACCGTCGTCTTCCTTGCTTAAGCTCCCGGCTGTCATGTCGTTTGTAACAAGCAGGCTCCTCCATTGAAAATGGCGCGCTGTCAAAATATAAGGGCTTGGTGACTAGTTTCGAAAGCACCGCGCCATTTTCAAAGAAAGAGCCAATAACGATTTCTAGTCAATATTCAAGTAACTTCATCTTTGTAACACCTCAGTTGATGGTTTTTAAATCCTTTCCTTTTTATCATCTCGCACACGATTTAAGTAAATGTATAACAGAAAGGCCAGCCAACATATTTTGTATCGACTTTATACAGGAGCTCCTGCTTTGTACAAGTTACAACACAACGTTCACATAACGTTTTCAACTTTGAACGCATCTCTTCCTGGCCATTCGTTATCAAAAGTACATCATGATAGCTGTGCTGTTCATCAAAAAAGTCCTTTAAATTCAACGGAATCAGTTTTGACTTTATTTTGTGGCTGTTATCAACAGAACAGCATACGTTGGGATTTCAGAGTGGTACTAAAAATAGTGTGATAGCGTCCCCTTAAACGTTTTAAATCGGGACGGTATTTGCCCCCTAAAGCACACTTGGCCATCAGGCCAAGATGGATAACGCTATCTACGGGATAAATCACCATCCAACGGATAAAAACTAGCAAAACCAATTGAGTTATCCGGTGGACAGTTATTTATCCAGTGGATAGCTCTATCACCGGGGCCTGGTGAACATCCCCATCGAACTCAAGGTGCAAACATGATAATTTCTGTCGGACTCGGGCCATTTTCCCCACATAACGCCTTCTCCGTTACTGACTATACCTGGATGAATTTATGGGCAGAACGTCAAAAATAATTTATGTCTTTCAACACGCTCATCCTTTTCCCTGCAGGAAATGGCATTCTCGAGGAATTATCCCCGCCGTATAACTCATAGAACGACCTACCTCTCCGTGAAGATGAACTCTTTCATGGTTACGAGCAAAAAATACATTATCACACGAATCCACATGCTTAAGGCTCCACTCTAAAAGCGACAACTGTTGATACTTCTGCAAAAGAGACTGAAGAAAAAGAAAGACGAGATTAAACTTATAGACTCTATACCGTTGCACTACACGAGTAAGAAATAATCAACAGCAACACTTTCCCAACCTCGCCCTATGTAAAGGAATCCAGATGGCCCTCGGATTTCAGATCCCAGCCCGGGGATCCGGATCCCGAGTCCTCGATTCCGGAGTTCTGCGCAAAGGGATCCTAGATTCCATCGAAAGTCGAGGATTCTGGATTCCGGATTCCGGATTCCAAAGCATCACATTTGCTGGATTCCGGATTCCTTCACACCGGGCGAACAACTGGTATCTCAATTAAGTCAAATCGCTTTACGCCGACGAGAAAATCTAGTATTTCAACTATAAGCAACAATACGAGTGATTCTAAGCGAAAGTGATTATCTCAGGCCCAGGTTTTTCTCAGGCTTCTCTCCAACTGCTCAAGTTGCCTCCCAAACTATTTTTGTAAAATCTGAATTCCGAGTTGGTGTTTTTGTCAATGTTGTTGTTTTATATATATTCAATGTCAAAAGAGTGATTCTATTGCATCAGGCAAAGTGTGTTGGCAGTACACAGTTATTGCGAGAGAAGGTTAAAAAATTTGCTGTATATTCGTTAAGCCCGCCGCACACTAAAGCTATCATCTTAGCAAAGTTTCACCCTTGACTGTTGGCGAAAGCAAGTTTCCCTCCCTCCCCCCCCCCCCTTTCAGGTGTGTGGTGGCGTTTTGAGCGCTAATGTTCACGCGTGCCATCGGCGCCGAATATTCAACATGTTGAATAATTTTGTGCACGAGTGAACATTTCCTCCAAGTGCGCTCGCGTGCAAAGCCATCAGCATTCTCGTCCCCAGAGCCCTCTGTTTCTTTTGTTCACGTGGTCGGCGAAACGAAAGGCTCTGGTCGCACCTAAAATTCAAATACCTTCATTGGCTAATTAAAATTGTATGCGCGGAACAAATTAAAATTACAAGTACTACGCATCACATTACGGGAACAAATCGACGACTACGCCGAAAAAGGTGTACTAGTTTCCGCGAAATCAATAGAGAACTTAAGCAACAACGGCGGCCACGGCAACGAGAACGTCATCTCAAAATATAAATTCGCGTTATTGTATAATCACTTCGTGACTATTTCACAAGGGTGTGGTAGAATTGCTCAAGAATGATACTGGTCCTAAATGTAAAGGTAAGGATCCTTATTTTACGAGGTTAACACGTGCTAGTGAAATAGAGTTACTGATAAACTTGTGGCCCTGGGTGCGCACCTTTTACCCCCCCCCTCCCTTCCTCCATCAATGCTCCGTTTACCGGTATTATAAGCGCTACAGCAGCTACAAGTATCAGAGGAGAGTTGAAACAGATGTCAATGGAATGAGACGGGTATCGAACTGGCAACCTCCAGCTCAACAGGCCGCGCGTTGGCCGACTGAGGTACGCCTGGAGCGAGAGGGTTAATTAAGTCGCGTCCATTGTAGATTTGGAAAAAGTTTCTCACGCGTGGATTGTGCACAGTTTATCAACGCCATGTTGTTTGCTTCGTCCCTTTATAAGCCAGGCCGCATTACCCTCCTTCTGGCTTTCCATGGTCACCTTGCTATTACAATAGCCGACAGCATCATCATTGATCGTCACTGATCATCATCATCATCTATTTATTCAAGCAGGTCAGGTAAAAAAAAACAACTATATAGCTGATGTGGACCTACTATAAAAATAAAGTAACTTAAAACTAATACTTACAGCTAATACAAAAGCAAGCGGCTTGTAAACAAGCCATTTACTTGTTTCTTTGCTGTAGTTTTGGCAATGATCTCAGTTAAAGAAATGTAATGCATCACGCATCCAGTTCAAAACTTCACTTTTTAGGGTTGTTTGCGACAACTGAATTTTCTTCCCATCTGCGATAATCATTCCAAGAAGGCACTGCATGGCTTACTGCCCTCGCTTATTTCAGTGACCACTGTCTTAACTTGATCCACAAATTGCTACTTTGGATAATGCACTCGAAGGCTTAAAAAAAGGATTTTTTTTCATAAGAACAGACTTCGCTTATTTAATTTCTCCTATTAATACAGTCATAGAACACTCAACGGAAAGGTCAAGAGAAAGATCCGGTGAACAGTTGTATTGATTAACAGACGAAAACTAACTGACTTCGACGAGTTTTCATAAAACCGTGAATAATTCGACCCCCTACCTAGGAAAATTATTGTGTGGACCGAAATGAAGAATAGTTTTTTCTCACCTTAAAATAAGTGATCCCATTCTGGAATATGAACTCTATAGTGTTTCAAGCGCAAGTGTCTACTCGGCCACGTAATAGTCAGCGTGGTGGTAATTTTAGTTTAAAACTGAGAAGTTACGTGTCTGCGTTTATAGAGTGCCTAGCAGGCGTTGGAAATAGAACTTCGTGGGTGCTTGGTTATCGAATTTTAACAAAAGACATTTTGACGTTGTGCTTGTTTGACAATTAAAGAACACTTGACATTTTAACCCGTCGATTTTAGTAAATGTAAACGGTTAGACTTTGCGACTTTCCTTGCACTGTTCTTTGATATTCTGAAACGAACAACCGTATGTTTTACGACAGTGGGTATGTGGGAGGCTTTTGTCAATGGAGTTGAAAAAAGGATATATGAAGAAATTAAATTCTTGAAGACATGGAAACTAAAACAGTATCAATAACCTTGTAATTGGAGCAAGATTTCGTGTTTGTGAAAAGCTTCCGAGTTTAAAGAGATGAAAAGTAGGGATCGTCGTATTCATTGCTTAACATATCACAACACGAAAATAAACGCAAAAGGGCCAGCGAGCCTTGCGATTGAACTACACCACCACAGATTTTGAGACCGACTTATTTAAAATTAGCCTATTCAGCTAATGGGTCCAGTATAGTTATCATTTTACCATCTTAAACTGTATCGGTAAAAGAAACGGAAGCTCACCCTTTGTTAGGATCTACGTAGAAAGGCCTCTGATCTTGTTAAAATCAGCAGGAAATCTCCGCTCGATGCTTGAATTTAACTCTCGTCATGCAAGACCAATGCAATAAAATTCGTAAAAACCAAGAGGAATGGCAGGTGTCACAGGATGACAGCAATCAGAGCAAATATTCAGAGAATTGGACTGAAGGCATTAAACAGCTTTCGTAGATCTAAGTAAACAGATAAGTGAACTTTTTACTAAAATCGTTTAGTCAGTGACCATTTCACTCTTCTTCCTTCAGAATTCCACCTGGGCGGAGCCACGTACATGACGTAAGAATGGAAGAACCTTTTGTGATCAGTTACAACGGAAAGTGGGTTTTATCTAGGGTACTCCAAATCGAAAGTTAAAGGTAAAATGTCAAAGCGAAATGTTGAAGGGGAAAAAAAGTAACATCACGTAAAATACGGTTTCTGTGACGTAGCTCGAGAGTGACTACCTCTTGGTGCCATTAACACGCGTGTTCTCCTGTATAAACACAGCAAAAGGAAAACATTTATAAGAGCTGTAATCACGTGACGGTTACTGCAGGGGTACGGCAAGTGGCCGTATCAAATGACGTAAATGAATGTAACAATTCAAGGCAGGTATAATGTTCAACAACTGCCGCGGATTAGAGCCAAAAAGAGGTTTAATTTTGGTTTGGCTTTATAAACAGGAAAGTTGATGATCCCGTCTAGGCGAAAGAGGAGAATTGACACTGACCATGAAGGACGATAATGTTGATAGAAGTACGGTTTTGATGATTTATTGCTCGCTTATTTTTGAACACCTCAGCTTGATTCCGTTGAACCTTAAAACAACACAAACACGCAAACAGACTGCAGATTCGGAAGTAGAAATAAAAATCGCAATCTCACGTTTCACATCTGCGTCTCAAATATACGACATTTCATATGCATTTGATCGTCGTCATCACTGAAAAACGCCAAAAACCTCTCGCACCATTACATTTATTCCACCTTTTTGAGTGCTTCAGTTTGTTTCGATGGTTAGAGATTTGTCTTTTGTGCAACACTCATGATCTCTTTTCTTATTCAATCGAACTTGAAACGACAATTCAGTTTTAGCTTAGTCGCAGCAACAACCATCACAATCCGTAAGGTCCCGTAACATTGCATACCATCGTGACTGTGCGAAATAATTATGGAGATTACAGTTCTTCCAGTAAACTTCTTCTCTTAAATGTACTACAATCGTGACATAATGGTAGCCGGCTCATAACGATCATACTAATTAATATACACTAGAAGCCATAAAGAGTAATCAACTTCTAAGTAAATTGAACCGGATGATGTTTGTCAAAAATAGCTAATCAACAAAGGACAAAAAAAAGATATAGATGGTTTTCACCTGACGTCACAGCAGCCATTTTGGTGCACAGAACAATAGAGAAGAAAGTCTTTTGGGAATTTGGCTCTACTGTAACGCAAAATATTGACCCTAATTTGCTATTGTTTTGTGCACCAACATGACCTTCTCATCACTTGATTGAAAACCGTCTATAAAACTCACCCCGATGAGCAGTTGCATCTGAGATAGTGTTGAGTTTGTCGATCCGGTAACAGAGCTTCAAAGTCATTTAATATAAATGAAAGAACTGGGTTAAGCGGCA
>OX421448.1:31386760-31389260 GCA_949126865.1 Montipora capitata | reverse complement strand
AAACAAAAAAGAAAAACATGTTCACCTGGTAAGTGTATTTGATACTGCTATTAAGAAATTGCCGTAGATGAAAGAATATAATATTATTCTTTAGTCTTTCTCTTGACAACATCTAAACCTGACCTCAGTGTACTACAAAATAAGATCTTCAGGACAGGGACGGAAGAGCCAGGGGGGTTGGGCAGCCACCCCAATATCAAGCCAAAAATTAAACATTACAAAAATAAATAAAAAATTAAAAGTAATTTTAAAAAACCCATAAAACATGAAAAAAGAAAACTAGCAGAAGGAAAAACGAAAAAAAAATGAGGAAACAGTTAAGACAAACAGATTTAAGTAAAGTATACTTTACATGTACTTATCAAGGACATCAAGTAACAAATAAGAAGTAATACATCTGTCATTTTATGGTTGATCTACATTTATGTTTTTTGATGTCTTGTCGAGAATGCTGAAAGTAGCATTTCCAAGCTTCAAGATTTCAAAATTTTTTGGCAGAGAATTCCCTCAGAGCCCCCTATGAGTTACCTGCTCTAGTGCTTGCTTGTTAGCCCGTCAACCCCCCACACCCTCCCCTTCAGTACAAAATATGCTCCGCTGTCCCTGCAGGATATGTGAGAGATGGAGTAGTTGGACACTGTTTTCCAGAATGTGACTGAAATATAGTAAATCAAACAGTTTCTTTGTTTACATACATGTAGTATGGAATAGAAGATGAAGAGGCCAATGTAATGAAGAGTGTTCAGGTAAATGTACCTTATCCATTTTAAGAAGCAGTAAAATAACTATGAGGAGGAGATAAGTACAGTATCAGATATCAAAGTACCCCTTTGACCAAAAAATCAATTCTCATTTTTCTTTGGATTTCAAAACTATCAAACGCTAAGCAAACAAAGTTTTAAGCCTTGATTTCAAAAAGACACCCATTTATTTTAACTGGAATTTTCCTATTTAATGGTCCGCCATTACTAACTTTAAGTTCTCAAGAGAGCTGGTTGGAGGAGAAAATGAGGTCAATAAGGCTCACTAGTTTAAGAATGTTATGCATGTGTACTCCACAGAATTAATATGCAGCATGGGAGTTTTGGCCTTTCAGACGTTTTGCACTTATAATAAGCTGCACTCACACGCTGAGATTTTAAGCTAGTGAGCCTTTGACATTACTTTTCCTTGGATCCAACCCTCTGAGATCTAATCGGTCAGTTTTGAATGTGAGGAATGGTGCACCATGAAATCCAAAACCTACACTCAAAGTAAACGGCCTTTGGGTAAAAATCAAAGCTCAAAATTTTGCCAGTCAGGTGTTAGGCAAACACACTTTCAAAATCTGAAGAAGAAAAAAAGGAAGAAAAAAGGAAGTGTTTTTTTTTTAATCACAGGGGCACTTTAAATTTTTTAAGTGCTGATGACGTTGATGATGATGATGATGACAACTAAATAGGTGATTATTGAAAATTCTCTGCGCTGATTGGTTGCCGTTTATGTGATTATTATGCAATAATCGCCTAAGCAGTTTTTCCCTTTTGCCAAGGTGAAAAACGAAGAAATCATTTGTGTTAAAGAAAATGGATCTTTTTCAAATAATCAGCTATGTAATTATACTAAAACAATCATTCACCTCAGGCTCTGTGAATATCGAGTTTGTCTCGGTTTTTATTCACAGACGTTCACCTTGCCTTCAGCAAGTAATTGTTAATTATCATGGTAATGACAATGACGACAACAGTGATGATGATGATGATGATCCACTCACATTGGCATTGAAAGTGTTGGATAAAGTGCTTCACATCACATCATATAATAATTGTTCTTGTGTGCTTGAAACAACTGAGAAAACCAAATAGCATGAATAAAGCGTTACTTTGATCAAAAAATCACTTCCTTTTTTTTTTTTTTTCAGATTTTGAATGTGTAATTGCTTAAAACTTGATTGGCAAAATTTTGAGCTTTGATTTTTATCCAAAGGCTGTTAGCTTCGAGTGTAAGTTTTGGATTTCACAGTCCGCCATTATACTCCCGTTCCGAACTGACTGATTGGACTTCAGAGGCTTGGATCTAGGGAAAAGAGATGTCATTTACTCACTAGCGTATAATACTCCTGTGCTGCATATTAAATAATCCGTGTACACATGCATAGCATTCTTAACTGCTGAGTCTTTGATGTCATTGTCTCCTCGATCCAGCTCTCTCAAAATTTTAAAGTTAGTTATCGTGGACCATTTAATGGGAAAATTCCTGTTAAAATAAAGAGGTGTCTATTTAGTGGTTAGTTAACATAGATTTGAAATCCAAAGAAAAAGATAAAAGATTATTGATGTTTTGGTCATAGCAGCACTTTAAGATACTATTTCGATGAATTTAAGTTGACTTTCATGCGATGCAATTCTGGGACAGTGTTATCCACAATGGCTTCCTCAATCTGTGCAGTATGTTCTTCATGTCATTCTCAGCCTTTCCCAATATTCATTGAATACTGGGTAAGGCTAAGGAAGAATTACCT
>OX421448.1:31374260-31379260 GCA_949126865.1 Montipora capitata | reverse complement strand
TAAAAGTGAGCGATGCTATCAAAGACTTTTGTATCAAGAGCCGTCGAAAAGTCATTCTTGGATGTCGCCCATTTTTATTCTTAATTGTTGAATTATCGCGGAATTCTGAAAAATTGAACAGTTATTGAGAAGACTCGGTCCAATCCTAAGTTACGTGTACAATCTTTTTGCATGTCATGTAAAACGCACGATTTATCCGGTAGCCAAAGATGGATGCACGAATAATACAGTATGATTACTTCGTTTTCTGGTTATTACATTAAATTATGCTAATGTTGTTTTAATCCAGCATTTTGCCGACTGCCTTGCTCAAGCTGTATATGCTGCATATTGTGAAGTGTTTCCACGATCATACCAATTATTTGATGAAGACTTCAAGAGTTTCTTACTTGCCACCATTTCTGAGTGGGTCACAGGTAAGAAGTTGCCTCTATAGCTTGTCAGGTTGTTGTGATGAAGTTATAGAAGTCAAGATGTCAGATGTTTTACATGTTCCAAAATTCCAGTATGTAATTGCTTTCTGCTCTGCCGTTTTCTGGCTCTGGTCAGCCATTTTCTGAAATTCTAAGCATATTGACGATATTCACCGAGACTCCGGATAAAGCCAAAAAAACGAGTGTTCAAAACAGTGATAGCCTCAGCCTGAAGTTTGTTATACAAAAAAGAAAGTATTGAGAGAATTAATGTGAAACTGAGTAAATGTATTTGAACTGTGGGAAGAAGCATGTAAGGTTTTTAAAATCATCGTAGTTCTGAGCCAATGGCCTCTGCGTCACCGAGGCAGTGCTCTATCGATTGGCTGCTTTCAAGCCAACTGGGAGCCGTTCATTTTGTGAGTTCGTAATAAACCCGTAGAGGATGTGCTTGTTAAAGGGAACCTCCACGCTTACTACAAAATAAGTTTAAACCGAAGTAAATTACGTGTACAAACAAATTTGTTCGAAATTTGTTTTTAAAACAGTGTTTATATCAAGAAAAGTGAATGTTAAAATCGCTTACAGCCGTCTTGAATAATTATGACGTGTTACGGTTGCTCTATTGTTCTGACACAAAGAGCTTGTGTCTAATAACAATAGGGCAACCGTAACACGTCACAATTATTCAAGATGGCGGCGCCCGCGAAATTTGAAAACAAAAATGGGCGATTCCAAAACTTATTTATTTCGGATACAAACACTTTCTTTGAAAGTACTTTAGACAGACTTGACTGTAACGGTTATTTCCTGTGATTTAAAGTTATTTTTTCTTTGAAGTGGATGTTCCCTTAAAGAAACACTTGAACTGCGGAAGGTAGCACTCTCAGGTGTGATAAGGAGGCTTCCTAGAGTTTTAGGACTGCGCGCAAACTTAAATGCATATTTTATATTTATATTCAGACCTGCTTCATAGTGTTTGTGTAAGCATTAGAAGAGTCTCGGATTCGAAAAGGTTTGCGGTAGTGTAAATGCGAATGTAGTCCCAGTGACCCCGTGATCTTGTTGAATTCGCAACTGAACGATTGGTTGCTCCTTACAGTTCGTTTGTAGGTTATATCGTTTTTTTTCTAACTGTATACTTTTGAAGTAAATTGTTCGGTGTACAGTTAATTTTAACTTGTAAAATCGTGTTTCTGTTCATTCTGGTGAAACTCGTTCACTGGTGCGACTTTTCGAATTCTCGCGGCTAACATGGAACGAGCATGAAAAAGAGGCCAATTAAGGGAGTATTTTCAGGTACAAATCAGTCTACCAACGAACCTCCGTTACAAACTACCTCCAGTCCAGTCTGTTAGAATAAACTTCGTCGGCCAGTTTAGCATCAGTTTAGTAGAGTTATTCATTTATGACAAAATATTTTGCTATGTTAAATATCATTTTAAAACATCCTGTTTATGAGATAGTCAATGTATTTGTTTATCGCTCAATTTCGCTTTACAGCTATAATCCATAATGAGAAAGCTTTTCAGAGACACCCCTCTAATATGTCATTTCCGTTTGTTGGCACTTAAACCAGTTGGTGTATCCAGTTGTAATCGCGGCTTTTTTGCGTCTGTTTGTTTGTCAACACTCTTCATTCCCAATCTCACTTAGACTTCCCCTTGGCTTCCTTTTTGCTGGGGTGGTTTTCACAAAATCCTCTATTAATTTCCTCAGGCACAAGGCCTCCACCTTATTCCTGGGAGAAGTGGAATCTAAAACTCCTGGAGCCAAACAACATAAGAGAATTACAAGATGACAGAACACAGAATCTTAAAGGTAAAACTGATGTATGCTGTGCCTCCGAACGAGAACCCTGTGAAAGGTTGACAAAATTGACATCTTAGCCATACCTATAGATTTTATTCCAAAGCCTGGCTACAATGTAGCTTTGCAATTTTTTGAACCTTTTATCCGACATAAAATAAAATTCAAAAAAATAGAAGCCGCGGTCTAGTTGCATAATTACTCAATAGCTCCTTTCTAACTGCTTCGAACTTTTCTCTCTTGCATGCAGACATTGCGGACATACTAATGAGTGAGATCTTGAGCAGTGATAAAGCATTACTGAAAACCTGAAATGATTTATTAGAATTTATATAAAAGCCAAAGCTTTGAGCGTATGTCCGTCGTTATTGGTTGAATCTAAGTAAAATAACGAGGGTGGCATTGTTCCTTTTTCAAGCTAACATATTGTTTGACGTGGACACTTGCCTGGATGAATACAATGCTCCACCTGTTAAAGAGAAAGCTGCCACGCAGACTGGCCAATTGTCTCCCTCGCGGATGGGGATGACTGCTATTCCTGCATTTGACAGCACCGAGGTAACTTTATGCAAAGTCAGAACCACTATACATTAGCAATAAAATTAGATGCATTCTTTCCTTAAAGATTTTGCTTGGGAATTTAGAACATTCCTCAAAAATGAACTGAAACTCAAGCATTTTCCCGGCTTTCATTTATCATTCCACATATGATAAAACTTGTCTTCTATTTTTTCCTCGTCATTTTTTCTTTCTATGTGGTGTTTAATGTATGTAAAGTTAGTGTTAACTAGTGACTGTTTGAGCCACGATCGAGCTAGCGAGAGGGATGGTTTATTTCTGAGTTTGCATCACAAACAATTTTCCATTCGCGTTTTGAAATCCTTTTTTTCATAGAATTATAAGAAGTTTGTGTCGTAAGACGTAGAACAGACTCGTGCCTTTCAAAGCTCGATCTCACATGTGTGCATCTCGCAAGAAGCCATGCCGCCGTTCCAACGCAAAAATGGTAACTTGTGCTTTTTTTGGTGGAGGTTCATTTTATCAGCGGAAAATATTTGAGTTTAGGTGCACTTTGAGTTGTCACAACTTGTCACAATTTGTACATTTTAGAATTGCGTTAAAACGTTATTTGTGACGAGAAATTGATCTGGCTATGCTGTTGTGCCACTGTTAAAAATTGGAAATATCGAGTGAAAGGCTCTTGATTGGAGAGACGTCGAATATTATAGAGCGACTTTCGTATGACCTTGAAATAGTCTTCGCAATTTGTTTCATGGACCAATGTTTGGCAAGATTAAAAAAGATCTCCTTATTCCCGCCAAGGAAACTCCTAATATGGGCAGTAAACAGTTCGATTGCCCAATCACATTATTGCATTTCAATTGACGTCACAGCGAAATGCCGGTCGCTTTCCAGAAAGTTCCATGGAGAGATGACGTTGTTTGCATTCGCGTTCGCTAAGCTGCTGAAAATTCGCGCTCGTTTGTTTTTGTTCGATAAGCCAATTAAATGTATTGCATTTCTGTTTTCGTTCTGTTTTTGCGTTTATTTTTCAAGGTCATATGAAAGTCGCCCTAAGTGTCATCTTGGTTGTTTCCCCAACCGCGGCATCACTCGTCTGGGTGCCAGGCAATTAACCTCACAAAGTGGCCCCTAAACTCCCTTCCCCGAGTAAAGCGAAACAACTGCATTTTCCCTCCCCGAAAAAAGAAACAAAACAGTAACCCTCGCACTTACCCTATTGCTATAAACACGTAGAAAATGCTTGGGTTTGACGTTCTGTTGGATGCATGGCAAACTATTGGGTCTGCATCTTATTACGTGCGTTTGTGGACATAAGTTTCACTGCAGACAGAGGTGTTTTTCTTTTCCGTTCCCTGAGCTCAGTGACGAGTACGAGAAAAGAGACCTCTGCCATGAGTGGAAACTCACTGTGTTGAGCATGCGCGGCGGTTACCTAGCGACCGAATCCTCACGTGATGCTTCATGTTGTTGTGACTCACTTAACAACAGCGGAATTACTGTAAAGGAATGCGCTTGGAATGCGCATACCCAATATCATGGGGTGTGAAGAGTGCCTTCCAAGATTGTAGACGGCGGTTGGATCAAAGTGAGTTTCGCCCAATTGCGGAGGTCTCTTTTCCCAAACTCGTCATCCCAGCGAACGCAAGAAGAAAAGAGATGTCTGCTATCACGGAAGACATAAGTGCTTTAAAGTTGAAGATGACAATAAGGTAAGTTACCTCACGCGTTGGCTCCACCAGCCTCTGCCGGAGCAGGGAAGGGCTTTCGCTGCCCCTTCCTCGGGAGAACCTGCTTGAAGGTCACGGTTCTTCATACTCGGAAACTCGGAGCGGCCACCTTTCTATAATGACCACTTGTCTGCAACGACCGGACACCTCTTTTTTCAAGATGATCGTCTTGAAGAGGTGGCCATTAATTACAGAGAGGTGGCCTTCAGTGGAGGTTCAACTGTATTAACCACCCGAGTACACAGAGCTGTGACTTTACTTTCGGTTACTGTTCAGCTGACAGCTAACACAGCCAGTTAAAAGTTCTTGAAAGTATTTACATATCTTCACACAGTCACACGAGATCGGCCCAGGTCCCGAGTTTGAGCGCGTGGGTTTCAATCTTTTGGGAAGGAGTCCTCTGGTGTCTCATTTTCTAAGAATGAGAGAGTTGGCTGGGATGGGACTGCAACCCGTTCAGGCTGTTGGCCGCACTGAAGTTTCCAGGCTTCCGTATCTTTTATTGTTTTTATAAGTTACGATCATC
>OX421448.1:31354260-31371760 GCA_949126865.1 Montipora capitata | reverse complement strand
GCCGATATCAAGTTGATACAAATTACATTAATCTTAACCGGCTGAAAGTGGGCTGTCACGCCTGCAGAAAATCCGTTTTCGGATTCTTTGTTTCTTTGGGAACGAATTACCCCAGGAACCCATGAGGAGGAGCCTCCCTATGCAATGTATCATTGAGTCAACCTTTGCGCGTATCGTTTTATTTATAGACCTAACCCTTCATCAGAGTGCATCATTTTGCACAATTTGCATACATTCTTTTGTCTATTTTTGTCTTTGTTTGACAATAACTGTATTAGCCACTATCAAAAATACCACAATTCTCTTTGTTTGTCCCTCCAAAAGTTTGCATAAGCAATGTTTCTCTTGGGTCCATTACAAGTCCCGAGAGAAAAAAAAAACAATGCTTATGAAAAACTTTGGAGGGATAAACAAAGAGTATTATGGTATTTTTGATATTGGCTAATTCTTATTTGCCATTCTAAATAGTGCGTGCAGAGCCGAAGAATTCCTGGCTTTCAAAAGAATAGAAAGGTATGCGCAAAGGCTGACTCGAGCTTGTATGGGAGAGGCAAGCTCCTACTCATGACTGAGCTCTTGAGTATTGGTGTGATCTTCTGAGATCATAAATCCAATCCCGGATATTTCCAAAGAAACGCACCCTTGGTTCCAGCCATTGTCTTACTTAATGATATTCGATCACTGTCTGAAATGTGTATCCACCATTATTATAAATGCGATGCAGCTGCATCCTAAACTGGGGCCTGTAATTTGTGAAACTGCCAACCGATTGTTTTGGAAAGCCGATATTTTAACATGTTTTTAAGGTAACCAAAAGAAAAAAGGACTGTGAAGTTTGACGACTTAATCCTTTCCGTTCTCGACATACAAAAGGAATTGTGACACCCGAAAACGGCCCATAAAGTTTCGGGACTTTCGAGAAACGGGCCCCTGGTCGAGCAAAGAGCTTCGTGGTTTCTGGTGACCTCTGTCTCTGTGCGTTTTGTGACCTTGACATATTTTTAGATCTTTAGCACCCACTTACAGGCAGGTCATAAGAGAATGCAAAAAGACCACAAAGACTCTGAACAACAATTATCAAAGGTAATGTAAGTACAGAAGGTTGATGCTTGCATTATTTATTTTATCCATAATGAAGAAAGGAGAAAGGCTGAAGCATACAATTTTTTTGCCGTCTTTCTTCAAGCAAGTGACAACTCCTCTTCACAATAGCAAATTAGCTTAGAGCGGTCTTCTCTGGTCGTGCGGCAAGGATTTCGTCGAGTAAGCAATAATTATTTCATAGTCCCATTTACGATCAGAACAAGTCAAACGACGCAGAGAAAACACCAAGCTTAATAAAGGCTAGAAACTGCTGCAGGTTAATTGTAAAAGAGATCTTTGCATTCAGCAATGCAATTTCGGAATCCAGTTGGAGTGTGCTTGCCATGTACTTGCAAACACTGGGATTAAATAAGGTACAATGCATACTTAATTGACCACTCCCCATAGGGGCTTTTCAGGGCCAATGAAACGCAATCACGACAGAACAGAACATTCAACGACAACTATTAAGAATCCCAACTGGTCGGAGGCAAGCTAGTTGGCTATTTACAAGTGCAGCTGAGAAGTTGAACCAGGGATTACCAGGAACATACTCAAGGAGTGGTCAGAACGAGTCTTAAACCCAGTATCCCCGGATCTCAAGGCAAGCGCCCTAACCGCTGGGCCGCACTGCCCTGGTTAATAAAAGAACAGAGGCTTACACCACTGTCGGAATGCGAAAAAGGAAAATCTACCGACTTGTTTTTTCAGAGTTCTTGACTCCTCCGAGCAAGAAAGCCTAAGAATCCAGAAACAGAAGCGAGCCGCTTTAGCAAAGCTGGAAAGGTAGGGCTTACATCCGGTCTTTGGAGTATGTTGTTGGCAAATTAGACATCTTCCATTACCTTTGTATGAATACCACACACATTCCCTCCCCACAAAGAAAACTGTTTGAGTTAGCCATTGAAAGTCATTATTAATCTACTCAACGACATCAATGCTGATAATTCAGTCCACAAAGTAATGGCTTAACATTGCTTACAGAAATGTTTAAAGACTTTTATGCGTAGCTTTACTTTGGTAGCTTGTGGGACTACCCAATATCAAAGATATCATTGCGGGGAAAATGTTCATTTGAGACAAATGTTAGCGGAAATCTAAATTTGTTGACTTATTTTTCTCTTATCAATTGTATTTCAGTACCAAAGGGAGTGGCTTGGGTTTAAGCTTTTTGGCTCTTCCCTCTAAACGAGCCGTAAATTACGTTTTGATGCCAGTCACACATGCACGCAAACAGCAGATAGAGAGACGGACAGAGACTGCGTAAAGGAAAGCCGAACCTCACACACACACAAACACTTTGAACTGGGCGTAAATCTTGTCATACACCATTACGGATGCATATTTTTAAAAGTGAAGGTCTTTTAATCACACCGTTTTTAAATTCTCTCGTTAGACTAAAGAATGACCTAGTCCTTCGGAATCAGGACATAAAAGTTATCAATGAACGTCTTCTTGACTTAATGGTATGTAAATAATGCTATTTTAGCAGGCGCGTAGCGTCCTATACGCATATACGCACGTGCGTACTTGAAGTGACCAGAAAATTTGAAATTTTTAGCAATTGTTTCTATCCTTAACATTTTACTTGTGCGCAACCAAGATTTCGTGATGAAAGCACCACTTTGATTAAATTCTAAAAACTAAAACAAAAGCTATACCATGCTCTAACTTAGTTTTGCATTGTACCTTTCTTTTTGCACTAACAATGCAGTGTTGTTTGGACAGCGTGCAACAAAAAGGCGAGGTTACAAAGGAGCGACGTTCCAAGAACGTTCGTGACAAAGGAGCGAGGTTCCGAGAACGTTCTTGACAATTCCAGTCACGCTAGCACAACCAAAACAATGTTTTGTTTGCACCAAGTTTGCTCAAAATAAGGACAAGACGCTTTGTTCTTTGCTTGTATTCACACAACTATTTCGACAAGAAATAAAGAACGCATTTTTTTTCGCTCAGTTTACTTAGGTTTCTAGACCATATGTACTTGTGCGTACTTGAAAAAATGATCACGCTACGCGCCTGTTTAGGAGTGCGGCTCCGAGGCCTTCATTCGAAAAACGACTCCATTGATTGTCCGAAGTGATGTTTAGCAGTACTTTGTACTTTATTCAAGAACATATTTCCCAACCACAGTCATTTGAAGGGGGCAATCAACGAGACTGTCATTCAATCTGCTAATTGTATTGCAATTAATTTGGCTTAAAGTTCAACCCGCCTCATTTTTTATGGGGTTTACAGAGCACTGCATTTGAGAATCTGTAAAGACGACAAAAAGTCACATTTTGCCTTTCAGTCAAAATTTTTTTTGCACAAAAATTCCAAGCGATTTGAAATTGTCTTAAAAGATCTTCTTTATGTCAGCTTCATGTCCACTTTTCAACTTTTTTACTTTGGTCATTAACAAAATATTAACCTGGCAAACTATCATGTGGAAGAAGGGCGAAGGGACCCCTACATTCTTTGTAAAGAGCGCTGTAGTGACGGTATCAACAATTGAGAACTTGCTGGTCATGCAATGATCTTTCAATGAGTTCGTTGTGTTTTCTGGCCGAACAATAAAAGTACTTATTGTAAAGATTCCTCGTTGGCACAAGTAATCCTTGAAGAGAGGTCAACTCACGTTTTTAGTAATACTTTTTGTTGCTTTTGATTTTCAGGCCCAACCAGACCATATAACATCCGGGTACCCACACAGTGCCTTGGAGCAGTCTTCGGATGATGACACGTGATCATGCCTTGTATTGTACATTCTTATGATTGGGTTATTATTTATTTCCTTTGTAAAGTTGTAGTTTGGTTTCCGGTAAATATAGTAGTATTGAGCATTAAGATGTTTGTATAAAGGAATTGTTTCTGTGCGCGGTGGATATCAAGGCCTGGAGTGATTTTCCGGTCTTCTTACAAAAGATTTAAGCATAAAGGGCTTTGAACATTGGAAAGTTTATGTAATAGAATTGTACATATGTACGGTGGATTTTTATACTAGCAGAGCTTGGTGTAATTTTCTAGTTTTATGTGATAATATTTTGGCACAGAGCACTTTGGAAATGTGGGCGCCAGTGTAATAAATTGTACATTTGCTTTGTGGATTGAAACTTGTTTTTACGAAGAGGTGCTCCTCAGCCTTCTTTAGACACCTTTATGTAGAAAAAAGAAAGTGAAATGTTTTAAAATTCATTACAATGTGAGAGATCAACAACTTATAACCGCCACATACCAGCCAAGTGTAAGTTACGGGACTTGCATTTTAATCATCTGGGTATGTTTCACACGAAGCCCATGTTTACACGATTGGTGGCCAATCTTTTATACACACACTTTGGAACAACCGTCAACTTCTAGAATCTAGGGCGAAAAAATAATAGATAAAAATAAACATCTGCGGCCTTATCCAGGATTCTTTGACCACTTTTTCTTTTTTACGCTGCATGCCTATTCGTCCTTACATCTTCGTCTTCCCTCTGTTTTCTTCCTACCCAGTTGACTTGCTCTCTCTGAGTTGTCAGAATGGGCCTTCATCCATCACTCCCTTTATTATCAAACTTAAAAGAGTGAAGTTTGCGAAGAAAACTTTGCAAATACAGCAACTTGCGTTCATTAACTTATTTGCAAATTGAATGACTTTCTTTCATGATACAAAAAGAGCGAAATTGCAAGGGAATAATCTTGGATCACTTTTAACTTCGCTTGTGTCCTCGTTGCTCTACCAAAGGTTCTACATCCATTCTCTTCCTTGTGAGTGAGGTTTCTGAATTCGTTGGACATTTTTTACACGTTTTGTAGTCGTGTTAAAATCGGGTTTGCCCGTTGAATTGAGGACATTGGACACTTCCATATTTTGTTTGTCATCGTGATTTACTGTTTAGGATCAATTTGACAACTTCTAAAAAGTGTAATATCATGGGTGACAAATTACTCCTTAATTTAGGCGCGAAATTTCAGCGTTAATTTATAATTTCACATGTGAAATTACAAAATTGCCATGGTAACATCTCTTGTATCTCAATCAGAGCCAAGATGGCGTCTACATTTAAGACAGTGACCATTGAAGAAGTTACGAAATTAAAAGAAGCGGCAGAAAATTTAAATACGTGAAAGAGCACAATTAACTGGGTGAGAGTTTTTGAGAAGTGGTGTGACGAAAATAGCCTTGAGAAAAACCTGGAGATGATTCTTCCCGAGCAGTTGGATAAAGTACTCGAGCGATTTTACAATTACGGTTGTGAGCGTAATTTGTCACCCACGACATTAAAAGGTAATCAAATGGTTTTCTCGTGAAATTAGGAAATAATTTCACTTGCGTTTTGTCAAAATTCTGATAATTTCCCTCGCCTAAAGGCTCGGGAAATTATCAGAATTTTGACAAAACGCGCGTGAAATTATTTCCTAATTTCACTCGTCGCCATTTGATTACACATACTAATTTCTGACGTTCGAGTGGGAACGAGTTAGTCAGAAATTGAAAATTCTGACGGCACGACATAGAGGCCCGCAGGCGATTATGGGATAGATTAGTATTACTTAGGGATTTGGCGGGAGGATTTTCATCATTCTACATCTGTCAGTTGTCTTCGTTACTTCCTCTCGATCGAGTTTTACATTTTCTTTGGTAGTCTGAATAGGTACGAACTGTATGTATCACATAACTTTTCCCTAGGTGACAACGTAATACTTCCCTTTCCTCGGGACTGGTGCCGCTGCATTAGATGAGGAATACGTTTCCACATATTTTTTGGCCACATCTAAAAGTTTGTTTTTTTTTTTGGTGGTGGTTTTTCGTATCTGGCACCGCACAATCGTATAGATTCATTGAACACGCCGTATCCAGCTGATAAGAATCATTTTGTTATTATCACTGTTCTATAATGAAGTAGTCTTTCTGGGCTTCCATTGCTCAGCAGACTGACTGGCGTACTCCTAATAAACTACTTTCGCATTGAAATCTCGAGGGAGTGTAGTCAGAATTTTGTTTTTTTGAATTGTTTGTGTTGTTTTCATGTGTCCACGGCCATGATGTTTCCCCTATTAATCCTTCGAGACGTGAGTTCTATTCTCAAGCGAACATTTTCTTTTATTTCCAATAACCAGACGATGCAGCTGATCTTGTGGGAGGAAACATTAAATAATATTCTTCTTTATTTTAAAACTTAGTAATCCTTAGTTCACAATATTTGGTTTACCAATACTAAAACAATGAAAACCTATGAAAGAAGGGTACTCACAACTATTTAAACAATAGAGGACGTTTTCCGTGTTTCCATAGCCTCATCTAAACACGAGGGGAAGTTGGCGGGAGAATTCGAGACAGTTATGCAGTCTCGGGTTTGCATAACTGTCGAGAATTCTCCCAACTCCCCCGAGTGTTTAGATGAGGCTATGGAAACACGGAAAAAAGTCCTCTATTGCATTTATAAAATATTTCTCAGAGATAATTCAACAAATGAAGGAAAATGCTGTTTTTTTTTTACTTCTTGATTGAAACAAATTTTCTTGATACACGCTTATATTTCCTACCGACCAATCAAAATTGGTGTGATGTCACAGCCGTGTTTCCATACTCTCATCTAAACACAGCTGTTGACCAATGAGAGTGCGCGTACTATCCTAATTATTTTATAAACAGAAAAAACTCTCACAAACAACACAAGAAGGTCCTACAAGTACGTCACACACGAAGAGAAAACGATACTATGAAAAAAAACTACATGAAATGAGAAAATTAATGTCTTGAGGAGTGCACTTCAATCTTGACCATGTCTTGAAAGGCGTTCAAGGTGTTACCATCTTCTACGATTTGTCTTTCAATTTCCATCTAGTTCAGGAATGTAGTATTACCAGTGATATGTAAAAAAAATATCTAACGAAAGAAGGCGTCAGGAAACGTTTACTCCCCCGTTGTTTCATTCGTTTGCCTCAAAATGGTGTCATACCTTGTCTTATCCGAAAGTTTTACAAAATCTTAAAAGTAGTACTTGGAATTGTTTAATTTTGAAAGTTTTGAGTTAGACTTTTCAACCCGTTGCTCCTTATATATCCAAGGCTTCTAAGCAAGTCAAGTCTGTTCTTTTTCTTTTGGCAACCTGCAAATTAAGTACAAACTTGATGTGTGTTTTCTATTGATCAACTTACTTAAAGAAATTGCAGGGGAATCTGCCGTATCTTTCACAAGGCATTACTCCTTCGTTGCTTTTGACATGGGAAGTCATGAAAAATATGAAATTTTTTTTATTACCGTATGTTGAAGATCTTGAGTAAAGTGTCTTCTATCCCTGGGGAACGCTTTCGTCTTTGCCCACCAATACCAAAGCGGGCGTGGAGATAATGTGTGCGGTATGGTTCGCCGGGCCCTGGTATTCAGTAAAGAAATAGACCATTTTACAGTTGTGTGCTTAGTTACCTGGTCTTTGGATGAAAGTGAGGCTGGAGTTGACCTTGCTTTGATAGAAACCTCACAGCTATTCTTATGTAAAATTCCTACTTATAAGCATGACAACAAAATCATTAACGTAAGAAAAGCACTGACGTTTCTATTAAAGCAAGGTCAACTCCAGCCTCATTTTCATTCAAAGGCCAGGTAACTAAGCACACAGCTGTTAAATGGTCTATTGGTAATTGTAAGTTGCAATCAGCTTCAAAGCAAAAATTGCCCACAAGATGGCGCAAATTATGCAATGAAAATTACAGGTCCGTCTCCAGTGGCGTGCAAGCACTTTGCTGCATACATTGGCCGTAATCCCCTCACCTCAATCGCCGGAATCATGGCACGATAATGCCGTAGTGATTTGTCGTCATAGTACAATCTTTTCGAAGCATCGGCTGTCGTACGCGTGTGGCATTACCAATTATAGAGATCTCTTAATCGCCAGGTGACAATTCTCAATATCATTTCCGCTCTCATCCAATAATTGTAAAATGACACAGGTAGCCGCAAATCTGTAGCTTACCTCCCTGGACACCTGGGAAGTCTGGGTGATCATGCATGTAAACTCCCTTGCTGCGATCAGTCTTTGGGATTCGCCCTGGGATCAAATGTGCATTGCAAGCTGAGTGTATGTTGCATGATTCTTGGTTTATTAAGCTTTTGAACTTTCGTGAAAGGAATGAAAAGCGGTACCTTTTATCTGTGGATTGCTCATGAATTCAGCCCCTTCTCCTGAACCACTGCTCGGTTCATGTTGCTGGTTATATTGTCTAGATTTCTCTATCTTTGCTTCCGTGTCCAAGTCAGTGAACATAAATAAGAAGAAAATATTCAAATTTGTTTTCGTCGTTCAGTGAATACATGATGACCTTCTTCAGAATTCCAATTCATCAATGTATCTTTAAAGCGCTACTATGACCAAAAAATCAGTTCTTCTTTTTCTGTGGACTCAGGTCCAATCGGTCAGCTTGCAAAGTGAGTAATGGCGGACCGTGAAATTCAAACCTTACACTTAAAGTAAACAGCCGTTGGATAAAAATCAAAGCTCAAATTTTGCCAGTCACGTGTTAAACAAACACTTTCAAAATCTGAAGGAAAAAAGGAAGTGAATTTCCGATCATAGAACTGTAGCACTTTAATGTTTGATGTACTTCTCGGAATTTTATGAAAATTTGCAAACTTTAACGTGTACAGCGGCGGGTCTAAGACACAGGTAACTCGCCGTGCAGGTCCGATGTTTTTTTACCTTTTTGAAAGTAACCCAAAGCATTCAATTTGGCTAACCCTAGGCCTAAAAACCAGCCTTTGGCCTAGGGTTAGCCAAATTGAGGGTTTTGGTTACTTTCCAAAACATAAAACAATGACCTGCAACGAGTGATCTGTGGAATGTGATCTGTGTTTTAGACCCGCCGACTTTAAAGAGGTGCTCTCAAACCGAGTGCTTTTCAAAACCGCTTCATTGGTGTAGAATTTACTCAAAACAACTTCAAACCGGCTTTATTTCTGTGGCGTTTTTCACGTTGAGGGCAAGTTTTCTTTCGTAATTGGAATACACCTGCATGACCTCAACTGTCCATCATCAGTGATAGACAAAGAGGAAACGTTTTAGGCAGACGGTTGTGACATTTCGTTAGCAGTTAATTGAAGTAAATTATGTCTATACTAATTGATTGCTGGCCTAAAGGCTCATATATTAACGATGTAATGGCCGTCAAAAACACGCGGATGTCTCCTGCAGTATAAACGTTCTCTTATAAATCCAAGTTTACAATGATGTTCGTCACTGTGCTTTAAAGTAACTGGTTTTTGTGATCATTAAAGAGAAATGTGGAGAATAAATCGACACTGAATCGATAGAAGTTATCATTTTAAAACCAAAAGCCGTTTTTATTCTTACCTGTACGTACTTCCTGGATGAACAGAGGTATTACTGTCAACATTGAAATCAATCGGAGGAACATCTGAATATTATAAGAAAAAAACTGATCAAATTAGTTTCTTCAGTTTCTTCAGTGTATTGAATGACTGAGTTGACTGAAATTCAGTCGCACCGCTACGTGGACCTCGCTGTTCTAACCTCCAAATGTAATTTCAAGTTTAGCACCAATCGTACCCTTAAATTGATCGGTTTTCCCGTGCTGGGGCTAATCTCTTCTGGCTCTCTATATTGCACTGTACCTCTCTCATAAGCCCGGGCGCGATAAGAGCGTACAAAGATCAATCACCAACAATTAAACGTGATTGAAACCATTCTTATCAAGTATTCCGCTAAGCGGAACGTTTTCTTCATACCCCATGAATGTGTTAAAAAGATAAACAGTGTATGATAGAACGTCACACGACGCAGTAGGACTTTTCGTTGAGCGCAAACAAGGTGTGCAAAAGACAACGGCCTGTCATTTATCACAGCTGTACTGTAGATCTCGGGGGGCAAATTTGTTTAGCTTTCGAGAGGAGAGGACCTTGTTGATGACAAATGGAAAAAAGTACCCTTTTCAAATAGGTTCTTACCTTGTTGGCTTTTATCTGCCTCGGGAATATTTAAACCGTAGTTATATCTTATTTATAAACTTGTCTGATCCGGCCTTTTAAAAGTATCCAATATATTCCAACCAGAGTCACGGCTCCTTTGTTTCCCACGGTTATATTTCTCGTAAATCAAACTGGTGTAAGTCAAAAGAACACATGTAGCTAAAAGGGAAAAATTAAATGGTAGTCCAGCTGGGTGCCGATTGAATTATTGATTATTTTTCACTTTCAGTCTTTCTAGGGATCCTCGTGTTCTTTTAGGAATAACGTTCCACGCTGTCAATTAGCGGCTGAAACCTTGAGCTTGTTTCACTTTATGGGAATTTCAAACACATTTGTTCTACCTTAAGATCCACGAACGAAGCCGAAAACGAAACCTGCATCCACCTGGGGTGAAACGTGTGTTTAATGTTGCTTACAATGGACATCCTGCAGAGCAGACCCGTTAAAAAGTATTTCTTTTAATTAGACGAGCTCCAAAGCCACCTCATTTTTTTTAATCGACCAAATTTATCGCTTTATGTATTTCATCGATCAATTTTCACAATGGAGGACCTCAGTTGATATCGTTGAAAGAAAATGGAGATTGCTAGGAGAAACAGCTGCAGGAGCCAATATTTAACTTTTTATACCTCTAAATAGCAAATTTAGTTATTGGAAATCGGTCGTTTAGCAACTGACTGTTTCAATCGAGGTTTGGATTTGGTTTTTTGTGTTGCTCTAGAGATATTATATCTTTTTCTTTGGAATATGAAGTAGGGGAGGTTTGGCAATCACGAATTTGAAACGCTTTCCACCGAAATGCTAGGATGCAAGGGAAAGGAAAAGCTTCTTTCAAATATATATGTCATTGATAATTAAAGCGAAGAAAATAGTCCAAAAACCAACAATTTATTTGTTCCTCTTTAAGTTCGTGAAAATTGACTTAATTTACAGTTCTCTCAGTGCTCGGTTAGATAAAATTAAAATTAACAAAATAATGATGATGATGATGATGATGATGATGATTAGATTTTCGAATAATTACGAATTACTGGGTATTTACAGTTTTCGTGACGTTCGTACAGAATGGAATGCCCTCAATTGCACCTTTCACGTCGTGGGCAAACGAATTAACATTTTGGGTTACACTGCGATACTGGGGAGTTTTTTAGTAGCTCTTGAAATATGAAAACACATGAAAAGAATCGGGTGGCGTTTTCAGTCCGCTACTACCAAATCACTGATTAAGATGGAGTACCCTCGAAACGTCAGGTTCACATTTTAAATTCTCGGGCAAAAATTTAAACTTTCCTCTTCCATTCATTTGCAATATTGTGCTGCACAGTTTCTTTGAATTTATCTTACTACCACTGGGCCTCGTTTAAGGAAGGAAAAACGCCTTGGGGAATGTTCAACACAAAGTGCCGAAAACTAGTTTTCTTTTATACAGTGAATACTGAATTCGTTTTTCAAGCAACATTGCACAACCCCCGTGCAGTTCCAGGCTGTATTGATACATGTACTGTGGCATATATGTCTAATGGAAGACCTTAGACAGCAATGAGCAGAACCAGGTTGCTGACCAGCGGTTTTCGTTAAAACAATGGTTTGCTGGGGATACTCAGTCTCGCAGGCTCAGAAACCTGGTTGGGGTCATCGTTATTTAAGATGATGGCAAAGGTCTAATACTCAAAGTAGTTCTCATCGGACATCAATAAGCGGCATAGTCCTTTCTTTCTTGTGATGTATTCGGGCTTTGTGTTGCCACACATTGTTCAGTCAAACCTACCGAGCTCCTCTTGAACGAAAACAAAATGGCTCTTTAATGTTTTGCTTTCGATTAACGTGACGTATAGAAATATAATGAGTAACTGCAAGAAACACAAGTCCTGTGATTACAACTCCGAGAGTTATCCATCCGCCGATCTGCAAAACATGAAAAAAAAAAACAGAAAGACATTCAAACATCCGGATTGATCAAACTGTCCTTGTGTACGGTGACGCAGTCAATTCGAATGCGTTGGACCGCTGAAGCCATTAATTGGATATTTTCTGTTTGTTTTCATAGTTTGCAAATAAAATAGTCATATCCCCAACAGATAAAATGCGTAGCTTAACACTTGCAGAAGTCCCTCCTCGTTGATGAGTTGCGTTGCAGGAAGAGGTCCTCGAAATTCCCCTATAATCCCTCTTTTGTCTCCACCAATACTTAATTAAGTCACACAGCTGTAACCATGTTTAACCATTTCATATCACTTTGAAAACGTACCTTTAGATAAAATAAAAAACGGTGATCCTTCACTTGTGGCGTGCCGGGGCTGGTGGGCCTGGTGTTCGTGCCCTGTCTTGTCAAACTGGTTGCTGTGTTATTGTTATCCGTCTGTGTCCTTGTAATCAGACTCGTAGGTATTGTAAAGTTCGGGAGCGTATTTGTCTTTGTGGTTCTGGTGACTGGAATGTTCAATGTCGGAGAAGGTTTCATATATGTGATGTTGGAGGTCGAGGTGATTTGAAAGCTGGCATAATGCATGAAGATGAGACTCAGTTTGCCCAGGAATACAAACCAGTGAGAGGCACTGCTGAAGAAACCAGTTTTCCAAAGCATGACGTTCGCTTCTATTTGTCCGAAACATGATCGATGCTGAATATTTCCTGTTAAGGCAATATATATGGGTTATTGACCAAGTGTGAGGTCAAGATGGCTAGTTATTGGCCAAGTTCTTTTTTTGCGTGTTTATGGACCGAGACGAAGTCGAGGTTCATAAACACGCAAAAAAAGAACGAGGCCAATATCCAGCCATCTTGACCGAACAAGCTTGGTCAACAAAGGATTTATTACATGACTTAAAACGCCAAAAAATTATCTTTGATCTTGCGGGACGAAGCGAGAAATCTCGAGCGGGCAGTATCGCTCCATCTTGCCCGCTCGGGTAGCCAATCACACCGCGCGATTTGATTCCAATAAACTAAACTAAGTTTCTAATGATGCAAACTGGCGCAACTGAGGCCGTTTGACAATTTAGAAATGCGAGACTTCAGTGCGGCCCCTGGA
The DNA here is from genome assembly GCA_949126865.1 of Montipora capitata. NCBI lineage: Eukaryota > Metazoa > Cnidaria > Anthozoa > Scleractinia > Acroporidae > Montipora > Montipora capitata. The sequence continues at coordinate 31,358,693 of OX421448.1, read as the reverse complement.
TTACTGGGGTACAGTGCCTCTATGCTTGAGCTGTGCTAAAAGGTAGTGCGGAAAATGAGCCATTGAGTGACATTTGGCCATCCAAATAAGTTATTCTGCAAAGACGAATTTCAACGACGAACACTTTTTTTCTGCCGAAGGATGACGAAACCGGACAATTCAATAGCACCCTTTTCAATTGACGTCACGATCTAGCGCCCAAAGCACTATGGGATTAATATGATGATAAAGACAGACACTTTATCGATGTTTGTCCGCATTTCAATCCCCTAATGCTTTGCAATAATCTGTTTTTATCAACTGTGGAAAATGCTATTGAAAACAATCCCGAAAACCAATTCTAACAAAAAATATTGAAATTAGTGTTTGGAAAATGGCTTTGAAAAGAATAATGCTGCTAAAAAACATTTTTTTAGTGATGCTGTAAAGCAAGTAGAACTGGCAATCCTCCAGGATTGGTGCTGGACCCTCTACAATAAGTTGGTATGGATCCTCATTTGAAACGAGCTCCTTACAATAATGATAACATAAATGAATCGAAAGTTCTTTACCCATGTGTATTGTCATACTTGACCATTCATTTGGACTAAATGTGTTTAAATAACCAACAGTAACGCTTCAAAAATAGGCACTTTTAAATTGAAATCCGCCATCTTTGTTTTTGTGTATGCAAACGAGGCTATGACGTAGCCATAGTCAAGGATTTCTTCGGTTGACTAAATGTACTTGATGTAAAGACGAAAAACACAGGCGAGGAGAGTAATTTGTAGACTTGAATCTTAATCCAGAGGCTAAATTGTATTGATGTTGGCTCCACCTCTGAACAGATTTACTTCGTGGACGTTAAACAGGGTTTTATATGTGACTATGCAGGAGTTTTTACAAAGCGAAAGAGAGCTTGCAGTGCTATCCCGCGCTCATTGCTGTGAAATAAATGTTTAATCTGTCTACCGTGGCTTTCTTCGAGATCCCTGTTACAACTTCAAAACAAACGATCGATTTATATATTTCCATTGAATGGTAACAGTAAATCGTTTCAGTAGTTTCTATACTGCTAACAAAATTTAACCCCATTTCAAGTTGCGTTTATAAGCACATAACAGTGAAAGTCGTCTATATATGGCTTGATTCAGTTTTCTTGCTTCAATATAATGATCGTTTGGACTAGTTGACTGAGATTTCCGTAGGAAGCGAATGTCACCAAGACCAATATTCATGTACCTGAAGATCCCGCTTGAATCCTCCTTGGTAAAAGGACAGACCCGAACAGACAATATAGCAGTCAGGTTTTCACGTTTGAGGAACCCGTCCACGTTTTAATTTCGCCGGCCAACTTTTCTTTCAATTTTAATTTTCCTGTGTAAGCTTCGGTTTTTTAGATTTTTAAATGTGTTCTCAAGTCTAGACATGTGTCTAGTTTCACCTCCCTCGAAAGCGTACACCCCAACAGCTCTAATAGTTGATGTGAAAAAGCCTTGCTACGTGCCTGAACATCTGAAATTTCGTCGGCTTATTCTAAATTAAACGCTTCCCAGTGTGAAAGTACGTTTGCCGAAGCATCGAAGACGGCTGTCGCTGAAGGAAGAAAGCGAAAAAGGTACGCTTTTCGAATATTTCTTTGTCGCATGTTCAAGATGTTTGTCTTGTTTACATTTGCTGTGGCTGATTTTTGCCGCCAAGTTTGATTGACTAGAAAATTTGTAAGTATTAAGTGACTTGAGTTTCTGTCGCACTTATGGCTTACATGGCCTACTACCTATTGAACCACGAGACCGTTTACCAAATCTTATGGATCCCGAGTTTTTTCGGTTAGCGCTCCTTGTATGTGGAACAAATTACCAAAGGACATCAAGTGTAGTCCTAGTATTGCAATTTTTAAGCGGAAATCAAGATACATCTTTTTAAATTAGCATATTATTAATTTTTTTTATGTTATTTATATTCTTATATTTAGGTGTTAATTAGATATGTATAATAGGTTTTAGACTTTTTTTAACTGATGTATGTAAAGCGCATGTGAGCAATTTTGGAGAGTGCGCTATATAAATAGTAAAGTATTATTATTATTATTATTATTATTATTATTATTATTATTATTATTATTATTATTATTATTATTATTATTATTATTATTATTATTATTATTATTATTAGTTTATCTTACATTTGAATTCTCGAAGCAGAAAGGTCAAATAACATTGAGAAAGTGATCGAGGATCGAAGAACTTGGTAAGGTCGAACACGTTTGTTGACTATTGCTACGTCATAACACGCATATCCAAGATGGCGCTTTCCAAGTCACGACAGAGGCAACTTCAAAGCGCTCTTGTCAATGCTCTTGTCACATTTTAACAGGGAACTGGACAAAACGGCAATTATTTTCGAATTCCTGGGGAAAAGTTTTCGTAATTTAGGGAAACTCTTTCTAGACTGTACTTTCCCTTTAAATGTGTGAAACGAAGATGAGTGTGATGTTATTTCATGAGATTGTTTTGTTGTTGTTTTTTTGTTGCCAGATGTCGGCTCCAGCGTTTTTGCCTATTTTCGGTTATATTTATTGAGTGGTCAAGTTATGTTCATCGGAAAATGCTACTTGAATGAAGAAATAAGCAAAAGATACCAGTCCAGCACAAACGTATGACAGATGGTAAAATTCTTTACGACTTCATCGAAGGCCCACCTTCAACCGACAGGCTTTTCGACCGTTTGTTTTTGTTATGGAAATTCACATTGCTTATCGTAGCGATCTGATTGGATGAATTTAAGCTTTGGTGGGATTTTCATATAATATGAAAATTGTTCCACGGCACACAATGCCTGTCGGTTGAAGGTGGGTCTTAAAGGTCTCAAACTCAAGTTTTCTAAAGAAGAATGTTCAAGTTTCGGAAGTTTCTTAAACTTGCTGTTTCGTCTAGAAAAAAAAAAGAAAAACAGAAGACGAACTCATTTGAAAATGCCTCACGTGTGGTTCACAATAAATTGATAACGATCTAAAACTCTATATCTTTTCCCTTTGTCATTAGGCCAGGCCTGTTATCAATTTTATTTTCGACTGAGTTTCAATATCGCAGTGTTCGATTTCGTGCTTGCTTATTTTAAGTGTCTTACGCCGTAGTACTGGTCGCACAGGTTGCCCTCAGGCAACGAGAGTATTTTTCTTGTAAAATCGTGATGACCAAAATAGCTCGTATTGTTTAAAGTGGAAAGTGAAGTTTTCAGTGTGCGTAAATGAGTTTTAATGTGCTTCTCGTGACAAATTATAGCCTTGTTGACCTAAGGAACTGGTTAAAACGTAGATCTATATCATTCTTGTTTCTTCTAGGCTTCCATTTCAAGCTTGTCAGTCAGCATTGACAGATAAATGGTCATTTCAAAGGGTTGCTTTCTGTTAAATTAACATAAACTAATACCCGGTTGACAACATGTTAAGACCGAGCGCGCAGCTGTTTCAGGGTGCTTTCCATTTGACAGGACTGCCCAGCCAAACCGGGCATTTGGAAGCACTAACTCTGCAACGCCTTCAAATTAATACACTTTGAGGATGATATATATTCCTCCAGAAGAATGCAAGAGATTATCGTGCAAGGGTTCCTTCAAATTGTTGCGTTTTCTTTGCAAAACTAAGGGGTCTGGCCGGCCAGTTCTGACAAAAGGAAAACGCAGTAAGTCTCGTGATGCCTTCAGTAGTATCAATAGAATTTAAAGTGTAATGTTTATTCCTGCCTGAAGTGTTTGGAAAGTGTTTTGACTGCTATCGAGAGGGAACAATTCATGCAAATTGAAAAAAAAGCGCAGATGTCTAATTTGAATGTAATATTACGCACATATAGATATCGCGAGGGATGATCCCACAAAGAGTTGGTTTATTATTTTCTTTAATCGTTCGCCCCGATCCTCGTCAGTAACATAGAAAGGAAGGTTTAAAGATAAGTATTACAGTGAAATGTTATTGTGAAATTTATATCGAATACTTCAGTAATACTTCAAAATATTTCAACTTTCTGTTATGCTGTTTTCAGTAAATAAGAACGGGTAAGTTTGTTTTGTTTTGACAAACATTGCATAATACTTTTTCTTTCGCAAACCAAACAGTGCAAAGTTGTTTCATATGCTTTTTACGGCAGTTTTCTATGTTTGCTCACGTGTATTCAGGAGTGAAAGCCAGCTGCGTATAAGTCGATGTTTTAGTAAACCAGGTTTAAACAATGAAAACTCTTTCCTATTCACAAGTGCTTGAATTATATTTGGTTTCCACTAAGTTTTTCGAATTGTGCTATTCCTACCTTGTTGTACATCGTCTCTCGATGTTTTGTGAGGTGGTGTTGCACATAGATATTCAACGCACAAGATGTCTACAGCAGTAGAATAATCAATTTAAACCTGGGAAAAATAGCTGTCAACGGCTACTCAAGCTGCAACTGTGGCTCCTCGTA
>OX421448.1:31341760-31351760 GCA_949126865.1 Montipora capitata | reverse complement strand
TATTCCTATTTCGGAATACGGTCAATCGAACGCACCCAGGTTAGTTGAATATTCTGTTTCTAAAAGCGGGACCGGGGGATTGGAATCTAACCTTTGGCCAAGGGCGCTAGAAAAAGAGATAATTGCAGACGACACGAACAAGCTTAAAGATTGACCAAATTAAAATGAAGTTGTATTTTTTGCCACATCTGTCGCTAATCTGACGTTCAGGTTCTTGTATCCTAGCCGAAAGTAGACTGCTCGCAGTCCCTTCTGAGTTAGCCGCCCGCTTTGGTCACGCCAGCGAGCCGAGGGGAAAATGGTGATAGAGAGAGATATGGCGACCCTACATCTCGCTCTATCACCATTCTCCCCTCGGCTCACTTGCATGACCAAACCGGGCGGCTTACTCAAAAGGGACTGCGAGCAGTCTAAGCCGAAATCGTATCCCTTGCACTGATCAAAAGCTGAAAATTTACTCGGAGGCTGGTTTCCAACCATCACCCGTGCTTTCCTTTGAATGATCTTATTCCTTCATCGTATCATTAAGCATTCTAGTCTCAATTTCCATCCAATCGAATCCAACGTCTTTATTTACTTTCGCCACTTAGTAACCATAGTTTCCATGAAGTAGCTGGGAGGAAACTGCGATGCTATAGATCCGAAACTGTTGAAACAGTGATGGAGGAAACCTCTGTGAATATAGACTAGCAATTCTATAGGTTTTATTCGTGAAAGTGGCGGGGATTTACGCAATACGATACAATTCTTTGTGATGATCGGATCTCTTGGTCTCAAAAATTAAGATTTTAATGTAAAGATCACGAAAACAAAGCTGAGCAAACGAATTGTACCCACATCGTCCCCAGTGATCGAAAAGTTGTTTCCTTGTCCTTATCGACCATTTCTTTATTTCAGTTTTGGACAATTTAAGGACGGTGCCTACTAATTAAAGATATTTTTTCCCCGGTGTGTGATTATGCAGGAAATGTAGATGTTAACAAGTGTTATTGAAATCCAAAAAGAAAATAGGGGGTAACCACGCATTTTTCAAAGATAATTCATGAATAATATTTGTAAAAAGCTTTAAAATACATAGCAATGTATGGCGTTCTTTCCCAAAAATGCACAGTTAGCCCCAATTTTCTTTTTGGATACCAAGAGTACTTACTAAGATGTACTTTCTCCGGATAGTTTTAAACCGCGCAAAAATATCCCTGTATTAGTAAGCATCGGCGATAGGAAATCCGAGTATCTGGAGATGCGCAGAACGTATGCGCAATAACAATAGTAGGCACAGTCCTTAAGCTAATCAAAATCTGGTTGCCTGTTCTCCGATCCTCGTTTTAGAAACACCCGTCGGTAAGGTGTTTGCATTAATCCAGTGGCATTCTCTTCCCCGGAGTCCTCTTTTCTTTTGGACAGAACACGCACTCTGGCCACAGCCCAAAAATACGCGCAGTTGCGGTAATGAATGTAATGATGTAACCGTTGACGACCGTTTTAGTTTCAAGTTTCTGAGAATGCGCAGAAGAGCTGGAAGTTCGTGATTCGTGGAAGGCCTGCTTTGGCTGGGGCCAGAGTCTGTGTTGTTGGTGCTGACCAAAAGAAATGCGGGCTTTGGGACGAAAATGATCCAGTGGGGGATAACACTCTTGTTCTACTACTACTATTTTATAAATGAGTTGGATTTTAGAAAGTTACAATGGAAAAGTTACTCTACATTCAATTCAAACATCGATAATGCACATAGGAGGATTGTACTTTGCAAATGCTCGCATTTCCACGAATATTGATATTCCAAGAAAAATAAAATAAAATACTAAATAGATACACCCAACTTTTTTGTTTAAAACCCACTTATACCAGTAAATAATCAGCAAGGTGACAGCTATGGAGCCCAAGATAAAGAAGCAAGACACAAAAAGTCCGTGACTGTTAATGACAACAGTCGAATCATAGTCCCATACAGTTGTCTTGACTAGCCATGGAATACCAAGGCAGAGTAGGATATCAAAGACGTTACTCCCGACTGTGTGTGACACCGCCATGTCCCCGTCACCTGAAACGGAAAAAGAAATATGGGGAGAAAATGAGAATTAATAACGTCCTTGTGATGAGCACAAGTAACGGCTCCAGGAAAAGAGGACTGAAAACTCTGTCTTAGATCCCTTCTACCAACTGACCAGTCCAACACTCAGGGTCTTAATTAAATTTATTGAAGAGGATCTCCTACCCTTGTAATAGCTCCTGCAAATCATATTTTCTAGCGTTGTCCTGAAAGGGCGATCACGTAAACCGTAGGCCTGGTCTCACAAACTCTTATGCCCATAATCTCTGTGGGACGTTTAAATAGAGGAGTGCAGCTGTAGAATGGATGGATGGGTGGCCTTTATTTAAATGCGATAAAAGTTAAAGCTACATAGCTTGTGGGGTCGGAACAGAGTAGAGTAGGAACAAGTCCTATAAGGCCTGGAAGCCCTAGCTTGCCTTTATTAGTAAACGTTAAGAGATATTAGCAACCATCCAAAGTCCCCGAGAATAGAAGGAACGGGACTAGAATTGATGCAGAATTGAGAGCACTCGCCCTCCGCAAACATGCCTCAGGTTTTTGAAACTCACACCTTAATTCTGTCCTTTGCGAGTTTAGTTTATTTGTTTGTTCTTTTCTTTGCTAAGAGAGGTTTTCCCTTGGATACTCCGCTTCTCCCCTCTCATAAAAGTAAAAAAAAACCCTTTTATTTGATCTGCTTCAGTTGAAGTTTATTTGACTTGCAGTTTCGCCAGCCATTCCAGCACTTGAGCTCGGCTAGTGGAAGCTTCAGACTTAATTTAATAAGGGATTATCATCAAGTAACATTCTATGTAGTCAAACACATACTTTGCTGTGTTTTTCATGATATACTCGAATGGGAATCTTGGTTACCTTTTTGAGCGACGAAAAGACTTGACAAACAATCTGGTACACTGCTACCAAAAGCGACGAGGGAAAGTCCCATGACTGTATCAGGAATCATAAACGTGTATCCAATTATTGTCACCATCCAGACCAGTATGTATGATGTCACGCCTATCCATATAATACAAACCACAAAAGAAAAGCCCACGTACTTCTGACAGGATTCCTTCTTTACATCCGGAATGGTGTAATAGTACACTAAGTTGATTGGGAAACCAAGGAGCCAACAGAATCTAGCCCATACTCCCTCAGGGGGATTCCAAGGCGTTCCAAGAGTAAGGTCGGGAACCTCGTGTGGTCGGTGCTGATCGTATTCGTAATGATGAGCGAGATGCTCCCCACTACCTGAGGGAAACAATGCATTGATAATAGGGGATAAGCCATGCTTCGTCTCCAGTGGAGATCTGGAGGAACATACTTACAACCGACAATCCGTGTAAAATGTCACTGACAACTAAGATACGAATGCTTTCCCTTTACAAAGCTGTAGTAACGTACGTGAAAATACTAGAGAGTGGCTGCTTTGAAAGCTTGTATGCAAATAATAAATCGTTGGACAATCGATTTGAACCGAGAATTTTTTTTTCATCTCGCAAACAGAAGTCGGACAAATAAAAGTAGTTACTTTACTTTGGATCCTAGACTGTGATAAATTAAGGTGTATTGGATAAGAAATACTTGATACGTAGAAGAACACTTTGAGTTATTTCATGTGCCTTTGTAACGATTTACACCTTTAAACAGTACTGAGAATAAGAAGCCAATTAGTACGTGAGGTTTCTTCAGTGCTATTTCCTCAAAAGTGATTGTCAGCAGCTTTTTCACTGAATTGTTGATAGCAATGATGCTCCACCAGATTATTATTTTCATAGTAATAGCGAAAATTGAGCACTATTGGTTACTTTACTTTTGTTCAAGAGTAGATACATTTTTATGCTTTGATGAGACCTTGTCAAGCCTTTAAAAGGAAGGACAAACTATCTCCCACTAATCAGACCCTTCGAGGAAGGCTTCAAGTCATATTTCCCAGCAGAATTGAGATTTATCTTTAACATAAAATAACTGGAACAAAATTTACCCTCAAGTGGTTTTGGGACACGAATTTCCTCCTGCTGCTGTTGACATTTCTCAGGTTCTTGATCATTATCCTCTTCAGAGGTTTCCACTTTTTCATCAATAGCAAGTTTTGAATATCCCTCATTCTTGGGGCTGTTCGTGTCGTTTGAAGCGTGTAAATCTGATTTGAACTCAGGGCTTGTTGTGTTTGTTATCCTGTATAGCCACTTTTCGATTCGTGGATTGAAGAACATTATAACAAGATATAAAGAATAGGAACATACCATGGCTGTTGCTTCTGACCTGAAAAATTTGTAAGGCATGCCTCATTCCTATATTTAGACAGTTAACAATTGTTATTAAATTCTCAACCTCCGATAATGCATTTCGCGTGCTCTGATTGGTTCACTCAATCTCGGTTATCAGCTCATATACCTTAGTTTGATCTTATATGCAGGTAAATGATTGCGCTAAGCGTTGCTAGAAAAGCGAAATTTCTCTTTGAATAAAGCCAAAAGAGAAAAGAAACTTTTTTCTGGAAAGTTTGGATCAATTTCGACGTTTAGAAGTACACGAAAAGGCAAGAAATGCTTTTGAGATGAGCCTACCTCTGTCTGACCACAAGGTATTACACAACATCGCATCTTCATCACGTTTTCTCGATTTCGCTCGTATTTTCTCGCTTTTGTCGCTCGTATTGCGTACTTCCAAATTTTTGGAGTTTAAGGAATTTAAGAAAACAATTATTCCATTCGCTCTTGTTGGATATGAGACTGGTTATAGCCAAGTCGGCGCTACGCGCCTCGTTGGCTATTTACCATCTCATATCCAACGCGCGCTCATGGAATAATTGTTAATTAGTCTCGGTTTTTATTCACCGATATTCCTCAAGCCTGAGGTGAAGAATTGTGTTCGCATAATTACATAGGTGATTAGTATGGGTAATCAAATGGTGACGAGTGAAATTAGGGAATAATTTCACGCGCGTTTTGATTTTGGACGAAACGCAAGTGAAATTATTCTCAAATTATTCACGAGTATACCATTTGATTAGCTATTAATATCATGGATAAGACGAGGGTTTTTTCAAACCTGGACGCCATTTTAGCACTGTAGGAAATGTTGCCATGGCAACATTGTAATTTCACATGTGAAATTATAAATTAACGTAAAATTTGTCACCCATGTTATTATTTGAAAAATATGCCTTTTCTTTGAAAATATTAATTACTTCGTCCGTCACCTCCGACAAAATGGCTTGCGGCCATTTTGAAAAAACACTTAGGTGATTATCCCGTAATAATCACCTCAGGTGCAACCAATCAGCGCGGAGAATTTTCGATAATCACCTATGCAATTATACTAATCCTACATATTGTATATCGGAATTAATAACGTGTATTGACGAGCCTATGTCATCAGTATCAGGCAACCTAAGGTGAAGTCACTTCGAAGAAACTTCAGTGAATGCATATCATTTTCATTTTTCTTTGTCACTTTCTTCTTGCATGGATTACACTAGCCTTTTTATGATCTTATTTTATCAAGGTTACCTTCTTTTATTTGGAGGAAATACATGCACCACTGTGCTGGCTAAGGATGCTAATAAGCACTTAATGACTGGCCCCGAGGGAAACAGCGAGTTTTGTTTCCCCGACACTCTCAATGGCCGTGTTTTTACGAGCGGTTTTTCAGGTCGCTTAGCGAGTGACAACCGTAAATTCCGTAAAAACAGTTCCTTTCTCAACTCGCTTAAAGTTAAGCGAGTCGGCAAATTTCAATAGAATTCTCATTAACTTTAGGCCACCAAATCAAGTAGCCTCTCTCTCCTCATTTATTCTTACCCGTGAAAACATGTATCATTTTTAAGTCGCTTACGATCTCTGCAAACACACCACTTTCAGGAATTTTAAGTGAGGCGAAGGCTGTCATGGAAACAGGGCCATTAATGTTCCCCAAGGCGAAGGCGACGGAATTATTATTTCAAAGCGTTTTTTAGCTGCGATGACAGCAGGAGAATTTTTATCGTGGCGCGGGCTGGCACACAAATTTGCCGCGGTTTGAAGATGCACAACCTGATCACGCGCGAGTCGAAATCGTTGTTTCCCTAGGGAGTTGGTGAGTTTAAAGTCATGGCAGGTGACACGTTCTCCTCTAATCAGAAAGTGCATTTAAGTTGGTGGGTGTAACAAACTCTCTTGTTTGGAAGCTACCAGGTATTACCCATAATGTTTGTGGAAAAAGGAAGTGTTAAAGCAAAAAATAATTTTAAAAATATCTCACCAGACAACAATGTTATCCATAAGCACCAACATGAGTATGATGAGACTGAAAAGGTAGAACATGCTGTCTCTTACAAGAGGCCACCAGGCCAAGTACAAAACCTTCAAAAAACCGAAAGAACAAATTGCACATGTTAGACAAAATTATTGAGGTTAACTAGATGATGAGATGAAAGCATATACCACTGATTCACTGTTTACGACTCCATGGCTACAAAAGAAAACATCCTTCGCAGCTCTAAGTAAGTTCGATATCCTCCGCTTACTCGAGTTCGAGTATCTTCGCCGAGAAGAGACGGCTGGACGCGTGAGCGATAGATTGTGTCGGTGACGTAAATTCAAAATATAATTTACATTCAATTAACAGTTTATGTTAACTCACGCGTCCAGCCGTCTCTTCTCGGCGAGGATACTCGAACTCGAGTAAGCGGAGGATATCGAACTTACTTAGAGCTGCGAAGGATGTTTTTTTGTAGCCATGGAGTCGTATATTAATAAGTGGAATGATCTACCAGAAAATTTAGTTCATTGTAATTCTGTCAGTAAATTTAAGAAAGGTCTTAAAAGTTATTTATACAACGTGACTCAGTAATCTTTTTTATCTATTCATTTTTCTTTACTCTTTGTAAATATTCTACATTTTCTCCATGTTTATAGTTCAAAAGTTTTTAATGACCGTATAATGTATTTATATTTTATAGTTTCTTACGTAATATTTCTATATTTAATGTTTATTAATATATTATATTTGTTTTATTCTAATCTGTTTTGGGGGTTGCCGTATATGAGGATTCAGTTCTTCCCTGGCAGCACCCTTTTTGCGATGTTCTTTGCAAATAAAGGTGTTATTAATAAATAAATAAATAAAACAAAACAGTAATTATATAACAATGCTTAAAACGTCTTGTGCCAAGTTTCCACATAATGCGAGCTTGAGTCTGTGGTCAATGTGAGTTTTAATTCAACCGGCGAATTGTCAACAAAATGTTCGGCCACTTCAGCTCTCAGTCGAACTCATCCGCGGCCCCCTCGTTCTGCCACCAATAAACTCAACAGTAGTTTTTCATTGATCTGGAGGAATTTTATTTGCTCTTACATCAGCGAAGCCTGAGAAGAAATTGCAATAGACCGAATGCATACATGGCATGAGAGCGAGGTTAGTGAGTCTAATTAGCACATAAACAAAAGAGTACATTGTTGGTCGCCATTTATGCATTCGGTCTATAGCAATGGATTTGGAAGCTGTATTTTGCTCTTGGCGCCAACTGGAAAAGTTATGAAGTTTCCGAACTCAGGCGGTAGAAAACGACAGACACAACACCATTCTCCAGCTTCTCGAACAATTTCCGTTGTCGAAATCTTGAATGTTTGCCACCTTAAAAACACTGTAAGGCTCAAACAGGCCGGGTGAAAGAATATCTTCGCAGGCACAATTTGAAGCAAAAAATATAAATTATGCCTGCTCCATTTATGCAGGCGAGTTCCTGATTGGCGGAGATTAACAATGGCTCTCCGCACGCGTCCACCCGAAGTGAGCGCTGGCTCATTTTCCGAGACAGCGGCTGGTAATCGAGCCTAAGTCACAAGCCGTAGCTGAATAATTAGCAAGTGTTATTTCAGCTAAGATTGCCTCTTCATAGGACAACATGCACTCAGAATGATATATTTGGCTTAATGAAAGTCACCGAAGATTCGCAGTTGTACCCACTTAGTTTTACTGCTGACAGTGAAACAAATACATTGAGGAAGCACTTAATTTTGCATTTTGCACTTAATTGTACGTTAAGTACGCACTTACTGTTACTGCTGACAGCAGAGCAATAGAATTGAAGCTTTCAAAGTAACGTCAACAATAATGATGATGATGATGATGATGATGATGATCAAGAATCTCAAAATGATCTTACCGTCCCTGCGCCAATGCCACATACACCAATCACAAAAAGAACGTTGAACACCGCTGAGCCTAAGATAGTGCCCACTCCAATATCACCATGTGTAACAAAGACGCCTGAAATGAGCGTGATCGTGAGTGTAATAAAATTTCGTTACTTAAAGTGCCCCTAACTTGAAATATTTGTTTTTGTCGTTTGTCCCACGACTGAGTTATTGTGACGCATGGGCTTAATCTTGAGATGACGCTACAAAGTGCTTTACATAGCAGAGTCTTTCAAAACAGGAATGAGAAAAAGCCTGTGATTGATGTAATGATTGTAAACCTCCACTTACTCCCCCCTCCCCCCCCCCCCCCTTCCTTGAGGCAGGAGACCATGACTAGGAGAGTACAACTTCATTGTACTTGTGGAACAGCGTTTTTACAGACCGTATTATTGCTTGTAATCTCGCAATCTGATTGGCTAATTTGCCGTTGTCAATAAGAGTCTAGACAACGCTGTACGCGTCATGCTCGCATCAATTTGTAATAGCCAACCAGGAAAGGCCATTTTGGGAAATAAACCAATCATATTGCGAGAAAGTTATAGACAACGCTTGCTCTTTTCTTTGTGTCATGATTTTGCTCACGCTCTGAAATAAAAACTTTTCTTAGCGTTGAATATTGTAGTAAAAAACAAATCGAAAGTGGTTCAGCGTTGTCTGTACCCTTATCGACAACGATATTCGTCATCACAGTGGTCAAAATTTGTTACATTTTGACCACTGCGCCTCGTGAGTCCACAACATTTTAACCACTGTGATGACGAATATCGTTGTCGATAAGAGTACAGACAACGCTGAACCACTTTAGAAATAGTTAATTAGATTGATTCACAAGTCTTCCACGAGAAATTATTATCCATGGGATAGAAAATGGTCACTCGTGCAAGACAAATCTTATTTAAAAACTCGTCTAAAAATAGCTTGATCCGGCTGTGAAAATGTCGTTCCATAGACCTAGTATTGGAGTTGTATTCTCCTGGATACAGGCTCCTGCTTGAAATGGAATCTTGGCTTCTCTAATGAAATGCAAAAGCACCTGGGCTTGCAAACTAGCATTGATTGGTTACCGAATTAAATATGCGGTGTAATTGACTACTTGGAAAAGCCACGCTTAGTTTTATGAATCTTAAAATTGGATTGGAGACCGTGGAAGGAAATTCATAGACATCGTAACACTGTCACATCTGGGTAAACCTTACAGAACTCACCTATAACAGACGCGAATAGTTCGGGAGCCGAGCTCCCCAAAGCCATGAAAGTGGCTCCAGCCACATCTGATTGAAGTCCCATCTTATCACAAATGATTTCCAGGCAAGGTACAAAGTAATCATCGCATACAATGGCTATGGCCCAGAACATATAAAATGCCGCTGCAAAGTTGACGACGACTGCGCCATGTTGCCTTTGACGCTGGTTGAACATATCATTCGGAAACTCTCCTATTGACGGTGGAGTGCAGTTTTTTAGCTTGTGTGTCTTGTGAGCAAGCAGATTTCTCCTTGTAAACGACCCGTCTAAAATATAAGAATATCTAATAAGGATCGTCACCTCCCCTTTCAAGCTTTGCGCCTGGCCAAAACGAAAATGGTGCACAAGGCCTGGAAATTGTCATCCAATGAGCCTTGGGCAGACTGATTTAGACAAGAAATGATTGCCGTGGAAATTTTGGGCGATGGTTTTCCCATTGGTGTTATTGGTTCTCTCCCAGCCCAAAAACAGCACCGTGTAACTAACTAAAGACCTCTGGACCAACAGGTGTGTTACACCTCTAAAGTGGAACTTACGA
>OX421448.1:31306760-31331760 GCA_949126865.1 Montipora capitata | reverse complement strand
TCATGCTACAGAAACCGGGATAAGCTCAGGCCTAATGGGCCACTTGGCTAGTAAGCATGCTCCTTGACAAAAGAAAAAAACATTAGGGGCACCCAACGAGAATATAGTTCAAAACCACTTAGACATAGCATTGTTAAACGTATTTTAGTATTTAAACGGTACATGAAGGCATATTTTTATCCCCTAAAAATTTTCATCTGTTCGGATTTCCTAGCTGAAAGTCTAGTGATTCAAAAATTATAGGGATCAAAACTTACCTTTTCAAAAATTTAAGCAAGAAAAAAGGCTCCCGAAAATGCTAGGTGACCTTTTTAGGGTAAAAATCTGTTTAAAATGGGCAATTATACCATGTTTTAGATGTTCGAAAATCCTAGGACAGGCAGGCAAGCAAGGATTTTTACAACAAATATTCCGAAAATTCTAGATCTGACGTTGGGTGCCCCTGAAAACATGGCAGACCCCATGGGCCTTGGTGTTTAGCTGCCCAAATGAATCGTGCGAGTTTCAGTCAATTAACGTGGATGATTTTATAGCCCGTAGCTGCACAACTGCAGCTGAGAATTACTACTTATGAAGTAATGATTGAAAATCCGACAGCCATGTTTGTTATTCTAAATGTTAGTGTCCAGTCTGTTGAGAAAAAAAGAAAGAAAAAGTCTCAAAAGGATTACATGTGTCCCTTTCCATATTTTGATTGAGGAAATTCGGTCCGTTCCTTTAAGAAGAAAATTCTCCTCGGTTTTTCCATACAA
The DNA here is from genome assembly GCA_949126865.1 of Montipora capitata. NCBI lineage: Eukaryota > Metazoa > Cnidaria > Anthozoa > Scleractinia > Acroporidae > Montipora > Montipora capitata. The sequence goes on along the minus strand of OX421448.1, from coordinate 31,331,008 downwards.
AATGAAAGCTTCCTAAGAATAGCTTTGGGCTTGCAACGGGTTGTGATTGGATGTTGGCACACAGAGAAGGATTGTGGACATTCCACAATAATTACATGCTGTAACAACTTTATCCGCCATTTTGAATTGCCGGCCGCAAAGACCCTGGGAACGAGATCGGTTTGAATTATCATCATCATTGTACGATTTTTATTACTCACTCGTTGCGAAGGATCGTTAAACTCACGCGTTCGCTTCGCTCAATCGTTCGTTTATGCGATCCTTCACAACTCGTGAATGAAAATCGTACGCACTCACCATCCATGAAGTAATCTATATATCCAGTGGATAGCGCAACTGGTTTCGTTACGAGTTATCCACTTGAAAGTGAATTATCCAGCAGATAGAGCTATCCATCGTTTGAACAACTAAGGCCTGGCCGATAGACCGTATTCATAAATGGCGGCCAAGAAATTAATCTTTGTCTTTATGCTAATCATCCTCGCTAGCCTCGTTAGCACAGACAAACTTCAAAAGACCTGTTGCTCCAAAGACCAGGATCAGGATCTGACCCTCACCACCAGAGGTTTTTTTCTTGTCGCCTCTTTGCGACTGGTCTTCGCCGCTTCGTGGTTCTCTTGCGGCTCAAGAAAAGCCTTTGGGACCAGGGTGGGAACTTTTTTAGAGCACGTGATATCGGCTCTTTCATACCTGCAAATAGTTACTTGTATGGGACACTGTCTTCAATGGATTTTCTTGTTATTTAGTCCAATGATTATATTTGTCCAAATCATTTCAGCAGGGGCGTACTTACCGGCACATTTGAGGACGGTGCCTACTAATTCAAAGATATTTTTGCCCCGGTTTATGATTATGCAGGAAATGTAGATCTTAACAAGTGTTATTGAAATCCGAAAAGAAAATTGGGGGTAAGCACGCATTTTCAAAGATAATTCATGAATAATATTTTTAAAAAGCTTTTAAATACAAAGCAATGTATGACGTTCTTTCTCAAATTGAAGCTTAATTATCTCTCGAAAATGCATGGCTACCCACAATGTTCTTTTTGGATACCAAGAGTACTTACTAAGATCTACTTTCCCCGGATAGTTTTAAACCGCGCAAAAATGTTACTGTATTAGTGAGCATCATCGATAGGAAACCCGAGTATCTCGAGATTGCGCAGAACGTATGCGCAGTAACAATAATAGGCACCGTCATTAATTAATGGTTGTTATTGCTGATCTTTGGTGGTTTTTTTTTTTCCTAGCTTGCCAAAGAAGGCTGCTTTAAGGACGTCACAGTACCACAGACGGGCTGCAAAGAGGGTCAAGAATGAGATGGCAGTTACGGTTGGGTTTTAAGATTATGAAGATCACGCGGTATGGACCTTGAACAACTTGTAATTTGCGAGCCAAAACTCGCACGTTCATTCGTATTCTGGAAAGTGTTTAATTTGTAAAAAAAAAAAAATAGACAACTGTGCATAAAATTGGAACACTGATGTAGAAAATTGAAAGCTCTGACAAAAAGGTCCCAGAAGATCTCGAAAGCATTGGGTTTTTTTTTTCAAAAATAAGCATAAGAGATTGCTTACAGAAAATAGCCAAAATAGCAAGCAACTTTATCAAGCATCACAAATTTCGGAGGAATAAAAAAGGCAGAGATTGACAGAACTATCATTCGTGGTTTACACACTGATGCACTCTTAAATTAAAGAATTTCACTACACAAAAAATATATTTATTGTTTTGAACTTTATTTCTCTATAGGTTTTTAAGTTCTCCCTTAATGCTTTCCGGTCTCGCCATGATGATAGCTCCATCGGTAGAAGAGATTCCTTCTCCCGATAAGATGGGATCATGTTCCAGATCACCGGCTACTTCCCAATCATTCTTTGGATCGTCCAGATACTCATCAGGTTCCTCGATGTTTTTAATTCGTTTTGTCATGTTCTCACGAAAGTACTTTACATATGATATTTCATTCTTCATCATGCTTTCGCAAAATTTCTTTTTTTCTGAAGGAATGTTTTTCTTGAGCGAGTAGCCCTTCACATAAACACCAGTGTATGCTTCATCAAGGAAGTTTCCTTCTTTCAGACAAGCTCTCGTCAACGCCTTGTTTTTACGTCTAAATATCTTCAGTTCCTTTTTAAAGCTGGGCCCCTGGGCCTTAACCTTCTTCCAGAACGTTCTGTTAAAGTAATGGTAGAGCATAAAGTCTGCCTTGTTCCAACTTTTTATGTCTTCCCTCACCTCATGGTTCATGAACTTTCTTTTCTGTTTATCTTGCCGCTCGTTCAGTTTGAAGTACAGAATGTCTTTCATATCCCAACAAAGAAGACGTCTGAGGAGCACCAAAGATTCATCAAAGTATTCCATAATCATGACTAGGTCAAATTCTTTGTCTAAAAAATTTAGATACCTCTCTACGGCAGTCCGGTTTTGAAAATATCGAAAATCAAGGCCCAGATCAAAGGACATTGGATTTCTAACTAAGTGAAGAGCCAAAGTCTTCTTTAAAAGTGGTTTGATTTCTTGAAAAGCTGGTGGAAACTTTAAGAAAGTTCCCAATGGGTCGTCTTCGTCTTTGAAGCCCAACGGATTGGCGAAATGCATAAAGTTAAACACGGACTCATACTGGGCAGCAGGGTCCCTGAGAATTGTTATATAGCGACTAGTTTCCTTGGGAAATAAGTAGTTCATTGGTCTTTTATTGAACCTAGCGTGATTGCACAAGATATTTGCTCCAAAATCAAACAAAGGGGCGGTGTAAGAAAGACGAAATCTTGCTGGCCACAGGAACGTGAACAACTGCGCTTGTCGTGGAAGCACGAAAGTCAAGTTCTTGGAATCACCATAACGGTTTAGAATATTAGTAATTGTGCTTCCACCTGTTTTGTGCGTCTTTAGGAAAAGAACCTTTTCCACTGGTTTGCATCTACTCTTTTCAACTCTTTCATGCCTTGACTTTTCGATATTGTCTAAATTTAGGTGTCTCCGTGCGATATTTGCAGGTATTTGAATATTGAGCTCACCTCTTCTTGCTTGTTTGGGAAAACTGTCAACTGCGCGGGTGATCGTGGGTCTCATTGAAGTGGCCCTGGTGAAGATAAAGGTCAACTGATCAACATTTTTTTGCGTGAAAACGCTTTCTTTCCTCGTCAAACAGGTTTTGAGGGTTGGCTTTGGGCACAATTCAACTCGAATTTGCTTAAATATGTGGTACAAATTTATCAGTGCTACCAAGTATGGCAATGTAAGGAATATTAACGGTTCTTAGAAAAGAACGAAGAAAATAAGGTACACAAAATATTCTTAATATGCAAACAATCCTTAGCTCTTGGAATATACAGGGGGATATAAATAGACCATTTTACAGTTCTGTGTTCAGTTACCAGGCCTTTGAATAAATGCGAGGGTGGACTTGACCTTGTTTTTTATTCAAACCTCACTGCTTTTCTTATGTAAATAGAAACTCGTTAGTATTACAATTACATGATTTGCATAAGAACAGCAATGAGGTTTGTACATAGTATGGTTTGCATGAAAACAAGTCAACTCCAGCCTCGCTTTTATTAAAAGGCCTGGTAACTGAGCGCAGAGCTGTGAAATGGTCTTTTGGACACAGAAAAGAGTGTTCAAAGTCTAGGTTGCCTAAGGCAAAAATTCAATCAAATGCCATTCTTGAAAGACTGCAGGCACATTAGCAATGTCCTTTGCTTCCACTGATCAGATCTAAATCTACTGCGTCGTCATCCAATTACAAGGGAGCTTAAGATCTACCACTACGACGTCGACGAAAACAACACCTCGAAATAAAACTCGGAGTGAACATTATTGGACATGTACCCACTAACAAAGTAGCTAATGATAACTAATTGAATTGCAATTAAATGGAACCCGAGGGGAACCGGAGAGCTCCCGTAGAGAAATTTTACATTGATTCCATGAGTGCGACAGTAGGTTTGAAAGAAGCGGTGAAAACATTAGTTGAATAATCCTCTGTACTTACGTCTGGTCTCTTTTGAGGCAATTTGTCGTCCAGAAAAGTGTTTCCCTTCCATAGAAAACGGTACAAAAGAGGGAAAGCAAAACAAGACCTCCAAATACCGTCCTCACGTGAAACGCCATGATTGCTGGGCTTATTGGTTTCTCCACATTTCATGTTTTCTTTCATGTGTCCCTAAACGGTCCCTTCGAGAAGGCCAAGTATTGCTGATTTTGCAAAATTACTCCGCATTTCTGTGGTCTGGCTGAAAAATTAGCACAGGAGCATTTAAAACTGCGATTATCCTTATGAAAACGAGTTGTTGATTCGAGCTTTTAGAAGTCGGTAATTAATAATTTATAAAATAATTAAATAAACTCCACTTGTCCTTTTCACCTGCGGAGAGAAATAATGGAATGAGTTAAAGGACTAAAATCTCTTGTGGCTTTCATTTTCATATCAGTTAAGCTCTTCAGTCCTTCTATCTCGTGGAAAAGTGGAGAAATTATCAAACACCATTTGTCTTTCTCAATGAGAGAAAACGGAAACGAATGTGAAAAATTACAGCAGGTGGAACGGACCCAAGACTACATGTGACCATATAATGGCGTTTGTTCATTAACAAATATGTGGACTCTCAGGGCTCTCAATATCGCCTTCATATTGTACTAATTTGAAACTTATTGGAACTTCATAGGGGCATCCTATTAAATTAAGTACTTGTTCTGCCCTTTTTTTTTTACTTCTTTACCGGGTTTTTATCTCCCCCGACTGCATTAATTGTGACTTGTCGTACCTGATCATGAGTAACCACAAGGGATTGGATTTCATAAACCGAACAAATTTAAGCAAATTGAGTGAGATAACCAATATGTCACTCGTAAAATTTCGCAAATTATCGTAATTTAATCCGGCCACGCTAAGTAGTCGCGAAGGCTGTGAATATATTTTTGTGTGGCGCGCTTTTACAAGGTCTCCCTGTTTCAAGCTGTGACTTCTACATGACAGCAAAGCTGGTCTTTTGTATATCGAGAAGTTTGAAACCAGAATCCAGGACTGTTGACATACAAATAGTAGGGATAGAAGGGTACCATTCATATAGAGATCTTGAACAATGACAGAAGTGAGGCCATTTCCTGAAGACGATGCAACGGGTAGCCCCAGCAAGATGTATGTGTATCTGTGCTGTACTATATTATGCAAGGGCAGAAATGTAAGGATTTGTATGGCGAAAACGGTTTTTCACTACCCGCCTTACCCAAACCGTTTGAAGATTGCTTAGCGACCCGCGATAGAACTCACGATTGGTCACCATTGTGCCCATTGACCAATCGCAGGTCGCTAAGCGATCTTCTAACGGTTTGGATGACGCGGGTGGTGAATAAGCCTTATTCGATGGCTCTCAAAGCAAATGTTTGCAGAGTTTGGTGGCCCTTAATTCCTTCTCAGTGTACAAGCGGCTCGAATGAAGAAGATGAATGGGTAGCGAAGGTATCGTCCGAGATCTACGTGGAATTTCGCGGAGGCGATCGAAGCTTTGGGAGCGAATTTATTTTCTTTTACTTCGGTGATTCCGTTCGGCGGCTTCGTCTCGGTGCCCAACCTTGGGAAAGAATACATAGAAGGAAAGGAAGAGGAACCAAAAACATGAACCACCTAAATGGCTCTTAAATATTTTTCTTAATTTTGAAAAAAAAAACACGTTTTCCCCGTACAAATCCTTACATTTTTACTCTTGCATAATGTACAGGCACACCTACATCGACCCTGGGCCCCCTGCGGCGCTAGTAGATTGCATTAAAAAGCTATTCGGTCAGATGAATCTTTTTGAATTCCTGGGTCTTTTGCCACAGCCGCTAGAATAGACAGAGGTCTTCATGATAGTGTAAAAGAAGGGGAAAAGTTCATAAAACGCACGTAAATACGGACTCTGTTGCCTGTTGAAATATGCAGATCAATCCGTCTAACTTTTTTCCATTCCGGCGTTGTCCTGTGTCCATGAACTGAAGGATATAAAAAGAATGAAATTGAGTGCAACATGGTCAATAGAAAATTTAGGATGTTAAAAGTTTTAAGAGAAGAAATGTGAAAAGTAACTAAGTCCAATTTTTGCAAATGCGTAAAGTAAGAAGGTTTACGTTTTTCGTAACTCATGTATCAGTGACAACTCGCCAGACTGAAGCGAGGGGTTTCCAAATACGTAGGCCAGTACTTGATCGAGGTCCTGCTCGTCGGATCTGCGCGCGGTAGCCGTGAATACCGTTGGTCTGAAGGACACACGAGCAGATGGACGACAAGCCGAGGCATAATTGAATAAGTTATCAACCTCTTGAAGAGATATATCCCAACTTGAAGCTTACGATCATCGAAGAAAGTTCTTTTAGAGGTACCTGAAGAAATAACTTGCATATGTGGACAGAGATCTTTTTCATATGCTGCTCCATATTTCAAATATGAAACTCGCTTCCTGAACTAAAAATGCTACTTCTGTCGACTCATTTAAATCTTTACTAAAGACATTCTTGTTTTCTTGATGAATTTCTACATTGCTATTAATTTTACCTATTTTTCCTATTATTTATATTTTAAAAGCTTTTTCCCATGAGGGTCTGTCTTTGATATGGTTATCCGAATTTTTTCGAGCACTCAAATTAATGAAGGCAGTCGCACACGGTCGTATAAATACACATTATAGATAGACTGGACAATTTGTGTAGGTTATTGAACTTGTTGTAAGGAGCATTGAGACATCCGTTTATAATAAGGGAATAACATGACTTTTTGAGGGAATATTGTTTATTTGCGTCCGCGTAGTGTCGTCATTTGCGGCCCGAGCGCGAAGCTACTACTATTCCGAAAAAAGTCATGTCATTATCATTATTATCAATAAACAAGGCCAAATGATATCAAGAATGCGAGTTTAAATAATACAAGCTAAGTGAATAACGGATTCAAAGTCACTTCAAATCATCATGTAAGTGTTGATTGAACAAGTTATTAAAGAATCAACTCAGTCCAGTGAACTTATTTAAAATTACTGAAAAAATGCGTAAAATCGTCTATAAATAATAGGCATATCACAAAGTTGAAGCAAGAACCAATCAACTGTAGGGCTGATAATGCATTAGCAGCCCGCTGTCAGTCTTTTGCGGCCCGCTGAGCGTGTGTTTTGAAGAGGCCGATTTTCTATTTGGCCGCGTATATTGATAATATTGCGCTTTTAAGAAGCTATTACTATTATTATTATTATTATTATTATTATTATTATTATTATTATTATTATTATTATTATTATCATTATCAGCATTATTATTAGTAATATTGCGCTTTTAAGAAGCTATTACTATTATTATTATTATTATTATTATTATTATTATTATTATTATTATTATTATTATTATTATTATTATTATTATTATTATTATTGCTTGGACGAGTTATAAGTGATTATTATCAACGTTAATATTAATAGCAGACCCATTAGTTCGCCGCTTTTGTTTAAAAAACCCCTTCATTTTTGTCCTAATTATATCCTTTAAACCATCTGGTCCAGCAAAACCACTGATATCATTGAGGAGTACTTATGTAGAGACAAATCCAAGAGGTTATTTAGACATTGGTTCAGCATAATGTTTTGCCGTGATCATTGATTACAGTCAGGTGAAATTCGGAACGTCAACGAGGAAACATTAAAATTGACATCCCCGTCATGTTTATTTTGGAATTCAAAGGATAGGTCCACAAAATGCAAATCAGTTGAGTTTTGTTTTATAACCAAAGAGAGGAAATGGTTATAATGTTTTTCCTCTTTGTGTAGCCGCGAACAGCTGCTAGTCTTGGGACTCCTCCAGTGAGTTCATCTGCTTGGTACAAAATCAAGGGAAGCACCGACGGTGTATTTACTTCAGCAAAAAGCGGTTAAATTTACAATGAAAACATGTTTCTTTCTAGAAGGCATATCATGCACTTGATAATGCTGTTGGTAGGTTACTTCGGGATATATTACGGTTCAACGAATGCCGAAGTTAGGGGAACTCCGATAATATCGACTGTGATGGCAAGGTTATTACAATCCACTTTCAGTCAAATTACAAATGCCAGCTACCCCAAGTCAAAAGACGAAGCAAAATTAGATGGAAGTTTCGTCTCGCAGGCGACTTCGAAGTCTTCTTCGCTGAATCCAATTTTGCCGACATGGAGTCTTCGAGTGGAAAGTATTTCTTTAGAAAGCTCAAGTCTGTCAAGGGCAAGTATAGCATATCGCACTCCATGCGCTAAACTTGTCCAACCAGTCACTTTGTGCACCAGATCATCCACAACTCGCGCAGCTGTAGCTTTTAATCTAACGGTTTCTCCTCCTTCCTCTAAAGAGCATCTGAATGGCCCAACTGAGCTTGGTCAAACGACTTTAACTTCACAGCATTTTTCAAGCAGTTTGCGACTGAATTCCACAGCCTATGTTCACAAGAATGCAGATGTTGATGTTGACGATAAGGGGTATAAAGCGACGAAAAAGAACAGACATGAATCTAGCGACTCCTATGTTACTCGATGGGTTGATTTCTACCTCAATGTAAGTAATAGGGAAAAAAGGTATATGTATTATAATGACAGTTCTTTTAATTTCTATTTTGTGATTTATGGCTAAACTTTACCGCGTTTAAAGAATATTCGAAAATCATGTTAACCATGTTTTGCGGAAATCAAACGCTCTCTGGCAAGCAAAAACAACTATAGAGACATCAGTTCAACTTATTTTGAATAACGATAGATCAAATAGTTACAATTGTATTTAGTATAAATACACAGGTGATTATACAAAATCGCGCGCTCTCATTGGCTCGCTATCTCGGATTATCAGCCGATAATTACCTCGACGGACAAAATAGCTGCGAGTAGTCGTTTTGCCACTGTAAGGGAAGATGATTTTCGCGTTGAAATTATTTTTTTCTCTTTTTTGGAATAATCACCTGTGTATTTATACTAAATACAATTATTCGCCTCAGGCTCAGTGATTATCGGTGAATATATTCACCGATAATCACTTCGCCTTCGGCGAATAATTGTTAATTATTCAAAACCTGTCTTTCCTTTCTGTGAGTGAAGTACCAAAATAGTCTAATTTCCGGGTCTCATACATTTTAAATTGTTTTCGCCGGAACACGGTGATTGTGAAAGATTAGGTTCATAGAAAAAAAAAACAATGATTAATCAGGTTGAAACGTCTTTTTGACAAAATATTTATACGAGATCAGCGAAGTAATCAATCATGTGATTAATTTCCAGTCTTTTCTTTGAAGTTTGGGAAATACTTATATCACTGAGAAATTACACTGCCACTGTATTTAGAGGTTCTTTCTGTATTGAGGTTGGGTTGCTCTCAGGAATAATAGCTGTCGTGAAGATGAGCTGCTCCCAAAAAGGAAATAACGGAGGAAACAAAAATGATAAGCGTAAAGATTTCTTAATTTGAGATGAAAAAGGGTAGAGAGAGAATGTTCGGCTTGATTATTTTTTCCCGGTGTCTCGTGGTTCAATGATTAAAGAAAGCTCTTGCAAAAATGAGAGCGAAAAAAAGATTAATTTAATACAATGAGAGACGACAGAGGATATTTGCTTTGATGTCCTGAGAGCTATGGTAAGTTATGTCATGGATTCTCAGACTGCACTTTTTCAGGAATAAGAGATTAGTGTAATGATGACAACTCGCACTAAAACAAAAATAACAACTTCTTGTTGTTGTTGTTATTATTATTATTATTATTATTATCATTATTATTATTATTATTATTGAATGAATGACTTTGAATGACGTTATTTTAAATGGAGGAACCCTTAGTTTGCAGGTTTTCCATGAAAATACAGCAAGATACTTAAAAATTCTAAAGATACTGAAAAATAATGAAATGAAAATTTTAAAAAAATCAACTATTTACAAAAATCCATCACAATAAAATAAATGAAATACCCCGGGAATTAAAATAAGTTAAAAATACAAATTATTATTATTATTATTATTATTATTATTATTATTATTATTATTATTATTATTATTGGTCAATCCGAGACTCTAGTGACGAGAATGTGAACTGATGAGCAACACAATGGGTCTAACTTGCGTTTGTTGTTCTTCTTACTTTTAAGGTGGGAGGTTGGATAATGCTGTCGATTGTTCTTGTGGGGATCACTTTTCTCACCATCACTTACATTCATGGCAGGAAAACAAGGCAAGAGATCAAAGGATTGCCGCAACTAATGTATCGAGAACTTTATCGATACAATGCTGCTCGCTGGGTGTGAAACAAAGCGTAACAGCTTAAATGAGAAAACAAACCCAACCTTGCCTTGGGAACTATGCATGGTGTAACGACGTTGGTTGCCTTCGATTTACGCATGGGAGAACGAGCATTGCACAGTCATCTGACAATGTGTAATTTGACTCTAGGAAAGAAGAATACTCAATGCCCGAAGATTTGAGCATTGTATCAGGATACAATGCAGGATTTCAATGCAGGATACAATGCAGGATTGGCGCAGGATTTCATTACAGTGACTAACAAGAGAAGATCCGAACCAGTAAATGGCGTTTGGTGACTTTTCGCATGAGAAATTTTAATTAGGGGTCCTTGAGGAGTCCTTTAAGCGCCTATCCTATCCATCCCTTTGCCATACATCTCTGCTCCAGGCTGTGAGTGAAAACAGGATGATCTGAGCCCCTCTTGAGTTCTTCCTGTTGTTACCTGCTCCTTCCTCCAATTAAGGATATAAATGTGACATTTTCCTTATTGTTCTTTCTACACTTATCATCTCGTTTAAACCTCCACAAAATTTGTTTTTTAGAGTCTTAAAGGTTTTTAGTGCTTCACCTGTGTTTTCTCTTTCTTTGGTATGCTTGAAATTGCTTTATTTTTTAATCTGATAAGTTATTGGCATATATAACCCTGACCTTTGAGTTAGGACACTCATTTTCGAGAGCATACAGTTTCACTGCAAAGAAGGAGCGTAAAAAGTGATTTTTCAAACTGAGACAGCAGTTTAATTGGCCCCTTCAAGGTAAATAGTGAAAGGTAAATTTCCTAGACGTAATAATGTAAGTCACAAATACTTTACAGTCGTTGTGTACAACTTCTCATTTCACTTCTCAATTTTTCTGAGCTTTTTAACACCACCCAGCCTTTTAGCACCATATTAGAATTTTTTTTTCAATTTTTCAACCAGTTATCTTTCTCAATCCTTCTTTCTCAAGGAACCTTGAAAAGTACTCTTAATTAAGCAATGATTGTGGTTTGTGCAAATCTGAGACATTGGAAGGTGAAACAGAAATCCAGGAAACATGGGATCCAAATTAGATGCGGGCTCACTTCTTGTGAACGTATGAAGAAACTGTACAATGACTGTAATAAATTCCAAAATTGAGAACGGTCTAAGAGATGCACACTTGACTTTACAGTAAGTAGTTTCATCCCATTATAGAGAAGCTAAATAGAAATTTGGTTTTTAGGACTTGTTAATGAGAATTTAAGAGCCAAGGAAGTGATGGAAGAGCGTTTTAAAATTTAACGATCATGTGCAATTGCAAAACGTTCACGCAAAGCACAAATTTGGAAAAATTTCATTCAAGTACAGCAAGGTAAACCTTTTTGAAGTTGATTGGTAATTATTAGCACGGTCTTTCTCTTTATAGTCTTTTTTTTTCCTTTCTATATGCATATATTGGTTTTGTGCTCGTTTCGTATTGATACTTGTTACTCCTGCCCGACTTAAACGCAAGGGAATTTGAAAATTGAGGGCGATGTCATCTTCGACTCAGTCTTCATGGGACCTTAAGCAGGAACGACAATGACGGCTACAAGAACGTCGTCTAAAAATATTATTTCTCGTTACTGTAATAATTTTGCGATTACTTTAAGTCGCTCGGCTTGGAAAGTGTGAGTCCACATTCAAAATTAAAATTGGTGAGAACGGCGTGGATATTTAACGAGAAAATTGAAAATTCATCGTCAGGTGCTCTCGTCCTCCACATGACCTCAAATTTGATCTTTTCACGTCGTCGTCCAGACAATAACGACAAAGAATGTCTCAAAATGTAAAACGCACGCGCAGGGCGTGCAGAACTATTTTTGCTAATTAAACCTATTGTTTTGTGGCGTTCTCGTAACCGTCCTTGTTGTCCTTGCTTATTATGATTTGCTTATTTAAGATCTCCAACGGAGAAGGGTGGACGAAAACGTCACCTCAAAATATAACTTGGTTCTATCATAAGTCTTTCGCGATTATTCAGTCTCGTTCACGTCCTACAATGTCGGCGAAGTATCCTAAAAATAAATTGGTACGAGCGGTTTCAGAGTTAAAATAGAGAATGAAGGATTCTCTGTTGCATGTTCTCTTAACCAATGATATTACTGTTTTATGACGATGTCATAGTCGTAGCCGTCGCCGTTTTATAAATTCCCTATTAAGGTCCCTATTATTGTTCTATGTTATGACGTAGTCCCGGTGCGTTTTTCTGGCGAGAGTAAAAAGCCTTTTTTGACGAGAAACTTAGTATCTTATTTATGTCCAGAAATGCACGTAATTCTATGCACGCCCAATTTTCAACAATATTCAACACGAAGTGTCTCCTTAAGCGGGTCAGAGTCTAAGCACTTGCAAAACATTCTCATCAATACCGTGGTTAGGATCAGTATAATTTTTCGATAAGGGTAAATGCAACTGTACATTTTTCCACGAGGAAACGAGTTTAGAGGTCACGAGTGATGTTGAGGTTGTGCAGAAGAACAAGAGGACACTTGGTGCTGCTTGTTAAACTCTTCGTACATCGAATTACCTTTTCGATACACGCTAAGTAAGTAATTAAGTAAGTAAGTAAGTATGTAAGTAAGTACGTAAGTAAGTAAGTAAGTAAGTAAGTAAGTAAGTAAGTAAGTCAGTAAGTAAGTAAGTATCATTATTTACGGTCGGATTTTTATAGTAGATGTAGTAGCCAATATCCCCGAGCATTGAACAGAACAACTTTGAGAATCCCAACTGGTTGGAGGCAAACTATAGTTGGCTATTTACGAGCGCAGCCAGAAAATTGAACCAGGGACTACCGAGAACAAATTCAACGAGTGGTCAGAACGTGTCTTGAACCCAGGAACTCCGGATCTCAAAGCAAGCGCCCTAACCACTGGCTTGCACTGCCCGCCGAATTCCATTTCGATACACTTCGACTAGTCAATAGAAACAATCCTCTTTATATGTTGTATAGTCTTTAAATTTGGTGCCTTGGTTCGATTCCACAAGTCTACTTCATCCTGCCTCCTCTTGGATGGCCGCAGTGAACACACAACACGGGTATGTTGCTTCGGCGAAATTAACCCTTAACAAAACTGTTTCCAACTAGTTTACAGTAACAAGCCATGGAAATGCACAGGAGAGGACATTCCGTTTATTGATCAAATCGTATAGAGTAAGACAAAATAAGTTTTGTTACTGTGTAATGGCGATCAAAGGGAAATGTAGTAGTAGAAAGTAGAAAGTTGTAGTAGAAACTTTATTACCGTGACAGAACATTCTAGTTTGGGAAATGTCTCATACTAATGTGGGGATACAAAATAATGATGGATAACATTATTTACAAAGAAATACTATCTAAATTAAATTATATATACATACATGCATATATTGTAAAATAAGAATTAAGAAAGCGATTAAGAATTACAACTTATGTCACGCTTAATGCCACCAAATGTCCAAGACTTGCTTTAAAATTAACACGCGATCTTGAATACAAGCGTATCAATACTTATTACTAATTCAAAGATGTGAACAGCGACATACCAATGAAAAATACGTATTCTGAAAATCTTGACACCTATCACTGTTTTCTACTGTATAACTTTATTTTAAAGGCGACTGCTTCTTGAGAGAGCAAGAAAGTTGAGAGAAGGAGGGGTCAACCAAATGACTATTAATAAAATAGCACTGAATTTCTTGAATTTCTCTTTGGCTTAGTTCAAGTGATATACATCTTCCAGCTCGACATATACGTCGAAACCTTTCAATTACAGTCAGATTTCTCTCCCTAACTCAGGGTTTGGAGTTGTGTTCTACTGTAGAGACAGTGTGCTGATATCTTTGCCACCTTCATCGCACAAGCTTCTCATATATAATGAATCCTATACTTGCTCCCTCACGTTTAGGACGCAATGACTTAAAAAAAAGTGCGCACAGATGCATTTTAACAAGCCATAGCTTTTGGTTAGAGAATACGAAAAGACTTTTACTCTTTTAAACAAGAATAAAATTGTTGAAACAACAACAATAACGTTTACATCTTTAAAAACAACTCTAGTTTCTATTCAGACATGACTACTACTGTTTGTTGCAACGACTTCTTATGATCATCAAGCTTTAGTCACTGAAAATGGCGGGCCAACATGTCTACAAGATAACAGAAACTCGTGTTGTTTTTTAAAGACTTCAACAATATAAATAAAATTGAAGAGCTCTAAAGACAAATTTACAGGTCAATATGATAAGCAACATTGTTGGTGTTAATTGTTGGTGTTATAAGTGGGAGAGCATCTCACGCGACGCTCAGTCCGGTAACAACGCATCTAGTTACCGAAAGAGCAACAAATGTTTTTTAAGAAAGGAAATCAGAATTAAGTGTGGAAATGCCGACTACAAACTCGCATGGGCTGCTTCATATTAATTGTTGGATTGGCCAGCAGCTCCCTAAGTAAGAGCCAGGAGCTCCAAGGCTATTTGTTCATCTTCATTTTCATGATACCAAAAATGCTAAGTAGCACCGAGAGATCCTGCTCCACACACAAACCCTCGAAACGAGTGTGACCTTCTTCGCATTGGTGCAGTAGAGGGGGTTTCGACCGTTCGTAGAGCGTGTAGCTTTTCCTTCTTCCTTTTTCTTTCTCTCAGTGACATGTTTCTCGAGAAGAATCTCCGTCTGTCCCGCAAAAAGTATTTTCGTTTCGATTGCTCTCTGAATTCCTTTATTTGTCGAGCAAGGTTGCTGAAGACTTCGTCGACTCCGATGTCATTTTTAGCCGACGTCTCAAAAAAGGGACACGAAAACTCAGCGGCGATTTTCTTTCCGTCTTCATAAGAAATCTTTCGCTCATCTTCTAAGTCACACTGCAAGTAAATGAAAACAAAACGAGAAAGATCACAAACTGACGCAAAAAAATTTATGTTAACAGTGGTAAAAGTGACGCATACGCTTTGATATGGCTCGCGTAAATTATAGGTAAATGAGTCACTCCTTCCACTAAGGATTTGTATATGTTACAGGTAAATTTGAAATTCAGGTTGAAATGATTTCAACCTAGGTCATTTTTATTTTAAACTAGGTTAAAATTGAAAGTAGGAAACATCAACAAAAAGTCCATCAATTGTTAACAAGTACGTGTATATGGGTAAGTAAATCGGCGCAGGAAGTAAGGGGATGTGGTTAGCGTACGCTTTTCATGAGTTAGTCTATAAAAGGCCTTTGGTTGTTATTAAGTCTAAGCACTGATTTTAAATGGTTAGCATTAAGCAGGGGCGTAGCGTCCATATACGCACCTACGTCCGTGCGTACAGCTCAAATCCGGGAATCCTTATTCCATGGAGGCATTAATTTTTTTTTAGTCATTATAAAATCGGGCCAAGATTTTATTATTTCGAATTAAACTGGTGTCTGTGTGTGTGACCATTTCCAGTATCTTCTCATTAACCCATACAGGCCTGGCCAAACGGATCCAACATTGTTGGACGCTGTTGAAGAGTGTCGAAAAAGGTGACCAAACGAATGCAATATGTTGGATCCAGAATTTTGGACTCAAGGGTCTGGAACCAAACTCTACCCAGAATCCTTAGAAAACAAACTCTCGCCATGTTGGCGCTTTCAAATTCTTTTAAAAATTACCAATAGAGTCACTCTCTGTGATAGCAAGAGGACGAGTGTTCCAGAATCTGGGAACTGCAACAGCAAATGCCCGGTCTTCAAAGGTCTTGCACCATGCAGGTGTGAGGAACCTTGAGAAGATCCAGGGCGTCACTGCGTGGGGAGTAGCGTACCGAGGTCTTGACTTGCAAAAGATCCTGCAGATACATTGGCGCCAAGCCCCTGAGAGCTTTGAACACAAGAAGGGCTATCTACTCGAAGAGAGACTGCTTAAGCTTTCGTCGCTCAGACATTCATGCTGTGCTCGTTCACCATTCCGTAGCTTGAAATGACGTGGCAACGCGTGAGACAGATGCAACGAATAAACCATCACCATGGATACTGATAGCCGCACCGC
This sequence comes from Montipora capitata, assembly GCA_949126865.1. Classification (NCBI taxonomy): domain Eukaryota; kingdom Metazoa; phylum Cnidaria; class Anthozoa; order Scleractinia; family Acroporidae; genus Montipora; species Montipora capitata. The sequence goes on along the minus strand of OX421448.1, from coordinate 31,314,749 downwards.
ACGCGCGCATGCAACACTGTTGAATGTGATGGCCGAACAAATGCAACACTGTTGTTCACGTCTTAGAACAAAGACGATGTTTGATTGTAATCAAACTTCGTTCAACAACATCATGGTGGCCAAACGAGTCAGTGCAACATGTTCGATTCAACAATGTTGGATGATGTTACACTAACATGTTCAATGAACCGGCCGTTTGGCCACGCCTTAACGGCAAGAAACGTAATAGTGGACGAAAGCAAAAAAAAAAAAGAAAACTCTACCCTTCGAAGCCCCCACACAGTCAGTATCACCAGTCCCCCAGTTCCCGGTTATTTTTTTAAGGATATGTTATGATGATGATGATGATGATGTTATAACAGAGTTTGCGACGTCTTGCCCTTTGCTTGTACTGTAAACCCCCTGTTCGTGTTGTAGCTTGCTGCAGAGAAAACTCGGCAGATGGGTAAAATAAACAAATAACTACTGCATTTTCCTTCGTATTTATTTCTTGAGTCCTTTGAAAATAGTCGGAAATGTCATTTCCGAGACCCTAAATTTCACACTTTTTGGGGGGAGCATGCCCCCAGATCAGATCCCCCTACTTTGGAGCGCCTTCGGCGCTCGAAACATTCTTCGTGTGCGTACACCTTCAAAATCACACGCTACGCCCCTGTTAAGGTTAGTGTTAGGCATACTGTGCATGATAACCAATTCTGCTTTTTTATCTCAGCGCAACAGAAAAACAGAACCTTGTTTAATAAGAATTAACTTTGTGACTTTGTTTTATTTTTATTTTTCTGGTTTTGAAAGAAAAAAGACATCAGAAAATTGATTACTTTATAGGGTAGATTTTTGAATGATGTGCGGTTACTTGTACAGATGTAGTTCAGTATAAAATCTCTGCGGTTATAAGTACTTGAAAAATCAAATTCAAAGTTCTTTTGGTTGTTCACATAGTTTGTAACCTTTATCAAACAGTCATTACTTGTATGTAGTTGAACAATGATGCAATAAAGTAATTTCCTTGCTTTTGCACTTCTTGTACATTTTTTTTTCAATTACTTTGCCAAGAATTGGGTTTGGGTGTAATGGACTTTTGTCCACTTTATCAATATTTATTTTGTCAAATTTGGAAAGAAACAGTATTGGGTTTGCTTGTTGTCATTTTGTTGTTGTATTTTCTTTATGTGCTTCTTGTTTTTTCCTGTTGAGATGTTCTTAGCTCCTTTGTTGACTTGATAGGAGAATAACAAGCACCTTTAGGGGGTGCAGCTTCTCCGGGCAATATTCTGTTCATCATTCTGTTCACCTTGATCTTGTTGCACTTCAATGTCAAGGTTGTCAAATGTTTTCGTTGATCTTTGGTAGTTTTCATCTTGTTGCTCTACATCTTTGTTTGTTTGGGCATCCACATCTTCACATTCTTCTTCTTCTTCTTCTTCTTCTTCCATTGTAGAATGTTGATGTTTTTTTTATCTGGGGCAGGTTTGGTTTCTTTCCATGGTGGTATGCCGAATACCACTTCATAGATTGCACGTGTTTGTTTTGTTGCTTAATGTTCCACAATGTTCTTTCTGTAAGCAGCTTCCCCTAGTACCTGACACCAATGATTTGGACTTTGTTTCTTTTCTTTTAGATATTTCTGATGTTTTGCTTTACTGTTTGGTTGTTCCTTTCCACCAAACCTGCAAAGGATAAAGCCATGAATATTTCGTGAAATGATCAGTCATGTGGAGAATCCAGTTGTGTTTGCGATGACATGAGCATGGACGTAGATGGTAAGTTTCTAAGGTCCATTAGGTCCACTTGCAAATTTGTTAGGGATCCTCTTGCTTGAATAGGAGTAGGACGGGCTGTTTTTGTCTTCTGGTGATCGACATTTGTTCTTTGTGTATTAAGCAGATTGACACAAAGAGTTGTATTACTTCTTGGGATACTGACTCTTCCTTTGTGCGCAATATTTAAGTGGGTTTGGCAAAGAACTTGGTGTAGTTGACATTTTTGAAACATTTCTTTTCCGTTTTAGGATAAATTTTGCCACCCTCTAGTTTCCATCCTTTCTTTTGATAGTTGTTCTTTCCTTGCTGACTTCATTACGTGTTTCCAACCACTTCACTGCATCGTTGTAAACGTTGTCGTCAATAAAAAGGGCTATTTTGCTTGCTTTTGTCTTTTTGGACGCTATTACTTCACCCAATTTTTTTAGAATATCTCTGAATCAACACAACTTGCTCTACTGAGAGATGTCAGAGGTGCCCGGTTCAGATCTCGGTAAGTGCAGTTCAAAGTGATTTCTTTCTCTCATGTACAAATTGGAATTGAATGGATTAAAGGGTACATGAAGCAGTGGTAAGTAAGACAAATAGATCAAGGGAATGGAAGGTCAAGAACCCCCCCCCCCCCCCCCCAAAAAAAAAAAAAAAAACCGTGCCTCTTTTTTTCAACTACACCCCATAAAGAAAATCCCTTTTCAAACAGTTGATAAATAACCTAGGTTAATTAAATTCACCTAGATTGATTTAAATTTATCTAGTTTGATTTATTTTCACCCAGTTTGATTTAAATGGACCTGAATTTAATTTTAATCTGTAACATATACATAGATATACATAGATAGATAACTTCATTTTAAAAAAACACTGAGAGATTCCTTACTTTGTTCCCTACCAAGACCAAGGGGATTTCAGGAATAATCTTTTCTTTTTGTCCCTTGACACTAAGGATTTGTTCTTGGATATTTGTGAGTGAAGTGGTGCTGCAAGGATCAATAACTGAATAAACCAGCAAGAAGCCGTCACCAGTCTCTATATATTGCTCCCTCATCCGACGGAACACATCCTATAACAAAACTCTGTGAGACTACGTATCACATGGGCTAGTAGGGGAGGGAGGGAGATAAAGCAGTTCTTGAATTATGGCACGGTGGAGTGGTTAGGAATCCAAAACAGAAAATGAAGCGACTAATTTTCAGTCAAATAAACAGCTGAAACAACTCGAACAGACAGTCAACTGAAACACTTCACCAAATGCCGGTGGGAACCAATTCAGAGCTCTGATAAGAGCATTCGTCCCTTCAGCAAAAATACTTGTTTTTAAATATCGGCAGCTAAAAAAGGGAAGTCACACGATTCTTTTCCTGTTCTCCACCAACTCAACCATGTACAAAAAGTCTTTGAAGAGCGCTTTTCGTCTCTGTCGTAGATCTTAAGGCTACTTACATTCCCAGCCGTATCTATAACTTCAACTTTCACGGGACTGCCGTCTAGTTCAATAGAGGTGCGGTAGTTCTCCTCTGTAAAAGTTTACAAATATGATGTCAGAGAGATTCGAAATAATAATAACATCGACTAAAATGAACCGTACGAGACGAAGATCATTACAACAGGGACTTAACCCCTGCAAGAGGATGAGGTTTGGTTACTAAGAAGGAAATGAACCGTTGAATAGATCGTTCTCCGACGGAAAATCACTTTTTTGCCGAACGAAATGTCGTGTCTTCTCACGAGCCCAGCTGATTCTCCTGTGAACGCCTGCCGTTCATGCGCTGGGTAATTTCCTAACAACAACAAAATAGGCGACTCTTTGATCCAAAATTGAACACAAAGACCTTGCTAAAGAAAAACAATCCCCAAAAAACATCATTTCATTTTATTTGCTCAAATGTAGGGGAAAACAATTTCTCTCTCGCTTTTAGATAATTTTTCACAAAAATTGATATATTTGGTTTGATAGTTCATTAAAGTGACAATATAAATAAAAGTATTCATTACTCCTCAGCAGATAAAAAACAGATGTGAAGACTAGGAGCCCTCAACGTTGATAACACGCACAAGACTTTGACGCAGCTTGTAACACAATACACGCAGCAAGATCAAAGGGAAACCTTTAAATTGCTAAAATGGCTTATTAAAATTGTTTAGAACTTAAGCTTACTAAGAGATGGGAAACAAACTTCAATTCAAACTCGCTATGCAACTTACCTATCGTGGGGTCGTAGGCCTTCGAGAACTCTTGGAAGACGTATCGAATAGTCAGTGCTTTGAAGGGAATGAAGGAAGATAAATAAATATAAGCATTAAAATTGATTTACACATCATTTTATTTCAAACACATTTGATTCCTGAGTGCGACGTTTCAAAGAGTTTCAGAAGGACACGTTTCTGCACGGCTCTTAAGAACGGAGGGACGGAAGCGGAGGTTCTCGACTGAGGAACACCTTGGACCAATGGGTCATTAACTTTTAATTGAAGTGCTTCGCGTTCTCTTAGATAAGATCAAAAGGTGAAATGTTTTCCACTCTGTCCCACATTTTCACTCCAAGTAGCAAATAACAACAGAATTCCTGAAACAACCAAATGGGAACCTTATACCGAGAATAAAGTATGCTACTGAGGCACTCCAGTGCTTACTTTAGGAAACAGGTTTAATGAATTGCATTGGCCATTATACCACGAGATATTTTAAAAGTGTTAAAGGGCGTTCAGTTCATATGGACCTGAAACTTTACCGATACCGTGGCTGAACAAAGTCAAAATTTTTCCCGAAATAAATGGTAAAAGAATTCTGGGTTAGATTTTTTACGTACAAAAAGGAAGTAAACTTTTCACTCTTAATAAAGTCAAGCAATTGGCAGTCTTTGGAAGCGGCAAAATTGCACTGTCAGACAGTATGTCATTACACGTCTTAAACATTTATAAACAAAGGTGATAAAGCAGATTAGACGTCTTTATTTTAATCTTATCTCAACAGTTAATTATGCTCTATAGTCTCTCTTCGTTGATGAAAACCTCAAACATTTGAACTGAATCAAGTAACGCATCCTTATCGAAGATCTATGTAGTCCGACTAAACGTTCCACGAGGAACTCACAGCTAATTAGACTTGGTAGGATTAAGGATTTGAGAAGGACTCCACAATCCCTGAAACCTGCTATTGGCAACTGAGGTATATTTGTAAGCATACAACTTTAACAACCAACAACAAGTTGTCAAAGCTATACACATTCGGCCCTTACATGATGTTACATTAATGATCAATGATCAGTTCTTTGTTCCAACGTTTGACGATCTTTTATTCCAATGTGTGGTATACACAGGTATTGATAGACAATAATATTCCATGTTAAGCTGCCCACCACAACACCCTACGTTAGACGTTCAGTCCTTTGAAGTTTGCGAACACCTATTGCTTCTAGTCGTCAAAAGAGAGGTTCCACCTTTTCCTATTCTTTTCGGGAGTCTTAATATGGCATTGAGATTTGTTTGGATCAGATAAACAGGGTAAAGTATCTTCAAAATGTTTCTTCTTTCGAAACATTGCCTGTGCTTATGTTGCTGGTAAAATCCGTTATCAGTTTGAATCCGTTTTTGCCTACAGTATTGTAGGTTAAATTTGGTAATCCTCATTTTACCCAGGTTGAATACGCACTCAGATGAACTGAACAAACCTTTTTTGGAGCCTAAATTAAGCCTAGAGAAAAATTAGAGTCGGGTTAGGATTAGGTTTATACATGGATACCAATTGACTTATTATACGAGAGTAGATAATGAAAAGCACTGAGTTAGAACGAGCATGTTCGTCGTTGTAGAGCAGTTGTGAAGACACCGGACTATGGATCTGGAGGGTCCGAGTTTGATTACCGGCAAGTGTATGGTACAGTTCTTTGTTCCTTTACTATGTTGCAATGTTAAGACTAAATCGGGATAAATGTATGAATACAGCAACCGATGAGATGATATGAAACATTAAGAAGATGTGCAAGATGAGGCTTGAGGGAAGGTATAGGTGTTTTTTCAGTCCTTTTTGGGGGGTTGATAGCTGCTTTAAATTAGGTAGCAAAAGTGCATAATCAACCTACAAAACTCGTCACATTTGTTGGAACACCCATCCCTGTTTCCCCCTCCTCCAATGTTGATTTTCACAACTACTAGCAGTTGCCGGGAAAATCCTGACTCAACATTGAATTGGGGGGAGGAGGTTGCGGTATAAGCTTCGATCTTGTAACACGATGATTCTAGACCATTCTCCAGGTAAAATGAGGAGCACCGATTTAACCTAGCTAAAAAAAAATTCAACTTGACACCCGCTTTGACCGACAACGTTTACACCTACAACTTAATATGTCACTTTATTTTAAATTTAATTAGATTAATAAGTTATTAGTCCCTGTGAAAACATACCCGGCTTGAACGTAAGTTCCCAGTAAATCCCTAAATAATAAAGATTTTTCTAAAGTTCTTTTTCTTCCTTTCAAGGCCAATTTAGTTTATTCCCTGTCTCAGTTCAATTTCCTGTACTCTTTTTTTACGTCGTAGTAAGTAGTGAACCTAGTTTTTTTTTTTTTTACATTCTTATACCTGACGTTGCACGATCCCGCAACCATTTTTCTTTAGAATATGCTAATTATAATGTCATGATGATGATGTTGATCGCCATGGTCAAGAGTAAGCGAACGATTATGTATAAACCAAATTAATAATTTTAGATTACTCAGAGCACCAGGGGTGGTGACGTGGGTCAGAATGTTCTGGTCGGACAAGTCTTCTCGTGGTGATGTTGAGGAGCTATATAACAGGTGCATGTGACTTTCAATTAAATCCTGTACACCAAAAAATCCCATGCAAAACTTCTGTTGACCAAAATATCCGCTGGAAAACTCCAAAAACTCCCTAATGCGACCTTTTATGTAAAGGTATGTTTCTTGATATTTTATGAAATGGTATGTGACACATTTTTGAATATGAGAAAAGTTATTCTTGGCACATTGCATATTAAGCGGATTTGCGGATTCTTTAATTTAGGAAACAAAGAAGACAGCCGACGTATATGCGGAAATTGTAGTGCCTTGACACACCGGGTACCCTCAGGGGTTCAAAATGTGTTTAATCTATTTTCCTTTACATGTTTCCGGGGGAAAATAGCAGCAAAAGAAACTACTACACTTGTCCATCATTTCAGTTCGAAATTTGAATGGTCACGTAGCAAAATTAAAACAATCAAACAGCGTAATTAATTTAAAAAATCAGCAAATCAACTTACTTTTAATAAACAACAACTATGCTTGCAGTGTCTTCAAGAAGCGAGTGACATGTGTAATCCAGCTAAACTGATGCTCGTTGTTTTAAGTCGTTCTCTGGCTCAGCCGCGGTTAACCAAGCAATTCGATCTCAGAACGCGTGATGACCGCCCCGCTGATTGAGAAAGTCATACCGCAAGATACCAAGGTTTTTTAATTTAAGCATTGCTTTGAATGGCACGTACGCCAGTTTTAGGAAGTTGATTGGAGAGATAGTAAGCATCAACAGGTAAAGCGCTCTAATCTTAAAAACCTGCCTTTTTGGGGTCTATGCAAATTTACAGCTTTGGGAAGATTGCTTCAGTCACCTATTTTCTTAGTAAATCTCTTTTCGACGCCGTCAGTATCGACAAAATCTTGAGATGCCACACTTATCACAAGGGTATTTAAGTAAAATTCAAAGGCCTTTTGTTCAAGCAGCACTTGAACTGCCCACATGAATAATGTTTTACGGTTATTTTTGGCAGAATTTGTTACAATCGCCAACCAATCAGCAGCCAAAGCTGATTAACACTGTCAACTAAACCAAAACTCGGTCCAACCCAAGCAACTCTACATCGTGATGAGAACTCAAAACATTTACATTGTGATGGAACGTCAAGCCAAACTCATCGGTGAGTTCCTAACGTTCTGGTTTTTAACTTGCACATTAATGTTAAAAACAAAATTTATTCAGACTACGACACAACCTTGGCATAAAGTTTAGGCACAGTAGTTTATCGACGTGAAAAAATAAGTAATTGTAGGAAAGGATTGATATTTTCGCTATCCGCGCTTCCAAGAAACAGTTTACCCGAGGCCGTTAATTAACTGAGGACATTAAATGTCATGGACTCGGGTCAGTACATGTAAGCCTATATTTCTCATCTCACAGCATTTCAAGTCACAAGTATCCTTCTTCGAATTGAGACATCAATTTATTTGTATGTCTG
>OX421448.1:31259260-31301760 GCA_949126865.1 Montipora capitata | reverse complement strand
CAGCCAAATGTTATAGTTGCTGTTGTTTTCTTTCTTGAATGGAAAAAGTAGCAAGGAAGTACTATTCGTTTAACCAATCTTACCTTTGGTAGGGGTGGAGGGGGGGGGGGGGGGGGTGAGTGTCCCACTGTTGCTCATTTTAAGCTCCAGTCTTATCGTTCGGGGAGACGCCAAGGTTAGAAACAATCTGTGACGAAGGTTCGTTAAATTCACAAAGCTTTAGTACAGCCAAGAATTAATCTAGTGAACCACTGTACTTTACATGGCTCAGTAAGAGGGGTTGGTTTATGGTCTTTCTTTTTCTATGGAATAATTTGTGGTTGTGCCGGTTGAACCAGAAATTATTGTAAAAATAATGGTGTTTGGAAGTAATCTAAATATTTGTTTTAGTGTGATTTGTCTCCTCTGATAACCAGCGAACAGGCAAATCGTATAAGCGACCTTTATCTTTCGTATATTTTTGGCTTGTAACAAATGGTAAACAACTGTTTTGTCCTCTCGTATTATTTCAAGTACCATTCATTGACTAATGTTCTTTCAATCCGGGCGAGTGAAATTGCTGTTGACGAGTTGAACATGACCGCTACTTAGAACTAGAAAACAAACAGTCAAAACTTTCACGTAACTTAGAATTATGAATCAATGGTTGGAAAATGGAAGATCTTTCTTATACTGGGAAGAAACCAGATAAACAGAAGCCATCACCCTTTCATGAAACAAACTGCATAAACGTAGGCCTGTTTGTTATCACGATATCCGTTCACAAGAGGATCACGAGTGTTGACACTTGAATAATTGAAATCAACTTTGTAGGATACCAAAAAAAAAATGTCCTCACGTACGATTTTTACTCCAAGCGTTACACCTGTGTCTCATTAGGCATGAATCGTGTTTTGGCATAACGGCTTCAACTAGTGTTGCCCAGTATAAATAGGAAATTTACATGACATTTAACACATCTGGTCGATGTTTCTCATGTCGCTTTCGCTCTAGGATGTTTTGGCTCATCGTTCCGGTTCGCTTATTGGTACAACTGAAGAAATTTTGTCCATTCAAAACTAAGGTAACATCGATACTTGTATCGAACTGTTCTTAGGGGTTAAATCGTTTAAAAACGCATGAGGATTTTTTCCATCATAAGAAGAACAATCTGATGCAGTGCATATGGACGCTTTGGTAACGATAATAATTGTCTATATTTTCGCCTATTGATACAATATTTAACTGACGCAATCAACAACAATTTCTAAGAGGGGTCTCCCGAGACTGCTCGTAAGAGCAGTCGGCAAGCAGTTTTCCTAATTATTCCGAATATCCACAAGGATCAACAGGTATCCTTTAAAGAGCAAGTGACAGGCCGACCGAACGGCTAATTTTTTTTCTTCTCTTTTTGAACAGTTCGTGGCCGGAGTTCTTTTACATCCCACATAATTTCGGTGGTAGGGGGCCTTTGGCTCATTCCGAGAAGACCAGACTAGAAAGTCTCACCAGGTGCAGACATTATTTCAAAAGCATCACCTCCTTCTCTGTTAGACCTTCGGGATCGGCTTCTGCGCGGTTACGCTGGCGCCTTTACATCCCTTAAGTAGGTGCTAACCAGGCGGCGGTCGACATCACTTGTAAGTCAATGACCTGTAATGGCCGTGTTCATTTCGTGTTCAGACCCCCACGATGATTACTAGTTGTGCGCTGACGATTATAATACTGACTTTTACTCGCATTTCATTACGAGTACAAGTGTCCATTCAATTCAAATTACACAAAACGCCTTCTCTTCGTTTCGTACTTATCAGAGAAAAGCTTAACTAACACGAAATTGGGGCAAAAAGTAGCTAGGGAGTTGAAAATTCGTACACATATTTTTTTTACCTCGGAGGTAAACGTGTCAACAAAAAGCTGACCATTTTATATACTGGTGCTACTAAAGTAAACTGTGAACAGAAGTCGATCAACTTATAAACGTCATTCTATTAATTTTTCAGTGTCATTCATACTCTTGTCAGTTTGTTTTCCGCAATAAAACATATGCTTGCCATCATTGTCACTCAAGTGGTGTGTAAGACCCCGTCAAAACTCGCTGAGGAATAATCTCAATCAACTATTACCCTTCAATCAAATAAACGTTTTATTTAAGATTTTTTTGTGACATCTAATAAATTTTGTATTCTACGAACTGTTGTTGTCTAAGAATCTAAATTGAACGGTTTGTTTTCTGTTTAGCTCTGTGTATACATAGTTAGTAGAGGGTATAGTACAAGTTCTCATGTTCTCAGTATACAGTCATTAGGAGAAAAAATTATAAAACAAGACTCTTACAAGCCATGTTCCTGGGCTTTAAGACATATTTTGCAGAAGGTAACCTTTACCGCGCATGAACTGCCTATTCGAACGCAAAAAAATCGACAGCTTTGTTCAAGGGCAAAGCCATATTGATGAGCAACTACGTACGGACAAAAAGTAAACGCAACAGGTTAGTTAAGACTGTAAAACTGAGTACAAGGATCGCGAATAGTACTGTGTTCTTTTCTCTTCGCTTAAAAATTGTGAGCCAACGTCACTCAGTCAGAAAACAATAGGATCTTTGTTTAAGGTTCTGCTTACAAGTGCTTTATGCTAAGTTAATGCATTTTTCCGACGTAGAACGCATGTTGAAAGTGCATGCTACAATTAGCTTATAACTCTCGCTTTCAGTCACTCCCACAGACTGGACATTTTGCCTCACTGTAGAAATACATTCATTACCTGTTCCGAAACGTATCCATTCGACTTCTGGCTGCATGCAGTTGAAACATCGCGGTCTTCATCACAAGTGAACACATTGTGGGTCAAAGGAAATGGATATGGATTTATTGGCCTGGGAAAGGCATGACTAGCCCTTTTCAAAGATTTTAACTGTATCGAAGCCGGAGCTCAGTGAATGTTCCTCGTGCAGTTATTTTGGGCAACAACTTTTGACCACACGGTGACTATACTGGTGAGCAGGATGTTTATCCATGACATATTTTCATCCATAGAAAAATGAATGGTTGCTTTTGCATGATGCACGAAATTTAACAGACCAAAATTCCATATGTTATATGGGTGTTATATACAATTAAATGAAGGCATTTTAAATTAATGAAAAGGTAAATGTAGGATCATTTGCCTCCTGCAAAAGTCAGTCTTAATTAGCGGAGAATGATTGAGGTCGGTACCGCAAACTTTTGTGTGGTTAAGTACCTTGATAAATGAATCTGCAAAGTAAGACAAGGCATTCTGAATGCCATAAATGATGCACGATGACGTTCGCTAATTTCGTGACAGCAATCTGAATATTATAGTTAACACTTACAACAGCTATGACGGTGATATATGAATATCAAATATTTCGCTCCCAGATTGACAGGCAAATGTAGTGCAGTGTTCAGCGAAAACGCACGAGAAATCGTCTTTCCGTTAGAAAATTGCTGATATTATAACTGCGTATAAGTACTCAAAGGTTTTGTAAAGGAAACGTCAGAAAAAGATCTCTTCGTGGCAACTTTAGCACCAACAAGCGACGGATTCCTGGCCCGCTTTTTTCCCTATCCCTTCCAGCAGCACAATAAAGGTTGCATTACTTTTATCAGACTTTCGCAACTGTCTCGCGCGGACGGGCGAGGAGTTTTGATCATGTCTACTTTGTATCTCCGGAAGCATTACCAAGTCTTTGTTATGACTTAAACGAGAATACATTTTGAGAAAGTGGGGTCCGTGAGTTAATCGATATGCCCAAAAGTACATCAAAAACCATGATCCCTTGGTAGGAATATGTGCGTTGCGTTGGTGCTGAGAAAACTATACATAATGTAAGTTTGCAATACGTGAACAGAATTTCATTTAAAACGGAGAAAATCCGCTAGCTAAGCTAACTTGTAACTTACTGAAGTCATGACAAACCATTACACAAATGAACGATATAATTGTGAAGCCAGGTCAGTATAGCTGTTGCAATAGCAAAATGACAGTGTGTCATTTCTTTGCTTATTTTTTATAACTGAGGTATTGGCTTAAAACTAGGAATGGAATCTAACTGAAATTGGCAATGACATATTTCTTGAATTCAGAACCACAGAAAAAAAAGGAAAATTGAAGCAGGTTATTTCCGCTGATAAACAAAGTCTAATTCATATGTACTAATCGGCAGCTTGCATTTTACCAAGATTGATAAACTAAACGTAAGCTAAAAGTTGTCATTTTTTTATCATGACATTCGAGTCATTCTGTAATTCTTAGTAACTGAAGTCAAAAGACTTCCATTGAAAACTGCTAAGCTGTCGGCAGAAACACGGCACGCGACTGAGTTGGTGGGAAGTATTTGCAGTAACAAGAGGTTTGAGAATGTTAACTGCAGTAGCAGGATAAATTATAACAACGCATAAGTAATGATTTTCACTAGATTTCCCTTTTCACATTTCATCCGTGACCTCTGAGAATGAAAATGATTCATTCATATAAGCGGCATCCATTGAAGCATGTCATCGAATTACTGTGTGACTCTCTCTCCATACTATCCAAGACAGGTGCATGTTATCAGATTATAAACATGTAACATCTTCTGAACTCAGGCTAAATTCTGTCATTTATGTATTAGGAGTACTTAATGTTAAGCTCTAAGGAGAAAACTGCGTTTGATGTTTTAATATTGATGCCGATCTTTGACAAAATTCCAGTGCTTATATTTCACGTCTTAAAATTGTTTATTTTCGGTCGAGCGCTGTTGTCAATTAAGTTAAAAGTCTTCCCAGGCGTATAGGAAAAAAATTAATTTGGTAATTAAAATGTCGCCGAAATCTGAGTGCGCTAAATGGTCCTAATATAAATAACTGAGCCGTGGAGGAAAATTGAACGGACCTCGGGACACCACTTACAGTCCTCGTCGCTTTTCTCATCTCACCTTCTCTGGCTATTACGAACATTTTTAAGGTACGAATTCATATTTCCGATTAAAAGTTGTCACTTTATCATTGTTGCTTGCTTTGAAATTCCACCTAATTTAAACCGTACAAATGTTAACTCAAAATGAACAGTTGAGAAAGTAAGAACCGTTTCACAGCCTTCCCTTCACAAGAATAACCATGTAGTGGTGGATTTTTATCTGCTTCATGTGCATGCTGAAAAAAAGTAAAAGTGGAGATTTTGTTTTCATTCTAATTTTGCAAGATTTGGTAGAAAATCTGAAAATCTGACTGAAGTTATATACGTTGTTTCGGTTCACTCAGTCATTAATTGTGAGAATCAGGAGCCAGTCTGAGCTCGATCGAACATTTTTAGTTAGAATGGCATGATCACCATCACCAACGATGCAGTTTTAACGGACTGACTGAAACAAATGACGTTCAGGTACTGAATTACGTGCGATTTTTTGACTTAGTTTTTTTTTTCAGTCCTGAAAATTTTAAGTAGTGGGCGACTTTTTCTTGTTATTGCCATTAGTTTCTACGAATCCGTGCAACCATGTATAGGCACTCCACTCAACTTCATTCAAAATCTTTGACTTGCTTTTTATTATTATTATTTTCTGAATTGCGTTAAATAATCAAAGTTGCAATACTCTGGCGAACATTTATAGCATTGATACAACGGTCACGCTTGCGGACAGTCGTGTTTGACTTTTATAATCTACATCAAAAATTCCCCCATTCTGATTGGCGTCGAGTAGTGTTTTCAGGTGATACAATTTAGTAAACAGGTAATTCAGAGCAAAAAGAAGGACCAAACCAAACATTCTAATTGGTTAATTATCGTCGAACAACATTGGAAACAGTCGTGGCTCAGTTGGCTAGTGCTCGGCTTTCGGAGCGAGAAATCCCTAGTTCGACTGATTCTCGATGACTACAACGTCTGTTTCGACTTTCCTCTGGTCCGTGTAGCTATAGCTTTAAATATCCGTAAAACGGAGCACTGACAAGGGTTATGAGTGCACCGTCAGCTTCCATTGATACCAGTTTTGTAACTGAAGGAACTACCAACGTTAAATAAAGCGACTTTTCTTTACCTTTACCATATGGCCAATCAAATGCGAGCCTTGGATGGCGCAAACATTTGGATACGTGTTCGTGATACGTCATATGCGCGCTCAACATTTTATCACATGATTTTTCTCGTACGATTTGATTGGTCTTTGGAAAAAATTAGTCTTAATTGTACAATTATATGAAGGATGAGCTGAGACAAATATCTAGAATTCGTGTACCAGACAGCCAAAAATCCTTTTTTGAAGAAATCGTCTTCTAAGAGATCATTTGTTCTGAGTTTGAGCCTCGTTGATAGTTTGCGTGAGCCCATTCCATAAATCAATAGAACCAGTTTATTAAATTTGGTTATGTATATCAATATTAGCCAAGCCCTAGATATTTAAATGATTTTAGATAAACCAAGATCTCTCGGCTTTGATACATGATCAAAAGGCTTTCGAAAGTCATGCTATTTTAAGCTGCAAATAAAATTCAACCGTGACAGGAAATTCAAATACTACTGGGTGCTTGCAACGAACCTGAAAATAAGACGACAAATGAGGAATGTGTAATTTTAATGGTATTTTCATGTAGTTTATTGTCCCACAATGCGTCTTCTCACCCATGTACGTAGAATAGGTATTAGCAGCTAAAAGTGGACCTGTTTCTTCTTAGAGACTACGACGCGATAAATTATGGTAGAGAAGTCAAATGCAATCAGCAGTTTCATGGAGTTTATTCAGCCTTGTCTCTTTCATTGAGAGTTTTGGTAATAAATCTAACTAAACAATTTAACATGATTTATATCGTCTTGACCGCAATTTCAAATAAGCCTCTAATTACGACAGTTTCAACAGCTTATCCCGGTGTGGCAATAAACAGTAAGCGCAAGCTAAATGGAAGCTTCAGTTGTTTGTTGATGTGGTGTCCGGCGTGAATTTCATTATGGAGAAAACAAAAACTAAAGGTAGTTAACAAATGATGGAATAATTAAAAGATAATAAAATCGCAATTCATAAGAAGTCGCTGATTCCCTTTCGACGCTTTGTGGCACTCCAGTTCCCTGTCGGTTTAAGACTGCATGACACTAATCTGTCAGTATCAGAAGTGAAATTCGCGTCGCCCTGACTTTGACTTAGTCGGGCACTTTTTAACTCCATCTGCACCACTACTTTCAAATTACCGTACTCGGTAAAAAAATCCCATTTGGTTAAATCTTTAATTTTCTTTGATGTGATTGCGAAAAGCCCACCATTCTTGGACAGGACTGCAAAGTAAGGCAATAATCTGGGAGAAATTGCAAGAGACAGTGATTTGCATTTTTTTTGTCCTCAATCTCTTATTCAACACTATTATTACTTGACGAAAGCTGAATTAAAAGCGAGTGGCATTGCACTGATCTAGCACAATTCCATGGGCCAATCAATGGTTTTCATCAGCTCAGCAGGGTAACTACAATACCCTTAACAAATTGTAAGCAAAAATGTGTTCAAATACGTGCTTCGGAGCATTACGTGCGCTAGATACGCTAGATGCAACAACAGCTTTATTAACCGGACCCATGGTGAGAATGTTAATCATGCGAAACCACCCAAAATGGGTTACTTTTTTACTCGATTGGTTTTTAAATTTCCGTCTTTGATGTTATTGTGCAGTAGGAAAATTAAGTAAATATAGTGTGCGTCTGAATAAGTCAAGGTAACCAGATGATTTCGATAAAAAATGTCCATTACTAGTGCTAAAAAGCCCATAGATGCGTTTTCGTAAAAAAAACGTTAAAGTGTAACTTTCCATAGATATTTTGGATCACGGGATATATGCCGAGCATGATGTCTGGGTTGCGTTATTCAAATACGTTATTGCCAATAACAGTTCACCAGTATTAAAAAGTTTCATGGTTTCAAAATGCCCACGGCTTATGCACTTGAAAAAAGTAACCAATTTCCTCAGTTCTTATCATGTTAAGCTTTTCACCCACGGATCTTTTCTCGCTTTTTGGGTATTTTGGTCTTACACGTGTCTGTAGCTTTGTACCTTCGTACACGTAAGTCAATCACAGCTGATAAACATCAAACAAAAAGAGTCTGTGTGTGTAAGACTTGTTTCCGACATTCGTGTAAAGGAGTTTTCAATAAAGCTTACCAAACCATGCTACCCAGGCTTAAGACAGGAGGAGATCCCCAAACAGGTTAAAAAATTGTGAACTCGAGAATGCAGCAAATAATGGATCAATTACAAAGTTGCGTTGAACTCCTTTTTAATGATCTAGGGGTATAAATATCACACTCTTCACTCGAAGAGAGGCAGATCAGCATTAAAATAAGTAGTTATTTTAGTGTATCCGTTTCTAATGAATTTTGATCCTCAAGGTCCAAAGTTTACTCACAAGACCCTTAACGTCATTCACTTCCCATTTTAATCCAATTATCAGACGATAAGTGGATCACACAACACGATTTCGAAGTAAATTAAACGATTTCTTACTACGCAACACTTTTTAAGTGAACGGAGAAAGGAGAATCAAGTTTTAAACAGGCGAAAAAACTAACTCGGATACCGGAACATCATAATTTAATGGTACTTATCTCAAAGGAATCGAAAATTGAATATATTTATTGATGGATGGTCCTACCATCCACAACCTCATCATCACCATCATCAGTAATTTGATCGTGTTTCTTTTGTTGTTGTTCTTGTATAAGTTGTCTTACACGAGTCTTCGAGCTCCTTCATAACACCAAACAGTAAATATTAAAGGAAATTGTAGGTTGCTGCTCATGATATCATCATATCATGTGCGCAGGCCAAGGCAGCGCTGCAATTTAGATTAAATTAAGCACGACGTATACCAGCGACAGTTCTTCGGAAACGTCTGCTCCAGCATTACTATAAAACTACTTAAAACAGGTCAAAAAGAAGTTCCAAATTTAGAACTTCCTGTCTTGCCACTCGCCAATTTGTATCAGTAATAATGGAACATCACTTGATCCCGGAAGATACTTTTGCATATAGCGCGATGCATTTATTCAAAACGATCAATATCTTTCAGTGGGGTGGCAGCATCCCCGTGAATATTTCATTTCAAAGACTCTTTTAGATGGAGATAAGAATTTCATGTCACGTTCTTCGTTGCACCTGCCAGGTAACAAATATTCTGATATGTTGAATATGTCTTTGTACTATTCCGACAGTTAAAATTTTCGTGCTGCTCCTCCCTCTTGTCAATCTCCTCTGGGTTTCAAAGGTTGATGCTATTGTTTCTTTCTGCAGGTGTGATCTGAATGATTAAAAGAGACTTAAATCAAGGCAAGCGTAGCAAAACTGTTATTGACTCAAGAAATCGACGAGAGCACTCACAAAGGTTAGCCTTCTTTTTGCTGTTTGCGTAGTTCAGGCGGAAGAATCTTACATGTCAACACGAAATCAAAGTTAAGAAGTAATGTTGACGGTATGGCCTTTAAAATTTTTAAGTTCTAGAACGAAGAGGTATGCGTTAAGCGAACTTTAAAGAAAGCGCGTATTGGACAGTTCTAATATTTACAACTTTTTCGGATTACGAAGTGACAATGCTTCGATCTTGCTCTGTTTTTATGATTGGTTTCAATGGGAAACAATGAAAACATACAGTAAATTTATATATCACAGATATGTTTTTCTTTTCCTTGCCCGTCAATTTAAAGACTGATTATTCGCTTGACACCATCAATTCAAAGACAAAGACAGCTCTAAAGATTATCCACAAAACGCATGGCATGATGAAAGAAAGATGTTTCATCAAAATACACCTTGTGTTTTTTACTTCACTACTAATATAAAATAATTCTCACTTTGACTTATTAGAAAATTTAAAAAGTACATCTAGCAGACAATAATTTTTTTAAAACTTTTTTGCTTTCTTTTCGGTATAATGAATTGCAAATTAGTAAGATTTTAGCACCATACCATACGTAATTAGTGAAAGAAGTTTGTCAAGCATTCTTATATCATTCATAAGACCAAGAGACACATGATCAGACGGTAGTAGCCAAAACGCGGGGCCGGGGTCGGGGTGTCTTCTTTTTTTCCCCATTTTTTTTGTTTCAATATTTGTCGTTATTCTCCTGTAGTGAGAGAGATTTCTTCTTTTCCTTTTTGAGTTTCTTTGTTTTCTAATTCTCGAATTACGGAATATTTGATCATGGCATTAGCGACACTTCTGCCTTACAGTAATAGCGGTAAGCCTATGGCCCCGTGAACTTGATATATGATGGGGTGGGGGGGGGGGGGGGGGGGTTGCTAGGCCGAAGGTCTCGCACATCGGTGCCTGACACATTTACCATGGCGCCTGGCCCATTACCTCATCTTAGCAGTCTTCTTTTCGAGTGATTGCATTGGTTGCATTGGGTTTAGGGAAGTCAATTCGTGCTAGTAAAGCCGTATCAGAGGTAGAGAAGTTGTAGGTAGGCAGCTTTGAGGTTCAAAAACAAGTCTGTTAGCATCAGGAAGGTCCTCACTCTCATACGGAAGTGGTCAGGAACGCAAGAAGACCGCATGAAATACTTGATATCAGGAATTTTGAGTAGAACTAATACCTGATAACCTCTGATAATGCAAATCCATTCGCATCAATGACTCTTTATCTCCCATTCCCAGTAACAAAATCCCAGTCCCCAGTGATCAAATCTCATTTTCCCACCGAAAACTCGGGTCAATCTCAGCTTCGCCAGTTTTACCCCTTCATGTCTCTCTACATTGCAGCATTGTTATCTGTCTCTAGAGATTGGTTGCAAACTACTTATTGGACCTGTATAGACAATAATACCAGAATAATACCAGAATGGTAACGAACGCTCCAACATGTTGACCATCAGTGTTGACCCGGCGATGTTGCAACGTTTACCCGGAGCCTTGCTTCAATTTCCAATGAACGTGCCAACGCTTAAATTCGATTTTGCTTTTTATTGCTGTCAATCACTTATTGAGAGGTCAGTAGCTCACAACAAGCATTGCGATTGGCTGATTTCTATCTAATTTGTGATCTCAGGTTCGATTTCGATGACTAGATTTCACGAAAGGAACAAGGATGATGAAGTCCCTAAAGCAGAAATTCAAATTTTACTGCCTGAATATTTCAATCGTATGATAGGAAAAAACTCCAATTGGTGAAAGAAATGTGGAAGCGGATGGATAGCAGTAAAAGGAATGATCTTCCTGTGATAATAACCCATCCATCCCTGCCCTACAAAACTAACTGTTCACTCAAGTTTGGGTCTCCTTTCTCGAACATTACCTGTATTTACGCCTGCCTTTTCTGGTACAGATTGCAATGAGGACAAAAGGGAGATATTGTTCGCACTCTCGGTGCCTATCCCGATCCCGGAGGGGGGAGCTCCCATACGTCTCGCTTAGGGGTGTAAATTTCGGATTTTGGTCTCCCTTAAGGTGTTCTGGGCAAAATGCAATCATATGTAGCCGTGAAGGTCTCCTTTAGTGTTGCACGCGAAGAGATATAAAAGTGTATATTTACGCTTTTATATTTCTACACCTAGGTGAAAGTATTAGATGATAATGTCTTTGCCATCATTAAAAGTCACTGTATTTTTTATTTATCTTTGTTTTAATATGGTCTCTTTTAGGGGTCAAAAAAAAGCCTGGGCCACGCCCAAAATGGTCTCCTTTAGGGGTTTAAATTTACAATTTCCGACGAGCATCCCTCCCCTTTTCATATGGGAGGCCCCCCGGGACCCGATCGAGCTAAAGGCGGTAGTCGGCATTAGCCAGATTAATCTTGCTTACGTGTGTCAACAACGCGCAAAGTTAAGATTTGCTTATCTTAGTTGTACGCTGAGAGACATTTTCCCGTCACTGCTTAGACATCACCCTGTCCCCACCCCCCACTTCTTGTTCGGGATTACTGAGACAGTTTCCAGATCATGAAATGCAATGACAAGCATGTTGCTATTACAAGTAAATCAAGCTGGATTAAGAGATTTTTAGACAGCCTAATTCGGACATGCTTTAAATGCTAATCATTCAACAAATGCATCACTCAGTCCACTGAAAAACGTTACCGGAGCAACAAGCCTTTCAGAAGAGATCCCGGGGGAGGGGGGAATCCCGTATAAAAAGGGGAGGGATGCTCGTCGGAAATTTTAAGTTAAAGGCCCCTAACGGAGACCAATCTTGGTGTGGCTCAGGCTTTTTTTGACCCCTAAAGGAGACCATATTAAAACACGGATATATAAAAAATACATTGACTTTTAAAGATGGCAAAGACATTATCATCTAATACTTTCACCTACGTGAAGAAATACAAAAGCTTAAATATACACTTTTATATTTCTTCCCGCGCAACCCTAAAGGGGACCTTCAGGGCTATATATGATTGCATTTTGCCCAGAACATCCTAAGTGAGACCAAAATCCGAAATTTGCACCCCTAAGCGAGACGAGCATCCCTTCCATTTTTATATGGGGGTCTCCCCTCCCCCCCCCCCTCCCCCCCGGGGTAAGAGATAAACTCCGTCCTGTAACAATCGGCGTGAATTGGCCAAGAGAATATGGCCCAAGTAAATTAAAGCTCATTCATTTTCGTAGGGTCTCTCTTTTCCGTCGGACCTTGAGAACGAGGTTGTGTTATACAGAAGGAGCGCGCAGCCTTAGGGATGAAAATTAGAATAATTGTAAAACTTAATGCTCAACACAACTGCGTATCCCTCAATCAGAGTTTACGAAGTACACAACTTGCTCGCTTAACGACACAATAAATCAGTTCCCGAATGAAGGAACCTTCAACAAGAAATCTATGTTACAACACTAATCAGTAAGCAATTTACGCCAGGCAGTTGTAATAGCCTTTATTAAGTCATATATTTATCTCAATATTTTTTATGTTGAAAATTACGTGATGATATCTGTGAGTTTATTTACACTTAATTTACTTTCCACTATTTTCAGTACGTTCAAGTTTATGTCATACAAATGAAGAAAGACACTAGATCATGTTATTCTAAGAAAAGGACTAAGTTTCACGAAAACAGATCAGAGCGGAAGTCGTTTTAATTCGATTGGTTAGATTCAGTTTTAAAAATAAGGAAATGCCACTCATGTCCTGAGTTTGCTTTTTTAGTTTTTTTTAAAGTGTACTATGATCAAAAAGTCAAGTCTTCTTTTTCGTTGTGACCCAAGTCTTAAGCCTTGATTTCAAAAAGCTAACTGTTTATTTTAACTGGAATTTTCCTATTTAATAATGGCCGCCAATAAATTATTCTTTTGTCTTTGTGAAAATTAGTTTGAGTAGCCTCGTTTTTCAGCCAGAATTTACACGTGTTAACGGGCTAGTCAGGCTAATTAACACAAAGACAAAGCAATAATTTGTTGGCGGTAATTTTTGCATTCAGTCAATGGTCCACCATAACTTTAAAGTCTTGAGGGAGCTGGATCGAGGAGAAAATGACGTCAAAGATCCACCAGTTTAATAATACAATGCGTATGAAGGCGGCTGAATTAATATTCACTAGCTGGGAGCTTCGGGCTTTCAGACTTTGCCTATATAATAAGGTGTATTCAGGGACACCCAACGTCAATTTTCGGAAAATATCTGTTCGGAAGGTGTTTGAGATCTAGAATTTTCGGAACATTTGTTGTAAAATTTCTTGCCTGCCTCTCCTAGGAGTTTCGAACATCTGAAAAATGCTATAATTGCCCATTTTTAACGGATTTTTTACCCTAAAAAGGTCACCTAAAATATTCGGGAGCCTTTTTTCTGGCTGAAATTTTTCGAAAAGGTGAGTTTTGATCACTATAATTTTCGGATCACTAGACTTTCAGCTAGGAAATCCGAACAGACGGAAATTTTTTAGGGGATAAAAATATGCCTATATCTACTGTTTAAATACTAAAATACGTTTAACAATGCTATGTTTAAGTTGTTTGAACTATATTCTCGTTGAGGGCCCCTGTGTACTTAAATGCTGAAATTTTAAGGTAGTGAGTACTGAATGGAGTCACTTTTCTCTAGATCCAACCCTGTGAGGTCCAATCTGTCAGTTTTGAACGTGAGTAATGGGGAATCGTGAAATCCAAACCTTACACTCAAAGTAAACAGCCTTTGGATAAAGATCAAGAGCTCAAAATTTCGCCAGCCAGGTGTTAAGCAAACACGCTTTCAGAATCTGAAGAAAAAAAGGAAGTGACTTTTGCATCATAGTAGCACTTTAGATTTGGGGTAAATTGAGCTTACCAACGTGTGAAAAGCGACGATTTGTGGATAATTATAGTAGATTAATCTCTCAATAACTACTTTTTTCTCCTTTCCAACACTCATAATTGCTTATTTATGTACTTCTTTATTCCTGCATTTATTTTCTAACTAACTTATTTTCAATTGCACCGAACTTATTGTTATCACATACCGTAATTCAAACTCTGAGATGCATAAAACCTAAAATTTAACAACATTAAAACAAACTAAGAGTTCGACCGACCTTTGGAACATCACATTTCCGTTATAATAAGATTTTCAACACGAAATGATATTAGTCGAAATTAACACAAGGTATGCTAAATCTTGTTCCAATGGGACTGTCTGGAACCTGTTTCAAGTGCTGAAAGAGGCGAATCCCAATTCAATGCTTTGATTCTGAAGATTTCCCGGAATGTAACAAGGATTTAGTAAAAAATTCCAGATTCAGTGGATCAAGCAATTAAAATTTATTTTAACCACGCGTAGGGTGAAGTGTATTATATGTAAGTACTTTAATTACTTAGTTCAATGCATCGACACGGATCTGTTGTTTTTGGACTGAAGCAGTCAGGAAAAGGGTTCATCACTAGTAAAAGATCTTACAAAGTGTCTTGGATGACTAAAAACAAATAGAGCAAACAGTTTAAATGGAATAAACGGTTGAAAACGATAGTTAGGGGAACATAGAACATTTTGTCATGCACTCTGTCACCGAGATTAGCCCGAGAACTATATATTTATTTACAATTTATTTATCTATTTTTAAACAGTCGAATGATCTTCCTTATCACTTAAGCGAGGTCCAATTTTGATTCCAGTTGTCTGGCTCGGCGTCTCGTAGTTCTGAGAGTGTTCATGGCAAACCATGCCTCAATTCTGTTCCAGGATGACGCATTACTGGATAAAAACTATTCGTTGCGTCTCTCGACAAAATCAGTGCTGACACACAAGTTACACCGTAACATTCTTAAGAGCAAAGATATCGCAAACGTCTGACCGTTTGAAACAAACTTTGCTCTTTTTATCGCCTTGTGGGTGAATTTAATTTTAAATTAATACAAAGCAGGATTTAGCGGTCTCCTGTTTTAAACACGCCAGCTAAAGAAAAATGAAATGACTCCATCAATCACGAATAACTCTTGGGATTAGAAAAAAAGGTCATTAAGATTTTACCCTGTATTTTGTCATCGGTCTGTAGCCGTCAGTAGTCACGCTGGGGAGATTACAACTCTTCTATTAATACAACAGAATAACTTTGTTTGAGCAGGGGTGTTTTCAAACACTACACTAGGATTGATCGCTATCCCTTTCCAACCGGCGATTCTAGAGGACAGGCGTGTCATTTTTGCGATTCACCGTGGTTACCTCATAGCAAAGCTAACCTCCTATGCTAGGTCATTTCTCCTGTTACTTCAGTACTCATAAACTGAAGACTGTCTGTTCGTGGGCATTAATGAGCGACTGAGGAAAATAGCGTGCTAAGACTAGTAGAAGAGGAACACCAATTAATTCCTCAAATCAACGAAAGCAAGCACTCCTGTTCTCCAATTAGTTGACCGGCGGCCAGACGTGAACACACACAGGTAAACGACTGTGCATTTTAACGCGTAAATTAGCTTCAATATTTCGTAATGTTGTTGTTGACAGTTATGTAAACTTCTCTCGAACACTTTAACTGCTGTTTGCCATGTTGGTTCTCGTGCTTGGACACTTTGTTTCTTGTTGTTTGGTGGGGAACAGTCCCTTCGGTCAGTGTTGTACAGCATTATTTAATCCATTTTTAGAGCAAATTTTTGTTCATCGCTAAAAGAGCCTAAAATAAAGCTCTGCTTCATTTGAACAGTCACTGAAAAATCCTCTAAAAATGACAATCGATCAAAGGGAATTTGCGTGTCGGTCGAATGTGTTCTGCGCTATCAAAACTGCATGGAGCTTGTCTCTGTTTACTTATTGAATATCTCGGATAACCTCATGTTCGCAATTTACTAAAACCATGCTCATAACATTATCGGACGAAATTTTACTTCGTTTGTTGTGGCGACCCTACCAATAGCTCAGCTGGGAAACAAATTTAAGGACTGCAGACGAGATTCCATACCTTAACCCACAAGGCTACTATCAGCCATTTAAAATTAGCGATGAAATTGGACTTTTCGTGCGGTTAAACCTTTCAATTTAAACTCAGTTTTCTTTCGTACTGTATAAGCTATGGAAAAGGTGGCCTCCCACAAAAGCTGGTTCAGGATTAAAGTGTCAAAACAACGCCCTTTACGTTGAATTGTAGTCATAAAATGTAACTGTGACCTCGATTATCAGTTAGCCACCACATTTTTAAGCTCGGGAAATGCATTTAAAGGCGTATATTTAATCCTGGCATATTTTAAGCTCTTGTGAAAGTGTGAAAAACTGGACTTTATTCCTAGGATCACGTAACTGTAGCGTCTTCTAACCGATAAAAAGAGAGAGAGAATGAGTGTAGTAAGCCTCTTTATCAAAAGCGTATTCGCTCATCTTGCGTCACGTCACATTGTCGAGACCAAGACTAAAAAAAAATGATAAATTTCGAGGAAATCGAAGAATGACCAAGTTGATTCTCGAGAAAGACGCGCCTGTTTTGTTTTCCTTTTTGAGACAAGTTAGATAGCAATCAGGAAAACAGAATCGTATCACTTTGACAAGAGTGGCTGTGGTGCGTTTATCATAATTGGCTTTTAATGAGCACGACTTGTGATGTTGGGGTTATATTTCAGTCATCTTTCATCGCATCTCCGTGGCATACGTTAATATACGTTAGTATACGTTACTACCCACTAATTCACCGAAGTTGATATTTTTCTTTACGTATATATAAAAACCATCTGTATGCCGCTGCACAGAAACCTCGCTTATCTCTGAATCAATGAGACACGGTTCTCCGCGATGTCCTCTTTCTAGACGAATCCGGGAGCAGCCAAACACGTCGACCGGTATATCGTCTACGTGGAATTTTTTCGGCCGTTTCCGCAACTTATTTCCAAGACCGGATATCTTTTTTTGAACTCCAGCCTGGAATTTGTTTTTAGTTTCAACGGTGTTTATCTTACCTCTCCCTCAGGTGGATATTTATAGTTTTAAAAAAACCGTAAAGCCAATTTGAAGTGAATCTTATTTTGTTCTTAAAGCGGTCCCAACAAGTGCAGTGTATGGATGACGCGAGTCTTCGGGGTGTTGACGCACATGTCTTCGGGAAATTATATCACCCACGTCTTTCTAATCAGTAGCAACAGTACTTAACGTTCACGCTCGTGACGCTTTCAGAAGTTTGAGAAGCCGGCAAAAGACTTAATGTAATAGAAATTGGAGGCCCGACGGCGAGAAGAATCGATAGCTCGCTATTTCATAATTTGTCCATTTCCACGAAGAACGACATAAACGAAAAATCAAGTAAGTGTTCTACCTATACTGCACCAACTTTATCTGGCAATTTCAAAAGCACCGTTATTACACTCGTTACGTACTCGTTTCCAAACAGTTACAAAGGTCATCACAAGAATTACAAATTTAGACTGTTGACCACACTTCATTAAATAAAAAGTAAAAATTACGTTTTGAGTCTATTCCTGGCAAAAACCGCTCTTACGCTCCTCGCTTTTCTACGTTTCGCATCATTCATTGTTTAAAAAAGTCTAGTTAACGTTTATACAGCTAACGGCGACGGAAACTGTACTTCGTTTGTTTGTTCTTCTTAGAACACTCTCATCCACATCTAAAGGAAGCAACCATCGATTGGAAGTTGGCCTCTAAATTATTACGTTCGTACACAAGTGTCGAAAATAAGGAAGTGTGGACTTTCCTAGGATTTCCTTTCGTTAGTGCTAAGTAACGTTTATAACTACAATGATCAAAAATCTCTCATGCTCTTGACCGGCCGCAGTTCAAATATGTCTTTCAATAATATTGGTCTCTTCATATAAACATCCTCAACGGGTTTATTTCGAATTCACAAAGTGACAACAAGTTCCCATGCAGTTTGTTTGATAGCTAAATGGGCAAAGCACTGCACTGATATCGAAGACAAAATGGGTTTAAGGCCCAATTTTTCAGAATTTATTTTCGTTACTGTTTAAGAAACGCTCATGACTGCTTCATCATAGTAAGTCTCTTCATAATGCAGTACAATATGCGTAAAAAATAATCTCGGACAAATCTAACAGCAATAAAAAATAAAAGACCAGAGTGGACATGAATGGTAAGCAATTGTTCCAGGACCGTGTGCTGGATCGAGTTAGCTATGACCAATCTCATTCAAGGGCGTATGCAAAAATGGTTGTATTAAATTTAAATTAATTCTTAACTTTTGGATACTTGGAAATGTCTTCCCGCCGCAATTTTTTCAGGTTGGCAACACCTGAGATCAAACAGTGTAGCAGCTGATAACCAAGATCTAGCTAGCCAATTAGAACGCTAGAAACGTATTATGCAAAACTGAAAATTGAATAATGGTAGACACACCGAGTCTAGAAGTTTCCTGCACTTTCGCCGTCCCTGCATGGGATGGATTTTTATTTAAGTATGGTAACAAACTTGCCAACAAAAATGCTTATACCATTGCGTGAGGCCATTTTGGTGCTTTTCTTCTGCTTCTCGGAAGTGAATCGTACGCGCAAATCACTTCCTGGTCAATCAATCAGAGCAGCTGAAAGCACAGTTCATTCCCAAAAGGTTTTGCGACTCAGTCATTTATATCGGAAGGAGAGAGTTTCTTAACCACGTTTCGGAAAGCATGCAGAAGATGGGTCGAGAAAGATCATTCCTAAGTTGTCGATTAATTTGATTCTAAAAGCTACATTCCTGTGAGAGATTCTGAAATTCCAATTTAACGAGATTGAGGTGTCCAAATATGGAATTCGGTAACTTCACTATGGCTGATAAGGAGGTGAAATGGACGGCGTAAGCAAAATCTCAAAGACTAAACGGTAACCTTTCAGTCACGGTTTTATCCACTTGAAATATTTTTGCCTTGTGGCTAATCTTAGCTCAAGTCCTTTTACGTCAAAATCAACAACCTCACTTTGGCTTAAACAGTGACTCAAAGAAATTAACTATTTAACTGTGCGTTCCTGATCCATGATAGTACTGCCAAAGTAAAAGTAAAAAAAGTAAATAGTGAATTTCAAGACTATAACCTATTGCAGAATGAGAGCGAGAAATTATATACAACACACCCACTAGTGGCCAAAACTTTGGTGTACAACTCGCATGTCATCATGTCACGTCATGGAAATGGGAATTGATGGCATCCAAATAAGACAGTCTTAATAATACATCAGGGATTACACTAATGAAGCTCGCTAAAGGATAAGAGAATCGGCTTACACCTTGAACGCCAGTTTGATCTTGCATTTTTTAGATAGATAAATTTATCTGCTGGCTGACTGAAGTTGACATCCCACGAATTCCGGAGGTAGTAGAATAAACATTTCCATTGTCTAGACACGTGCGTAAACTGACAATGTGATGAGCATCGTGTACACTACAAAATCAGCACGCACTTTATAGAAGTGGTCAATACGAAAGGGAATAGAAGGAATGACCAACCATTACATAATTAAAGGTTAATAACCGTAGAACAGTTTGTGAACAGCACCGTCCTTCGTTTAGAATTATCTTTTTATTACACTGTCTTCTGATGGACCACTCTGATAAGTTGGAGACTCGAAAGCAATATATACAGATCAAATTTCACTCAACTACTTGAATTGACAATTGTTGTGGCTACTTTTTTGAGTGGTTGTTAATGAGTGTCGGAAGCTAAGCCCTAAAGAACGCATTAGGATCGTTCAGCAGAGAATTAAGTTACGCAAATAATCATTCGTTGATTTGCAGCACTTCTAATTAAAGAAAGCAACATTGACTGAAGCCAAGTCCAAAAAGGCACGGGATGTTTAGCCTAGATATGCGTTCATCTTACACATTGCACAGTTTGTAAACTAACAAAGGATCATGTTTAGAAATTTCGTGATTGCATACAGTTTATTAGATTGGGGACATATATTTACCTGTGGCATACCTGGAAAAAGGGAAATGTTAGAACCAAAGAAAATATATAGCTAGCAAGCAAAACCCATTAATCGAAATTAAGTGGAACCCTTAGTTCTTACCAATGTGAGGTGCTCTGACACGGGACTAAGCTGTCCGAACGCTTTCGTGATTGAAATATTTGTTTATGTTCATCCGGAAACAGTTGTCGCAGCAGCAGTCATGTTGTTTTTTTTGCAAATTCATTTTCCATTTTTAATTTAACGAAACAAAGGCGTTTAGGACGTGTTGATGATTACTATGAGGTAAAATTGAACAATTCTAGTCACGTTTTACCAGTGAAGATCCCATTGTTATGATAACATTTTAGATCATAAGACGTTCTGCTGGGCTTTCTCTGAAAAAACTAATTGCGCTCCCAAGGTGCGTATCTTTAGCACATCCTCGTAGATTCAAAGCCGAAAAGAGCACCTTTCCTGTGAGAATCATTCAGACGTTTTGCTCTGTGAGCTCCGGTACAATTAACATTCTTTATCGGCTTAAAAATGGGAAATTAAGGGTGTCATCCTGAGCTTTGACCCTACTCAGTCGGCCTTCGTCTCATGTTTTAACTCTTCCTGGCTTCTGTTCGGTAAAAGCGTCTCTCAGGTCATAATCAAAATTTACTTCCAAGGATAATGAAACAAGAATGTCAAAATTCATTTTTCCTACTTGCTTTCAGTATATTTGAAAAAGAAATCTGAGACCTTCCATTCGAAGTGGAGTTCAAATCAGCAAGCGCTGATTCCCCTCTTGGACCACCAAGTCGGTAAGTTATATTTTCTGCTCAGTCTATATTAAAGAGCGGTGAGTTCCACTACCGTTAATTGCCCATTTGGAAATTCGAGATCCTTCGGGTAAAATGTCCAACTGCTTGCCACCACGAGGCTTATCTGATGTAAGTTGCTAAAAGGTAAATGGAAACAACGAAAGACTTCACGTACCGTGATGCAAAAATCGGCATAGCACGTTTTAAAGCGGTGTCAAAAATTATCAGTGTAATATTTGGCAGTTTACTTTGGACGACGTGTTCTTTCAAGGGGGCAAACGTACTATGAATGAACTAAAAATACTACATCTTAGCGATGGCAAAGAAAAATCATTTTTAACGATCACCAAGACAAAGACAAACAAAAACACGAAAAATCAAAATATGTACAAAATACGGGTTTTACACGTGATCGCTTTAAAAGCATCCAGCTGATAATCTCTCTCTTTGTCTCGAGTACGTTACTATATTGAACGTGAACCTCCAGAGCCCATCGATGATCAGTTTAAACGAAAGCAATTACTGTATTAAATGCTCAGTATCACAGGTTTCAAAGATAAAGTGTTGTAGCCGGCATTGCATCGTGTGCGCAATTTGGCTTCTTACGATTCAGTTTGTCATGTATTAATGCATATCAACTAACAGCACTTTTGGCAATACCTTTGTCTTGGACACACTATATGCTCATTGACCTTATTACGTCTATTGTATGATATACTCTGTTTGGGAAGTCAACTGTAAATTGTTGGTTTTGGCTCAAAATGTTGAACCACTTGCAAACCACGTGTTACAAGCAACTCGAATTGTTGAATCGTTCTTTTGGATCTCTCTCTCTTTCTCTCTCTCGTATGTTCCAAAGCACTTAACGAGCCAATTAGTTGTGTGTTTTCACACTGTGGATGGTATTTGGAAATAATGAGAATACTACAAAAGAAACAATCAATCTCTTTGCCTCCTGTTCATGATGACGTCAAGTTATTTAGCACTTTTCAACACCTAAGTTCGTTAAAAAACGCCTGGGAATTGATTATAAGCAATAATTAACAATAGCAAAACTCTCCGGGCTTTTGTCGATACTCGCGTGAGAATCGTCACAACGCGGATACGGTGTCGGATCCAAGTTAGTTGTTTAACGGAGCTTCTTTCTCCATTCCGGGGGTCAATTCATTGTTAGCAGCAGTGTTGACTGCAAGGAATGTTTTGGTATGTAACTCTTAGTCAATCACCTGTCAACAGAAATCGTTCTGTTCTGTCTTCGAGATTAACACGACCGCATGCGGACGTTTGTAATCAGTTGATGAAACACCGCAAAAGAGGCAAGACCTATCGTTACACGAGGTGCGTGATCACGTCGGATGGCCAAAGCTGAAGTTATTACTTGCTTGCAATTGGACTAGACTCGAAAACTTGACAAAAGGCTCACTAGTGAGCCTGTGAAGCCGTCAAGCAAAACGGGAGGTAATCTTGTTAAATAAGAACTTGAAATTCCTTACAGATTATCAACGGTTCAGGCTGCATCCATCAATTAAGCTTCGTGGAAATGAGGTTTGTGAAGTAACGACTTTTCTCTCTCTCTTCAAACAGAGCTCGTCCCTTCAAAGATGGATTTCCCATCAAATTCGTCGCCAGCCAACCCTACTAATCTAACTTCAGCAGAACAACCTCAGGTGCAAGACATGTTATACGATCCGCAATGGGCGATGATTCTTCGGTGGGTTATTGGAAGCATTATCGTTACCGTAGGTATGTACATAATCAAAATCTTCAACATTTTGTCGTCAAGTTCTAATTGTTACAGCACCTAAAAGCAAACTTAATTGGCGCATTTATTATTAAATGCTTCACCACCCATGCTCGAAATCTGTTTTCCTGTTTCAGTACCAGTTATTTTTTCACGAGTCACCAGAAGCTGTGAGCAGATTGACTCCAAAATGCAAATTTAGTCTTGTTTTGATATATCATTTTGCACTGTTCTGGGAATTTGAATAGGCGAAGAAAACAAACTCCTAAAATTTGCATTTTATTATTTGTAACGTTAGTTGCTTCAGATCATTTGTGTAGAAGTGTTTTATGATTTAAAATTGCGTTAATCTGTTTAAAACGGATCAGATGCTCTCACCCAGGTCTGTCGTAGATTGGTATCCATACTGTATACTTAGCACTGAGCCTACTTAGACACAACTGAATCTGAAGCATTTGAAAACACTTCACTCTTGCAGCAGAAGTTTTAAATCAGTTTGTTTTTGGTGCGAGCCGTGGAAGGGTCACCGCGAAAAAAAAAAAAAAAATGGCGGTTCACAAAAAGTAAGCGTAACACGTTAGAACTCGAACCTTTAACTATACAACCATTATGTTGATCATCGCTCACCTACAATTTACTCATCAAGCTCAACGTGATTGATTTTCAGTGCAGACACCCAAAGGGCGCACGTACTGCGTATACAACTATAATTACTTTAGAACATTTTTCTAGAGATGGACATGACATGAATGAAATTTCAACGCCCAGCACGATATCAAAATCGAACAAAGCAAACGTAAACCTCAAAAAGAGACTCGGTTCACTTAGTTTTGTGTTTTAGAATTTAACAACCACAGAAGAGAAAGATTCAAAATAATGAGCTTTGGAACTGAACTATCTTCGTTCTCATGTCTAAAATGACTCTTGCAAAGTTTGGATAAAGTAACCATCCGGAAACTGAACTTAAGTGGTAGTTCAGTTAAGCATTGTCACCTTCTCCAATTTAATTGATTTTTTTTTTCCTTTTTGTCACGCGATAACTTAACGGAAACGGCCTTGAAATACTTTAAAGGTTGTACAGTTTAACTCTGACGCGCAGCTTATTGCCAAAGACAACTTGCCTATCGATCAAACCAAAAAGCGACCTCATCAATTTTCGCGGGAAAAGCCCTAATCCGATGCAATACAGAGATTACGACCAAATTAGTTCTCTCCAACGCAACCAAGATAGACACCTTGAGTGCTTTCAACCAGTTCCCATTTTGCAACCCTCAGCCAGTCATGGTTTTACAACAGAAAGCTAGTCGACCTTTTAAATGAATTTAACGACTTAGAGCTTCTCCATTTATTGCGTGCTTCCCTACCATTCACATCTGTACTGAAAACTGACCTTCCACCTCCAGTTAACGTTGAACGCATTTTCTCTGACTCTAAGATAATACCGCACGGAATACGAAAGTTATCTAACCTAAGAGCTTAGTACTCTCTGCACTCTCTTGTTTAGTGATATCAATTACACTCTCACGTCCTGTGTCACATGTATATCACGCTAAATGATTTGGAAAAATTATTCCGAAGACCAAATGCGCTTAAGCCACACTTAGTGACCATAACGTTAAAAAGCATTACGTGCCAACACTTTGTCCGTAAACACTCCTCCAAAAAGTGTTCCTTGTGATAGAATGCACACAACTTTAAGGAAACAGGTGAAATTTTGGCAGTAATAAGTCCTTATTTAAGGAGGGTGAAGACTGATTACTGGTAACCCAGATCTTTACATGGTGGCCCTCAAATGAATGACACAAAGCAATACGAATGAACACAACAGAGTTAAGAATCACCGGCAACTGGTTGGAGGCAAACCAGTTGGCTATTTACAGACGCAGCCAAGGAGTTGACCCGGGGAACACTCAGAACAACGCCAGCTGGTGATCACACGGCGGGACTTGAACACGGAACCTCCGGATCTCTCAAGTCCGGCAACCTAACTACTCGTCTACGCTGCCTCCCTTAGAAGAATGTCTCTGCAATCTAAGTGCTTTCCAATGATCAGTAACATTTTTGTGGGAACGAAATACCTTGGCAATGCATCACCCAGACGATGTTTAGCTCGAAGATTTACGGTTATATATATTTGGTGCCGAGCAATCTGTAAACTGATACAAGCAATTTCTTTCAAGCCAAAAAAGGATATGGTAAAATGGCCACTAGCCATGCCAATCGCGGTGAAAATTAATTGATTGCTTTTCATTTTAATTGTGTTTTTTTTTTTATTCCCCATTGTTGTCGTTAATGATTCTCTTAGTTTCCCACTTGTTCGATTCACATGATGAACCAAGACCACCCCTTCTCCTTCTTTTCTCCAGCAACAAATTATTTCCTTACGGTGCGAACAGCGTCTTTTCCTGTCTTCTTATCACGTTTTAGACAGGTGAATATAGTGGGGTTAAAGATGAACCACAAAATACAACCAAAACACATGGAATGAAATGTGCTTTTTCATCAACACTGGGAGGCCTAGGTTCAATAGACAATGGGAATGGTCTTCCCACATTCCTCAGCGAGAGCTTATACACCTAAGACACCATCGTCATTTAAGATCAGCTATACTAGAACACTCCTTATTCTTAGTCTTCTTTGGGTCACTCGTTCGCGCTGTTTTAAGGCTGACTTGGTTGATAAATAGCTAGGGTTAGGGTTAAGAGAGCTGCATCTTGATCTGGATAATATGGTACACATAATGAATCTCTGGAGAAATATATGGCTTAGCAACGTCTACAGTTAAAACGTGTGAAAATGAATCGTACTCCAGGGCAAAAACTAGGCTCCGCGTTATGGAGAATCACAATTATTATGATTGTCTTTCTTGTTTTGTTTCAAATACAGGGTCCCTTGGCAATATTATGGTTTGTGCTGTGGTGTATAAAAACCAAAGAATGCAAACAGCTATGAATTTGTTCCTTGTGAACTTGGCAGTGTGGGACATTCTTGTATGCCTGTTCAACATTCCTTTCACTCTGATTTACAATCATCTCAAGTCATGGCCTTTCGGCCTCTTCTGGTGCAAGGCGATGCCAAGTGAGTAAACACTCATTTGTACCGGGGTAGCCATTTTTGCACTCTAAATTGACCAAATGCAAAAATGGGCGCCGACAAATTATTCTCTTGTCTTTGTGCCGGTTAATTAGCCTCATTAGCACTTATTAAATTGAAAGAATCTTGGCTGAAAAACGAGCCTTGTCAGACTCATTTTCACAAAGGCAAAAGAATACTTTATCTGCGGCCATTCTTGCACTCGGTCTATGTGACTACATCTTCTGTGTGTGTGAGTCGAGGAAAATACCATGAATGCCCCTCACGACTTCGCTAATGTGCCGATATCCTTCCACTTTTCCATGAAAAACAAAACAAATCCACTGGTTAAAACATAGATCGGTAAAATGCTAAATGAATGGCACATGCGGTCCGTAACCGCACACCAATGAAACCTGATTGATATAGCTGGTAGAGACCTGTTAACTGAATTAATTGTGTGACTTGCATCGTGCACCTAAATTGCTTTTATCAAAAATATATATTACTGTGGTCGGAATGGCCAGAGTCATTCCAGAGAAATTTGCTTCATTGCAAGTGATCGTATTGGTTTTTACGGGAATGGCGAGCCAAAAGTGGGTTAGTTCGTATTCTGTATCTAACTTCACAAAATCATCATTCTGCAATGCTAGTTAAGGCCTCGGCGCTGCAGCGGTTTTTGTCAGCTGATACCCTCATAAATTATTAATGATTTCAGAAGTGCGTGAAAGAGTTACCTCTGCCACGTGACCACACACCATGTCCCTAAAGATCTTACAACCTTGCCTTGTTAGAAAGAATAAGCTTTTTAAGATCAGTGACGCTATAAGTGAAAATGACGGAAATCGGCTCATGCGCCCTATCAACGAGACAACAACTTTCGTGCTTGTTTCCCTGTTAGTTTATTTACATATTGAGAAGCAAAAATAAAGTAAAGTGAAACGTTGTTATATCCTTACCAACAAATACAAGGAAACACCAGATATGTGAAGTTAGACAAAACAGGATGTTCGGTGACACTCAGGACTGAAACAGTTCAGTTTCGATCGGGCATTTGGCTGGGAGCCATGTCTGGTCGGCAATGCTTCAAACAGCGTTAACCTTCACGAGTCAAAACGTTGAATTGTTTTAAAATAAAAGGTGCTTCAACACCGAAAGACAACCAAAGACATAACATGATAAAATGACTCTCATTTTTAAAACTTTTTAAATACCATATAGATAAATGGCCCTTATCTTAGGACGCTTTCCGTTTGATAGAACTGACCGGCCAGAGTGACCGGGCATGTGGAAGGACTAACTCTACAACGCCTTCAAATTAACACACTTCGAGGTGAAATATACTCTCCAAAAGAATGCGAGGGATTATCGTGCAAGTGTTCCTTCAAGTTGTTGCATTTTCTTTGGAAACTTACGGGTCTGGCCGGCCAGTTCTGACGAAAGGAAAGCGACCTTAGAAGGGCTATATTAAGTCCTTAGAAGGGCTATATTAAGTAGCGCAGTTTTATTGTGATTCAGAATGAATTCCTCTCAATGATTAGATTTGCCGATACACTGACAAGATACCGCACAAGCATCACACACTGAACTAGATAAATTTGCACAGTTCACATTGCAAATCGCGATAATGTTTTCCTGCGTAAAATCGGAAATCAACTGATCATCGTATTGCTTATCCACCGCTAGGACCGCCAGGAAGGCATCAATTTCAAACTTCAGGTTACTGTTAACCTTAAGGGGTGTCTTTCGGAAAATCGCTCTTGTTCGCGTTGTTTTAAAGAAACCCAAGGAAACAAAGTGTGCGAGACTTTTTTTCCATATTCTAATTGGCTCTTTAGATAATCCATAGCAAAGTTGGCCAATATAATTTTTCGCATGCACGCCACGCACTTGGACGCCAGGGAGAAAACTATTTCGAATTTTGAAAAGCCTCACATACTTTGTTAGCTTACTATCGGCTTAGTGATATAGTGCAGTTAGTTTGGATGTCCCTGTTAACCCTGTGAATTCAGCAGAGCAGACCGGGTCAGTTTCGCGTTTGAGCGCTTGCGCTCGCTTTCTGTATAAAAACGACGCAAACATCTTACAGCGATTTTCCGCAAGACACCCCTGAAGGTTGACAGCAACCTCAATCCTTGTAATAAAAAGGAAAGAAAAGTTTTTTAGCGTAATTTAATAGTAAAATCCCCTCTCGAATACATTGGAAAAAACACATTTTACGAAGTACTGAATTCCGTGACAAAATGTCAGTGAGTTGGGGCAAAGGTACAAATATTCTGTCTCAGCTTTCTTCCGAGTAGAAATTGTATTGTTTGGTATTGCTCAAACGGTGTTAAATGGATCGGAATCATTTCTTTGAGAGATAATTAAGCTTCAGTTTGGAATAGAACGCCATACATTGCTTTGTATTTTAAAGCTTTTTACAAATATTGTTGATTAATTACCTTCGAAAAATGTGTTGGATTTCAATATCACTTGTGAAGATCTGCTTTTCCCGCATATTCAGTAAACCGCGCAAAAATACCTTTGAATTAGTAGGC
The DNA here is from genome assembly GCA_949126865.1 of Montipora capitata. Classification (NCBI taxonomy): domain Eukaryota; kingdom Metazoa; phylum Cnidaria; class Anthozoa; order Scleractinia; family Acroporidae; genus Montipora; species Montipora capitata. The sequence continues at coordinate 31,273,383 of OX421448.1, read as the reverse complement.
ACCATCCTTAATTTGAATTGTGTCTTTCTTTACACGACCCACAAGAGGCCATATCACGGCGTATGAAGTAAGACTATTTGCTTTTACTTAAGCAATGAAATCTACGAACAATGCAGACAAAAGTCCAAACCGACTTAACACCCACTATTGCGATGGTTCTTGGGATTGGTCCGGCAAGCAATGCACACATGCAGATGAACTGACCATATAAGTAGATTACCGAACTTATTTAACAAAATACAACCGCATCCTGTATGCAGATCCAGTGAAAGGAGAAGTCGTAATTTCGAAATACCGCCCACGTGCCAGCGGCCCCTTGTTTCAGCAGCTGTTCTAACTCCATGTGTTTCTTTTCAGCGTTGCAGGTAATGAACCTCACGGCGTCAACCGGATCGTTAGTAGCCGTAACTATTGAACGCTATCGCGCAATATGCCTCCCATTTACACCGCCTTTGTCAAAGTTCCAAGCTAAGCTTGCCATAGGATTGGTCTCAATGACCTCCTTCTTACTGGCCCTACCGGAAGTTGGAGCGTACAATCTGGGACCACCATTTGGTTGTATCGAACAGTTCCCGACGAGGACGCTACGACAAGCATACAGCCTTGTACTGTTCCTAGTTTGTTACCTACTTCCGTTGTTGTTTATTGCTCCAGCTTACACCAAAATGATCTTTAGACTGTGGCACGACCGAAACGATTTTCCCGGCAGTGGCGTCTCAGAGGATCCCAAGAACAAGAAAAGAAAGAGAAATGTGCTTAAGATGATGGTTATTGTTGTAACGTGTTATGCTATTTGTATGCTGCCTACATACGCCGTGTTCCTATGGCTGGACTTTGGACTCAGAGAAGACGGTAAGTAACACTTTCATGTATTGTCTTTCTCTTATAAACCCCAGATCGAATCCGGGATTTTCATTCAAACCTTATCTTTCTGTCCATGCTTGTTTTGACTGACAACAACCTTTGGCTTCCAGTGATAAAAGCGCTCGCCCATGTCCCTGAAACTCCGTAGGGCAGAGAATGTTAATTTTCTTGTATTTGCTTGTTGTTTGCAGAAAATCCGCCTTTCTACTTCTTTATTTTGCTAAGCTTCACGCAAATGGTTAACTTTTGCAATAGCTGTGTCAACCCAATCATTTACTGGTCTCTAAGCGAGCAGTTCTCGAAAGGCTTCAAGAAAATGTTGCAGTGCAACAAGCTTAATTCTTGGACAAGGCAGCACTCGTCAACGAGCTCTTCCGAACCAAATCAATCTGCTCACCACCACAACACTGTCCCAACCAAAGTGTGAATCAGGGCATAACTTTTTGACAGAAGCACAACAGACTTTGTAACGTGATAGCAGCTGGTAAAGATTGGAAGTATAACATGGCAATGATCATGACATGGCAAGACTAGTGGCTGCCAAGCAAGGGAACTCGATCTACCAAAAAGCTATTGTTGTAACATCTCGTCATCTCTATCAGTGAAGGTGCCTCCTCCATTGAAGTATGGCATTGGGGATTGCACATCAAACTAAACATGGATAAACAAGCATATGAATACTTTGTCACGAGCTCTTAACGAGACAAACCATGGCCAGTTTCCATGTGATTACCGCTAAATGATGGGATTACACAATGATCGTTGCTGACAAAGACTGCAGTCGAGTAGAAAGGAAAAACTGGGAACACGTTTCTTGTCTGTTCAAAAGGCAGTTATGCAATAGGAGATTTCGAAATGGTTTGCCAAATGAATCATTGAGCTTAAAGACGTGACTAACTTCATCGACAAAAATCACATTGAGGGTCAAACGTAAATAGTGCCATTCTGTTAAGATGGCAAAAAACTAACTTATTAGCTGATGCCAATATGGTAACTTTGCTGAGTTATGAATATAGGATACTTTGGTAAATTATTATAGACATAAGAAGTATGTACATAAACAATACAAGTTAAACTGAATTTGTTCAGTTCAGTTCCTTTAAGTTATTTTTGCTGAGGAGAAGCTAGGTGTTGTAAGATATTATAGTGTTCACTACAATACAAATGAAGATATCAAAACTCAAGCATTCTGTTGTTTCTTCTTCTCGTGCTTTTTCGCTCTACTGTACAATCTCCCCAGGTAAAAGATTTGGTCATAAAAATCGTATGAAAAAGCACTTATCAGAAAAGTATTCATGCTGACACAGAGACGCTCATGACAATTAAATAACTTCTATGCAGATAAACCATCCAGCTCTAACTTATTCTACCATATTATAATCACTGTGCATAATATCATCATCATCATCGTCATCACCATAAGAATCGTCATAATCGTCATTTTATTATCGAGAAAGAGCAAGAACCATAAAAATGCTGCTATTTTCGCCACGAGTTCATTTATTCTGGACTACTTAGCCGCTGAAAACAAATGATGATAGTTGATCATACGACATATCCCCAGGGTGGGAAATTGGACATGGCCACCATCTTGGAAATCAACCTTGTTCCCAAGGCTTTTCCCTCCCCAAGTAGTGACGGAAAGGCCCTGGGAACGAGGTTGCCTGAAAATAACTCCGCCATCTTGGAAAATACCCAGAAGGTGTTCAAAGGAACTTCCCACATTTGTGAGAGGTGGCTGAACGAAAGGTGATTGGTACATACATTGCACTCTTATTGTGTGCAGCAAGATCTAAAGGGTATTATTTTGGCCACCTTTACTCGCCCCAGGGTGGGGGCTTTTTGATACTTTTGGCCAATTAAGTTGATAGCTGCTTTATCACATCTAGGTATCGTTTTGACCCTCAAAATTATAAATATGGTATTCAAATTGTTAACAGGGATTCAAGATTTTCTTACTGATAACAAATTTTCAATGTGTTTTAGCTAATATATATAAAAAACTGAACATGTTATGCTGCATGGGTTGGGTGCAACTCAAGGACTTGAACGAGATACGTGACTGGCTGATACGTGATTTCGGGATTGATTGATTGATCCATCGATTCATACTGAACCAATTTGTGTTTTATTCCCTTACTGGTTTATTCATTTCTTTATCTGCGTAGGCATAGAAGAGTATCAGGTTGTTTAGAGTCGTGTATTTAAGCAATAGCTTGATATTTGACATTTTGATATTTGACGGTATGTTTTGTCGTTTTGTTTTGACTATAAACCGCACTTAAACCACTCCGGCTGAGGCAAAAACACAAGTTATTTTTCTAAATACAAAGTTATGGTCCTTCCAAAAAAAACAAACAAAAAAAACAAAAACAGATTAACAATATTTCCCACTTACCTCTACATTGTCCAAGACACTTTAGATTTCCCTAGGTTGTCTGCAAGTATCTGACAATCTGACAAAGCAGTAACTCACTCTTAGGGCGCGTTCGATTGACCCTATTCCGGAATAAGAATACGTGGAGTGATGATTAAAACGGTATGTTTGGCGCGTTTTGAAGCTGCAAGGATGATAAAAATATGTTTAAAATAGCATTTTAGAAAATGTTTGACAACTTTAATGTGAATCTCCGCAAAAACGAAGGATTTCCAACTTATATTCCATGTATTCCCATTCCGGAATGCAGTCAATCGAACGCAACCTTAAATTCCAAGAAACTTTGACAAACATTCACTTTTAATGAGTTTGTTCTCCATTATCGACATCAAAAGAGGCTTACCTTGTTCCGTTTTTCTGATTGAAATATCCCAAACCTTGTCAAATAGGAAATAATATTGAAACTCGACAAAAGGTACGGTCTTCGATCTTTATTTACAACAGTTTTTCGGTGGTTGCCATGCGACCTTACCAACAATTCATTGGGGTTCAAGTTTCGCGGACTGCAACCGGAAGTGAATATTTCGCATGCTAGGCTCCATCCGAAGTTGTTCAAAAGGTGGATAACGCTATCCACCGGATAAATCACTATCCATTGCATAGCACAATTGATTTCGCTATTATTTTTCCACTGGATAGTGATTTATCCGGCGGATAGCGCTATCCATCGTTTCAACAACTGGGGCCAGGAGAGTAGTGTCTACCAGATTTTTAAAGTAATCATCTCTAATGGAGAAAAGGTACTTTGCAATATAAATCCGTGGATGCGGTTGTGTGAAGCCAAGTTAAAACGTAAAACAGCTCGCTTCCGGTTGCCATCCGTGTCTCAAAAACTCTCTTTTAATGTCTTCACAAAGGGGGAGAGGGAGGGGGAAAGTGGGAAAGGTTGGAATTCTAGATACGGCGGGTATTGGTAGCTAGAAAGGCTGTTTTAAGTATCTTTTCTACATTAGAGATGATTATTATCAAAATCTGGGAGACACCACTGTCCTGGCACGCGAAATGTTCTCTTCCGATTTCCGTCCGCGTCTCAAAAGCGCGCGAGCTCAAGCTCCATAACGTTGTGTACTTTAAGCTCCCTACGCTTAACGGAGTGCAGAACCCCTCGATATCATTGTAAAAAGGTAACGAAAAGAACGATGACAAAAATGTTGTCGAATTACTAAGTACAAAACAAGGTCTTCGTTGTTCCACTGTCAAGCGAAAGGGCTAACACTATGGTGAATGCCCATCACCATTGAAATCCAGGTAAGCGGAAAGGACAGATGAGATTTTTAAAAAATGACTGTTTGACTACCGTATATCTGCGGTTTGAAAACAAGACAGCGAGAAATCTGGGGTCTTGAAACATAAACCTGGCTGACCAGGTACAACGGTCATGTAACTGCATGAAATTTCTTCCTTTGTACCACAGCTTGACTTTGAATTAAAAACCCCTCCTCTTCCGCTAACCTTCTCAAGAATTTGATCGGTAGAATGTGCAACCACTTTGCCCAAATGGTCAGTGCGACTCCCTTTGGAAAGCTGGGAGATTACAGCTGCAGCCTCGAGAGGCAACGGGGAAAGACAAAGAGACAGAGAATGTTTCCATTTACTAGAAAATCTCGGAACTTTCGGTGGAAAGTTCCATAAGGTGAAAAACGTGTTCCATTGAATTCAAGGCCGTTCGCCGCCCGGAAATTTTCCACTGGAACGAACCAAAAAGTCGTGTCCCATTTACAAACGAACCAGAATTTGCTGAATTTTTTTTTGTAAATGGTAAACAACCAGAGTGCATCACTCAAGGTTGGCGTCCATTTGCGATTCTTACCACACCACTGTGCTAAGACTTTTTGGACAAACTGCATTTCTTGACCACGAAAAAAAAACTCAGTGGTGACAAAGTCACAAAGACGTATATCAGGTTTCGAAGAGAGGGCCGGGAAAAACGAACAATTTCGCCAACAAACAAATGATACAGCTGATACATAGCGTTTCAACAATGTTATTTATTTTTTCTTCTTCACGAACATCTACATGAAGGCTCGTCTTGTCCGTAAAAACCCTTATTTAATAAATAGAGGATATTACATGGCCGCGCGGAGTTGAAGAATATTTTTCAACACGAGTTTATTATATAAACACCAATGAAATACTAAATCATTTCACAAAATGCATCGAAAGGCGCGATTTTATATGTAACCATAGCAACAGTGATCTTTTCACGTGTAAAGATAACATGTTATTTTCACGTGTGAAGATATCATGTTTTCTCGCGAAAGCTCACTAGGTATTTCATTGGTGTTTATATAATAAGTACGTATAGTAAAATGATGAAAATCAACACGTGTTTGAGATAGTTAAGAATTCATGCCAGTTGTCAGGACTTACTGTTTGAAAAAAACCCAAGTGAATCAATGTAATTCCAACTGGAGCTGCCTTATACTCCACAGAAAAAATCGCTCTTGATCTTTCGGGACGTTAATGAAGAAAGAGCTTCATTAAACGGTGCAAAATAAAAAAGACAATCGCCCGTTTTACAGTTGTCAAAAAGGCCAATGATTTGTATGCAGAGCAGAAGCAAAGATTGCGTCAAAACAAGGGCATTTACATCATTCTCAAATAAATTTAATGGCCAATCTCGAAACCGTGAGGAAGGTTTGAGTTGCGCATTCACTATTGCTCGTTAGCCTGCGTACCTGGCGGTTCTGTTGTTCCGGGACGCGAGTGATTTCGAGCGGCGAAGCAACAACAGCACCGCCAGCATCGCATGCTAATTGCTCATACAATTAAGGAAACCCTTCAGGTTTAAATTTTACCGAAGGAATACCTTGACTTTATTTCCATATACTCATTATTGTTGTATCTTGTTGCCTTTTTCCCTCTCATCATCCAAGCGCGAGTTGCGCCTCAACTCGAATGAGAAGTATAGTGTAGATACAGTAACTATTTCCATAAAAGGAAGTTAAAATCTATTCTTTAAAAATACCCGTGTAGTTCAAATTTACAAAACCAAGAGGAAGCCAAATGAAAGCACTTAGTTTGGTTAAAAAGTACGGGCGTAAGCTTTTTTAAAAGGAAAGAATAAACAGTTACATGTAATAATAAACGATGCTATTAGCTGGATTGATAGGATACGTAACTTGACCAGCACAAAGAAACGCATGCTGATGAAGTAGCGTAAAGCTTTTCAATATCTTTTTGGTGGTGATGCGACATAAGTTCCTTTAAAAATTTCCTCCCAAAAATTTGAGAGATACTTCACAGTAGCTCGTGAAAAACTCTACTTTACATCCGTCAGATGAAACAATAGCAGGGTACAAAAACTTGTACAAACGGCATCTCCCAGCGCCAAACGACATCTTCAAATCTCTTTTTTGGTCCCTTTTTAGCCTGAAAATATAAAGCCGCTCAAAAATCTCCCTTCTTAAGCTCTTTAGAACCCATGGGAATGCCGAGACCTTCTTGCAGTTCCTGTTGCAGACTTGGAACAGCACATTTCAAAACCTTTGAATGAATGTTCTTCCATCTGCATGTATGGAGTTATTCTTAATATATATCTATTTCTAAATTATGTACTAGAATTTTAAATATGAAGCAATCGTTTCGAGGCTGTACTCCCTCTTCATCACTGGTTTGAAACCACTAATGCTTTCAAACCAATGACGAAGAGAGAGTACCCTCGAAACGTTTAGCTCACATTTAAAATCTCGGACGCAAATTTAAACTTTCCTTTACCATTACTGCGCAGCACAGTTTCTTTGAATAGTTACAGGTATACATGTAGGTGAGGTAAATAATGTCTACACCGCGTTATTTCATGCTCAACTGCTTATATTTTCCACCCTCATCAAATGCAGTGGACAAAGCTACATGTACATGCATCAAGGAAACCAAGGACTACACAAACTTTACACTATGTTACGACGTTGCCAATACTGTAAAATAGAATTCTTGGACGCCAATTGAAACTTTCCTTTACCATATACCTACATGTACAACTACATTGTCAGTGCCTACTTAGCTGTAGGCAATGACAAGACTCACACTCGATTTCAAGATACATGTACGCCGGAGAAAACCTTTGAAATGAAACATAACTATTTTCATTTCAGAAACTTGAAAAAAAAAACCCATTAAGTTGGAAGTTTATGTGATAAGGTTGCCAAGGCAAGACTGCATTCTGAATTTAACTCATAACTCTCTGCCCTACGCCATAAACCCAACAAGCCCACTTTCAATTTGATTGCTTGATAAAATTCTTGAAACACGTTCTTCAAAGTATGGATAGTAAATTGATGGAAAGATGAATTTGTCTCTTAGATGATGTCCCATAAATGGTGGTGATCATCTCCTTGATTCTTCCGAGTTGCAAATAAGGAATAAAATATAGAAAGAAATGTGGCATTCATCATCTCTAAAGCTCAGAGAGTGACTTTTCAACAATATGGCCTGAAATGTATACAACATGTGTGCTTATAGAACATCTACATGTAAAATTCAATTATATGTTAAAATTAAGTTAAAACTAAAGAATTTTGAAAACTAAAACAGTGCTAGTCGTATTTGTAAAAAAGAAAATCTTTCATTACACTTGGTATAGGAAGCCTTGTTATTTCTCCAAGCCGTCCAGCACCAAGGGCATCTCGAATGACAAATCGACAAGAATCTTGTAAGCTTCTTGGGTTTTCTACAGATAAAACAATCAAAGTCAATTTTACTCATAATTTGTACAATCAGTTTACTTCCCATTTGTACATCTACATGTACATACTGTATGTGGTTTATCATGAGCTCTACCTAAAGATGACTATCAAGTGCATCACCAAAGATAACACAGCATTTTACAGGTTGGTCAAGAGTTAAGTGATGGTAGGATTAAATTTAATCACTCTGAACAGAGAGATTTCTGCAAAACCCCATATGCACTTGCTCGCTCCCTAACCCTACAGGTAAAATGATTGCAAGTTATAAAATTTGACAAAGAATTTATGTGGACCTAATGTACTCAAGATACAAATGTGTGTGAGACAGGATCTCTTCAGATGTTGTTCAAGGGTCTTTTACATGTACAATACTGTAATGGAAGCTGTTAAGACCCTTGATAATACATGTAAAGATCTTTGAAAAACTTCATTTTCCAAAACCACTTGTAAAGATATTTAACAAAATTCTACGGAATTCATCAATCTCACAAAGACCTTTATGAGGAAGTACATATAATAAGGATCTTGGCAAAATCCAAAAAGACTAGTACTCTAGACAATCATACAAAGTAACATGTATGAAATATTGCTGAGATCCTCCAAGATCTTACATGGAAGAAGATCTTTAATGATCTTAGCAAGAAAGTTGAGGGTACTGCAGGACTTAGGAATTAATGACTATCTTTCATCACGACGTAACACAATGATTATTCCGACACGGCAAAAATCTATTTTAACCTTTGATGCCTGAAATGGCCAAAACCGGTCAGACTTACATGTAGTATTTTACTCTGTCTAACACCAGACTATTTTACTCATCAATGGAGAAACCCCAGTAGACAATGAGTTAATGGATATTATTATAGAATGTAGTCACCATCTGTCTTCTCATTGGCTAAAAGCCTACAGTTAATTCTGGGAAACTGCGCAACCTACAGATTATTCAGTAATCTGTACCTACAGATTAGTGAATAATCTGTAGGTTGCGTGCGCAATGCATGATTTCCAAGAGCAATGTGTTTGAAACTGTGATCGCTGCGATAATATGTTTGTCGTTATTTTCTTCAAAACAATGTATAATAAAACAATTATTAGATTCGGTTTTTGTGATATCCGGAATAATCAAGGTCTCGGTTAGTGTTATCAGCCTCAACCTTCAGCTTCGGCTGACAACACTTACCTCGACCTTGATTATTCCGGATATCACAAAAACCTCATCCAATAATTGTTTATAAATCGCTATGAATCAATCGATTAATATCGGAAATAGATAAAAATTGATTGCCAAAATGTTTGTGATTATCGATTTTGATCAATATGGATTTCAAACAGCATTGGCTTTACCGGGAATGATGGCCGACCGCTGACAAAATGGGCTTTCTGGGTCTGCTTGAGTTTAACGTTTAAGAGTTGCGGTTGTGAGGTATGAAGCGATGGTCAATAAGCTGTTAACAAGTCACAGTTTGCAAGTCAGTGTTCCTTTTTGTTACAGCCTTGATGCCTGGGTGTAATTCTTAACATTATTGTTTTAATCAAATTAGTTTCTTGGGTAGATTATGAGCGGTTATAAGTTGTATCTCGCAGTATCCTTGGGCAGTTTCTCAAAATCGATAGAAATCGATGTCCAATGCCCAAACGTCTATGATTGTCAATTTTTAACAATTACTTTGCTTAATCGATTGATTATTATCAAGTAATTTCGAGTGATATCAATTTATCTATTAGGTTTCTGATGATCAACTTTGATCGATGTGTTATGTCCTGCTTTTATTCACCTCTGCAAAAAACGTTTTTATTTGGAAAGTAACCAGCCTCCAATTTTCATTTTCTAATTTTCATGTTTTAAAGTCACCTTAAAAATTCAGAAGTCAGCCAAGCATCAACATTGTACAGTAGTTGGTCCCTAAAAATAACATCCCTACACATATACTTAAAATCAAGTTATTTTCCTACCAAAATAAAGACATGTATGTGAACTGTACATAAGTGAGATGACGTACTGTACACATACTTACTTGATACACTGATAAGGAAGTCGAAACAAGATTTATCTGCCGTGTTCACATTGAACATCATCCGTGATATGGCTAACGGAGTGAGTCCTTCATCGTTAAAAATATTTATGTCAGCTCCAAATTTACACAACAAACGCGCCAAGGGTTCGCTGTTGCGAAGCGCTGCTAAGTGAAGAGGTGTCTGGCCATCCTCTGGCCGTTTAATACTCGTGAGTGCACCGTGCTCAACTAACAATCGAACACAATTAACGTTGCCTTTTATGACCGCGTATCGCAAAGGAAACCCGTACTGTACATCTATATTCGCTCCCCAGTTCAATAGCACTTTGATAGAGCTTGTTCTTTCACGAATAATGGCGAGTTGAAGAGCTGTTGTCCCCTTGTCGCTCAAAGCGTCTACGTATCCCTTCGATTCAAGAAGTAACTCGACAAATGAATCCCTCCCGTAATGAGCAGCCACATGTAGAGGTGTCCAGCCATCTTCGCTTCTAGCATCAACAAGCTTTTCTTTGTCCAATCCTTTGAAATCTAGTAACAATTTCGCGATTCTTGTGCGACCATGCATCGCAGCATAATGAAGGGCTGTAAAGCCTCCAACGAAATCTCTCGCAAATGCATCACCTCCCTTCTCTAGTAACACCCTTAGAGCGCGTTCTTTTCCCCTACTTGCTGCCAGATGAAGCAAGGTCCAGCCATTCGCATCCATATGATTCGCAGAGGCGCCCTCATTGATAACTTCGCGAACGACTTTCACATTGCCAGTGGCAACAGCTTCCCGCAATCGAGCATATGCGGGGTTCTCCATAACCTTTTCCCTTCTCCGATGTCGCTTTCGCAACATTCTATGGATCTATGAAGTGTCCGACATACTGATAGCTGGCTAAGTCCGTCTTAACGACGTTCAATATTTGGAAATCAATTCACCAACACCTCTTCCCCGTAATTTGTTTTCAAGCGACGCCATTCCAAAGAAACCAGTGCGCAGACGCAAATGTATTAAAACGCTGCTTTATAATATTGAATATCGTGGACTCAGTATCTCCAGGCAATATTCAAAATGGCGTCCTATGCAACCATTCAAGAATACACTAAGAATACTTCATAGAAGCAACTCCCATTAGGAGATTTATCAGTTTAGATGACACAAGAACTTAGCTATATGCAGCTTAGGACTGCCAATGAAGCAAGAGAGGCGGTAAGACATCCTAAATGAGTTTCATCCGGAAATGGAGTTCCGTAGCTGAATTGAATAATAACATTTTTTTTCTGAAGTAGTGGTATTTGTTTTGACATTTTAAGGAAGAGCAAAGATCAGAGCAGCGTAAAAGAACTCTGTTGATACTTATCCTTCAATATTTAAGAGACGAAGGGTAAGGAAAAGTTATGGTACTTATGAATTATAAATTCCTCGAATTGCAGAACTCCTAGTTGATATTTTAGATACATCACGAATAATGGGGTGACCCGGCAGGTACAAAGCGCAGGTCACAGGTCATTGTTTTACTAATACAGAAAGTATCCTAAACATTCATAAAAGCTAACCTGAGGCCTAATTAGGCCTAAAGAAAAGTTTTTAGGCCTAAGGTTAGCTATTATGAATGTTTAGGATGCTTTCTGTATAGGTAAAACAATGACCTGTGACCTGCCGGGGTTGACCCTATTGGATGGAATGGTGAGACGGCGCAAATGAGGAATACACGGAATATTTTAAATATGGAATATATGGAATATTCTAAAACACGGAAAATATCAAAGATTTTGAAACATGGAATATACGGAACATTCTAAAACACGGAATATACAGAATATTCTAAAACGCGGGATGAGAGGAAAGTCTTTTAAAAACAGATATAAATGTTACATTTTTTGCCCGTGAGTAATCTGGCTAGGATACCATAACTTCAGATGATAATTTTACATTTCCTCGCGACAAAAGATATAAAAGATATAAAAATGAAGGCTGATTTGCTACATGTACACTGTATATCAGTGCCTTTTTGAAGGTCTTTATACAAAACCTAATTCGTCCGTACACGATTTCCTAGCAGATGCATTCTCGTTCCCAGAGCTGCGATCCTTTTGGCCAAATTTTGCACTGTTACCTGCTCAAAGACATTTGGCGGGAAACAGTTTTTTTGTTAGATGTCATGTGACCTCAAAGTAACCAATGAGAGTGCGTGCTGCTGGGGGAAAAAAATTCAGCTATATAGCAAATGTTGTTATGACCGGTCACAGGCTGACCACCCTCTGTCAGTGTTGATCGATCTGTAGAAGGATAAATACATTATGGCGGTTGCGATTTGCACTGCAATAAAGTTTGAAAGCAAGTAATTCAATAGTGTAAACTGAGTCCTGCGTTATGTTTTTTTGGTCGTTTTGAGCTGTTTTACATTTGTAGGCGTTATTTTGCGAGAACTTTTCTCGACCGCCAGTTAGAGAGTCAAGAAAATTGACAAGGCAGGCAACGCCAAGCTGCTGGCCAGTGACCTTGTCTTGTTCAAGTGGGAACTGACGCCAAACCATTGAAATTCTCACCTTAAAAACACCAGCATCCGATCGATTAGGGATGAACCTATACCGTTTCCGAATCTGAGCTTCATCTTTCGAAAATTCACTGAAAAACACGATCCTGAAATCCATGTTAAAGCTTTCTCAACGTGATCGGTGCAAGAAACCAGATCAAAGAAATTCAAAGCATTTGAATCTATTCGAATCTACCAATCAATGCAACACAACCATTGGCTTGCCAATGCTTGGCAACGGTCACGTTGCACTGAAGCTCAAATTCAGCGAAGGTATGGGGATATCCCTAAAGGCTGTCTTAATTGATCGGATGCTGGTGTTTTTAAGGTGAGGATTTCACTGGTCTGGCGTTAGTTCCTGCTTGAACAAGACAAGGTCACTGGCAGGCATCTCGGTGTTGCCTGCCTTGTCAATTTTCTTGCCTCTCTAACTGGCAGGCGAGAAAAGATCTCACAAAATGATGCCTAAAACAGCTCGGACCAACGAAAAAAACATAATAAAGGATTTGGTTGGCACTTTGTTTGATCTTTTATTGAATTGTTTGCTTTCAAACTATTGCCGAGCAAATCGCAACCGCTGTAATATATTTATCCTTCCACAGATCAATAACAACAACAACACCAACAGAGGTCTGCCTGTGAAATTATCATCGGAAGTTATGTTATCCTACTCAGACTAATCACAGGCAAAAATTGAATTTTTATATCCTTTTTTACTCATGGATATAGCCACGAGTTTTGGTGGGGATCTTTATGCAAATTTGTCACTCCTGCGTAACTGGAAGTTCAATCTAATTAGCCAATCAGGATGGATAATCACAACACAGCTTAGAAAGCTGTGACTTGCTGTTCGCTAGTTTGTGCGCCACCATTGTTGTTTGTGGCTGTTATGCTTAAGTGTTTGAGCACCTTCCACTGCATTTAGAAGCAAGAAACTGAAGAATTAAAGAAATGGCATTCTTCGAAGGTGAAGCAAAAGATTTTGAACAAGTACACATTGGTGCAATTAATTGTGCACCGCCTTTCACTCTCCAACACGACGACTTCAATACATGTTGAAATGGAATCTGCAGACACATGGTGAGAAGACAGTCTCTGTCCATCCCCTAAGCTCACGAGGGATTAATAAATTCCATTTGGAAGGTGACTTCCATTTGGAGAGTGACATCAAAGCTATCAAAGTATACCGATGTTTATCAAAGCTACATACATGCATCAAGAAGTTTTGAATCCAACTTGAACAACATCAGTGACATGAAAAACAGTGAGGCAACCAAGCAACCCATGCTTCCAGACACTAGTACTTGTGTGGCGGACCATAATGACGAACTGTCTAAAGACTCGGCCATTGATTACAGTATGTACAGTAAGGAAAACTGCTGAGGAATCCGTACCAATCTCCTGGGATAGAGCAAGGGCTGAGGTCGTTCGCAAATGCAGACATGCAAAAAATGAGAGTTATTGTCTAACAAGAGAAAAGCTATTGATTTCAGGAGACATTGAATCGAACCCAGGCCCTGTTGCTCATGGAACGAGTACACATACAGTACTGAGAAGTCATTCTATAGCACTGTTGCAGGCTCGATTAGCTCAGAAAGGA
>OX421448.1:31249260-31254260 GCA_949126865.1 Montipora capitata | reverse complement strand
CAGGTGAGAGTACAGTAAGCTTTTTGGCTCACCATCAAATTCAATCCTAATTGTAAAAAAGAAGCGTTGTTTTTTTACGGAACTTTTCACATGGTATTGATGATTATTTTCTTTTACAGTTGTAAGGCAAGGTTCGTGTTCACCTAACATCATAAGTTTTTTGGTATTGTTTTCAAGACAATGGGTAGTTGGCTTGTCAGGATAAAAATAAAGTAAGCTTTGCAAAAACTACAGTTAGTAAATTTGTTCAAAGGTTTTTTGTGTTGTTGTTCTGAAAAATTGAACAGAAATCTTTGTCAAAGCAAGTAGTTTCAGTTAAAGTACGGGTGAGGTCTTTTTTACAGTTGAATCTTCCTTCATTTTATCTTAGAAGAACAGCTCACCTCCAAATGTGAACAGCCCAACAGCAGTGTCTTCTGATCTTAACCTGGCAGGCACTTCAATAACTAACACAGTGTCAAGAAATCCATCCAACCAAGTTGCGCATGGAAAGGTATTACACTGTAACTATTACTTATCAGGTGCGAAATGGGTTCTGCGCTTTTCAGAAGTCTGCAAAATCTCACCTTCAATGCCATTTGCTGATTGCCTTTTGACTTCTGTCAACCAATTTAAAAGTACAGTATCCAGTTTCGTATCATGAGAAGCAGAGATGCTGATTGGTCGAGCTTTTCGAGCTGCATTGTAACTTTCAAGACTAGGAACACACTAAGTGACAAATAGCGTATTTTTGGCTATGGCCGGAGTCCGGGTTCCTTGGCGCTGACCAAAAGAAAGCGAACTCTGGTGACGAGAATGGTATTTGTTTTACTCCGACTGGAGCACGATCTCTTCTCTGAATTCACGATTATCGTGAATTCTTAATATGCTTTGAATTCATTATTATCATTAATTTAGGACACTGTTACCCTGGACTTGTGGTAGCAGAGAAAATACATGTAAGGAAATAAAAAATTATATCCGTGGACTGGATTTGAACCCGGAGTTTCTACTCTATAGGAACCGCTTCGTTCTGCTTCACCACTGAAGATCAAGACACCGCACTTTCAAAAACCATTTCAGTCTCCCATAGAATATCGCTGCTAAAGAATAATTAGAGGGTCCCCAATAGGATTTTCGGGATCCGGGATTTGGCTTTTTTGGAGCTCGGGATGCGGGATTTTGTAGAAATATGGAAACGGGATTCGGGATTGCATTTATGGACGGGACGCGGGATTTAGCATTATCACTAAGCGGGATCTGGGAAACCGCAGGCGCTCCAAGCTCATTGTAAGGGAAAGCTAACAAAAATATAAAAAATTGTATAGGATCCCGGCAAAAGACTTGAGAATGCAATTATGCGAAAAAATTCTCAGTTAAAAAGCTTAACCTTTCTGCCATTGTGGCTCGCTTCCTTCCCGTGTGTGTGTGTTTTTTGTTTTATTTTTTTCAGATTCGACGCGATTTGAGCCGTTTTCAATTCCTCGGTTGTCAACAGTGTAATAAAATCCCAAGGCTGCGCACGAAATTCTCAGGAGCCTACCAAATTCAGTCAAATATTCCTGGATAAAATGTTCCCACGGTTATAATTCCACATCGGAATCAATTGACAAAGATTAAACTTTCATTTCAACCTAACAACAAAGTAATAGCAGCCCTGCGAGCGACCTCAGGCGGTAGTTTGTTCACTCGATAGGATCCAAAAACAATTTCGGCAGGTGGATTTCTCAGCAATGTTGGACGGTTGAACTTTGTAACGACACTTGTTTTATCCCCTTGGGTCCCGACATGACTGCATTGTCTCTCTCGTCCAATCACAGTCACACTTCCTTCGTGTTGCTAAACTTCAAAAACACATTTAAAAAAATGTGTCGTTGACAAACTACAGTCTGGGACCCCAGTTAGGGCTCAGTTTGGTAAACCGGGCAGGGTTACAAAGCCGATTACAAAGTTCTCACTGAGCTTAGGGCGCCTGTGAACCTACACGACTCCCCAGCCGCCTAGCGCGTGTTTTAGCCGTTCGGTTTTGTAATTTGGCTCTCACGAGTGTATCTTTGATTGTCCGCCCTCTTTTGTAACATATGAGGGGCGAGTTTCTGTAGATTCCTTTGAGCAATGGTCGTCGCTCTATTAAATGCCAGTCTTTCATAGGGATTTGTGTTAAGTTCGTCACTGCAGGGTGGTATTGGGTCACGAAAGGCAAGATTCGTCTATTCTCTTGTGGTTTTTGAGGGAGTGCCAGTTTCCTGTTTTTAAATTGCACTTCTGAGGCGATCCTTTGAACAAGATTCTTGGGATAACCTCTTTCACGTAGGCGTAATTTAAAATTCTAGATGAGCTCTCCAAATACTTTTAGAAGAGTTTGTTCTGAGAAGTCTCAGAGCCTCGCCTTTGATGAAGACCTTTTTGACTCCCGGTGGGTGCCACGAAGTGAAGTGCGTTCATTGAAATGTTTCGGTAGGTTTGAAGTGCGCGCGCTCATCAAGGACTGAATTGCTGTTGAACCTTTCGCCTTTGTAAATGTGTGTATCCAGAAATGTCGATTCTGTATCTGAAATTTCAGCAGTTAATTTAATTGTGCTTTGTTGTTTGTTTGCTTGTTCAATGAACTGCATTATCTCCTCTCTATTTTAAGTCTAAGGTAGTCTAGAGCGAAAATATGTCGTCTACACATCGTTTCCAAACGAGCGGTTTAGTGCGCTTTGGTTTAAAATTTCTGTTTCAACCTTAGCCATGACGATATTGGCAAAAGCGACTACCATTTTTGTACCCATGTCTGTTCCATGGGTTTGGTAGTGTTGACCACGTGACCATTTTCCTCACCTTTTTTAACGCCTGCTTTGCGCAGTTTGCCATTTTTAGCTTGACGGGAAGCGTTTTCATGCTAAATAGGAATGTTAGGAAGAAATGTATTCGTGTTGATGATCGTATACATTAACAACAGATTCAATTACTACTAATAATGGACAATCACGAATCATGTCGATTTCAAAACTGTGATTGTGAATGCTACAATTAGGGTCAATAAGATCATGATGGTTGGTGGAAAAGACTATCAAGGCGTATTCTAAATCTGGACATCATGCTGTGACGTCATGACCGGGACCGGGATTGGCCGATAAAAACGTTCGGGATTTCGGGATTAAGGGAAAATTTTGGTCGGGATTGAAGAACTCTTTTGGGGACCCTCTAATTAGGCCTAAGCTAGATTAATAATTTAGGCATAGGCTTTGATTTTAAAATGTTAGCTTTGTCGTGAAGTTTCGTAACCGACCTTTTGCGGTGTTAAATATTGTTTGTTGCCGAGTGATAATACAGCAATATCAAATAGTGTTTAAATTTTTGACCCTGAGCAGCTAGCGGTGTGGTGGTCAAGTGGTTAGGTGACGGGTTGATCAATATTCTCAGGTTCGAGTATTATGTCCATGTACTTGGGTTGTCTTTTAAAAAATATATGACCATTTCTCATAATCCCATATCAAGCTTTCAGTCTTCTTAATTAACGATAATAGTGAATTCAAAGCAAATTAGAGAATGGGTTGCCGAATGACGGTCGCTAAAGAGAGATCTACGAATGGCGGTCGGTTGACATAAAACTGAACCACCGTAGTTACGTTAGTTAAGTCTTCATGACTTTTGTCCTAAGAAATGGTCTATTGTCCATTTCTTGATTGTTTTCTTGTGCTCTGTCCTGTTTTTTTAGAGCGTCATAATTGATATGAGAGCCATGCTAAACAACGCTATCAAAGGAGACTATAATGCAGAAAATGATCCATCGGTAAGCACTACGGTAGAACTCAACTGTGGAGACCACAATTTTTCAGGCTTTCGTTACTGCTTCAGTTAACGTTGATAACTGCGATGATAACTGATTCTTTCCGCAGTTCAAATATATGTCCGCGTCATGAATGCATTGTGTTGTAAAACGTAACATCTAATATCAATCAAAAATGGGTAATCTAGAAAATTATACAGTATGCATCCCAAGGGATGTATTCCATTTTTGGTAATTACCCGACTTATTTGATGCTTTTCCTCGTCCACATACCCCATAAACATTAATCAACTGAGTGAAATTTGGATAAAAACAACTTCCATTTTCTTTTTTGCTCCCGTGATGTGTTGTGCGTTTTTTTCCTGTAGTGGTATAGACCGTATTCATAGATGGCAGCCAAGAAATTATTCTTTTGTCTTTATGCTAATCATCCTCGCAAGCCTCACTTTGGAGCAAAACTTCTTTTGAATTTTCTCCGTGCTAACGAGGCTAGTGAGGGTGATTAGCATAAAGACAAAAGAATAAGTTTTTGGCCGCCACTTTTGAATACGGTCTATGTTGGGTGGAAAGTTTATTGACAGCCAAGTCAAGCGCGGTTTTTGATTATTTTTTCCCGTGTCTGTGTAACCTAGAATACGATCTGTAATCAGTCTTGTAAAGAGTTGGATGGGTGACGTCATGTAGGTTGGTTAAGGGGTCATCGGTCGAGGAATTAATACAGACAAACGATCTGTAATCAGTCATGTAAACAGTCCCGACCTCATTTTATTGAGCCCTCTCTTCCTTCCTTCCTTCCTACTTTAACAAGCTCTCCTCAGACTTTCAGTCACTTGAATGTTTAACCGGGCTGTACGTAAAATAGAGGTTGTTGGATAACAAAGAATAAGGTGTGTGTAAATCCTGATATCACTATTTTTAATATCCACTGGGACAATAAACTGTGAAGAAGGTTATCTTTTAAGGCGGAACATGAATTTCTGTCTCAACTTCAGGACAAACTTCTTAAGCCTCTTGGTGGATTTGCTGGACTTACCGGTGAATGGAGGGATCTAGCAGCTGTCATTAGCAGGGTACGTTTCTTGCGTGACTCTTTCGCATTGTCGTTGAAAAACCATAATGTTTCTGTTGCTTACCAGAATACCGTTTCCGCAGGATATCTACCTTCATAATCCCGATGTCAGATGGGACGACATTATCGGCTTGGATGCTGCTAAGAGACTTGTCAAAGAAGCTGTCGTTTATCCGA
>OX421448.1:31241760-31244260 GCA_949126865.1 Montipora capitata | reverse complement strand
ACTTTCAGTAATTATACTAATAAGCATATAATTCCTATAGCACAAGACAATAATGAACAATAATATGATTATAATTCCATGAGTGCTTGTTGATATGAGATCAACCACTCAATTATATCCATTAATTATTGTTTTATTAAATTTTCATTTGATTCTTAACACTTGGACAAATTTAAAGCCAATCAGTTTCCAGCGTGGTAACACTTGACGCAATCAGTTTCCATATTATGTCATACTGTATAAGAGCTGTTAACTGAGAGTGAGTGAACCAATCAGAAAGCTAAAAACACAGTATCGGTGGTTCAAAATTTCATAATGTAAGGTATTATCTTTCCCCTTGTGCTTACACTGTCATTATTCACTTTCTGTGTAATGGTTTTATCATTGTTTTTGTTTGTTGGAAATGGTAGCCATACCTGATTTATGAAGAAACTGAAGTTGTGCAGTAGTACAGCAACCTACTTTTACTCTCTGCAGATTAGCTTTCTTGGTTCACGGAAAACCCTTTTCATTATTGTAAATACATTGTGGCATGGAAGATATTTTCAAACAGGTCTGGAGAATGTTCACCACCAAAATTTCCCA
This sequence comes from Montipora capitata, assembly GCA_949126865.1. Classification (NCBI taxonomy): domain Eukaryota; kingdom Metazoa; phylum Cnidaria; class Anthozoa; order Scleractinia; family Acroporidae; genus Montipora; species Montipora capitata. The sequence goes on along the minus strand of OX421448.1, from coordinate 31,243,675 downwards.
TTTTGTCTGGATCATATAAGTTCTTTCCTCCTTTTGTTTAGTGGTTGACTAGTGACTTGTGAAATTGTATGGTGCACAAGAGAGCTAAATGCAGTGTCTGCTTTAGTTGTAAAACATATATTAAAGGAACACAAATAATATTGTCATTGTTGTTGAGTAATGTTAGGATTTAGTACTGCCAGTGGTATTACAAGTGTCTCTTTTGAGTGGATTCCCCAATTTTCTGCTAACTTGACCCAAACAGATATATATAGGTGGAGAACAAATTCGGGAAAATGAAAGGAAAAAATACTAAACATACATCAGTTGATTATTACAATACACTATTTGTTTTGTTCAATATTACTTGCACTAGAAAGAAAATTAACGACCATAAGAATTTAGTCTGTGAAAAGGAAAAGTTTGTTCTGACTAAAACCTATATTGGAAATTTAGGCATTTGGGGTGCTTTTTCACAGGGTTACATGTGCATGGTATTAATTTTTATGTCAGTCCAATATTTTTCTTGAAAACTGTGTTGTCTCTATAACTTTGTCCTTTTTTGTAAAGCATGACATTTTCTTCTCTCAATTCAACATTTGATTTGTGTTGCTGATCTTGTTTTTCCTGCAAAAGTGTGTTATGTTGAATAATAATTATTTTTGTTATATAACTGTTTTAGCCCCCAGCAGCGCATGCTCTCATTGGTTACTTCAAGGTCACATGACATCTAACAATAACACTTTTGCCGTTCAAAAGTCTCTGAGCGGGCACCAGTGCAAAATCTATGACGTCAAAGGGTAACAGTGCACTGTTGCCCGCAAATGTTGACCGACGACCACCGTTGCTGTTCCCATTGCATGTTTTCCTATTTGTGCTATATAACAAATCACTTAATGACTGGTCTCTCAGGAAACAGTTCATTTTGTTTCCCTCGTCTGCACCTCAGGGGAACATTGGAAATTTTTAGGGAAACAAAATGAACTGTTTCCCTCGGGACCAGTCATTAAGTGTTTACTGTTAGGATAATAGGAAAATTATTGACCTTGGGTGTCCGGTGACACAGCTACATTGTAGAGCATAACCATTATGAAAATGATATCTGTTTTACCTTATTATAGTGAGCTAACTTTTTGGTGTGGTTTTAACTCACAGGTCTTGTAATAGGCCAAAAGCAATTTGAGAAATTCATGGGGTTGTGCATCGCATTCAATGCAGTTTGTTCTGTGCATGTAAATAATAATATGAAATGAAACATGTTTAGTGTGTTACTGATTACAGCCAACAGCCTGTGGCGCTCAATATAATGCTAATCAGTGTACTGCTGTCAGTGGTGTGTGTGTCTTGGTGAAGGGAGGGGTGGGGGGGGGGGGTTAGTACTGCAAAGGCATTGGCATGTCATTGTCGTAATGAGCTAAACCCAAATACTTACCTTCATGTTTTTTTGTGAAAGGTTTTGTTTTCGTTCTCGCTTTTTCTTTGCTTAATATCCAGCTCCTGCCTTTGATCCTTGAGGGTTTTCTACCTGTCTGACTAATTCTGTGTAACTTAGTGCTTCAGTTCTCTTGGCAGATTTTTGGCACTGACAAAGAAGGGGGCGTAGAATCTATATTGAGGGGTAGGGAAAATTCAATTCAGGGCAGATTATTATTGCAACTATTGTAATGTTATTCCATCACTCACCTTCATTGGTGAAATGTATTCATCCATGTGGCAAATTCTGTAGTCTTTGTGAGCCAGTAGCAAGTGGCCCTCGAATAAAAATTTTCGAGTGTGGTGAACTGTTTTGCTGGCATCAAAAGCCAAAAAAAGCGCTTTGCACATTTAACTAGAGCACCTTTGCTGACATTTTCAGTCTCTAAATGGAAAAAGCAGCTTACTTTGTTGAATTAACTTAACTCGCCCTTTGCAAAGAGTCCCATAAACTTGAAAAAGC
>OX421448.1:31229260-31239260 GCA_949126865.1 Montipora capitata | reverse complement strand
TTCACCTAGCTCTCAATGCACGTAGACTGGCTTTATTGACAAATGATCAGCACATATCTAAGGTTCCCCTCTTTTTATAATTTTAAGAGTGTTTTAGTGTTGTAAGCCTTAAGACAAACAAGGAGATTGTTTCCTCGTTGAAACAGCGCAAATATTACGAACATTTATGCACCGTTCACACCAAACTTCAGCCATGTTTTAAACATGTTTATTTAAACACGGTTTTAACGTGTTTTTTTTTTTAATCAGGTATACTGATTTTTGTCGACTACAAATTTAGCAAAGATCAAAGCATGTATTCAAAATTACCTGAATCTCTTGTAAAAGCCAGTCCTTCATTTTTCTTTGACTGATATTCATTTTGTTAAATCCAGTTTAATTAAACATGTTTTGTTGGTGTGACTTCACCGTAAGGTATAAGAGATCAAGGAGAATATCATCAGTTGTCAGCGCGCCTCGTTGTGATGGTCAATATGATTTGGTCTTTTTCTTCTCCAGAAGTGAGCATGAAGGAAGCAAGCGAATGAAGACAGAACTGTTGGTACAGATGGACGGTTTAGCGCGGTCCGATGATTTAGTGTTCCTCTTAGCAGCCTCGAACCTACCGTGGTAAGTTACTTGTGATGTTATCAATTATTTGCATAATGTTTTTGTGAGATAGCAGTCCATGCCTCTAGTATTGAGGGGGTGGGGAGGGCAGAGCTACACCTTTGGTGACAGGATTGACCCTAAGATAAGATAAGATAAGATAAGATAAGATAACTTTATTTATACACGGTGTTTCAATCAGTTGATTTAGTTCATTATCTATAGTAGTATATCTATCTACCTAACTACAATAAAATTTAATAATAACAATTCAAATAAAAGAAATAAATAAAAATTCTGCTTTTCATGGAGGCCGTGTCTAAAATTTACTTAAAATTAAGATATTACTTTAAACTGTGGCGACTTAGCTTAGATTTGAAATCGGTCAGTGAAGACGCTTGTCTTAGGTCTACAGGTAAGCTGTTCCACAACTGACCTCCACTGTACAAAAAACTTCTCTTGAGATAATCAGTTCGGGGTTGTGGAAGAACTAATTTATTTTCGGAATTCCTTAAACGATAAGCACTTACGTTGTCACGATATACAAATCTTGATCTCAGACAATCAGGTGTCAAACCATGTAATGTTTTATACATTATGATCGACTTCTGTTCCAATCTTTGATAGTAGAGTCTTCGCCACCCTAGTGCCCGAAACAAATCATCCAAATTACTATCATAGCTGGCAGACATTAGGATGCGAGCTGCCCGATTTTGAAGCCTTTGCAGTTTTTCAGAAAGGCCTTTGTTACAGTTTCCCCACACTACACTGCAATAATCAAAATGTGGTTGAATAAGGCTATTATAAACTTTAACGAGATGCACTCCCAATTATTTTTACATCCAACACGAACAGTCCCGTTAAGTCTGAGCATTTGCTATCTATTTCCAACAATAAGGTAAGGGTTGGTAAGGGTAAGGTTAGCATTAGTTTTAGCTTAAGGTAAATGCAGCAAACGCTAATTAAAACCCGCTCATTAAAATCCGCGTCAATCCTGGACATCTCTGGGTTTTTTGTGTGTCAACGTTATGATTGGTGCTATACATGATGAAGCCGCCACCGAGATCCATGAATCACCGTGAACCTCGCATAAACAGGGTGAGGTAGTGCGTAAGGGCGGAGCGGCGTGAAATGTCGACCATCTTTGTTGGCACGTGTTCTGTATTCAACAAGCCTAGTTTATTTTAATTTATACCTTCCATGATTTAAGAAACAGAGCAATGAATTTCATCAAAATTAGTTCCGTTACCTGGCAGGGTTCTTACCGTCAGTACAGTAAATAATGATAAAATTTGAATTTTTCAGGGAGCTGGACCACGCCATGTTACGCCGATTAGAAAAGCGAATTCTTGTGGATCTTCCAACCTTAGAAGCCAGACAGGCCATGTTGCAGCAGTACCTGCCGCCATTGATTCATTCGGGAGAGGGAAGCGTGCAGATAAAAACAGAGATCGACTATGAGCAACTGGCAGTGGTACGTCTTAGTTGGTTCAACTTTGTCTTGCCATGACATTGGAACCCTCACCTCTGCATCAAGATCCAATAAGAGGTTTTCGATTTTTCTTTTTGCCATAATGATATTCTCAACCACGGTGCAGCTTAAAACAGAGATGCTAATGGAGGTCAAAATCTTTCATTACTTACTGCGATGAATGGTGTTCCGACACACTCAAGACGCTGAAAACGATTCAAATTCTCCAACTTCTAAATTCGATCTAGGGCAACATTATTACTTTGTTCGAAGAAACAAAGTATAGGATTCGACTCTGACTCCTTTTTGTTTTTGTTTTTCGGGTTGCGATTTTCTTGCGCATGCGTAAGATTTCTGCTAAGTGAACTGCTCATGATAGTTTTCATGATGGAGAGACTTTTCAGAGTAAAGTACTCCAAGTAGGATTCGCTAGTGTGGACCACTAGACCACAAAAGGCTACGTGATAAATTCGGAGGAAAATATTTGTTAAAAATCTGTGTGCGTGACCGGAAACGGGTTTCTGTGTTTTCGTTGCACGCAATATCCGGTTATCGTATGACTCGGTAACGCATCTCACCGGGCTAATATTCTCCCGGTATTGTTAAGAAAAAGTATTAAATATTTTTAAATACCATGGTAGAAACATGTTAATGCAACAACAGTTTTAAATGTGAACAACTATTCCATCATTCCACGATCGCATTTAACCCTATCGTTGGGTCACGGAATGTGGACTTTTGGACTATGAAATGGAACTGGAGATTGAACAAGATATTGTAACAAAAAAAACACTGAAATATCGTGAACTTTAAAGGAAATCGGCTAAAAATCCTTCAAGCAGAGTGTAGGCTACCCGTAGCCTCATGTTTGCCAACATGATAGTTCTTAATCATTCTCAAAAAAGAAACGACAGTTTTCAATTTACAAAACATGTTTCGACATACTCATGTCATCTTCAGCACCCTGCGAGCAGAGCCTCCTTTTGTCTTTTTCTTTACTGAGGAGGAGAAAAGTAGGCTCTGCCCGAATCGCGTCAACTGTTTGAAGCCGCCGCAGCCCGAACTTCTGGACTAGTCAATCTTGTTTTCTCTCGTCAAACCGGTTTTTTCAGTGCGAGCGTCCGTTTTTTGACAAAACCGATGGTTATAATTGAGCTCGATGTACCATGAAAAACCAAGATGGCGGCGAGATCTGGCATAGTAGGCTTGGGTTCGAGACTGTATCCTGGCAACATGCAGCGCATATTCAATAAAGATCTTACTCGATTCATGCAGAGCCTTTTTCGCGAACGCCAAAATCGAGCAAGCAAAAGAAAGGCTCTGCTAGCAGGGTGCATCTTCAGTTGCAAATGAGCTTTTCAACGGTTGTACATTTGAATTTATGTTAAGGTATGTTGCAAAATTACATGTCAGAACTTGCGTACAATTTAAATATGAAGTGTGAAATGCGCAGAAAACAAAAATAGCGCACATAGCAATAAAATAAAAGACAAAAGAACAACGTAATTAAAAAGAAAGAGACAAATCTAAATGCCGCAACTGCTGATTAAGGATGGGATTTTAGTCATCTAGGGCCTGTCATGACTCTTGTAACACAGAATGTTTCACGATCTCAGATTCTGCCGCCTCAAAATTCCAAATTAAGATCAAAGAGGCATTGCACATTAAGTGGGAAAATCCCATCCTTAATCAGCAGTTGAGGCATTTAGATTTGTCTCTTTCTTTTTAATTACGTTGTTCTTTTGTCTTTTATTTTATTGCTATGTGCGCTATTTTTGTTTTCTGCGCATTTCACACTTCATATTTAAATTGTACGCAAGTTCTGACATGTAATTTTGCAACATACCTTAACATAAATTCAAATGTACAACCGTTGAAAAGCTCATTTGCAACTGAAGATGACATGAGTATGTCGAAACATGTTTTGTAAATTGAAAACTGTCGTTTCTTTTTTGAGAGTTATTGTTACTCTGCTATCTTAATCATTGTGCTCAACAACGACAACAGCTCTCATCACTTGCTTGCCTCTCACACAAAATGCTTTTGTTTGGGGTCGAAAAGCGTGGATTTTATAATAAGCACTTCATGACTGGCCCCAAGGGAAACAGTGAGTTTTGTTTCCCCGAGACCCTCAATGTTCCCCGAGGCGAAGCCGAGGGAAACATTGAGGTCGAGGGGAAACTCAACTCAAAACAGAACAATACACAGATAAAAATTATTTGCTTGACGTTGGCTGGCGTAAAGATTTGCCGCCGTTTCAAAGGTGCACGACCTGAGCACGTGTGAGTCGAAAGTTCAAGTTGTTGTTGCCCAAGGGCGTCATGAAGTTTTGACCAATGACACGTGACACGTTGGGAGGTATAACAATCGTATTTAACGCACTTTTCTTTAATTGCCCAAAAACGGAATCAATGTACTGTACAGCCTAATGAACAGCAGCACCTCGGGAAGACACTGCTCAAGAGGGTAGTGCCGCACGTCCTGTAAGCTGGCTGTTCTCCGGTCTTGTAGAAGCTTACATTGTTTTCAAGTCTAAGTCTTTTGCTTTCGGTTTGGCGAGCAACCCAATCACATTGTCCCTTATGAAAGCGGCGACGTCGCATTATGAATAGCTTACATTAGTATTTCAATTCCGCAAACTCGTTGGTTTCAACTATTTTTTCGAACAAGCTGAACAGTGCCTCTGAGATTTTGATGGACCCACAGCTTCAATCTTCGTCAAAGCTCTTTGGAGAACCAATTCGTTAGCTGCTCGCTTTATGTCAACAATCTGTGCCGTACATAAAGACACATTGTCAGTAAGAGGGGTCGCTTCACGCTATGTTTTGTTCCACTTTATTCAAGCATGAGTGGTAATCAAAGACATGGCCTTACCCAGAAATAAATCATGGCTGAGGCATTGTCCATGGTCAAATTCTCTTGGTGGGTGTTTTTGATTCCTACATTTAAAGACAGCACCGGATCCCGCATCATCAAAGAAATAATAATTCACGAAAAACATGACTGAGGCAAGTGCCTCGGATTGGCTCATACTGGCAACGGCCCTGGAAGATGGCGATTGGCAAACAGCAGCACAGATACGGGCCTTTAAAAAGAGATTCCCAGGGCAAGAAAAGTGACTGAGGATGTTAAATCAAGAACTACAGACAACACTCCCTATAACGCAATAGGGATACGTTGCCGTTAGGGGATTTTATTATCGCACAAATTATTTCAGACCTCGTCGTGCGTCCTCGGTTGATTAATTGATAAATCATCCGCATATGCCCAAGGTAACGCTTTTTGGAGTGCGTCTTCGTATTCAAGCTCTAAAGCAATCCCCTTTCCCCCACTCCCCCATTCAACGTTGAATTCAGTGGACGACCCTTTGCAGCCAAGATTGTCTGGGAGGAGTGTTAAAGGAAAAGGACTTGGCAAGTAGCAGGGGTTGGTGGAACTTTTAAAAAGTTGTCCCAACACTTTTGGGGAGGATTGTAGTATAAAGACGTTATTGATCAGCTTTGTGAGTTCTTTGTTTATTGTTTGTTCCAGCGCACAGAGGGGTACTCTGGATCAGACATTCGGCTTCTTAGCAAAGAAGCCGCCATGCGTAAAGTCCGGAAAATATTTGACTTGTTGGAAAGTCATCAAGCAGGTAATTTCTTGTATTTAAGTCTTAAAGTGGTACTACGACCAAAAAAAAATTTTGTTTTTCCTTTGGATTTCAAAACTATGTTAACTAAACACTAACTCACCCACGTTTTAAGTTCTGATTTTAAAAAGACACCTGTTTATTTTAGCTGGAATTTTCTTATTTATTGGTCCGCCATTACTATCTTCAAAATCTTGAGAGAGCTGGGTCAAGGAGAAAATGACGTCAAACACTCACCAGTTTAAGAAGGCAATGCGTGTGTACACGGCCTAATTAATATGCAGCACGGGAGTTTCGGGCTTTCAGACTTTTCAACCCGTGTTTTGCATATATAATAGATTGTGTTTACACGCTGAAATTTTAAGCTAGTGAGTAAATGACGTCATTTTTCTCTAGATCCAACCCTCTGAGGTCCAATCGGCCAGTTTTGAACGTGAGTAATGGCGGATCATGAAATCCAAAACTTACACTCAAAATAAACAGCCTTTGGATAAAACTCAAAGCTCAAAATTTTGCCAGTTAGGTGTTAAGCGAACACGCTTTCAAAATCAGAAGAAAAAAAGGAAATGATTTTTTGATCATAGTACCACTTTAAAATATCGTCCAGTCGAAGCTCTAACAATCTCCCCGGGTCATTTAGCCCCTCACCCCAAACAAACCAGGGGCGGGTCAGGAGCCCATCTGGAGCGTGCAACTTCCATACAGCGTCTGTGAAACGGCGTTTTCACAAGTAGGTTTATCTTTAGACTAGCCCTTCCCGCGAATTAGGTCAAAAAACAAAGTCAGTTACGGTTCGGTGACTCTATGACGTCAGCTTAATTTCTTGTAATTGGTCATCGGGCTCCTGTGGGAGTCTCATTCGCGGGAAATTCAATCTAAAAATAAATCGGTCGGTGAAAACGCCGTTACACGAAAACAGTAGAGTTGTAGGCTCCGGGTCATGGGTTCCTGGCGGGTCTAGAGGGACTACGTCTCGGGTTTGCATAACTGTCTCAAATTCTCCCAACTCCCCCTCGTGTATAGATGAGGCTATGGAAACACGGAAACGTCCTCTATTGCTTGAATAATTTTAGCGCTTTATAAATTCATTGCGTGCGTTTATTTGGTATTGTACTGGCGCCTACTACTGTTTTTTTGGTGGCCTGTGGAGAGACTAGTTGGTTGCTTATTTATTTGTTGCGCCGCTAATTGGTCTAAAGCAGAATTTTTTTCATCACTTGGATACTTGTCATTTTTATGCAGAGGGTGAACATGGACGTGCGACACCGCTGCCCAGTCTTGAAATTGAGCCTGTGAATACCGAGGATGTAGAAGCAGCATTAAAGCACACTAAACCATCGGCCAGGCAGCTCAAGGATAAATACAAGGACTGGCAGAGAGAATACGAGTCTGTGTAAAGATACTGTTTACTCAATTTCGAAGTAGAACAAATTTCCACCCATTTTGTAGGGCCACAAGACGGCTAGAAATCTTCCTTTCTCAAACACTCAAGACTAACAGCAGTTGCCAAGCAACAGTTCGTCCATCTGTGCCGCTGAGTTCAACTAGGAACCCATTACCCTGAGCCTCGATCTTCCATAATAACCCCTGAGTCAAATCCTTTCCCTTATCTTTCTATTTTTAGAAGCACCTCGCAGAGGGGCTTTAGAGGGTGTTTTCACAATAGCCAATCATAAGAGACCTATGGTCAGCCATTTATTACGTCACATACGTGAACCACTTCACGTATGTTCTCAGTCACATACGTCTAAAAATAGATACGTAAAAGGGTTGACTTAAGCGTACAGTACAGATGGAAGCCCCGGGTAATGGGCTCCTGATTGGACAGATCTTTTCTGCTTAGAGAAAAGTAAAATGTTAAATCCTCACATTCCAGTCTCATGAAAGGTCTTTTTTGTCGGTTGATACTTTATTTATAACAAACAGAATTTAAATTAAATAAGGACGGTAATCGAGGTCAGCTTTTATCAGCGAACCATTGTCAAAGGAAATTCAACTTCCAGCTTCAAGACTGTTGAGGACTGAAGAAAGTCCGTAACTTACCTAGTCGCGGCAACATTTCAATGAACTTGTCATGTTTTAAAGTGCCCCTGTGATAAGATTTTGAAAGTGTGTTTACTTAGCATCTGACTGGCAAAAATTTGAGCTTCGATTTTTACTCAAAGGCCGTTTACTTTGAGTGTAACTTCTGGATTTCACGGTCCTCCATTAATCACGTTCAAAATAGAGGGTTGGATCCAGGGAAAAGAGACATCAAAGGCTCACTAGCTTAAAATTTGAGAGTGGGAATGCAGCTTACTATACATGCAAAACGCGAGTTTAAAAGTCTGAAAGCCCAAAACTCCCGTGCTGCATATTCATTCTTAAACTAGTGTGCCTTTCATGTCATTTCTCCTCGATCCAGCTCTGTCATAATTTCAAAGTTAGTAATGGCGCACAATTAAATAGGAAAATTCCATTTAAAATACACAAGTGTTAATACAATTTTGAAATCCAAAGAAAAATGAGAATTGATGTTTTGGTCACAGGAGCACTTGGCTGAACGTCAATGTTAAACTCGTTGATACGGCTTTGGACACAAGAATTGAAAGGAGCGACGGAAATATGCATTGTGGTCACTGGCAGTCACTATAATTTTACGTGAAATCGAAATAAAGACCATTTATGTGTCATGATTTTCCTCTCTGTCACTTCAGATGGTGTTATTCATGAAACCTCACATAAATCTAGATGGGCTTGTGAATAGACCATATTCGTATTCTCGGTATTGGACTGGAACTAGCTTGCAATGGAGGCTAATGCGGGGGAATATATTAGAAAGTATTTGCATTTGAAAAGATTCCCCTGCATTAGCCTCCAATGCAAGCTAGTTCCAGTCCAATACCAAGAATACGAATATGGTCTATTGTTTTTAGTGAAGCCGCGATGTCCATGCATAGAACCTCTTAGGGGTTTTCGGAATACCGGATATTTAGGTAAAAAAATACAGGGCTACGGGGTATTTGGGGGAAGAATCAACCGAGTACAGAATATTTAGGGCGCGTTCGATTGACCGTATTGCGGAATAGGATTACATGGAATAAGAATCCTTTGTTTTAACGGGGATTCAAATTAAAATTGTTAAACACCTGCTTGATGTTCCTTTAAACATATTTTTGTCATCCTAGCTTGTTGCTTCGAAACGCTACACATACCGTTTTAAAGCATCTCTCCACATATTCTTATTCTGGAATAGGGTCAATCGAACGCACCGCACCCTTACAGAAGATATTCCGGAATCCCGAGCATCAAACCTGTCATTTATAGAACATTAAATTAGGTTCAATTTGACCCCGTATGTTTGTGTGTCAATAAATGATGCACACAGACACCCGAAAATTTAGGGAAGCATCAGGGTTGGGGAAGTGATAAAAGCTCTTGTGCCTTCCACTAATGTAGGTTGAGGTTGTAACAGATGTAAGTCCTTTTCTGTAACCAGGGTCACTCCGATACTCTCCTTCCTCTCCACATATCACATATCCCGTTCTAACCTTTGGTTAGGATTTGTTTCCGGTTGTCCCGGATTCAACTCTACCACGCTTTGTAAATAGCCAACTGGTTGCCTCCTGCCAGTTGGGGTTGTTAATAGGCCTTACCCCTTATGACGTAACTCATCAAAATTCTTTTGTTCAGTGACTGCTATAAATACCAGAATGCAATGTTTCAGTAGTCACTCAACAAAAGAATTTTGATGCGTTACGTCATAAGGGGTACGGTCTATTATGTTTCTGTTAACTTTGAATTGTTTCTTTCACATTGTTAAAAGTGGGGTGCCTGTAAACTAGCTTGATAGCTAAGTGCACTTCCACTATAAACAAAGTATTTACATTTTTTTTTTTTTACATATTATTTGAAACTGGAAAGTTATCTTAAGAAAGGCTGTGTTACAAAACGAAGAGTGAATAAAGGCAAATGCTACCCACAGAATTTTTCCTTGGTGGGTCCAGCCATCGGCAAGCATGGTAGCATTTGCTAACTAATTTGCAAACAAAGTAACGTTATTTTGTTAATACTTACTAAATTTGGCACGATATGCCGATTCCCAACAGTTTAAAATGAGATTGAAGACGTCCCTCGTTTATTTGCTTTACGACGCAATGATAATGATCATGAACTTTGTTAAAGTGTCAAAGTCTTCTAGCTGGCCATGTACGGCCCACTTATAGGGGACACTAAATACTGTAAACCCTAACTAATAAAAATATACAGGGAATAAAATTCCAAAAATAAGGTTCCTAAAACTGTTGATAAAAAGTGATTAATGCAAAACA
>OX421448.1:31191760-31196760 GCA_949126865.1 Montipora capitata | reverse complement strand
TCATCAGTATCTATATAATAAATGAAAATCCTTACACGGCTTCTGGTGTACACAAACACTGAACCTCTCAAATTGAAATAGCCATATTACTGTATAATTTTAGGTAAAAAATCGATCGCAAACACATAATAAAAATGCTACTGTGTCCCTTCATGTATTATCTGCCACAAAGCAGCAAGCATCAATGTAGAGTTCAATGCCAAATCCATCTGCTTCCTGAAGGGGATCAATGAGTTCTTTGAGTTGATCAAATTTCTCATTTGTGAGTGGACATGTAAGATCATCTATGCAAACTTCATTTTGTGGCTGTGACTCAGTGATTTCTTCAGACCAATCTATCCCATATTGACTCCAATCCTGGTGAAAGATGATACCCTGGCTGAGATAAGCTAAGGGTGTTGCAGACAACATCGAATTGTTTTTGCTTTTATTTTATTATAATTCTTCTTTGTTTTGTGTTTTTGGAAACAAAAAAGGTTCAACATTTAACATAATATTACCTTATATCACTACACGGTGAAGAGTACAAGTATTAGAGTATTTAAACAATAGAGTGTTTATGTGTCGGAACTGTCAGCTGATAGTTGCCATGTGGAAATGTGATGTTCTTAAAACAAATTTTTGCCAGAGAAGCGACGCTTCGAGGGCAAATAGGCTACTTTTAAGAACATCACATTTCCAAGGGGCAACTATCAGACCGATAGTTTCGAGACATAAACACTCTATTGTCTTTTTTGTTCACCACTAAATTTTCCTCCGCATGCCAGTTCGATGAAAGTCGTTAAAGTGAAATGTTAAATTTGAAAAAGAAAATAAACACCCACTTAATACAATTTCAATGGTTTATTTTTCATGAGCTCGCTTGTTTATTGAAAATTTTCTCGCACCACTACTTAACCATCCATCTGGTATTTTCCTCGGACGGGCACTATGGGCTGATAGTGTCTCTCCGCGGATAAACACTATCACATGATGCGATCAATTTAAACCAATAAGAATAGGAGAAAATTCAGTGGTGAACTATAAAAGACAATAGTGTGTATGTACATGACGTGGTCAGAGGTTTCATTAAAATTTTCAGTAGGAGGGCAACTGGTCACACAGTTTTCACAGGCAGGAAAAACGTTTTGAACTGAACTTGTTTATTAGAAAACTTTCCTCTGGCTGTGACAATGATTGTCACAGCCATTCAATTTTGACTGTTGCCCAGCCTGTAATGAATCCCCTGTTTGTTTAAACCTGGCTTTGAGGTCCTGCCACCAAAATCTGTTTTGTTTCTTTCGTTTATTGTCACCCCCACTCTTAAGTATTTCAAATCTTTCAAACCTATAATCTATTTCTCACAAGATTACTAAAATTGTGCAGTTCCAGAAAATATGCATACTCTCACCACAGAATTGGAATTTCCTGGGGAGGGGGTCTGCAAGACCAAAAACATTTTTAACATTGGAATTTCCGGAGGGGTGAAGAGTCTTCGAAAATCCCGTCTGTGGGGAAGGTTTGGAAATTTAATTTTCTTGAACTACACAGTACTAAATAAAGTAAACAGAAAAGGTGAAATTTGAGTTTCTGGACCATATGAATTTGTTGGGAAACTAGTACCGGTACTAGCATTCATTTTTTTTAACTTATAAAAGATGATCAAAATGAAGAGATATCAAACCACATGATATGGGTATCAGGTTAATACCACCAAAGAGCTTTTCATACCTGTGATGCTTGTAGTTGAATTTCCATTGCTCAAGAGTCAGTACCTTGAGAACTGTCATACAAACCGCTTAACCATAGTTGGTTTGGAGTTTTGTTCCTTTCTGATCTTATGGGGTGATTATCCCAGCCACTTACAAATTGTTCAAGGAGCCTGTTGATCCGGTGCAAAAACACGAATTGTAGACAAAACATGTGGATGTCATTTCCCAAATCCAAATAGCCAGCTTCCTCCAAATAGCAAACTAGAGAATAATATATATATACAGGCAGCCTACAAAGACATCACGCCAAAGTCTCTCAATCCGCTGATTGTGTACACTAGGCCCAGTAATAAAACTTCCACGATTTGGCCCTCGCAAAGGGTGTGTCAACATGTACCAAGCACTGTCAACATTTTCTACTCCTTGATCAGCCCTGACCCTAGAAGGTAATCCGTGAATTGAAACAGCTCTCTTAAACATCTTTAGGACTGTTCCTGACTTGTTGTTACAGTTGCAAGAAAGATACATTACTTTCCTCGAATAGCCATCAATGGCACCATGAATTACAAATCCCCATCTGAGAAAAAAGGAAGGAAAGGACATCATTGAATAACCTGATTTAAGAGCCATATAATGCCGATGTTTTTCTTTTTTCATTATACAAACTTTTACAAGAGAAGCCATTGCTGAAAGACATCTTTCTAACCTTATAAGTTTATGGTTCCCATCCATGTGCCACAATGCCAGGGGTCCTCTTACGTTGTAAACTCTTCGAAGAGTGACTTTCAGTTGAAGGGCTCGAATTACAATACCATCTGGATCCACTCTCCTCATTGATTCTCTAACTCTGTATTCCTGTATTTTAATACCTTTGGAAAGAAGATGACCACGCATCATTTTGTACCCACAATTTGGAAATTGTTGGCAAATGTTTCTCACAGTAATGTCAAGAGAAGTGTCATTTATATCAGAGTAGGTGTCCCTAACTGAAATACCAAACTCTTGAAGTCGTCTATATATCGTTTTTTCACTGACACACAACATCTTTGCTATATCACTTGCTTTGAGACCATAGTCTAAAAATAGCTCCAGTTGATCCTGCGTTATGTGAAACCTTGGCCTCCCTCGTTGGCATAATCTATCTAAGCCAGGCATCTTCTTGTATGAGAAGATGCCTGGCGCCTTGTAGAAGTTCAAGCAACCTTTCTTCTCTGTTAAAGCTGCTCCAAAACGCACTATCAAAGTAATTAACCAGTCTATTTTGTAAGTTGCATAGTCAATGATGTTTCCACAGGTCTCATTATTCTCTATGTGCTGAAGAACATCTTGAATAACTTGTCTGGAGTTACTCACAAGTAATTCCTGTGGGGTCTGATCTTGACCTTCACCTGGAAACTTGCTAAAGACATGGCAGTCCTGTAGTACAGAGATGAACGGTTACTTTAAGCACTAGTATTTATTTTACGATTATTATTTTTAAGGTCCAATTATTAATTGTTCTTGGCATAAACAATGCCCAGAAACACTTTCAACAAGTGTGAAGTCATGGTTAACGAAGTAGACAAGATCCCTAGGATTACATCATTTATATTTTGATCTAATGTCAATAAATTATTACTCCGTAAAAACTTTTTCGTCTTGCCTCGGCACCAGAACAAAAGCTGACAGCTTACGTCAGCCTGTGTAATAGTGCTGAGGTAACTAAAGTCGAAAAATCTTAATTTAATAAGACTTTAGTTTTTACGGAGTAACCTCAAAATCTAAGTTCTAACAAATGAAGAGCAACATAGTTTTACATACCTAGATTGCGCTTCTTTGTGGCTCTCTTATATCCTCTCTGTAAGAGACCTTATTCAGACAATACTTGACTTGAAACTCACTCGAGAAGCACTCGAAAACCCACAAAAAAAACAAATATGGCAGAAGGTAAGCGAGCCTGCGCTTTGGACTGCTGACCCAATTCCTTTCTGTCAGTTACGATCGATTTCGTAGCACGATACATTTCCTTGTACGGTCCACTTCCCTAGAAGTACGACTCATTTGCGTAATGTACGACCCATTTCCTTGATGTACGATCCATTTCCCTAATGTACGATTCATTTGCCTTGAGGTACGATCCATTTCCTATAAGGACGATTCGTTTCCCTCAAAGTACGATCCATTTACCCAGAGCTACGATTCATTTCCCTCAAGGTACGATCCTCTTACCTTGAGGTAAAACCGATTTCCCTTAAGGTACGATCCATTTCCGAATTTTGTCCCAAATCCCCCTCCATAGTGTGTCGCAATAGGAATATTTCAGGACAACATCGTAGCTTAATTGTGCTGTCATTTAGCTGCCTACACGTGTTACATAAGGAAAGTACATGTACAATGTAGATGGTTACATTTTTGGAGAGGATCGCTTCCATTGATGTTGTTTGAGTCATTTTCAAACCCTATTTATTTGGGTACTTACATGCACAAATTGTTGATGTGATGGGTAGCGCTCCAACACCTCTCTTACTGGACAGGGGTTCTCCAGGATCTGTGTCCTTCTTAGAGCATAAGTATGCTCCAAAAAGTCACGGTGGGATTTTACAGCTCTTTTTTTCACGAGTGAGGGCAACTTTTTCTCAAGATAGTTCTTGAGAGTGTCAATTGTCTCCTTCTCTGGCAGTGGTGGCTTTTGCGACCAGGCATCTAAAGATAGTCTCGCCCTCTTCTCAGGCTTTGCACCTTTCTGAACTCCATCATTGTCTGTTGGTAGGCGTTTTGGTCGCTGTAGTTTTTTCATGCGATTCATAATTTTAACTTCCAACGAACCTTAGGAATGTAAACAAGAAAATATGTTAAATAGATTTTGCATGCTGGAAATAAGAAACCCTCTTTAGTAATGCAATTTTGTATATGTACCAAGGCCACAAAACAATCTGGGAATACCAAACACAAGTTGGAGTGCCTCACCCGACTTTCTATCAGCAAGAATTTGGTTAAAAAAAGGAGACAAAATCTTTTTTTTTTAAACAAAACTTGAGGCGCTTCCATTCCATCCCACCTCCACTACGGCTGTTGGGTGCATAATAGAAAATATTAAATTCAAAATACAAGGAAACAAAAAAATACTAAATTAATTTTTATTTTTTTATATTTGCCAAAGGAAATAACTGCTGTGGCTACTTTGATTTCTCCACAAAAGATTTGTGTTATCGAAACAATTATAGTATCTGTGTGAAGCTGCTTTAGGGGACCAAAAATTATTGTAACTGATCACAAATGGGCAAAAGCAAATTGGACAAATTTGCTATGCTTCTTCACCTTAAAGTTTCC
>OX421448.1:31179260-31186760 GCA_949126865.1 Montipora capitata | reverse complement strand
AATGCCCCGTGAGGGGATGAAGAAAGAGGGCAAATACCCCTGTCCCCGGGAACATTGCCTTCCAACACCTCTGCATTTTTTTTATCAATCAGTGAATAAAACGTTCAACTGTTCAGTATTTTCATACAACGGTAAGACTTCAAGGACAACAGGACGTGTTGGTTGATTCTTATTTTATTTATTTCCTTTTATTTTGTTTTTAACAGTTTGCTAGAGGATAACGTGACATTAAATATTTTGTTGTATAAAAACCATTATGTTTTGAATATTTTGACTAGAATAACGACAATCCTGTTAACAGTGTTTACAATAAAACAATTACCAGTTTTAGAAATCTCACAACTTTAATATTTTATTTCAATACTTTTTAAGCTCGGAAGATCAATCTCGAAGATCGCATCATTTTGAATTCGGAAATCTTAAGTATTTTAACTCCACTTTCATGAATTTAAGAAAAAAGCTAGGCTAGTTTTGAATGCGAAATAGTCGTGTTCACGTCAGTGATTGTTTTGTGATAAACAAAATATAGTTCACCTTGCCGCTTATATGTATATGCTTACAAGTGATGAAGAAATCATTACCTAAATTTGAGAAAACATACCTTAAAAAATATCTGCAAGTTTCTCTCGTCCCTGACAAACAAGCCATTGATCGACAAACGCCTCGTCTTTCCTAATGAACTCATCCATGGAACTTTTGAAAACACGTGTGTCAAATGCCCGGGGGTCGCCCCAGGGTACGCAAATGCCCAGCCCCCGAGCCGCGATAAAATTGCGAATGCCCCACCCCCGGGACTGACAACGTGAGCAAATCCCCCGCGGTTGCCCGGGGGGAGGGGAGGTGGGCACTGCTGGAATTGACTGATGCATTAGAATTTTAGAATGAGGATCTGGAAGACATCGGGAGAAGAGTCAGTCGCAGCTGGTCAATTTCCGATTTTTTTAAATTCAGGCTTTGCTGGTCAGTTTTTGATTTTGATTTCTCTGACACTTTATTTAATTTTCTCCTTGCACAGTCTGTTCTCTTGACCAGTGACCAGTGACCAGTGAAAGTATTTGATTTTTTACCTGGTGAAGGGGCACTTCCTGTTCTGTGGTCCACTGAAATCCCCAATCTCACCCCTATGTGCGCTTGCCTCGGGCATAAATATGCAAATTACGCATTGAAAATGTCATCAAAATGGAAACCCAAAAGTCAAATATTGAATAACACTTGAGCGGCTTACTGCTTACTAAATCAAAGGACACAGACATTGATACAGATAGTGATACCTACAATGACTACATATGCATTTGCGGACCAAAACTTATTCAGTTTATTATTATTTTTTTTTAAATGTTATGTGGCAAGTTGTCGAAAACGCCGCTGAATTAATATACAGGGAAAGAAACAGTTTGCAAAATTCACGATGTCACAAATCAAAGAGGTTAAGCATTTTTATTACATTTATACCTTTGTAACGCTGACTTTTCGAACCGAAGTAATATTAGTATGGAGATGGCGGATACAATGATAATATTCTCTTGGTCACGCAAAGGCAGCCCAAGCTCGGTATATGATTTATAGACTTTGTATGGGAAAATTAACTTTCAGCTTATAAATGCTCAAAAAAGCTGTAAAAGTAGAAATAAACTTCGCTTACCTCTATACGTCCAGTTGTCCTCGTCTTTTCTGCGCAATCGGAGGGCAAACTGTGTCCGTTTTAGACGGGTTTGTAGCTTATGTATTTTTGCGAGGTCGTCAGTTGTCATATCCCCTCATAAGCGGAAATGACAACTAAAGACAAGTTTATTTCCACATTTACAGTTTCTTTGAGTATTTATATGCTCAAAGTTAATTTTCCCATACAAAGTCTATAAATAGTATACCGAGCTTGGGCTGCCTGTGGGTCACGCACTCCACACCGCTGGCGTGATTTTGTGTCTAATGTAAGCGATTTTTGAATCCTTTTTTTGACAACTGCCAATCATTTGCAAAAACTAAATTTTACATATTTTGAAAGACCTTCCCTTTCTTAATTAAAATCCTTAATCTCATGAAATTCGGTGATATGGCACATGGTCAAAATAACAGTTCTTCCCACCGACCGACGAAGTTAACATTTGGAGAACACTTTGGTTTTGTTTACCACAAAATAATTAAATTAATCCAATATTCTTGAAATTGTAGGTTTTGGACAAGGAAAAGTTATGCAATAAGTTGGTTGTATTACAATTTTTCTGCGTTCGATAGTTACGACATGCGAATCGAATGGAAATGGTCAATTTTCAACCCAGTTGGGACTCGCTAAACTGTGTCTGGAGGTTTAATTGAAAATGTTGTTTTTCTCGGCAAGACAAACCTATTCCGAGGAAAAAACACAGGCTGCTTGTATCCTTCTAGGGGCTAGCTATATGCAAAAGGGGAGCGAAATTGAGTTTTCAAGCCTTGCCGAAGAAATTTGATTTTGTTTGATTCTTGTGGGAATTTGCTCTTAAAATGTCCAGAAATACAGTGGACTTGACTACTTGATTATTGAGTGAATATTGGTTCGCATTTTTTATTCACCTTGATGCCCCAGACCCAAGGCCCATGGTCAAGGCCAGCCATCCTCTTTCATCTGAACTTAAAGTTTTTAAATTGCATATTGATTCGTTTATGTACCTGCCACTGAGCACGAAAAATCAGCGTGAGCTACACGCTAGCGAATCGAAAAAGCATGACCAATAACTTCAAAAACATTTTGCTGTTACATTTTACACCACGTCCCGACATCAGAGTGATGGCTTCTCTTCTGCAATGTTGTCAATAAACTTTTAGAATACGAAAATATCACGCATTTAAAACTTTGGAAAGGTTGGCAGCTTAAGTGTGTCGCCAGCAGTACATGAACAATTCACTATCTCCCGCAATTTTTAATAAATGTTCCGCCTAGTTGGAGTCAGTGGAATTTCCCTATAAAGACAGCGCATCTGAGATAAGTTATCTCGTTTGTCGGTCGGTAAACACCTCAAAAGATATTTTAGTTTTTCCTGACAGTTACTCCCCTCCAAAGTGACAGATGGGAAATGCAGATGCATCTGAGTAACAATTCGCCGGCGAAAATGTTGTTGAAAGAACCGGAAATGGATCACTACACGAGATTTTGTGTTGGTAATCACATGATTTCGAGTGCAATTTGGAATGCACGAGTTAAATTTTTTCAAAGACTAACAAACCTAACAATTTGGGATCTATGAAAAATTTACAAGTGCTTATTTATTCCAAATTGTTTGAGAAAAAATTACATATATATATATATATATATATATGTAAGGTAAAATCAGACAAACAGCAGACAGTTTGTTTCTATTTTGCCTTGCGGAGTTAACACGCTCCACCTACAAGAACGCAATTGGTCCAAAAAATGACAATGCGGGCTTATTGACATGTTTGCAGAATACAGATCAAAATATCACCTGGGGAAAAATGCTAGAAAAAGTAATTGGATAAACAGTGAAAACCCCACACTTGCTTGTTTCAAGAGCTCAACTTTTTTGCACTGTAATTCGATTCGAAAGGAGAATCGACTTTCCGCTTAAACATCTTTTTCGAGGTACATGTCAAGCATTTTTAATTTCAACATTTTGCACTAACTTCGTCTTTCTGTACTCACAAAATTTCAATTTGTTGCACTGTTTGGGGTCAACTGACGTGCACACATTTTTTTTTTTGTATATTGTTAAGAGAAAAACAAATCCCACTTTCCCCCTTTTCTAGTCGAAATAGAACCTTGGTTTACTGTGTCATTTTCTTTTTGCTCCGTTTGATTAAAACTGGAAATATTTGAGAAATGGTGGGTTAATTTCGCTGCCATTTACTTTGTCGAACTTTGAGACAAACAGACCCCCGGTTGTGTCATCCGGGAAATGGCGCGACACTATTTTCACGGGAATAATGAAGACGCGCTTCATTTTATCTCTTTGTACACCATTGTTGTTTCGTGGAGACAACTTCAAAGTGCCTTTAGCATTTACGACGAAGAAAAAACGAGTAGGTCGCTTCGAAGGCCTTCCAGAAGTTTAAGTGGAGTGATCTAGGAGAACAAGATGTGATTGGACAAGGATCGTTCGGAGCGGTTTTTGTGACAAAATATGGAGCCACTGTTGACGATCTTATGGGTGTAGACATGTGGGCCTACGAAATGCTTCTTTATAATTTACTAAACCCTTGTCTACGTCATCCATACGAGGAAGTCCTGAAGCAAGAGGAAACTGGCAACACCAAAGACAAGATCGTCCATTTCCTCCACGATGGCAGAAGGTTAAACCCTTGTGAGAAATATGCTAAGAGATGCCAACTGGAGTGGTGTAACGTTTGGAACTTGTACGAGGCCTGCGCATGTTTCCACCCTCGTGACAGACCTGACACTAGAAAAGCCCTGCAATTATTGCGGAGTTCCTGGGAAACCGAGAGGTAGGGACTTTCACGGTTGTTTTCCACCTTTGTTTGTAATGACTGTTCCATGGCAGGTTTACAAATGGTTCTCTTTGTTAGGCGCTTTTTCATTTGTTCTTCAACAAGTAAATTATTACACAAATAAGAATAAACCGAGTAAACAATGTGCTTTTTTGTTATGTACCTCTCTTTTCACGCCGTTCGCCACCCTTTTGAAGCTACTTCTTCATCATTAGACGAGAACACCATGAACAAGAGAGCTACAAAAGCCTTTCTCAATTTATGGTTACACCAATCGTGTTAGTGAAATTGGTCTCAAATGGGGTATCGAAGTTTTGGTCAGGTCTGAAATAGGGTAGGGTAAATTACAGATTTTGGTCTGAAATAGAGTACTGGTTTCAGGAGGCACGCCACACATCCCCACCCAATTTTTATGGGAGTAAACCACACCCGGCACATCCCTTCCCCCCAGGCCTTTTGCTATTTTTTCTTTCTTGAAAGCTCCCATCCACAAAAAGGACTTTAACCAGGTTTCGCCTTACATTAGAGTTTTCATGTTAATTAAGGTGGGCCTTCCATCCCAAAAAGAATTTTGTCTATTTATAACACTGAAAACATTTTATCTTTTTTGCCATGCTAAACATCTAGTTCAAGTGCTTCTCTTTCATATCCCAGCTGTAAAGAAGCTAGGAAAGGGAATCAAAATCGGCCGAATCAGGGTAAGCTTGTGAAATGCATTTGTTCCAGTAATCCTGACCTTTTCACGTCTAATCGACTAAACTGGCTTAATAGATGGAGATGTAGATTTAGATGAAAGTGAAGATTTGAAAGCCAAATCATCAAGGAAATGAAATCAATAAGGAAGCTAGCTGTTTAACGGTAGTTAACGATAGTTTACGTGAAAGAGATATATCTTGGTGTGTGTGATAGAGACCTGTATTCAACAGGTGCTAAGTAGAAGAGTGAGCACCCTTGTATTCAAGCGGAGCACTCAACCGAACTTGAAGTGAACGATAGCAACATAGCAGAGCTGTGAGGGACGGTGCAATCATAGAGATGCCTTTGCAAAAAGAAGAGTCCATTTCGCAGGTAGACGCGGTCATAAAATCCAAATTGAGTGTTTGTTTTTTTCGCTTTTTCTTTCTTTTTTTTTTTTTTCCTTAATCCTTTCCTCACCCTCTCCCAAGAAGAGAAGAACAAAAAGGGGGGCTGTCTGGCACAGAGATCCCAGCATAATTGGAATTTTAAAAAACTTTTAACCTTCGGAAGTACACGAAAAGTCATACCCCCACGCGGTACAAAGGGGGTGGGGTAGTTGAACCCCTGTTTGTACAGGGTATCCGGCAAAGTCAAAGTAATATGTGTCAAATTTAGGATGGCTCCAAATATGTAAATTAATGCATGGGAAACCATTCGCTGCCTATTATATTTCGCAAATGGTTACAACTGTCTTGTCTTCACTGATTTTCGGCTCTGTTCAAGGAAACGAAGATTTCAGTGGGTGAGCGCCTTTAGAAACAGCCAAGAATATACTCTTTACTCAAGGACGTACAGCAAACGTATTACTATTTTGGCAAGTGCTGTGATTGGTGTAATTTTTTTTTTCTTTGATTTCTAGATTGAATCACGCAACCATATTGCCAACAAAAGACAAACAGTTCGGGAGGTCGACGACAGGGGCATATCAAAGAGGTATAACGCTTATTATCATCGTCGTTCGACAAAGTGAGAATTTAAAAGGTCTATCAATACTTAGCTACAGACATGGAACCTTACTTTTCCTATTTTTAGGGTAATAAGACTAAAGCAACTTTCCTTTTCTACAAGGAAATAGACTTCACTATTCGGTAGTGTAACTTCTTTCCTGTTTAAAGAAATGAGATCAATTTTGAGCGTGGTCCGACCAGGGATGACTTACGACAAAGATCCTGCCTGGAACCAGCTACCTTGTTCATCAATTCTCAGTCAGTGTCCCTCTTATTTCGCACTTATCAGCAATACCCTTGCTAAAAAAAGGAGTTACACCGTTTTTTCTTTCTTTTTCATATTTCCTGGTCTTTAGAGAAAATGTTGCCCCTTCACGTCATTCAAGTGAGATCATTAAGGAAGTAAACAATGATCAGCAATATCTGGATAATGAACGTAAGCTTGCTTTCGTGTTTAGAATGTGAGAACTAACTTACAATGTCGAAGAGTTCTATATACTATTTATTTATGTCCAGATTATGTTTTAGTAATGACGTTAAGGAAAGGCGCGAAACATTCATTTCATGCGTTTATCGCTAGTGTCATAAGAAAAAAAACGAAAAAAAGGGGTGTGGGTGTTATTCTCTTTCGTTGCAATCTCTCTTGGTGCCGTGCTAAACGAACCATCTAATTATTTTTAAGGAAATATTTTCTACGTACAATGGACTCTATGTATAACAAAATGATATGCAGTATTCAAAACTTGTACTTGTGATGCTTATTTCAGGATGATTCACATAACGATTTCACTAAAGAAAGGAAAAGAATTAGCCGGTGTACAGAAGAAGAAAGATCAAGGTAAAAAATATCAGACGTTATGAGCTATCACAGTGAAAGGGCTTTAAAATGCTTATTTTATTGAATAGCATTCTAGCGACCGGTTATATTTTTACACGAAACAAAGAAACCGCATGTTTTGTTAGCTACGTCCTGACGAGGTTTTTACATCTATGTTTCGTAGTGACTCAGAACCAGAGGATGTAACGACGTTGCAGCCTGATGGGATTGCCTACAAAGGGGATGTTACGACCCCCGTTTTCTCTTGGAGCAGAACAGCTTACAGCAGTCAAACTCTAGTGAAGCTCATATTGAACAGCTATGAGCCGGAGTGTTTGTGCGTTTCACAGCCTGTAAACGTGGAAAACAATGTCTCTTTCCTGGTTGACTGTTCCATACTGCACAACCGCAATGACATTAAGTGCGACAACATGGGAGCATGGAAACACAAAGGTTCACCGAAAAGATTTTTTCTTGTCGAGAGGAACAACAGCAACGAAATTCTAAGAATTGTCCCCCTGGACGAAAAATGCGATAAACAAAAGGAGGATGTCTACTTGC
>OX421448.1:31174260-31176760 GCA_949126865.1 Montipora capitata | reverse complement strand
TTCTCAATAATGCAGTGTAATGCTAATAATACAAATACTTTCTTGTTCTCTCCCTTCAGACCACAAGGGCAGAACTCTGCCTTACACGTTCGTGCAGTACTTGTTCAAGGGCGTAGAACATGAAATACGTGAAATTCGACCACATGGCAATGCAAAAAAAGAAAACATCCTATAGACATGTACTATCGAGCACGCGGGATAAACTGAAGGAATCAGCGTTTATCAAGAGCAAGACTGCCAGAGAATCTCTTGATGAAGTATATCTTTCAGTCGGCGACGTGACAAATGCAAGGTCTATGGCGCAACTCCCACGAGGGCCATGTGACTTATACAATGCGCGTCATGCCGCCAAGTAATTGGTTTCTGAAACTTTTGAAGGCGAAGACGGTGTTGCTAAAAGTTGTTCCAACAGGCAAATCGATCTTAACAATGTTTGGACACTCCTAGAGCGGGCCAAGTGAGAAGAAGAAACATCCAAAGAAACCGTGTTTATTAGAGAGTGTTCCATTCACCCAGACCTGTACCTTGTCTTGGCGAATGACCGTCAGCTCCAACAGATTACCCAGTTTTGTACGAATCCCAATGAGTTCTGTGTCTTTGGAATCGATCCTACTTTCAATATAATTGACAAGAACATTAGTCTTACCGTAACCACCTATCGTAATCTAAGATTGGAGAATACAAGTACAAATAAGCCACCAGTGTTCATAGGCCCTCTTTTGATGCACCAGCGCAAAGACTGGAAGACTTATTCGAAGTTCGCACACGCTTTAATTACTCAGAAGCTACAGCTTGAGGGAATATTAGCATGCGGCACTGACGGAGAAAGGGCGCTGATCGATGGCTTCAAGAGAAACCTCCACTTTGCAATATTCCTTAGGTGTTTTCTCCTCTTCAAAGAGAACATTAAAAGGGAACTTACAGGCCGAGGCTTAGAGGAAAGTGTCCGCAAGCAATACATGCAGGAGATATTTGGGAAGCAGGAAGGAAATGTGAAATACTTCGGGCTTGTTGATTGCAATACTGAAGAAGAATTTGATGTCAAACTAGAAAGTTTGAAAGAAAAATGGGAAGAAAGAGGAAACAACTCAGAGTCGTCGTTTTACAGTTGGTTTCTAAAAGAAAAGGTATAAATTTTAATTACTTCCACACATTTATCGATCGCGTATGTAGAATGTTACCCGGCTTCATTGTATATGGGCCATGTGCAACTACATCACATATTTCTGAGAAACTCTACATAGAAGCTACATAGCGTGGAGGCAGGATGACCGAGTGGTTTAGGGCACTGGATTTCAATGCAGTGACCCAGGTTCAAATCCCACTCTGGCCACTAGCTAGTGTTGTTCTGGGTAAGTGCCTGGTTCAACTCCTCGGTCATCCTTGTAAATAGCCAACTGGTTTAATTTGCCTCCAGTGTCCTCCTTTTCAGGTGGTAACCAGTAAAATTTACCGCCTGTAATACCACTTATTACCGCCTGAAATCGCTTTAAAGCAGACGTAATGAACATTGGCCATGGCTACTCTACCGGTTTGAAAACCTCTTTTACCTGTTTTATGTAAGCTCGAGATGTATGTGATGTGTTGGAGACACATAACCTGGGACATTTTGCTTTACCAATTACATCCTAAAAGTGGAAAAGGAAGTTATAAAGCGAGTTATTTCTCGTTTGTCGCAGCCTGCATTCAGACGTCTCATGTTGCCAAAAAAAATAACTCTCGTCTGCATAAACCTAATTTTACACAACTTCAGGTTCAGCTGGAGCTGCTGCAAACTCAGCATTGTAAAGAGGTTAACTCCCACTGCATAATCTTATAAGTGAGTTACGATATACGTTTAAATGCCTTAAACTTAAATGAGTGATGCTTTCATTAATTAAATTATATTGTCTTCCTTGAATACAATTGCCGCCAATTGCCACCATGCTGATTTTTGTAGTGACCACTTGTTGTTTCCGGCAGCCTCCGCGGCAATCATGCCAGGGTACCGGGCGTCCTAGTTTCAAACTCCAGCTTCATTGTTTTGTCGACCCAAGAGCACAGAAAACACATTCGACGCTCAACCAAAAAAAAAAAAAAAAACAAGAAAAGAAAAAGATGGACTTGGCCTTTTGACTAGAGGTGAGCTCCAACCTCTTAGCTAGTCCGGGAAATGTCATCCCAAAACCGGGCACTACAGATGGCTCCTTCATAGTCACCGGTGTGTGCAATAAAATTCACGTTGTCAAACCTGGAAAAGGTGGTTCCCTGGTATGCGAACATACCATTGCAGTGGCCCAGTTCACCGACAAATTTCACGAATTCCTTGCATGGTACAAAAGATCGAAATGGGGACCCAGCATGGTTGACATGGCCTTGAGTGGCGGCCCAAAGAGCGCAGGGAAAAAACCCAGCAATCGGAAGAGGTCTAACGCCAAGTCTCAACCAGTCCACGAGACCATTAATTTACTACAGGATCCTCCGACACCACCCAACAAACAAGCTAAAGAGGACTTTCATG
>OX421448.1:31151760-31154260 GCA_949126865.1 Montipora capitata | reverse complement strand
ACCTTTGAATACTTTCTTAGCAGGGACTGTTTGAGAGTATTGTCATAAGTCTTTATCCCAATAATATTATAGTCTTTCAGCAAACACATGCAACAGCATCAATTCGTCTTTGGTTTTCAGGTTTGTCCACCTGTCCTGATCTTTGTTTTCATGGGTCAAAAAACAATACATACATGTCCATGTATTTCAGTAATATTCAGGTGTTATGGTTTTCAGAATTTTGACAGTAAGTACGATAACGTAAAGCGAAGAGGATTCTATTAAAGAATAATGTCCTCATTATGGTTATCTAACACATAAAGCATTAAGAATAAAAATCTATATCTGTTCATGTGCTTAGTTATAGCACTGAACTTTGACAGCCAGGAGAACAGTTGCTCACACACTTCTGTGTTGACATTCTGTGGGTTGAAATAACATTCATACTATTAGATACATTGCAATATTGATAGAGAGTGGTAGCACAAATTTGATCCCATCAATGAAAAGGGCAATTCTGCAAGATCAACTAGAAAGATAACATACCCCTCTGAAAGTGGTGATTAACCTTCACCTCATATATAATTGTAATTAACAGGGTCTACTGTTAAAACCAGTACAATAAGTAACATGTATTGGCAAAATGTTTGAGCATGTAGTGTGACATTTTCTCTTGAAAGTATTTCTTTCACATATACTACATTCACCTGAAGGTTTTCTGAGGTAAGTGGGTTGCAGTGCTGACGACACCAACCATCAATGTGATTCTTGAAATGGAATCGGTCACAAAGGATTTGCATTCCTGTAATCCTGGCAGCTAGTGCAGTTTGGGTACTCCGCACAGGGTTCTGTGCAAACTTTTTTAAGTGGCAAGCATCATCATAGCATATAACACCTAACCAAGGGAGAAACATTATAAAACTATTGTAATGAAAAGAATATAACTTCCTTAATACAGTCATGAATGCATCTCATATATCTATAAATGGCCTCAGGCTGTGGAACCAATTGAAAACTACAGAAACTTGCTATTCTTGTTGACTTAATATTTGTTTAGAAAATGCACTTTTTTGAATACATTCTCTTCCTTATTGATATGAAACATTTGTGATAGCATTGCAACTCTTTTGAAAATAAACTGTCAGAGGAATGTTTATACACTTACTTGTATTTGAAAAAGCAGTTTTGGAAAGGAGGTTATGAATATGGGCATACACTTGGGATTTACTCTCAAAGCCAAAAAGTTCCTTCACATCCAAAACCACTCCACATGGCCGCTCCATCACCAAAATTCCTTAAAAAAAGGGGTTGTAATTAACGCGAAAGGCAAAGAATTTATTACTTACATGACTAGTTAAAAGAAGTACACTGAAATGAGAACTGAAAACTGTATAACCTGTAGTGAGTTACATGTACTTTCATCATTCAGACTGGAAATCCTTCATATATTTAATTACGTAATATTTCCTCTGTATTTAATAAATTTATATATTACCTGCAGTTCGATGGTTCTTACACTTGTGTTTTCCCTTTTCTGTGCCACAAGATAATTTCCTTCTGGTCCCATCACTGTTGCTGACAATGGTATCTTCTTCATGTTCAATTCCAAATCCAGAGCTACATGTAAAAAGCATGGTGATAATATGTAGTAACTGTTGGAAATTACTAAAAGGAAATGATTAAAATAGCCTGCGTAGCTGGCGGCATTGTAGGCGCGTGCAAAATAAAGTTTTGGTGGTGGGGCTGTAAAAGCCAGTGGCAAAGCCATGTGCGCCTACCATACCGCCATGTATGCAGGCTATCATTACAAAACAGATTTGTCAAACAGAATCATGGTTGTTTTATGCCACTCATTTTCATCATTGCTACTCTATTACCAGTGCCTGACCACATCCTCCTAAAAACTAAATTGGCTTGTTAATCCAAGCGTTATAATTAATATATTTTCTCATTTACATGAGGAGCTTTATTAATGACATGTTTCAAATGTCACCCCTTTAAATCACTCTTGCTTCGAAAACATTATGAAGTTTTAAGTAAAAAAAGAACAGGTCATGATATTGAAATCTAATAAAATAGAGAGTAACACAACACAACATAAGAAAATGTTACCTGTGCACATAAATCTTCTCACTTGTGTTTGATTCCCCATGTTTACTTTGCAACTGGAGCTGGAGTTCAATTCGCCTCTGTTCAAGTTCAAAAATTTCAATGGGACTATGACTGAAGACTTTCCCACTCTTCAAGGCCTCCTTCAATTTTGTCGGTAAGTTAGTCTCTTTCACCCAGCTACTTCTTCCATCTGACCACAACACCTTTAGGACAATAATTTAAAGGAAAAGGGATTAGCTAATACAGGATACAGTATAAACTAACATGTTATATCATGATCAAGTTTGTCAACTCTTGCATACTTCACGAAACTCCAGATTTTGGAGCCTGTTTCATGGTCTCCAGATTACAGTTTGGGATCTCCCAGATAATTGACGCAAATAATGCCATTTCTGGTGATACTCAACTT
>OX421448.1:31136760-31146760 GCA_949126865.1 Montipora capitata | reverse complement strand
GATCTTGCTCGCACAAAGCTGGGCGCCGGACAAAGGGGAGAAGAGAGCGCGACAAATAGACTATATCCTTGCAAACATGGATGGAAAGGCAAACAAATGGTTCTACTTTGATCTGGATTACAGGAAATGGCTGTTACTGAACGGACTGCCGAGGCGATCTTGATCAGTAAACAGGCAACGATGGCGCAAAAGCACGGAGCAGAATGTTTATAAAGGAACACTGAAACACTTACGGAATTACCAAAAAGACTGACAGAATTCAAGACATGAACGAAATCAAGTAAAAGTATTCATTTATTTTGTGATCCAACAAACGTCTCCAACTTATAGAAGAACACTTCAAACTCAAGGAAAAACTGAGGGAAATGCATTCGGTAACTTCAGTCAAAAAATAATGCAAAAGACAATTTCATAGCTGGCCTTGAGTTTAAGTTGAGGTTATGATAATCACGCATGTAACTAAGAATAATTAGGATTTAGTTTCGTTGAACAAGACCTTGTGTACGGTCTTTCAATAAGATTTATGTAAATGTTCTTGTTCTGAATAAACCAGGAAGAGGAACAAAACACGCCTTAAATTTTTTTGGGGAAATAAGCCGTCCGAATATACATTCGGAGGAAACGAAAGAATCGGGTTACTGACAAACGAAAGATTCGGGAAAGGGAAGAATCGTACTGGGAACGATGGATGGATTCTGAATTTCCTGGCTCCTTTGTACTATTCTCCATTCGCCATATCAACGGAAAATCATGAAAAGATTTTGGATGAACCAGCTACTGGTACTTCAAAGGAAATAGTGGACCCGATAGACGGTAGCCCCTATTTTAATACTATCATCCGATTTACCACTTAAGCGCAGAATCGTACAACTGTTTTCCGGATCTATCGGTTCCGAAGTGAATATTAGCAGATTCCTGACAACTCCTTTTAAATCTGGTAGGATGTTCGATTACCAGATGTTCTCAAACAATTGGTGTGGGTTTGGCTTCGATTGCCAAAGTTGTAACACAAGTAGCGGACATATTCAGAATAATACAGAATTTTAAAAGCAACTGGCACACCACGCATTTTGCTCATGCCGAGTGCGACCAATTTTCCTTCGCTTTATCGTTTAACAAATTCAAATCAAGTTCTCAAAGAAATTCTCACAAATGGCTCGCTTCCTGTTTGATCAGCTGCAATATCATCAAGTATCACACTAAATTAGCGTCACATCTTCATCGCCAACTTTTAAGAATAGACGGCACTTTCTCAAAATATAACTATGCCCAAGGGAAAATGAAAACAAAAGAATATCATGTCCTTATTGTCATTAACCCTTTATTAAATGCATTGTTACATGAATTCCCAAAACGCCGTTAGTCTTCTAGTGCCATTGTTTATACCCGCCAGTAAAGCAAGCAGTAGTTGCTCTTCCATTCATTCTTTTCCGAAGTTCGCGGAACACGCACCAGCCATGCCAACAAATCAACTCACACAATTAGACAAGAACTTGAAGGACTGCCAAAAACACGATCTGGACTGGACATTACTGCCGAAAAATCTAAAAGAAGTAAGTATTTTCTTTAACGACTTTTAATGATCATAGCTTCCTTGCCAGCGTAGTACTGTGTTCGTGAATAAAAGATAAAGTTCTCTTTATTGGAAGTTGCTACACGACATTTCCTTCCTTTCCTCCGATTTATCTTTTCAATGAAATGGGGTTCGTTATTTTGAATAATCGTTCTAATCGTACCTTTTCATTTCAATGATAGGCTTGCAAAATGTTTGCCAAAGGCCTGAAGCAACAGGACACGTCCATCTTCCTTGGATTCCTGGTATTGGTGACGTTTTGTATGGGCCACGCTTGCATTAATGTTCAAAACTCGTTTTGGAAAGAACCCGTGATTCTTTGGATTGCGGCTGTTATAACAACAGGTTAGTAGCCAAACGTCTTAACACAATCTTGTCAGACTCACACTTAGAAGCCACAAAGGTGATTCTCTTCCTCGCACAATTTCAATTGAAGTTACATGCTACTAATGCGGAAATACAATACCCAGATACTTTAGTTTCACGTACTAGCCAACGGAAAATGTGTGCGCAAGATCTTTTCTTGTTGGAATACGAAACTTTAATTGAAGAACTGAAAAATGTTTGAGCAATTTCACTGCTGGAGTTCGCAACAAAACGACTGCCGTTCTCCTGTCGAGAAATGACGGGTACCTCCTGAACCTTCACACGTGCATACGCGATTTAGTATCCCTTTCATGTTATGCGCTTTTCTAGTCTGCATAGAACGGCCAGCACTTCTCCCGGTTAACATGAACAACAAAATATTACATACTTTTATTCGCTGTATTTCCTGTCTCCATTGAAGACCATTAAAATCGAGAGATGCTCGTTACCTAAAGTCGAAGTCATTCAAGTGTTTCATTCGATCCTCGTTCTTTTACTGAAAACCCCTTTTTGAGCAAACTTTTACTCATCCTATTACATTATATTGTCTTATTTGGTATTCAAAAGAACGTGAACAGGCTAGGAGAGAAGTGGAACTCGAAATTGGCGAGCGGGAGACATCGCTTTCCTTCACCAAAATATAAGCAAGAGAAAAACGATCTGTAACATTGGCAAGCAAATAATCGTTATACATTTAGGAAATAGATGAATAAAGGTTACATATATTTGGAAAATCAAACTTTCTCAATCTGGAGCCTTTGGCAATGATTAAGACCGTCGTGCAAAATTCTCTGAATTCTCACCTCTACTGATGTCAAATTCGGTGACTGGGTAAAATGCGCGCGGTCACTCGGTAAAATGGGAGGAGCGCGCGCCGTTTTCTAACTGAAACGTGACTTTTCATTATGCTGGAGCGCGAAATAAGGCCAGTCTTAGCCTGAAAAGTAACGCTCTTTTAACGTGTTTTCCACGGTTAAATTTTCTGCAAATTGCCTCAATGTTACCATTTAACTGGTACTTGTACTCGAAAAAACCTTAGGGAATACGTGAATTTTCATTTTGCTGGCGCGCGAAACAACGCCAGTTTTAGCGTGAAAAGTAATGCTATTTTAACGAGTTTTCCACGGTAAATTTTTCTGAAAATTGGCTTAATGTTAGGATTTAGCTGGCATTTGTACTCGAAAAATCTTAGGGACAATTATACATGGACAACTGCAATAAATGGCAACAGCAAAATTTGCAGAAATTGGCCAAACGTATGTACAGAAATTTTGGCTTTACGAGGAGATACTTTGGACTTTTTTTCACAAAAAAAATAGCGAACTTTTATCGCTCGAAATACGGACAAACCCGTGTTGAAACTAGGTAGGAGTGAAGGAATCAGCAGATGTGTCGTCTGCAGGTTGCCACGGAAACGGGTTTGCCATTTGTAATGGGGTTTTTAGCAACACATAAGGACTTAGCTACTCCAAACTATGTTTGAACCCAGATATTTCTACGGGGCTGAAGGAACCAGAACATCAAGAAAAAATATATATATATCACTACCAGTGAAAACTGAAGAAAATGGTATAGAGCCACCTTACATGGTTTCCCTGAAAAAAAAAATTCCATGGGTGAATACCCAATGATTTCTAAAGATTTGAGTGCTCTGACATAGCTTGGGGTCTACAATCATGATATTGGCCAAAATAACATACTTTTCCCTTTTCGGTCAAATGCCCCAATGACATCATCTTACACTTATTTACTACTAGCAAGTGCTGAGTTATATAATTACCCATTGGATCCTTTTCAAATAGTATTCACATATTTGTACCTTACTTACAAATGGCATCCAATAAAATAACTCAATGGGCCCTTAAAATATAGTATGATTTCCTTTCAACTAGGGAGATGTAAATCTGCATTCCATGAGTTCCTGTCGGAAATCCTGGACCTGGTGGCAGATCGCGTATCTTTGCGCAACGTCAAAGCAAGACCCATGGTGTTGCCCCACTGCACATGGGATAAGTTTGGTGAATTGCTTGCTGAGAGTGGAGGAAGGACCTTGGGTCTTTTTGATGAGCTCATGTCTTTTTTTGCAACCATGAACATGTATTCATCCCACAAACTACAGATTTCAGACACTAGGGAGTACCAAGACTTCCTACAGCTGTTTACTGGAAAATCAAAGACTCGTGAAACAGGTATCATATCATAACAATAGTTAGTTCAATAGTTTGTTTTTAACGTTTAGAAGAAAGACAAAAGATATTCGATCTACTTCACGTATTGAGCACTCTGCAGCTAACTGGAACCCCCTACTTGCGCTATATATATATATATATATATATATATATATATATCTAATGTTTGAGTTTTTTGGATAGATCAATTACATCACTAGAAATAACCATTACAAAAATTGTTTACTAGAGCCAACTGTTTCTGCATTGCTTATAACAAATAATAGAGTATTAAAGCATTACACCATAGAGTTTATCACGGTTCCCCAATTGTCACAACTATGAGTAGAATATTTCCTCCACACAACCTTTGTATTTCACAATGTTTCTTTACCCTTCACACTTTGTGCTTAGACTAAATGATACCCCTGGCGATTTCAATACATACAAAGTTTATAAATCTCCTTGATTGTAATACAGTAAGTGAAAGAATACAGCAAACCATCTACATCAATTTTCAACAAAGCCAACAAATGCATTTGGAATTAACTGCTCCCCATTTTAAAATCAGGTACTATGTGGAATCTATGCAAATGGTATGTCACAAATTATATTTTGAAGTGGACTCTCAAAATACATTATCAAGAATTCTCCAAGAATTGGCAAAAAGGCACCTAAGTTTTGACTGAACCTTAAAGTATGAAACAATAAAATGCACCTACAGTACTGTACCTCTAAAAAAAGGTGACAATCAAGAATGACAGATACTATGTTCCACAATAGCTGGTATGTTACAAATAACAATTTTACATAATTCACTAACTAGTACAAATTCCCTCAGTTGAATTCCTGGCTGATTTGTATATAAATGGAGAATCAACATTTGAAATTCAAGAACAAGGCAAGATGAAGACAGTTACAGTGGATCGAATTGTGTACAAACTTTCCAAACAAGCAACAGAAGCATTTAAGAGTATCCATGACCAATGGGAATTAGACATGTGTGAAAAAAATCCCTATGATAATTTGATTGGAGGTAAGAGCACTGTCCTTATGTCCAAGAAGACACAACAACTTTCTCAACATTCAAACCTAATCCCACACTTCCATAACAATACTATACATTAACAACCAATTGTCTTTTTTATTTCTGTGAAGAAAAAATCCCTAAAACTACAACCAATACCATTCAATTATCATAACACCTTCTTAGTAACAATTTAAGTTGTACCAAATAATTACTAATTATTATACCCAACTTTATGTGATAAATCACATATTGTTTCAATTCTTTGCAGGGCTGTATTCACGAGGAAAGTCACATGTGTTGCGATTGGCTGTCCCAATACAATTGCTTCTTATGGAATTTATGAACAGTAACCTGGTATGTTCAGCATTCATTATAACCATTAAAAATAAATGTCAAATACCATAACCTAAGTTATTAGCTTATTTTTCTGAATTGCATCAAATAAAAATACTTTATTCATACTGTAAAAAATAAATCAGCTGAGTATAGAAAAAACAGCTATAGCCAGTATAAACAGGCTACATGTGCAGTAATGAAACATTTCAAGGTTAAAAAAGGATAGTACATAGTAAAAAGGGGTCAAGACTAATATATCAATAAGTAAGGCCTTAAATATTTAAAATAATATTAATAAATTTGCAATCTATATTTATGCTGTTTTTTGTTTTGCAAAATAACCCAAAAAAAGAAAAACATAAGATTAACCTATACAATTGTTACATTAACAAATTCTGCCTCTGTAAAACAACCACCACACAACTCTTCTTAAAAGACAATGCCAATAATGTATATATATCTATTTAGCCCTGATGAAGCCTGTTCAATACAGCTGAAATATAGGCTTTAAAGAAAACTAGTTGTCTTCAAATTATGATCAAATTGTCTTCAAATTGGGCTCAATTCTTAAATATTGACCGTGTATATTTGCTTTTGGGTAGACATAAACTATTATCATGCATTATTTTAAACCTTGTTATTACTCTTCAAAATGTCTGATAACCAGTGCTGTTTTTGTTCTTTTTAAGATACAAACATCTGATTCTCCATGTAGCGAAAAGGACTTTGCTGAAGACACCAGTTATCAAGCAGAGGACCAGGTAAACTATGCACAAGCAGCTTTAACTAAACCTTTTTAACTGGAGGTGTTATTTTCACAGGAAGGATTTTCTTCTCCTGTCATACCAATCTACTGCAAACAATATATATACCACTATTAAAAAAGAGACAAACATCCAACAAACATTTTTCATCCAACAGGATCACTAAGCACAAAAAACCTGTTACTCATTACATGATACTCAACAAAACAATGAAAAAAGAGAAATATTATAGACAACCCCAGACTTCACAACAATACCACCCATGCTCCTTACAAAAGATTTGCCTTCCATTTTCACAGCCTGTACTTCCCTGCTTTCATCCCAGCTAAGTCCCAATACTGCCTGAGTCCTTCTTTTTAAATTCTCGTACAATAATCATTTGTTGTTACTTAATTTCTTAAGATGGAAGACAGTCAATCACACTCCAGTCAAAATGAAGAAGATAGCACAGCTAATGACTCCAATTCTTTAGAAGAAGATGAGGTAAATTCAAAACCCAATTTCCTATATTAAACAACTAATGCTTCCTTGTTAATTGAAATGCTGCATGAAGACACCAACATAAAACAGACAAACAACCAAGTAATCTACAGAAAATAACATAACTCCAACAATTAATCACAACCTGTGCTTAAAGTATCCTTACATTTGATACACAAAAGAAGGAAACAAAAACAATACAGTCCACTCTATAAAGCAAAAAGCAATCACCAAATTAATAATAACAATAATATTACCCGGGAATACAACAATAAATCAACCATCCACATTATAAAGCAACAGTGCACCTCAGAACATGTGTTCTAATTTGATATGTAACCTGATATTATTGCGCACTCCCTTACATTACATTTATGCACAAATTTCAAAACATGGAACACTATTCAATCACAAAATTGCTTGTTAATATTACCTTCCTCGATTTGTTCTTTCCTTTTTTTTTGCAAGAAAGAAGATCTGCATGAAGAAGATCTGCATGAGATTAATGATGATACCATGGAAGAACCATCAAGGATGATTTCAGCCAAAGCCATCGCTATAGCACACTCTCTAGTTAAAACATGCCTCTCTCAAATATGTAAGAACATACATATACCACATATACATTAATTTTGTTAATATTAAAAGCTTTCTCAAGCTTAAAATAGCATCCCAAAGAAATTAACGATTAACAAAAACATTTATAATATATATCAAAGCCCTTTACCCAAAAACTTGAGCTTTTACCATGGAACATTAAATGGCACGCAACAACAGACTTCTTTACCCCTCAAAAAAAAACCAATTAGACATCTCAATTATAATGTCATCAACAATTGCTTATTTCAGGCAGCGTTTACACGAACGTTGTTTCACATCAACACAGTTTAATGACTTCCAAACCGCGTCAAAACCGATGCAGTCTGGAAGTGTTTACACGGAACCGTTTTCGCCAGAAAATCCAACTCATGATGTTATAAGCGATCGCTGCACTATGTGCTAAATTCACTATTTTGAATTGAACAATGCAAATTTTGCATCAAAATAGTAACCGTATTCAAATCTATGCGGTTTCACAGATGAAACCGCATCGTTTTGAAAACGCTCCACTTTTAGCAGTGGTTTCAAATCGACACGGTTTCGATAACAGTCTTGATCGCTTACAAATGAAACCGAGTTCGTCTAAACGCTGCCTCCCTAGCAAATACCAGAAATTTTACAACTGGAAATTTTTTTTTCACTGGGAGGGCCTCTGTACCATATAACAAATGCAAATGCTGAAGCATAAACCACTAGACGAAACTGATAATCTAATCACAGATTGATTTCCTCTCTATTTTGGACTGTTATACCACTGGTGTTCCATGACACATACACACATATCACCTCAAATAAAGTATACAACAAATTTATGCATTTCTATATTACTTTCATACGCCAGGTACCCTTAATGACAAAGCATATGTGCTCGACCAGCCACAAGAGGAAGAATCCACCAGCAGTGGACCAGACAATCAACAACCTTCTCAACATCCAATGCACACATTGTTCGCATCTGTCTTGTGTTCACCTGGGCAAATTGTTAGTTTCTCACTATTGCTAAAAAATGGCCTCTTCAAAAGGCATAACATAAATGATTGCACAAAAAAATCACTGATGATTAGAACAGCAGAAGAAATTGCTTTGTTGGAAGTGGGAGATGTAAAGACCTACAAAATTCAAGGCAACAATACTAAGGTATTTTTGGATTAATATATGCAAATAAAACCCCAAGGTCCAAAAAATGAAACCGCTGTTTATAATTACTAAGCATACAGAACAACTCAAAGTAGCAGTACCAATAATTAATTCATTTTCCACCTAATTTGCTTCCTTACCATTTTACTATAATTCCTATAATTATATCCACTCATAAACCCCTCCATTTTACATTGCATACAGGTTTACTTCCTGTGTAAGCGCCCGCCACCAGACAATCCACATGAAGCCATGGAATTTGCGAAAGTGCTCGCTAAAAATGCAGGGGTGTCCTTGCCAAGGTATAGAGAGGCATTTTCCAAGGATGATGACGAAAGGTATATATATTTCACTGTATTCTTCCAAACTTGATATAATTAACAGCAATGACCACAACAGAAAACAAAAAGTTCTTTTTTGATTACAAAAATTAGTTACATTGAAATACAAAATTCAAAAAGAACTAGTTACTATACAAGTACTATTTCATATCCCAATCCAATGCTTACACACTTCAAAATTCCCTAAAGTGTGTTGGATAACAACACTTCAGGACACAAAGAATTCCACCAACACTTAACCAACACCTTATTCAGATAAACAACAAAACATATCATTCAACTTCTATGCAAAGGTATCTATTTTCTCCAATAAATATTACTTCTATTCTTCTCTACAGCAAGAAGCATTTCGATGACCTTCAGGCAAGAAAGAATGGTGCTGAAAGCCCATCCCCGTCCCCAAGAAAAAGAGCACGTGTGGACACCCCAGGATCAGAGTAATTCCACTTTCTACAGAAACATACAAGGGCTTAGCCAGCCTATACACCTGTACGCCCTAGCCTACAAATGTTGTTTGATCACTTCCCCTTGTAAAAATTATGGGTTATTGGGATGAACTATGAACTCAAAATACTGGTGGAGTCAGTGCCTACTAGTACCCAGGCCTACCACGAGTCAAAAGGCTGGCTACGCCCCACATTAGATAAACGATAACACCACAAACAAACAAAGAAAACAAGTTCCAGTTCCCACAATTAAATGATAACAGATTTATAAAACCTAAATGAAAAGGAAAAGGTGTCAGTCAGTACATCAGAAATTTTCAATGATTAATTTTGGTTTCTATCATGACAACTGTGTATTTTAACTTCAATGTTCCTATTATCAAATGAAACTCACTCTTTTAACAACACATACCATATAGTTCTTACTCATATTGACCTAATACAAGGAAACAAATGACAAACCCAAACAATAACATCAGCAGTTGCTATAAATTCAAGAGATCCTGATGTCACGGCAAATATTACTGCCAAGCAGGGACTCAAGGCTGCTGGCTAAAAAAATTGTCCGGGAGCAATTCGGGCTTCCAACACTAAAAGTTAGTAACTCGAATCATTTTTTCAAGAGCCCAGTATGAATTAATTCCAGCTGGAATCTTATTTACAAGAAAGTGAGGATGAATCAAGTAAGGCGCCCGTTCGGGCTACTTGTTCAGAAATTTGGTTGCCCGCGCTTCGCAAATAGGGCACCCCAGGTGACCG
>OX421448.1:31084260-31131760 GCA_949126865.1 Montipora capitata | reverse complement strand
AACAAGTGATTTTAACTTTTTGAACCACAAAAAGTTGAAAATAAAATAGGTTGTATGCATGCCTGTATAATGTGCAGTTCCAGAGAGTATCCATACTCCCCCACAGAAGGGATTGGAATTTCCTTGGGGGGGGGGGGGTGGGGGGTTCTGTGGGGCCAAACAAATTAAAGAAATGTATGAAGCTTAATTGGAATTTCCAGGAGTGGGGGGTCTTAGAAAAACTCTTTTCCATGGGGGAGGTATGGATATTTTCTGTAATTACACAGTGGAAAGAGTTACAAGGACGTAATAATCAGAAAGGGAATAGTTTAAAAACATTCTTTAATGTGTCAATGTGTGGTTGATGACGAATGGCAACTACATGTAAGAAATAGCCTTAAGAAAGGTGAGTGCACGTCAACTACCAGTTGAGGAGCATTGGCCTTTCTTATGGCCCTTTCTTGGCTGTCCACACTTTTTGCATGTTGGTGCTTTTCTAGGTCTTTGTCCACCAATATTTGCAGGTGTGTTTTGAAGCTGCTGTAGCTCAGCATCTGAAATAAAGAGCACAAAAAGCATCCATTGAAAGCAAGTACAGAAATGTTTGGTTTTTGCAAGATTCACTATACTGTAAGTAACATTATTATTCATTCAAAATATTTCCCAGTTTCTGATTGGTTAAAGCCACCCGCAAAATTATAACCAGCTGCTGTTTACTGAATATTGAACCAATGATGTCAAAAGTGCAGCCCACTGCAAATTATTGAACCGTTGACATCAAAATGATGTCACAAGTGCAGCCCCCCGCAGATTATTGAACCGTTGACTGAGAAAACCTGGGGACAAGGTTGTGCTGTTTTTGGTGAGCAGAAAAACAGACCGAAATGGCAAAACTCTTTTAAGAACAGGGAAATATTTTGAATGAATAAAAAAGTAATAATTGAATTTGGCTTTCGTAGGAAATGAAGAATCCTGGAGAGTATTATCCACCTGGGCCTTCGGCCTCTGTGGATAACACCCTCCTTGATCTGCAGGATTCTTCATATTTTACTCCGCCTCATTCAATAACTACTAAATGTATAGAACTTGCTCTAATATGTTGCTGATAGTGTACTAAAATGAGTTGTCAAATCTGTATAATAAAAACTATAAATTCAATATGATTGCTGTGACAACATTCGTTTCAGTTTTTCCTGCTACAAATTTTGCTGAAAACTAATCAGTGTTGTGAATGTACTGTACCTGAACATGTAGGTGGACATATAACAGTCTCCCTTTTCTTCCTAGATAGGTATTTTTCCTTTGCCTCAACCTTGCTTTCCTTATCTTTAAGCAAACTGTGTAATGGCTCTGGCACTTGTGCTGTCAGTTCATCTTTCAATAAGTCTAAGTCCTCTCTTGATGTGGTGACTAGTATATCGTATATTTTGGCAACATAACCTGAAGAGTAAATATCCAATCACACTCAGGCTGTGAATATCTTAAATACAAAATATCTCTTGGTCAATCTGGGAAAAAAACATCCAGTGTATTGTGGTTTGACGAGCTTTCTTTGGACAAATGATATTGCAAACTAAGGCTAAAGAAAACAACTGCAAAAATATTTCTTTTGTGTTGGTGCCATTCAGTCATTTTGTTTCACACATGCAAAGATCATACCATAATTCTGTTTGACGCGCGCTTCCCTCACTGTTCCTTCTCCCTCTTTGAACTTAGGATAAGTAACACATAGTTTAGCATTTCCCTGGGCATCCTTTAATCTGTCCCTGTTTAAATTCCAGTTGAAATGCAGAGCCGCAAGAATAGTTCTGAAAATAGTATTAATAGAGACAAAATAAACTTAAAAGAAATGAAGCAGCTACTGACGATGCACTTGGAAACTGATCACTTTTGTGGTAAAAAAGAAAAATGCAAATGTTATTTTTAGTGGTCTTGCACTTAGCTATACAAGCACTAAGTTTAGCAAGTTTACAGGCATGCCACTGAAATGAAAGGAAACAAATATTTCATGGCAAATAAATGTAACATGTTAAAAATCCTGGCAAGAGGCAAACCAGTTGGCTCTTCTCAAAATGTGACTGAGGATATAAAATTGGGACTACTGAGAAACAATTCCTGCTAGTCGCAGGGTAGAGGCCTTGAACCCAGCACCTCTGGATTATAACACCAGCACCCTAAACCATTTGGCCATGCAGCCTCCACTAGACTTGTTAATAATAGTAAATGGCAATATTAGGATATCATCAGACCAGTACTTCTGAGCCACAGATTCAGAGCTTAATGTTATGCCCAGAAACCCCTTTGATTTTGTTATCTTTATTGAATTCAATTGGTGTAAAATTACCTGCTTAGTATCCCAAGATAAGAAAAGGCGAACATCTTTGGGGCAAATTGGTTTACTACGGAGTGGTAACCTTCCAGGCAGCTTGTTTGCTCAATTGGGGATGCCTGCTTTATGCCCCGCAGTAGGAAGGAGTTGTTTAGTGTCTCACATAGTCTGTTGTATACCTCCGAACCTGATATATAAAGTACATTTCACTCAGACATAGCATATGTTATTTATAGTAATGCTTTCAACACTCTTTGGTCTTTCGCCCAAAAAAAAGAAAAAGAAAACATGCCAACAACTCCAGACTAATAGCAATCAGTGACCAGTCAGGTACATGCAGCATTCCATGGGCTTTCTATTCCAAATGAACCGGTAAATAAACATGTATGTGCTTAATTTCTGTAAACAAAAAAAGCAATCAATTACTTTTTGTAAGCCACAAGCGTTGAGTGGTTACCGCACCATGAGCACACTTATTGAACAGCCTCTCAGGTATATTGGTGTGTTGGTTCAGTATGTGGTACTGAAAGGATTTAAACTTTGCAAGGATGACTGACTGAAGCTTTGCTTTTGTAGATGTCACTGACCAATAAAAGTGCCGGACACAGGCTTTCCTCCATCGACCAATTGCTTCCATGCCTTTCTCTTTACTCAGCTTAGTTAGCAGTTTTTGTATCTCTGTAGTAATAAGAAAGAGTATATGGCAATGTCTTTTCACAGTAATCTGATCTTATTGTCCAAAGACTGTTTCTGATGTCAATTGTACAAGCAAGGCTAGTTGTATTATAATCACCAGTAATACAAATTTTGAGTTTGCATATGGTTGAGCAAACCAAACAAGCACGGATTGTAGCACCACATAATTTTGGACAAACATGCAGGCAAATAATTTTATACCCATATTCTTTAACTTCCTCTCTTCCTGTCAGTGAATTTATATCCAATTTTCATTTGTAACTTATTTTTAATTAGAATTAGAGAGACCCAATTAGTGGTTTATAACTGCTGGTAATTAATGACACTTACATGGTAAGTAATTAAGTTTTTATTATTATCATCATCATCATCATCATGTGTAAATGTTTTCAAGTAATTATTGTGTTAAAATATGTTTTTTTATGTTTGATCCATATTGTTGTGCTGTATTTGATGTAATGATTAA
Organism: Montipora capitata; assembly: GCA_949126865.1. Classification (NCBI taxonomy): domain Eukaryota; kingdom Metazoa; phylum Cnidaria; class Anthozoa; order Scleractinia; family Acroporidae; genus Montipora; species Montipora capitata. Next base: position 31,128,290 of record OX421448.1, on the reverse strand, counting down.
AATGCTAAGATGAACATTTTTATTCAGCAACTTACTTTTCCCTATATGCCAAAGGTCAAAAAAATGGTCTATCAGAGGCTTTCCCAGTTCTTTGCATTTTTTGGGGCACTCGACCCTCATCCACTTGGCAATTTGGGAGTGCCTGTCTGAGATGAATGCTTTAATTATCATAGCTGTGCCAAGTAGGAATGCAAATGCCTTTTGGTGACCTATGAACTCCATGGCTGAACTACTTCCTGCTTGGTTAGCCTGAAGAGCAATAGAACAGCTGCTATTATGCAAGCAGTGAAGCCGATGTCCCCATCCCTCCCCCAAACATCAACTCGCATAACTTTTGGGTAGAAGTTTGATTAACTACATTTAGGGCCCGATTACATGGCGAATTTCAGCCCAGCTACTGAAACAAATCCTCTTAAAAGCAAATTGTCGATTACATGGAGATTTTTTCAGCCCGGGGCGCAATTCAGCCAGGGCTGAAAATCCTAGCCCGATTTGGTCGAAGCGGGCTAGGATTTTCAGCCTGAATTGCCCGGGCTGAAAATCCTAGCCCCGTTTGACCAAACCAGGCTAGGATTTTCAGCCCGGGCTGAGTATTAACCCCGGGCTGAAAAAAACTCCATGTAATCGAAAAGAAATTTCAGACAGGCTGAAAAGCAGGAAATAATATGGCTGCCTGATTCTCCCGAGACTCTTCACATGAAATTTCATATTTGGTGCCAAGACTAATATTTCAGCCCGGGCTGAAGTTCATCATGTAATCGCAACAAAATTTCAACCCGGTTAACCGGGCTGAAATTTGCCATGTCATCGGGCCCTTAGTGCCTTTCAAAATCAATGAGTACCCTATGCCACTCCAAACTACCCTTGTTAAGACAATGAGTTAAATATAGAATGACAGGAAATCAGTCACCATAATAATAGTAAGACTACACAAGGGCTGGCATATTAAATTATGAGGAAGAGAATTATGAGGGAATGTCATACTAAGTATCAAAACAAGACATTCTTAAAAATTTTGTATGAACATGTATCATGCACAGATGAAAATAACTTTTGAGTACCCTCTGTTCACAGTTATTCATCCCCTTGTAATAAAACCACTGGGATTTGGTTGTTATCTACATGATTGTATGTATGTCAAGTGTGCGAGGCTCCTTTTAATATGGCAAAACTATTACCTGAACTAGCACAATATGGATAATGTAGCCAATGGTGCAACAGAATATGGTGTATGTGCCATATTTTGCCGAATGGCCCATACTGTCGTGCCTGCCATCTCCAGCAAGTACCACTTCCTCTCCTGCCAATTTCCTGAGTAATTCAGCCTGGTAGCCTCGCCAGTACTTTACAATTGAAGGAACTAGCAAATGTCGTTGATGGTAGTAGTATGTTGGATAATGATAAACAAGTATACCCATGTGCTGGAACATAGGTAAGACCTTGTTTATTGAAGCCCCAGAACACAAAATGGCAAAGCTTAACAACAAATTCCCTGCAGGGAATTTACCAAGCATATGTGGCTGGCTGGTCCATGTGAACACATCAATGCATTTGCTGCAGGTCGATTTGATGGTTAACATTGTTCCAGACTGTGATACGGAAAGAAGTGGATTGCTGGCAAAGCACAAATTACAGGATTGGAACAGAATCAGTAGTTTTGACAGGAACACTATTGCTTTTGGTTCTTCTCGGTAGTTTTCACCCTCAAAGTTGAACCTGAAAAAATGCAAAATAAAAATTAAGATAAACAAGGAGAACAAATTGTGAGTGCAAAAGAAAATCACACACCGTGATTCTTCCAGCTAGAATAAATAACCGAGAAAGGAATACTGTACATAATGTATTATAGAAAATCATTACAGTGAAGTGACAAGGAAATGGCTCATCATTCACTATTTCCTCAGACAAAGACCTTGCCAAAGATGCAAATCACACTCTAATCTAGTTTATCAAGCAAGTCATCATATTCATTCACTGAACAACTATACTTTTGATTTGGCTTCTGATCACAGTCATCATCGCCTGCTTGCTCATATTCATTTTCAGCTTCTTCTGGTGTCCAGCTTGGATCTCCTTCATCGTCTATTGCCTGACCTTCCTGTGACTCCACCTTTGGTTCATCTTCAACATCCATGGCTTCATTGTACTCTAGGCCCCCATCCACATCAACTTCATCTTCATCCAGTATCAGCACTTCATCTGTTTGGGACTCTGAAATTAAGATTTAAAATAGTGATTAGTTTTATGTTCAAAGGATGCCTGGTTTTCAACTTTTTTATGTGGATTCTGTGTGCCTGCTTAGTATATTGGCATGACTGTGCTGTATTTCATTAACAATTATAATTTAAATTATCTTTAAAAGTTACAAGTTGCAACAAAATACTAAGCTGTTGAAAGTAGGTTAAGTTCCTTTGATATTATCATGATCATTACAAGTTACAAGTTGCAATAAAATACTAACCTGTTGAAACTAGCTCTGGTTCTTTTGTTATTCTCTGTAATGTCTCTGTCCATTTGGACTGGTTACTAGCAAGTTTAGATTCCATGCCCCTAAGTTGTCTCTGGAGTTTTTTCTTCTGTTTTCGCAGAGAAGCACAACTTGAACAGGGAGTAGCTTTTGGGGGCTGCAATAGAATACATGTATCTTTCAACACAAAGAATGTTTCACACATTATGTTAGGATAGACAAATGTTGGTTGATTAACAGGATTCAGGGTTTTTAATACTAGAGTTTAAAACTTACATTTATGATACACAATGATAGTTATCTGTCAGTAAAAATTTCAAGAATCATCAATAGCAATACATTTAAAGCCCCTTCTAGTTTCAAAATAAATTAATTACCTTATCAGATGCAGGACTGACTGAATTGTGGGAGGGGCACCCAGAAAGATCATCTACCTCCATAACCTCAGTTTGAATTGAAGGCAACACAGCTTCACATGTCAGCAGGCTGTTCTCCACATTTGGAGGTTCGGGAGATGTTTCTGCAGCTGCCAGTTCTTGCCTCGCAGTTGGTGTTGCTTTATTGACCAAGTCAGATGGTCCTGCTGTGCAAGACTGATGTCCAGATGGACTAAATACAGTGGCAGAATCTGCATATTCCTGTGGAGGTGTTGGTGTGCATGTTGGTCCTGCTGTACAAGGCTGATCACCAGATGGATTAACTACAGTGAAAAAATCTGCATATTCCTGTGGAGCTGTTGGTGTGCATGTTGCTTCAGCTGTGTAAGGCAGATCAGCAGATGGATTTGCTACAATGGCAAAATCAGCATGTTCTGGCAGTGCAGTTGGTGTTTCTTCCTCTGCCAAGTTTCTGTACTCAAATGATGCAGCTACTTGACCCTCATGTTCATTAACCTAAAACATTTTGACATTTCAAATTAAATCTCTGACAGCTGTATTTTGTATAGTGGTACCAGTAGATATATAAATTGGTAACATCCATCCAGATTTACTCGGTTATCAATAAAACTTTTCGAAGCTGACTGCTTTTCACTGCTTCGTTGGATGTGTGGTAAGAAACAAAACAAGACTAATATTCACTCACTGGTTCCGAGTCCATTGCATTGCTGCTGTGGGTGCCTGATGAGATGCTGCCTTCCTCGCTGTCTTCCAACAAATCGTTTAAAACCTTAGAGAGTAAAAGATAAATTGGGGTCTCTGCGGTTAGGGATATCACTCCTAGTAAGAACATTTACATTACACACACTTTTGCTGGGTGCCAGCTCACATAGCTTAGAAATATATTTGCTCAAGAAAACGATCGAAATGAAAAGAACTCTTTCCTAAACATCAAAGACTACCTTATGTAAAGAAGACTTGCAGCTGAGTATGAAAGCGCTTTCCCTTGCGTTAGTTTGAACAGTTTATCCCATGAGCTTTCGAGCAGGCTAAAAGTGATGCTTTGGAAATGCTTTGGAGTGACAAGAGCTTGTGGGGTCAAACACATAATCATGCTCGCTCAATAAGTTTCGTTATCTGAAACGCGACGTTAAATGATAATGAATACAGTTTGTACAAGTGCTGGACACGGTAGAGAGAAATCGCCATAGATCATTACATAATAATATTAAGAACAGACAGAATGAGAATTTTCACACCTTTGGCGTGTTTGTCGTAATCTTAAGCCTACCTTTTGCCGGTTTTTCTCCATCATGCGGAGACTTCTTTTAGATTCAACGTCTGTTGTTCGCTCTTCTTTTTTCCATATCGTAGGCAGGGATCCAGGTTTTATTTGCCTGCGCTGACTTGGGTCGAAAGCCCTAGTAAAACAGCTTTCTTCGAAGTGGACCGAGCAAATAACAAAACGTGTCTTCGGGAACGGATGAAAATTCTTCCTCTTCGTTCTAACAAACCGGGCCCACGCATCTCTCGTATTTTTGTCGTTCGGACTTGCGTGTAGCGCGATTCCTGCCGCTCGATTAGATCCATTGCTACAGTCCTGGACAACACAACGACTTCCGACCATTGAAAGTGCTAAGAACAATCGGCAAAACGAAAACAGCAGCTGATCGAAGTGGGCGAAATCGTATGAGAAATTAGCCATGTGGGTTCCGACTTGAGAAAATGACGTCACACGCTCTTTCCCGCGAAATCTGGGTGACCCGGCCTATGTTGTCATGGGAAACCATCGTCCATTGGTAACCAGGCCAATGGAACATAACAGTTCAATGGCGGGTCGAAATTAATGATGTTTGAGCGCAAAAAAATACCACTTTCCTTCGTCATAAGAGGATATGCTTTGGAAATCATGTACTTCAAGTCGTTAACTACCAATGAAGCGAAAATGAAAGGTATTCAGAATTTGATCGTAGTAGCACTTTTATTGATGAGATGAACAGGGGAAAAGATTCTTGCGCAAAATGAAAACTAAGTTAACAATGTCCTTGTGGAAGCCCAACCAAGTATTGTTGATCTTAAAAACCCTGTCAATTAATGTCCTGATAAGAACGATTTTGTATGACAGAGGTGCGAAACTGAGGAAATTGGTGAGCAGACCCGTAAAGGTCTTCTTACGGAAGGTACTAGTGACAACGGAACCACGGTGGGTATTGTCGATTAAGACATCCAAAAAGGGCAAAACATGATCAACTTCTTTTTCCATCGTGAAGCGTATGTTGGGATGTTGACTATTGATATAGTCGAAAAATGCAATGGCGTCCTGTTCTGAGTGGAATAAACAAAACGTATCATCCACATAACGGCGATAAAATAGAACCTCAGGACCTTGATATTGCTCTAACCAGATCTTTTCATGGTGACCCATAAAGAGATTGACGAGGACAGGAGCTAGGGGTGAACCCATGGCAACCCCATCAATCTGGTCATAAAGGGGAACCTTTGAATAAAAAGTGAGTTTCAGCAGTAGCAAATGAAAAAAGGCGTTTGAGATCAGAGGGGGTAAGCTTGAGGTCGGGGTTTCCCTCGGAGATGTACTTGACCGCTAAATCAATACATTCCTCAAGAGGGATGTTAGTGAACAAGCTTTCAACATCAAACGAAATGAGAAATTTGCCAAACATGGGTAAGTTGTTGATTTCTTGAACAAACGTGAAAGTGTCAGAGGCATTGTAATCATTGGGAATATATGGTTCAAGGAGATTGCATAAAAGCTTAGCTAAATTGTAGTTATATGTGCCAATAGATGAAACTATGGGGCGGAAAGGAGGTGTGGATGTGGGATCGCGTAATTTATACATTTTGGGCAAACCATATATTCTGGCCGGTTGGCCCCGTTGGGATAGATGCTGTCGTATAAAACATTCTCCAATTTACCTTGTTTTTTCAGATCCCTGAGAAACCGTTGAAGCCTACCTTCACAAGTATTATTGTTTGCATTTAAAAGGCTTCTTTCCTTCAGACATATCGGCAACTGCGCTTTCAGTGTTTTGCTCGCAGAAACATCTTGCCCTGATCCTTCTTCAGAATTAATGTTTTTATCAGCTGGTTTTTCCTCAGAAAGTTGACTTCATTGAGGGTGTTTGCCATGTGAATCACTGGCTGGGTTTACAGTGGGGTTTACAGCCATTAGCTTAGGAATATTCTCCAATGGCTGCATTAAAAATACCAACTGTTGATATTTATGAGGCTTCTCTCCAGTAGAGACTCTTTCAAGTGCCCTTAAATGTCCTGCATGGCTAAAACACCTGCAACACTGTTCACACTGATAAGGCTTCTCTCCAGTATGGACTCTTAAATGTGTCCTTAAATGTCCTGCTTAAAAGTTTCTCTTGTCGTGAAGAAGACACGCTGTTAAGCAGACGGTTTTTCGTCAGAAAGTTGACTTGATCGAGGGTGTTTCCCATGTGAATCACTGGCTGGGTTTATAGTGAGGTTTACAACAATTACCTTAGAAACATTCTCCAATGGCTGCATTAAAAATACAAACTGTTGATATTTATGAGGCTTCCATACAGTATGGACTCTTTCATGTGCCCTTAAATGTCCTGCTTAAAAGTCTTTTCCTCTTGTGGTGAAGAGGACACGCTGTTAAGCCGATGGTTTTTCCTCAGAAAGTTGACTTGATTGAGGGTGTTTGCCATGTAAATCACTGGCTGGGTTTATAGTGGGGTTTACAATAATAACCTTAGGAACATTCTCCAACAGCTGCATTAAAAATACCAACAGTTTACATTTATTAGGCTTCTCTCCAGTATGGACTCTTTCATGTGCCCTTAAATGTCCTGCATGGCTAAAACACTTGCGACACTGTTGACTCTGATAAGGCTTCTCTCCAGTATGGACTCTTTTATGTGCCTTTAAAAGTCTTTTTCTCTTGTTGTGAAGAGGACACGCTGTTAAGCAGATAGTTTTTACTCAGAAAGTTGACTTGATTGAGGGTGTTTGCCATGTGAATCACTGCCTGGGTTTTTAGTGGGGTTTGCAACAATTAGTTTAGGAACATTCTCCAATGGCTGCATTAAAAATACCACTTGTTGACAGTTATGAGGCTTCTCTTCAGTATGGACTCTTTCATGTGCGTTTAAGAGAGACTGCCCTCAAAGAAACGGACGTCAGGCTATGGGTGGATCATCTAAACCACATTTCGATAAGGAGAAAGCACTAGGCTAGGAGGGCCGCTGAGAGGGAAAACGACAACAAAGGCACAGCTTGGTGAGCTCATTTTGCTCATCTTGAACTCACCTTTTCACTTTGTTTGCAAATGAAGGTATTTCCCCTTAACACGTAAGTGAATGCTTTATAGGGACAGCAGTCGGCAACCAGCCCCCAGAACCAGAGGTACACTGTGCATGCAAGGGACCTGAGGATGAGAGGTACTTGGTATATTGATTGACATTGATAATTTCTTAATTGTTTAAGTATGGTGCCTTACATATGTCTCACACATTGAACAAAGATGCAGGTGAACCTCGCCTTTCTTGCCCATAGTGTTTCGACCATTGTCTTTCTTGAATGAAAAGCCAAACACACATACACACACACAAACGTAACTTTCAATCTCCCACGAGATGTTCCTCCAGAATTGGCACTCAAACATGATCTCAGGAGTGCCTGCTTACAGTGAGTATTTCACTACTTTTATTTCGTTATTTTCAGGTTCATGATCTGCTGTGACAGTTGGAACATTTGGTATTATGGTGAATGTATCCAAATTACAGAAGAAGAAGCAGAGCTCCTTGAAAATTTTACTGTGATTCTCGTCAAAAACACTAGTATCAGCACCGCTGGTACTGGCGTCACTTTGGGACTTCTGATGAGCATTAAAGATATCACGTTGATGTTGCCTAATAGAATTTGTTCCCACTTCATATGTGAGGGGGATGGCAGGGAGATTTTCTGCTGTGGTTGCACAATTTTGCCAAATTCTCGCTATTCGTCCATAACAAAAAATGTTTTCTTCATTCCTTCCTAAGCTGCAAACGTTTTGCCATGCCACGAGATAATCCATGCCACCAAAACCAGTTTGTCTCTTCTCAAGAAATAAGATGTGGGGTGAAGTTGTGCCACCAGCAGAACAGCCACCTACAGCTGAATCTGGCGAAGAACATGAAATTGCTGTTCTGACATGTAATTTCTGCCTGCAGGTGCTGTGTATCAGTCTTTCGCAATTCAAGCCGATGGGTTGATGTGCAGCGAGGATAACGAATCACACCAAACGCCACAAAGATTACAAGTGGTTCTGGAGAACTCTGAAAGATTGTGGGCTGTGGGAAAACCCCACCTATCAAGACCTCGGGTGCATGATTGATGACATTAGGGAAGTTATGCTGCACTGCACTGTACAGGACATTCATGATCGATGGCCAAATCCTCCTTATGTACCCTACCAAGGCCATCGTCATTAGTAATGAGCAAGATAGACCCCAACCTTTTTTCATATATAAAACAAAACACATGGCATTCTAAGAGTGTAGTCCTTCTCGGATTACACTCACCCGGATGATTGTACGTTACTTAATTTTGATTTCTTGTTTTGCTTCCAGAAGACTCTAGCTCCTTTACAACTAAAGATTCTTGTACATATCACTCTTAGGTTAAAACCATTTACGAAGAGAAATTTTACGATGATTTTGGAGTTCTTTTGCATGTAACAGAGTGAAACAGATTGATTTAGGCTGCATCCCGTTTTTTAACAGAAAACACAGCTGTTATAACACATTTACCATGACATTGTATAACACTAACTCTGCCAGGATCTCCCAGGAGTCTGTGTAACGGTTGCTTTAATGATTCATTGTAGGCTTACAACATAATCGAGTATTTCTGTTCCTAAATCGAAAGGGAACAATTAAGCTTCATAGTTCTTATCAAAACCATCACCTAGCCTCCTTTATGGTTAGTATTAGCAGATTGTGTGCTTTCACGTTAGTGAAGTATCAAGAATTAGCTCTCCTTCAGAGGCAAGTGAAGGACTGATACAGTACTGTGCAAAAGTAATGAGAGCGAATTTCGAAGGAGGCGAATTTTCGGCGATCTTTCGATGCAGAGTCAACACAACTATTGTTCCGATATTATCGCAATTTCATGCAGACGCGCAAAATTTCGCACAACATTTCGTTTGAAATTTCATCCAGGGAAGCAAAATTTCGGGCAACATTTCGTGTGGGGGAGCAAAATTTCATGTGACATTTCATTTGGAGGAGTGAAATTCTGTATGAGATGTCGATAAGTACTCCTCGCTGATGTTCATTGCCAATTCAGGAACCACTCATGTTTGGCGGATTACCCCACATTCATCCACACTTTTGAGGCTATTATAGAAAGTAAGGTACAGTCAAACAGAGACAAACTATTCTTCCTATCCGTGAAGTACATGACCAAGCTTTACTCAACAGAAATGCTCATCCAAGTCCGTGCAAAACTTCCATCTTATTCCAGTGCAAATTGACAGAAAGGTCCGGCGATGCCGTCACCTTCAACAACCTGATTTTGTAAAATTACAAGATGAAACTAGCCAACAACCTTGTCTTCTCTCCAAACATATTAAAGGGCGAACGAGGATTCTCCTCCAGAGAGTACTCCTGCCAGCAGCCTGTAAACCTCGACCAAAGCAAATGGTTGTCAACAAAAATCAACCCCAGCCAGGCCCATTGCCACATGTTCCAGGGAAGCCACCGTTTAGAAGATTGCTTGGAATATACAATGCCGTGTGTCAAAGATCATGTAGCCTTTCTAAGAGACAAAGGCCTGCGCTTCGGCTGCCTCGGTAAGGGCCATCAGTGTAGGTCACGTGGAGCAAGGCTCACATGCAAGAAATGTGCAAAATACCATCCCACATCCCTGCATGAAGATTCAAGGGGCAAGAAAGAACATGTCAAGGCTGAAGAAGAAACTCATGCCGGCAAGTCAGCAGTCAATGCTGTTACCAACTGGGCCAATGCCGCAGAAGGCGCCATAATCAGCTCAATGACCCTATCTGTCTGGGTTCATCTTAAGGACCACCCACAATCAGACGTGTCGGTATATGCCCTTTTGGACAATGCCAGCAACACCTTATTCGTCAAGACCTTAACACTAAAAATGTTGGCGTCAAAGGTCCTGAATTAAGACTGCAACTCTACACCATGCATAGAAAGGCAGAGATACCAGCACAGAAAATAGACGGCCTAGTGGTTCAGCGATTTGATAAAAGAGTAGAAGTAGAGCTCTCTGAGGTGTATTCACATGACTCGATCCCCTCAAGAAGAGATCAGATCCTGCGAGTGGAGATGACAAGTGTGTGGCCAAACCTACAAAGAATAAGGAATAAACTTCCTCCCTACCAAGAAGAACTAGAAGTCAGCATATTAATTGCATGCAACGGTCCCTTAGCCATAAAACCACGCGAAGTGATTACGGCATAAATACCCAACCTTGCCCCCAGGGTCTCTTCTTCCCGTCCTTGGAGCCGGAGAGAGAGAGAGACCCTGGTCTGGTCACGTGTCAGAGCGACAATCAAGATCAATGGGGAGGGGCCCTTCAAAAACGAACTTATACTTTTTTGTCAACATCAAACTGAGAGGGGGACACCAGGAACACGCAATTGCCATATTTTCTCACGATGTTTTATAGCAGTCTCCATTTCACTATTTGCAAGAGCAGTTACTGTGATATTAATCTTAGGCCAAAACAAGTGAAATGTCTTGAGGCCATATATTGCAGAAAAGATTGCGTCACTGTTTTGCAACAGGCTACAGTAAATCATTGATCTTCCACTTGCTTCCAGCATTCCTTAGTGACAAGTTAAATGATGAAGGATCTTCATTACCTCCGATTCAAGTTACTGTGTCGCCTCTTATAGTGGTACTACGACCAAAACAAAATTTTGTTTTTCCTTTGGATTTCAAAACTATGTTAACTAAACACTAACTCACCCAAGTTTTAAGTTCTGATTTTAAAAAGACACCTGTTTATTTTAGCTGGAATTTTCTTATTTATTGGTCCGCCATTACTAACTTTAAAGTCTTGAGAGGGCTGGGTCGAGGACAAAATGACGTCAAACACTCACTAGTTTAAGAATGCAATGCGTGTGTACGCGGCCTAATTAATATGCAGCACGGGAGTTTCGGGCCTTCAGACTTTGCAACCCGTGTTTTGCATATATAATAAATTCCGTTTACATGCTGAGATTTTAAGCTAGTGAGTAAATGACGTCATTTTCTCTAGATCCAACCTTCTGAGGTCCAATCGGCCAGTTTTGAACGTGAGTAACGGCAGACCATGAAATCCAAAACTTACACTCAAAATAAACAGCCTTTGGATAAAACTCAAACTCAAAATTTTGCCAGTTAGCTGTTAAGCGAACACGCTTTCAAAATCAGAAGAAAAAAAAGGAAATGATTTTTTGATCATAGTACCACTTTAATGCATTGATCAAAGACCAACTCAGAAGAATCAATGATGGGAACTTAAGAGCTGCGGCTCTAAAAATTAAGCGGAAACAAAACACTGGAAATGTTGAGGTTGATTTCGGGGAGATGCGGAATTCCTCGCTTCTGAAACACGCGAAGTATGACACGTTGTTTCTGCATCCAGAAGCTTTCCTGACTTGCATGGATGGCAATTGTAAAGTGAGCCTTATCAACGTTCCATTAAAGCTATTGTAGTTGATGAGGCACATTGCATCTTAGAATGGTGAGTGAACCTGGCTTACTTCATTATACTTTCAGGAGCGGCATCTTACAGTGCTTGAAGCTTTGTTGAATTCGTTAAGGCTGATATAAAATGAGTGAGTGTAAATATCGAAAATCACTTTCTTGAAATTGCAAAGCAAGTGATTAATACTTTTGATGATATCAGGTAATCAGTGTTTAGTGTTTTCATCTCATTGCTTGGGGAGATGATTCCTGAAAAGATTATATTACTACCATCCACTTTGGTTGCAAGCAAATGAATGATTTGATAGGTAACTTTTTAAACAGTTAGGGGAGATGACGCCAGACTGGCAATGATGTGTGCAGCTTTTCCCTCTGCTCCTGTTCTTGCACTTACTGTAACTGCCAGCTATAGTGATGTCAGTGTAATCAAGGAGTCCCTGAATTTTAAATCAAAGAGCCACTGTCGTTACTCGTGGATATGAAAGTTACTCCGTTTAAAATTGGCAGGCTGAAGTTTTCTTTATGCATTAGCATTGATAGTTGGATAATTGTGTAACAGCACGGTGGGCTCTCATATGCAACTAGATACCCAAAATAATGCATGTATGTGAGGTAATCCCCTTTGGTGGAATTTAACCCTGTGAAATAAGTATACCATTTCTCCAATAGGCATAAGATTACTCTTTAACACATCCTCTATAAAGAGCTGTACCATGTGTTCAAAGTTCGTTGCACAGATGACAGGGTGATTTTGTATAAGGTGTGATTTTTGTTGCCAGGTCATATTGTTAATGTCATCAGGTTTAGCAAGTAGAGCAGATCCATTCAGTAACATTAACACTTTTTGCGCCAGTTATACATTCCTCCAACAAACCTTGCGAATATTTATCACTATATTTGATACTGTTACACTTAGAAACAGATGATCTGAACCATAACTGATCACAGCAAATGCATATATATTCAGGGCCATGTGTTATCTTATCACGAAAAAGACTGAATCACTTTTGACATGGAATGTCTAATAGAGTCTTGACCTTCACAAATTTCAGTTTGGTTTAACCTTGAGCTATGCATAGCTTTCCTTAAATGGTTTTATGCTTTTCTGTTTAGGTCTCTGATATCTTCTGGATTGCTTTTCTTTTCCTATTCCCTTGCTGCTTCAATATTGTCAGATCTGTTTTGGCATTTTGCATTGTTTTTCTTTTCCCTGAACTCTTCAAGTGATTTTGTCTCTTTTGCTTGATAGATTCTCTCATATAAGCTCTTTTTTGCCACTGCTTTGTAGAAATTATTACTGACACACATCATTTTTGGCTATTGTTAATTAATCGATTATTACCAGGCTCTGAATAATTGTTGACATTGGTAACACCACTGATTTCATAACCTGAAATACTGTCACTATAATAATCTATAACTGAAGTGCTGAAACATAGTGTCTTTCATCTAGATGTCCAATGTTCACAGTAGTTCCCTGTTGTCCGCTTATAGGACTGATAACAGTTACTGGTGCCCACCCCTCAATGGATACATTTATACGTATAGTAACATTTAATACATTGCAAACTGCTTGCACAACAAGTGCATCACACCATGTATGTTGCTGTGACAACAAACGCACAATTGCTCTGTAATGGGTCCAATTAATTTTTGACGGTTGTTTCTGATGGATTCAACTCCAGCAGCATGCACATTCATGTGATAGGATTTCTCAGTATTGTATGTGTACTCGTTCCATGAGCAACAGGGCCTGGGTTCGATTCAATGTCTCCTGATATCAATAGCTTTTCTCTTGATAGACAATAATTCTCATTTTGTTGGTTCAATTTTGTTGAATGCGTAGTAGCAGATTGATCTTGAATACACAATAGAACTGACAAGTCTTTTTTGTGATTAGCAGTCCTGTGGATAATAAGACAAAAATGACGATTAGAATCTCCTACTCTCGAAGATTGTTACGTCTGAGTTGCGGTCTAGGTATAGAGATATAATATTTTCCAAAAGCAAGAGATAAACACTTTCTCAACTCAGACGAGCTCGGTATGTACTTATTTAAATAATACACATACACTGTCTAATTACCTTGTCTTTCTGAAACAAGCTCGACGTTTTCTTGTAAGGAATTAATCCTGGAAGGTTCTCTGTCCCGGGGAGCATGTACTGCCTCAGCCCTCGCTGTACCGCAGGAGATTGGTACGGATTTCTCATCAGTTTTCGTTACATAATCAGTGACCATGTCTTTCGACAGTCCTTCATTATGGTCCACCACACACGTACTAGTGTCTGGAAGCATGAATTGCTTGGTTGCCTCACTGTTTTTCATGTCACGGATGTTGTTCAAGTTGTATTCATGTGGCTTTGATGACTCATAGCTTGCAAAACTTCATGATAGCTTTGATAAACATTGGTATACTTTGAACACCTCTCCATTTAAATTTGTACTTCTCCATTTAAATTTGAACTTTTTTTAGTGCTTGTTTTTCACGGTATATTCTGCTTCTTATCCAATAAGAAGGCCCTATTTTAATTACGGTTTCAGTCGCTGAATAATCCCGCATCTTAACCAATCAGAAGGTAAAATAGCAACATGATATCTTTAACCAGCAGAACATTCCGCATTTTAGCCAATCAGGTCTAGTTACTGTAATCCTTATCAATTAGCACCTTTAACAGGGGTCATTGAGAACGACACGTACAAGCTTAACTGAAGTCTTTTTTAACGTTTGAAAGACTTCTTTGCAGTGTCCTCATTTACTTTGTTTAAATTGTTATCATATAATTCCCAACACTTCGTGTTTCGAAGACATCCTCAGTGTTTTGCACACTCCAACACCGTATTCAACACGCCGGTCGCACGACTTTGCCTAAAATCGGGTGTCATCAACGTAAGAGAGATTTGAACTTGTATTCAGTGAACTGCTTCATTTCCAAAATCTTGTCATTCGGAGTTTTGACTTTTGACCACCAGTATATTCCGCAATTGAGCCAATCCTAACGAGATGCTTTAATCTGATGTCGATTGACGCTTCCTGGGTCATTTCCGATACGTTGCGTTGTAGGCCAGAGGTCGTTTGCAATATTGTCTTGCGAGAAAGGTTTTGAACTTGGGCACTGCAGCAGTTTAATTTTTATCTGAAGTTACATTGACAAACCTTGCTATATTCAAATATGCGCATTCCTTAAACATAAATAACTGTTAATAACATCTAAAACTAACGATATGGTCAATTCGCAACACGATATCTGTAATTATCGGAACATTCCGTATTTCAGCCAATCAGGCTAGCAACAACAAAGTTGAATTGCTATAAAACACTATTTGGCGGTGTTCTCGTATTTTTTTCAAAACGTTATCAAATAATTGTTTCACAATAATTCTCAGCTCTTCATATTTCAAAGCCATCTTCGGCGTTTCGTTCACGTCATGATGTTCAGAACTCCGGGAAGCATAAAATTTCGCACACCGGCTGCACGAATTTACTTAAAATAAAATTCGCTGCTAGGAACGAAAGAAATACTTAGTCTAGTGAGAAGCTTTGCTTGTGAGACCTTATCATTCGGCTCGGCATAATAGATCGCCGATACATCCCGCAGTTTAGCCAATTAGGACGTGGTATTTCAATGGAATGTTAATTGACATTAACCGAGTCATTTCCGCTGAATACGTTTGGAAGCCAGAGGTCATGTATAAAATAAAGTCTTGAAGTTGGGCAACTTCAGCAACTCAACTTTTATCCACTTTTACATCGGCTAACCGAGTCACGTTCAAAGTTACAAGCAATGCGATCCACTCAGCCCCTTCGTATAAAAAGAATTACTTTCCTTAATAAAGTGGCTTTAGCTTTATGATGGACAAAATACGCCTTTTTTTCGCTATTTGATGTTTTAGGCCGATACAACGGTGCAAAACCATTTCATTTCAAGCAGGCGTAATATTTAATTAGTCCGCGTTACTTAAAATAAGCTTACCGTACCATAGATAATCCGGCAACAAAACTGTGTCCTCACCCGTTGTTGTGTTCATCACTGCTCCACGTCACATGTCTCTCTCCCTTTTGTCAACTTGTGTTCTTATACTGGCGACGCGGAATATATATATATATATTTTTTTTTCACGCTCTAAACGCGACTGAATAGGAGCTTTTCTTGTCACACTTTTCCCGCCTTCATTCCCATATTGGCTCCTTTGGCGCCCCACGCCTGTATTCCACAATTTGCCAGAGATCTAGTGTGTCAGTAAGTTTCTCATTACGGCAACCGACAAAAACCGGTTCTCTAAGTCTGCCGAACAAATCCATACAAGGTTTAATAGTCGTCCGCCTTGGAGAACGCGCATAACCCCATGCTCTTTCAGAGCAACTCGGATGGTCTTACTTAATCTGATGACGCCAGATGATTTGTGGTGTAAGTGAAATCGACATGCGTCTGTGTGCAATTCGTGTTTCCGCGGAATATTCCGCTGCGGAAATTGGTTCGTGGATTGGCGCCAAGGGAAACTGTGAGAAAACTATAGTGGCAATATTGTTTTTTCCCCAAGTATTTATTTTCTATTTCATAGTTAACGTAGTAGGCAATTCATGCAGTGGACCAAACACTTGTGAAAATTTACGCGTTGTACAGTTTAGTTGCCGTGACCTGTAACATGTAACATGATACGTTTTTTGTTGTTTATCTCAATTGAGGATAAAACATAAATTGGTGAAAGTTCTGTTGGGAAATTAAGCGACACGAACGCGATTGTGACAGTGACTAACATAATGAATTTTTACACTTTCTAGAGATGCTTTTTACAAGGGTTTCCGCGGAGTAGTAACAAAGGATCGCCATTGCATTTCGTCGAGAAGGGCAGAGCGCAAGATTTGAGCTTTTCATTGCATTAGCCTTGGAATCTTCCACCATCGCCTTCCGAATGTTGTTCGTGTCACTGTTAATATCTAAATGTTTCACATAAGTTCGATAAATTCAAGATTGTACGCTATGACATTAAATCACATAGTAAAACAAAATAAAAGTATTAATACTCTAAGTGGTCATTCCTGTGGCTAAAAACCGAGGAATTGTAGTGATTTGAAGAGCTTGTTTTCGACGTTCACCTGAGCGTACCGATAGAAGGGAGGAAAGCTCGGTTTCGGACCGCTACAGCATTGAGCTGATTTTTCACCAACAAATTCCCATCGGACAGGTTTCAAATCACGCACCAGGCAAGCTGAAAGCCGAAGGTTTTCTCTCACACCATTATCTCTGAAATTCTTCCAAAACTGAAAGCGCTAGACCTCAAATAATATCGAAAAATCCAGCATTTGAAGCTGATTTTCGAGTTTTAGCTTGCAGCTGTAACGCCGTTTGCTCCTCTCTGATTGGAGGACAAGAAACAATCAAACCCGTTGTCAATTCGAAGCATTCTACATATAAACTTGCGGTGTCCAGAGCGAGGTCAAGTTTGAACATGGAAGAGCGCAAGGTTAGGTAAGTGATGTAAATTCTTCAGCTCTACTTTTTGGTCTGTGAGCATAGATTTTTTCCTTCGTTAGCGCTCACGCACCACGAACACAAAGGCTACAGCAAACGTTGTTCTGCCGACAACAACAAATTAAAAAAATAATAACAACGTCCCAAGCAAAGATTTCAGCATTCGGCACGATAAGAGAGCGCGCCGATTCACGCCGTCATTGTTAAGTAAAAAGTCTGTTCTTTTTTCTCAATATTAGCGACATACCTCCTATCCCGCATTGTAGCAGCCCTCAAGGTACGTATAACACAGCCAATAAACAACATGCAGGAGGATTTTTAGTTCTTCATCAATATTTCTGCTGTCACTTATTTATGTTTCATGGCAAATTCGATTGTGTTGTGGCACGATTTTAAACAACTCATATTTTATTTTGAATAGAAGTTTCCACTCCAATTCCTTGGGGAATTGGGTTTATGAGGAGAAGTGGCACACCATCTGAATCGTCAGAAGCCTCTGAGGCAGTGACCGAGGTCATAACCGATTCAGAAGATGACTACTACTTTCTTGAGGATGGTAAGTAAGGCCCCGTTCATACATAAACTTTGGCTCGCGTAACCGGATCAATTTAGTCACGGATTGCAACGTTGAGCACGCGCAAACGATGTCGACAGTTGACTATGCTGGGAGGATGACCCTCTTACCCGGGGACAACTTTTCTCCATATAAACGGGGTCCCGATGGCATAGCATAGAAATTCCGCACGAACAAAATTTTACCCCGAGTTGTAAAAGGGAAAAAAATTTCATCACTGTCTTTTCCTGTAACATTTGGTTGCAGAAAGTGCATTTCAACAAGCTTCTGGCAATGAGGAGATTGGGAGGGCGGAGGAAGTCGAGGATGTAGAAGATGTGATAGCATGGCAAGATGCAGAGTGGGAAGAAGAGTACGAGTACGAGGAAGAGGACGAGGACGAGGAAGAGGAAGAGGAAGAGGAAGAGGAAGAGGACGAGGAAGAGGACGAGGAAGAGGGAGAGGAAGAGGGAGAGGAAGAGGGAGAGGAAGAGGGAGAGGAAGAGGGAGAGAGGTTGCAGGGGCATCTGCCCAAGTGTTGCCGCGAGACTTGTGTGTCATTTGTTTGACAGAACCTCGAAATGCAAGTATCATACATGGGACAACAGGGCATCAAATATGCTGCATTGGATGTGCAGAAAAACTGAAAAACGACAAAAAGAGATGCCCTGTTTGTCGAAAAAAAATCAAAATGGTCATTAAAAACTTTTTCTAATCAAGTTATAATTTAAGCATACTGTAATTTTTGTCGGGTTCAATTTAAATTAAGCATAGAAGCCAGTCGCCTTTATCACACTATTCTTGGAAGAACCCACTACTTCAGTACCTAACTTTTCAGGGTTTATAAATTCAATCATAAATATATACATTAAAACGTACATTAATACCCTAAATCTAGAAAGTCAGTGAACATAAACTTAGAGAAAGTTATACAGTATATATGCATTGGTTACGATAAAAGAGTTGTCCAAAAAATACTTGGTTAACAAGACCATGAGCCAGATTGCTCTGTGGCATATGTATGCCTTAAGTGGCTAGACTATTTAAACATGTCACTCGAGTATGCTCATGCGTCCTAAACTTAAAGTTTAAAAATGAAATCTTCGGTGCGTTGTTAAAATCCGTACAATGATTTAAAATTGAGAGTTGTTTCTGAAGTGTCCTTAAACGTCAAAGCTTTGCAAATATCGAAAAAAACAAACTTAGAGATAGTTATACAGTATATATGCATTGGTTACGATAAAAGAGTTGTCCTAAAAATACTTGGTTAACAAGACCATGAGCCAGATTTCTCTGTGGCATATGTATGCCTTAAGTGGCTAGACTATTTATACATGTCACTTGAGTATGCTCATGCGTCCTAAACTTAAAGTTTAAAAATGAAATCTTGGTGCGTTGTTAAAATCCGTACAATGATTTAAAACGTCAAAGCTTTGCAAATATCAAAAAGCGAAATAATCCATTCCTTTTTCGAAATATATATAAAATGTGACAGCGTTCGGCTACTTTCCGTGACGGACCGGCTTGGGTGTCATGGTTTCCCTGATAGGCAGTAACCGTTCGCTCAAGAAGAAGTTTAAACTTAGATCGAACAGAGTGGAGTCGACAAGTTACTAATGGTGAATCAAAAGGAAAATCTACCTCACCTTCAGGCTTGAGAACAAATGTTACAATGCCGCGGAAAAGAGTTTGGCTTCTCACTGTTCAAATTTTAAATATTCTTTATATCTTAGCGCCTTGCTTTTTTTTTTAACCTAACCACTATTTGAGGTTTTCAATATGCTTTGTTTTTGTTTTGTTTTTTTGTTTTTGGCGGTTTTTATTTGTTTTTCTTCTTTTCGCCGCTTCCCTCTCTGTCCTGGAAGCGGGTACTGCGCTTTTCTCTTTGCTGGCTTGATCATTTTTACCTGTAAATGTAAATTGCAGGAACGGCACTAGTCATTCAGGCGTGCATGAGAATATTTCACACAATTGTTTATGTAATGAACATCCATTTAACGAAATTTAAAAATGAAAACAATTTAACTCCTTTTTTTTCAAAGGTTACCTCTAAATGTGTATATTATAGAGTTGATTTTACTATGATGGTGCTCTGGCTTATTATCTTGATACCTCCTATGCATCTTTACTAATTATGCTTCATATTCTCGTTCTCGTTGTTGGTAGGTACTTTCGTGGCATAGCTATTTTAGACCGACCAAATCCAAGATCACAACTTCAGTGTAAAGAAAGTACAACTTACTGGTTGTTGGTTCTCCTTTTTAGCCATAAGTCGAAGCAGCGTTTCATTCCTCTCCTGATATTCCAGGTCGTCATCTTGTTGCTCTGGGTCTGGCATAACATAAGTGAAGTTTAATAGGTCAAACGTCTGCCCAGCTTTTCGGTAATCGTCCTCACTCAATGATTCCCACAGTTTTACATGCTCTTCTTCCTTTTCAATTCTTTTCTCCCACCAGTCACGCTCATTCGCAGACATCCTCACTTTTAATTTTTCAATTGAGTCCCTCATCGTTTTCACACTGGGACACTTCTTGAGGTCGGGTTTTAAAATAGCTGGTTTACCAGGAGGAACTTCGCTTAGGACAATAAAAGGTCCCTCTTTGGGGTACCACTCTTTCCTGCTCGCTTTTGCCCAGGGTCTATAGGTCATCTCCACGTCTCTGTTTTCATTTAATTTAAAGCGGAAGGCATGTGGATGACTGTGGTGTTGAAATTTGGCGGTGTATTCCCGCAACCAGGTCTTCACGTCGTATATGTTTTCAACTGAACAGGTAACTGGCGTTGGACTGTATGCCTTTTGTATCACCCCGAGAAGATCAGTCAGAGTTACTGCATCGGTTTTCGCCAATGCCACGGAAATTCTACTGAACATCTGAAAGAATAAGCAAGAGAATATATAACAGCAATAAGGGGAAAGTGGTTTCCACATCATAAAGCTAAACTTTATTGTCGCAAGTTCTCATTGCCAAGATGTGGTTTATATAGATTGTACCACCTTTGGTATATCATGGCAACAACTAGACTTACCTGGTCTATGTCTTCATGGGTGTGTCCAACTAGTAGATATGACAATCTCACCTGAAAAAAAAAAAGCCTGGAAGTTTTCATTTATAGAAGTAAAACATCAGTGTGTTTAATGATACAACGCTGAAATATCTGTTTTTTAACACTCAACAAAAGTAAGAGTAAACACATGATTGGCGGACCCGTCCTTGATACATGTAGGTTTCAATCCAAAGTTACTGTCTGATGCTCACTAAGAAGTTTTCAGCACGAACTTAGTACACGAAATTCGTTTTGTCTTGCACTCAATCTAGGAAACCGCCCGTGCTTCCATTAATTTAGTTGATTCGTTGCCGGGAGGTCACCTTATAATTATGAAGTTTGGTTGTATCGTTGGTGGCCGGCTCGTTCTTTCTTTGGGTTCTGTCAAGTGATTCAGTATACCCAACGTCATTTTACTATCGTCAACTAACCTTTCTAAAAACACCAGCTTTCACAAGTAAAGCGCAAAACCCCAGTATATGGATATTTTTGCAGTCGCGGTAACAATTGTCCAGTTGCAGGTAGAGATTAGGTGGTAATAGTCGTTTCTGTTTTCAAAATCAAAAAGAAGCAAAGTAAGCCATTATGTAGATATTTCTATGCTTGAAAGTAACTTTCCAGTGGTACCTCTTTACACTATTTAAATAGAACCTAGGGACCAAAATTTTTTCACCCATTTTCCCCTATTTATTCATCTTATTTAAATGCTCTCTGTCGTCACTTCAAAATATAATGACTGGGTTCCGGTGTGCACCATCGCCGACACTTTGGCGAGAAATTATTCCATTTTTCTTGCGCTTGCGTTATCTCTCACACCAAAAGTACAGTAAAGTACTATTGAGAAAAGGAATGGTCCTCTTACCGTGTTTACAAGATGACGGAAGCTTGAAATCAAGCAATTTATCGTCGGGTTTGCGTCCTGGGGCCACCGCAAGAAGTCAAGAAAACACCATGCTAGCTTGTGTCCATGTGAGAGGACCCCCGTCAGATGGGTTTTCATAAACCCGTCACATTCTCCTTCAAGCTGAGTCAAGAGTAATCAGTCAGATGGCTGGAAGTGCACTTATGACATTGACATAGATAGAAACAATTTGAGCGCCGTTTCATTTGGAAAAAGAAATACGCGAGTGTCCTGAGTCTCACCTTCGACTTTTGTATCCAGTGAGGTAGATGAGTTTTACTCTGGTCCATGCCGTCGATAATAAAGGAGAGGTACTTATCGGGACGCTGTTCTGCCTTTTTTTGGTGCTTATAATACTTCTTGCGCTCCCCACTGTATCATTTAAAGAGGGAAAGTGATATCTCGTTAATTTTGTCAAAAATGTCGTACGTTTGTGATCGATTGTTTATTTGCCTCGCTTTTCTCAGAGTGAAAGCATTTATCAAAGAGTGCATAACTTATGGATGAAGGAAGCGGCTCCTGACTGCCTATGGGCATAACTGACGCTTTAAGTCCCATATATGTATCAGTACTTCAGTCAAAAATAAAACAAGATAAAATTGCTGTTGCACTGCTTGTTTTAACAAGAAACTGAGAACAACTTACGCCTGCTGTTCCATGTGGAGCTGTTTTTTTTGTGTCCAGCTCATTCTTTTCTCCTTGTTGCGTGTGGCTCTGATGTGTTCGTTTATAAGAAGACAAACTCCGCATTTTGTAAAACGGTTTCTCTACAAAAAAGCAAACGGCAAATACTGGAGAGTTTAGGACTTAACATGTGGAGAACTCAGCTTATCACTTGTGTGTGAGACACTCGAATAAAAAATACACGGAAACTCATTTGGTTACGGTTCTGACAAAAAAAGCTCTAATTATTACCTTCGGAATCGTCACTTCAGGAAAAACACGTTTCCACATGCGTCTAAACTGTGAAATCTCAAGGGGTTTGCCGGGTCGATTTGTTGCTCCCTCTCTATACATTTCATACACTTTCTGGACGGTGAGGCAGGCAGGGAGTTCCTTGCGGTTAACATCCGGCATTACGTTTGCGAGGGAGCTGACAAGATCCGAAAACCACAGTTCTGCCTCCATAGACCGTTTCGTTGTCAGAAGCATTCCAGTACGAGCGTGGATGGGGCTGTTCAACCCTCGCCTTTCTTTGGCAGTCTTCCACATGTGAAATCTGTAAGAAAATGTTGTTTCCGTTATTTTTGCCACTACTGGTACTATATTCCTTTAAAATAAAAATAATAATTTTGGAAATCGGTTAATGAAAGTGGTACTCTTGAAGGTGAAGGCAGGGTAAATAGCACACGAACCACTGGGGCCCACACGGCCGGAACTGATGTTCTTTTCTACAGCATGAAGCAACTACTCCCCCCTGGACGGCATGCCAGTCCATCGCAAGGTTACCGCCTGTAGTATGTAGCCGGTACTGGCTTATACACCTGGGTGGAAAAACAATATCTCGTCTCGGGAAACAAAGCGATGAAAGGGACGGATATCCAACTGACAACGTTAAGATATGAAGTGCAAAGAGCTAACCACAAAATAAACACACCTCCACTATGGGACGTTATCAACCAACCTCTGTAGACACCAACAACAATACAGAAATGTATGACTTCTGGTGGACGAACAAAAGAAGCTAATGAGAGGGCTTTCGTTTTCGTCCACCAAAATGGCGGCGATGACTTCACGTGAAAACCTCCTATTATTTCCTTACCTTCCATAAGACAATCCATGACACAGGATCCACGCTTTTTGGCATACCTCCCTTTGCTCATTTACGACGTAAGATAGCCGGCTCCTGCCATTTGTTATTTTCCGTGCAAAAGAGAAGAAATGTAAGAGCCACTGTCCTTGTTCCTCTCTGTCTTTCTCCCAAAATTCAGTCCTCGCCTCTACTATGTCTTTCAATGTTAATGTGTTTTTTAAACAGTTGTCTTTACAACATTTTGTATTTTTCGTTTTACGTATGTTTTCCGCTGACAGCATTTCCTTTTTTCTTGACAGTTTGGTGGTCTGTTTCGCAGCACAGGACTTGTTGGTTGCATTTTCAAATAAGACGATTTCCTGCAGGAAAAAGTGAGAATTTCACAACCCTGCGCAGGACAATATGCGTCGTCCTACATAATAAGCTGTGTAAACAATGTTAATCCTACCCGATGATCGCCATCGAAGCTATTGTCCACGGCTGAACGTAGTGGGTCAATCTCTTCACACTGGGTGCCAGCGTCCTTTAAGAAAAATTCATAATATCAAGAAAACATCTTCGTTTTTGCAAGATTGGTCCAAGAATTGTTGATGTTTGACTGGTCAGGATTAAATACTATTTCTTTGGTATTTTTACTTCAAGGTACCTTTGATTATAACATGATACATTACTATGAGACGTAGCAGCTACCGAACTAAGCATTTTCAGCTTCGGTTTAGGCCCAACCTTTAATGGCGTGATGTTAAAAATAGCACGTTGCCATTAACCCTAACCCTCTAGAACAGTTGGAGATGATTGGAAAGTTCTTATTTCTTACAGAGCTGAAAGATTTTATAAACCTTACATCTATTTACCTCCCAACCAAATTGGTGTTCTTCCCAGGTTTCATGGTCACTACCGTCGCTTGAAAATTCTTCAAAATCATACGATGCACAGTTGCACGCCCCACCACAAGGACATGGACTTACGGACTCCTTCCTTGAAAAATGTGGTCTCTAAGAGTCAAATATGGCTAATTAACAGTTGTCTTCAATAAGATCCAGAAATAAAGAGTTGAATGTTTTTAATTCCAAAGTTGTTATGATGCGTTACAATGATCACGTACCTTCTTGCCTCCTCCTCTCAGTCTCAAAACGGACGGTCTTGACGCCTTTTGTTCCTCCTCCAAAGGGGAATATTCCTTTAAAACCAACAATAACAAAAAACAAAGCGCACTTTGTTATGGAGCGTTGTTGCAGACCAGTTCAGATAAAATGTCACGAAACTGAATAAGTAATTCGATGTTCCACGTTAATAAATGGATTTGATTATCATTCAGTGATTAAAACGAAAGCCGACATTGATGCCATATTAGATTAGAATTGTTTGTACTTACCTTCTTTTCTTGATAGAGTCCACGAAATGCAATATCAGTGAGAACTACCCGGTTTTCCAACACCTCTTTTGTTTGGGATAGCGGGAAAACGTTTTCAGCGTAGGTTGACAACTCGCCATTTAGATAAGAGATCAAAGAATATCGTGCAATGTCCATGTCCAAAAGATGAAACAAGAAACATGGTGGGCGAGGAGGCCTCTTATCCTTGTCGTTGTCGCCGTTTTCGTCATTTCCATTCCCTCCATTCCCGCCAATGATATCAATGCTTGAGCCTGCGAAAGCTGCTAAAGGAGTGATAATGGGTAAAACCATGCTGCGGACGACGATGTGTTCCAAGTTTCTATTAACAGTCTCATGCCATCGGCCGTTTGGTAAGAGACATATGACAGCCATTGAAAAGAACAACACAAGAAGGAAATTCGCGAAAAACCTTTCACAATGGGACATGATGGCTCACACAGTACCAGCGCCGACGAATATTACCCACAAATTCTCACTTTTTAGCGCCAGCTTTATTTTAGATATTCGAATTTGGCGCCTTGTCGTCACGTAATTAACAAACGCCGTTTTTTCATTTGACTACACGCGGAATATTCCGCTTTGGGACAAATTGCCAACGCTTCTTTCGACAATGGCTAATATACATTATCATAGTTATTGGAAATTGCCAAAACAATAGTTACCGGTACCGTGCCTTGAATAATTTTCCCCTTAAATCGCTCTCTAAGCTTGATCACTTAACTGTGAGTTACCCGGGGGTCTCAGTTTTAGTGTCGCGAAGAAAATATCTTTACTATGATTAATCACGAGAGTATTTTCCTCTGAAAGGAATGAAAATTTTGCGCCGGCTCAAATATTATTCAGCTGTGCTCGCGCGTTGGCGTTTCTTTTAGTAATAATCTACACACAGATCAAATGACAGCTGGGAAGTGAATATATCGCCTGTGAAAAGGGTGTGCTCGATCGTGGTATCTGTCATGAACATGTCCACAACTTCGGTAAAAAATACGCCTCATTTACGTCGGAACGGTTGCAGTACGAGCTATAGGCGCAATTTCACCCCGTTAAATGTTGGAAAAGGGTAGCCTCAAGTTGCAATGAAACTTTCGCGGGTCTCAAGGTGTATAATGAGACAAATTTGGCATAAATTCTTAAAATGCACCATTAATTAAACATAATATTCTTCACGATAACAAGCAGTAGCATCTTAGTAATTCTTGTTTATTTGTTTAGTGTGCAGTTTCTTTAATATCGAAGTGTGATTTAAACGTTTGACTTTCAGATTAATGCATTATACTCGGCGCGGTTTTCGATACATTGACCTTTACGAGACCTTTCTTGGTAAAATGACACTAGCGTATTTTAAGGATATAGAAACACCGGTTTCCGCTATTGAGGAAAACTCCGATCCCAAGCAAAATCCCATGCAATTCAGTGTGTGTATATTATTAAGTGTGCTTATAGTTCTCTTATACGTACTACAGTCAAAACTGACCTATTTTGTCCTCTTTAGTTTCACTGTGTAACATTTGACCCGAAAGTAAACCTCTCGACTGTCTTAACCGTTGAAAGTGTCTTCTCTGATGTCAAGTTGCTACTGACACGGGAAAAGATGTTATTCAACGGTGGGACCTTTGTCGTGAATAATCAAGATATATATATTTTTTGTTAAAAATAAAGAACAGCTTCAATGCCTTCTTGAAAGTAAAAAGCTACACGTAAGAACCAACTCAATCTGGCGAGGTGATTCGAAACAACAAATAACGTTAAAAACAAGTGGAAAGCGAGAGTTGATTAATTTCAAATTTTAATAAGGGGTGGTAGATCAACGAATTTGTTCACTCAATCAACTTTCTTATACTCGACTTCATGAAAGAAAACTTTCCAAAAGAAACTAAAATTACGGCATTCTCACATTTGCGCGGAAACTTTTAGCAAGTACATTTCCTGTCGCCTTTTGGGCGCAGGCGAGGGCCCCAGCCAACGACATTTCATTCTTCGCTGAGTTCATCTTCTCAGTCTGCACGTAGAGGAAATTTCCCATCATTGCGGAATTGCAAGCTATTCCCGCACTAAAGACCTCCAAGACTCTAATGACCCTTAAAACTCCCAGGGTTTATTTATCCGACTAGCCATTAAAACGTGCATTGGATGACTGTTGTTTTAGCGATAACACAGAAATTTGATCAAAACTACTGTTCGAATTAATCGTTTTGGGGATCGGTAACAGTCGGTAATGAAAACTGTTTATGCGGTGTTTGATCACAAGGTACTGCATCTCTACATTTTTTTTAATACCAGGCCATTCAAGATCCATGATCAAAGCATTCACAAAACGTTTTGCAGCGCTCATGTTCTGGCACAATTTCACGGAAATTCGTCAACTCTACGTAATCTTTTCGAGGGTTGAAAGCGGGGGTTTGGAAGCTGAAGTAGTTTCCTGATCAGGGATTGACTATTGTAATAAAACGCCTGAAGGATCGATATCTCAAATAGTGGTTCACACTGTGCTTGACACAGAAAAGGTTAATTTCTCCTCCGTTTACGATATTCCGTGTGGAAGACAACAGTTGTGGTAATTAAGATGGCAGGGTTTTACACCGCGCCGTTTCAGAAGATTGCCCCTAAAACCGCTGAAAGCTCAAAAGAGTCAAATACCCCACTGGACAGTTTTATGGATGTTGCCAAATGTTTACGAGCAATGATTTTCAATTTCATGAGGAAACAACCGGAATCATGTGAAGTCTTTAAAAAGGGCGAAGACGAAGAACTTGACAAACAATTGGATGATTACCTGACATATCGTAAAAACAAGACCAGAAACAAGGTACGTAAAAGCAATGTCTTTGTTCTCTATTTTTTCTCAACTGAAGTTTTCATTTTCGCCATTCATTCCAGTATTTGCCGAGTCTTTTTTCTAAACAAAATAGGACTACCGAAAGGAAAGTTATGTGGCACGCTTCTCAACCGAATGTTGGGCGACGTTATTACGGATAGAACAGAAGAGACCAGTTAATAGCTACTTCTTTCAATGGCTAAGAGCAAAGTCGACAGAGAAAGAAATATTGCACAATCTGGAGGCCTTAGAAAAGGGAGATGTAAAATTAACGCAGCTAAACATCAAAGGAAAAGTAAGTTCAAAATGTTTTGGTCGCCAAGCCATGTTCACCTGGTTTTCAAGTGTATTACCATACTATTTTTAGGAATCTGTTGGTTCTGCTGGCTCCTCAGTAACGAATAAGGAGACGTGGGAAAACCTGCAACATGAACTTGTAAGTTTGGCAAATGGTATTCACTTTTAGGAAAGTTATCAAAGTTACCATTGTGGCTCATCTAATAAATTGTTGTAGGTTGTCCAAATTCAGGATCTCCAAAGTCAGCTTAAGTCCGAAAGAAACAGTCACAACTTGGTAAGTTAGATAATAAGAATATTGAGGAAAATTAGCTCTCTTTTTTAACTTAAATATCTCCGTTCCATATTTTGAATTTCTTATTTTGACAGGTTAAAACGTCCGAATCCAAATTACTTAAGACTATCGAGGGACTAAAAAACGAATTGAAAGATGAGAGAAAGACAACATCAAAGCTACGTGATGAGCTGAAACAGGTAATCCTATTATTGTGTGGGTGTCGTACCCTTTTTCACTTTTATTTTAAATTAACGATCAAATGTTTTGGCGTTTGATGTCTCAGACCTTGGCCGAAAACCAGTTACTCAAAACTAAGTTGGAAGAGTGCGCGAGAAATAATGAGCGACAACAGATGTCTTTGAACGAGGTAATTCATCGTATAGGTAAATTTGTTATTGCATGTAATAATGTCTTTAAAAACTTCACTAAATTTTAATTGTTAATTTCTCTTTCTTCGACAACTATAGAAAAACGTTCACACTTTAGAACTATTAATTCATGCTTTTCATTTACTTTAATAATAATAATAAATAACACTTCTATAGCGCTAAAACTATAAAATATTCTAAAGCGCTTTACATAACAAAAATCCTATTCTGACTGAAAAAGAAAACGACATAGAAAATTACTGATAATAAGCAAGTTTAAGCCCAATTAAAGTATCCCGAAGTGAGACACAACAAGCGAAGACATTTTTATCTGGCCAATATGTTCACATGCAATATTTATTTTAATTAAACTCCGTTAGGAAACAGAGAGGCTCAGATCGGAGATACAGATTTTGAAGAGAACTCGTGTTGAGCAATACATTAAGCCAGACTCAGAGGTATGGTCACTCTTGCTTTCCCAATCTTTCCGAGTAATGCACCGGTATTGCATAGGTCTTACCTTCAAATCTATACATCAAGCTCCGCTCATTACACTATTGATCACGTGGTACCTTGTCATCATGAACTAATTGCGTTGCCCTTTCACGTTTTTTCGCGTCCTGGATATGCATGTAACCAATCTCCTTGCCACCAAATAAATGTCACTGATTAGATTTCTTCGCAACTAGGACGCGGATTCCACCAGCTTCCGCCAGCCAAACGACGACTATGGCGAGAGTATCAAAGATATGGCAAGTGATGATATATTCTAATACGCAATTACAGAAAAGTGGAATCATTAAAAGTTGTTTTTTATCAATTAAAAAATGCAAAACTGACGAAATTTCTTTTAAAAAATACTAGGACGGCACGCCTACTAAATCGAGAAGGGCTTCTGTAAAAATGAAAGTCGTCGGAAAGTCGACAACAATGTCTAGGAGTTCTGAGGTAATCAGGAGTTCCCTGCTCTCAATTTCTCTGTTATTTTTGTTCGATAATGCGAGAAGCTCAAATAATGGCTTTGCCTGTTTAAAGTGTTATGCCTATTTAGGAAAGAGTTTGACCTTTTTTTTTTCGTTTTCTTGTTTAAATTTAATAGGTGAGGGAGGGCGTTAGTCTACTGAAGGAGCAAATGACCTTCACAGATCCTGCTGCAAATACGAATGATGTAGAGGACAACTATCAGGTAAATGTAGGGATGTTTGTGCCTACAGTTATTTACATCTATACTGTAGTGATATGATAGCCATATCGTGGATTTAATCAGGTAAATTAACCTGTATTTATCAAACTTATAAGCATCAGATTTTGTTCGCGACAGTTACCGGAACCTGACGAGGAGAGCAACCTAACGGCAGCCAACAGAGAGAAAAAAGGACAAGGGAAATCCTCGCTGATGGTAAGCCGGGTCTTCAGCATTAACTAGTGGTCATAATTAGTGTTGTTTGGGATACATTACTGGAAAACCCACCAATTTAAGTAGCAAACATTGAGAGATTAATTTTAGTGAGGTGCAAGTTTACCCTTCTGCCGTGAAAAATCGTTCATTTTCAATCAAAGGTCAAAGATGACCACAGCGTGACTATGACTTCGACCGGTGATGATGCTGAAGAAATTTGCGAGGTGAGTTTTAACAGGGATACCATACACAAAAGATTGTAAAGATTGTCATTTTGCAAGGAAAGCTTTTAAAAGACATTAAATTTTATTAATTGTAGTTTCCGGCAGAAAATAAACCCGGGAGCTACGCGCCATTTGTAGAAGAAAGCCCGAGGCAAGGGGAAACAAGAAAAAAAAGAACTTACAAGCATCTGGTAATGTTTCTTATGTTTTGCTATTTTACTTGCCTCTTGGTCGACTTCTAGACGATAAATTATAATATTTTGGTTTATCTTTTAATATTCGTTATTTAAGGATGCCGGGATACACCATAAAACGCAGATGTCTGAGGCTAAGCGTTCTAAGGTTAGCGCATTAATAATTGACCAAAAAGAGAGATTTTTAGTACACCAGGCTTGCCTTTTTTTTAAAGTTCATGAATGTATTTTGTAAATTCAGCAAATTCGGAAAATCTCTGCGGACAGTTCTGGGGACACTTCGACAAAGCAGCAAGCAGGAGCCAAGGTAAAATCTCGCCTTTTTTATCCTGAATAAGTTATGCAACACACAGAAGCAACGCTTCATAACGAAAGCCGCAACTCAGTTCTTGATTGTAGGACTAAAGAGAAGATAATATCTTTAATCATGCCACATAACTTAGGAAGACTTATTCAATTCCTCTTTGAATAGGTCACTTCGGATGAAGAATGGATAGCTGTTTGCTATGGGTCCGATTTGAAGTACTTCGCCCGTGTCTTAAAAGAGACCACTGAAGTATTAACAGTAAAGTTTCTGGAAAGGAAAGCAGATGGCTGCTATGAGATAAAGAAAGCAGAAGAAGAGGTGGAAAAGATCTTGGTTTTCATGAGAAATGTGCCGGTTACTTGGGTAGGACCCGACCGGTACATCATCCAAGATTTAAACAACATTACAAAGAAAAATAGGGAGCATTGGAAAATGATGCACACGAAAGAGAAGGTATCTCTAAAATGACCCCTTTTTTCTCCTTAAAATAACTTCTAACACAGAATCGTTTGCCGGTCTTGTCGTCGGGCATGTAGCGAATGGCTGACTTCCGGCTTCAGTCTGATGTTGCGACAGCACTACTTTTGTGCGTTGACCATATTTTTCACGAGTTTGCACTCGCCAATAAATGTCAGTGCGATAATTGATATTAGGTGCTCTTAATTGCATCAGTGGAAATACTTGGACCTGAAAGAGGCAACAACTTGAATTAACTGTGGATACGTATTCCGGTGAAATGGTACTTGCTACTCAAGTTTTAACTTTATCAATTCTCAGGTGGATGACTTCTGGGACTTAACTAAGCATCCAGATTTAGAGGAGGTGGTTGGAGTTTCGCATTCCGGAGAGCATTTGACCATCCGAGACATTAAAACAATCCAACCAGGGATGCCAGAAGTGGACAAAATGAAAATGCGCCAGCATTCTAAAGCTTTCAAGGAGGGCTGGCTGAACGACACTGTAAGGATCTTATTATATAATAGAGAGCTTTAGTTAGCATCCCGCCCTGGACATTAGAGGAAAATGTCAGGGATCTATAAAACGAACTACTACGCCCACGAGACCAAACTTTTATATTAATATTCCGCTTATTCGATCACACGTCATAAACGCAAGCTTGAAAACGCTAGCTGAAACTGCCAAAAAAAACGTGAGTATCATAAATCAAATATTACTATAGTGTAGAATGTCAGGCATGTCCTCGCCCTAATCTCGAGGATCACACGAGAGGAAAGTCTGAATTCACAGAGTCGTAATTTGCGAAAATCGAAGGTAACATTCAATTGGTGTCTACATCTTCCGGAATCATTTACTGTGTTAATAAGTAACAACCACCCAATGTATGCGTTTTTGAAGGGCAAGAAAGTGATAGCAGCGAATTCCTACATGATGGAGGCGTTACAAAGAGGGGCAACGGAATTCAACAGTGTGAAAAAATGGGTGGCAAAGGTAAGTGGAACTTCCAACGATTGGCATAGAAAGCGAAAAACTATCACCTACGAACATTTTCTGGTTAATTCCATGGAAAATGAGAATGAATACTACCCTTCTATGAATAATGGAATGAGTTTACCAAAGGACTCACGTTGATTTCGTAATAATTAAAAAAATAAAATAAAATAAATTAATAATAATAATAATGATAATAATAATAATAATAATAATAATAATAATAATAATAAATAAGGAAAATAATAATAATAATAAATAAGGAAAATCTTCCTATCGTGGAAAGTACCCCCCAGAATTAGGGTATGGAAGAAAACTTAAGTTCCAGATTTAAAATATAAGCCGGGGTCATAACTTCGCTTCGAAAAAAAGGGCACTGGAAAGCATCCCATTTGCGATAAATTTGCCGTTTCAACGTTAAGTAGCCTCATCGACTTGTCAATCAAATATCTTAATTGGGCAGTCTAAACTTGGTGGTGAAGCCTCTAACGAAACGGAAAGGGTCAACCAACGGAAAAAACGAGAAACATGACCAGCAAAGATGTTTGTAAAGAAATAGTACATGTAACCTTTTTTCTTGTAACTGTAGGAAAAAATTTTCCAACAAGAAATCATCCTTGTGCCAGTGAATGCAAATGGTCATTGGACGTTAGGGGTATGGTAAAGTAATATGTAGCTAAGAATTACTGAGTTCTATATATATCCTTGCTGTTAAGATTCTACTAACAAAATGTAGCGTGACCTCGCATGCCAAGCCTATACAGCTAAAAGTTACTGAAGTCTTAAAAATTGTTTCGCAGGTCATTAACTTCCATGAAAAAAGTTGGCAACATTATGACAGCAACTTTGACAGTGCAACAGGGGGAACTTCTGCGAAGGGAGAACTTTTTTTTACTTGTATCCGGTAATCAATTGTTGGCTGTTTTTGTTTTATTGCATTTAATTTAGAATTACAGTACAAGCCGATATCATACTTTATACTTTTTTGCAGAAAATTACTTCAAATAAACAAAGTGAACACATCGGATTGGAGAAAATCATCACAAATATCACCACAGCAGGCCGACGACCGAAGTTGTGGAGTTTACGTAATCAAAGTAAGCCAAGACGGTGGTATCACAGCTAACTATCATCATTTTATCATGTTTCTTGTCCAATGATTAATTCACTCGTGGTTGCTCAGACTTCTATAATTTAATGCACCGACATCGCAGTATGCAAAAAATTTACCATTACATTTTTTTTTGTAATCATAGATCGCTGAATGCATTTGTAGTGGAACGAAGCTGTCTCTTAAACCGGTAAATGTTAGGCAATTATAACCCCCTACTTATGCTGTCTCTTTTTAAGCCTATTGTGAAATCCTCTCTCTCTCTCTCCAACTGGCATCACAGTAAGCAGAGTTGTTAATTACGTCCTCAATAATTGTTCACTGCCGATCCTTTTGCTAATACTGATGTCAATTTCCCTTTGCAGGAAGAGGTGACACCTTTTCGTTACGAAATTGCCATCAACCTTCTCAAAAAACGACAGTGAACAGAGAAGGATTGTGGATGAGCGACTTTTTTGGGGGAACAGCAACGTTCGCTGCGGAAAGTTACGATTGAGTGCTCGCCGTATTTAAATCCAAATTGAAAAAAATGGATAACTAAATCAAATTATTAAATGATTAAATCACAAAAAACAGGTTGAAATTTTCCTTTAAAGCAATTGATGGTACATTGCCTCGAAAGGTCGCGTTGAAGCTTTACGTGGGTCATTCAGAATATTATGCGGTGTAGATAACAGGCGCTATTCATATTTGAACGCGTTTGGGACAAACCGTTCACAAAGTTACTCCGCGCTGGATCTAACTGCGTAGCAAGTGAGCAGTCAATTGTTTTCTTACTTTTTTTTTCATTTTCAGCAGATCCAAAAAATAAAAGCAACAAACAATCGAACAATACCTACACTGTTGAAGTGTTTTACTGTAGAAATGCATCAAATTCACCTTGATACAAAATTTTAAAATATCTACAATTAAAAAACGCTATGTGTAAACGGCCCTGTAGAGTCCACACTCCTTCATTAATTCCCTTTGACCTAACGCCTGAGAGGTTTGTGTTTTCCTCTAGCTATTTCACGCGTGTTCTAATCTATCGCAATTCTCATTGGTTCTTCCCTGTTCAACCTTGAGCGAAAAGCTACTTCTTACCGGCTAAAACCTCGTAAAAAGCATCAGGACACTGGTAACGTCCATCATGGAAAGTACCCGAATGTTTTTGCATTTTGTATCTCCCAGAAAACTACTTCAATTGTCTAGGAAGGAAACACCAAACACTGATTGAATTTATCACATAATAATGTCAGGACTGACGTAACCTTACAATAATTTCGACCTGATTTATGGCATTTCTCACGAATTACTACTGGCTTGTAATTTGAAAGCTCAGAAGATACCGCGGCATTGGACAACACTCAGAGGTAGCACTTCTAATGCCAACAGAATATAAAGCTCAAATTTTGCGCTCTGCCTCGACGAAATCAAATGGCGATCCTTTGTTTCTACTCCGCGGAAACCGTTGTAAAAAGCATCTCTAGAAAGTTTAAAAATTCCTTTTGTTTCCTTCGCGTTCGTGTCGCTTAATTTTCCAACAGAACTTGCCAATTTATATGTATCCTCAATTAAACAACAAAAAAGTATCATGTTACATGTTACAGGTCACGGCAACTAAACTGTACAACGCGTTATTAAATTTTGACAAGTGTTTTTTCCACTGCAGGAATTCCCTTCTACGTTAACTATGAAATAGAAAATAAATACTTGGGGAAAAAACAATATTGCCACTATAGTTTTCTCACAGTTTCCCTTGGCGCCAAACCACGAACCAATTTCCGCAGCGGAATATTCCGCGGAAACACGAATTGCACACAGACGCATGTCGATTTCACTTACACCACAAATCATCTGGCGTCATCAGATTAAGTAAGATCATCCGAGTTGCTCTGAAAGAGCATGGGGTTACGCGCGTTCTCCAAGGCGGACGACTATTGCCGTGGAAAGCTTCGATTAATTAAACCTTGTATGGATTTGTTCGGCAGACTTAGAGAACCGGTTTTTGTCGGTTGCCGTAATGAGAAATTTACTGACACACTAGATCTCTGGCAAATTGTGGAATACAGGCGTGGGGCGCCAAAGGAGCCAATATGGGAATGAAGGCGGGAAAAGTGTGACAAGAAAAGCTCCTATTCAGTCGCGTTTAGAGCGTGAAAAAAAAATATATATATATATTCCGCGTCGCCAGTATAAGAACACAAGTTGACAAAAGGGAGAGAGACATGTGACGTGGAGCAGTGATGAACACAACAACGGGTGAGGACACAGTTTCGTTGCCGGATTATCTATGGTACGGTAAGCTTATTTTAAGTAACGCGGACTAATTAAATATTACGCCTGCTTGAAATGAAATGGTTTTGCACCGTTGTATCGGCCTAAAACATCAAATAGCAAAAAAAAGGGGTATTTGTCCATCATAAAGCTAAAGCCACTTTATTAAGGAAAGTAATTCTTTTTATACGAAGGGGCTGAGTGGATCGCATTGCTTGTAACTTTGAACGTGACTCGGTTAGCCGATGTAAAAGTGGATAAAAGTTGAGTTGCTGAAGTTGCCCAACTTCAAGACTTTATTTTATACATGACCTCTGGCTTCCAAACGTATTCAGCGGAAATGACTCGGTTAATGTCAATTAACATTCCATTGAAATACCACGTCCTAATTGGCTAAACTGCGGGATGTATCGGCGATCTCTTATGCCGAGCCGAATGATAAGGTCTCACAAGCAAAGCTTCTCACTAGACTAAGTATTTCTTTCGTTCCTAGCAGCGAATTTTATTTTAAGTAAATTCGTGCAGCCGGTGTGCGAAATTTTATGCTTCCCGGAGTTCTGAACATCATGACGTGAACGAAACGCCGAAGATGGCTTTGAAATATGAAGAGCTGAGAATTATTGTGAAACAATTATTTGATAACGTTTTGAAAAAAATACGAGAACACCGCCAAATAGTATTTTATAGCAATTCAACTTTGTTGTTGCTAGCCTGATTGGCTGAAATACGGAATGTTCCGATAATTACAGATATCGTGTTGCGAATTGACCATATCGTTAGTTTTAGATGTTATTAACAGTTATTTATGTTTAAGGAATGCGCATATTTGAATATAGCAAGGTTTGTCAATGTAACTTCAGATAAAATTTAAACTGCTGCAGTGCCCAAGTTCAAAACCTTTCTCGCAAGACAATATTGCAAACGACCTCTGGCCTACAACGCAACGTATCGGAAATGACCCAGGAAGCGTCAATCGACATCAGATTAAAGCATCTTGTTAGGATTGGCTCAATTGCGGAATATACTGGTGGTCAAAAGTCAAAACTCCGAATGACAAGATTTTGGAAATGAAGCAGTTCACTGAATACAAGTTCAAATCTCTCTTACGTTGATGACACCCGATTTTAGGCAAAGTCGTGCGACCGGCGTGTTGAATACGGTGTTGGAGTGTGCAAAACACTGAGGATGTCTTCGAAACACGAAGTGTTGGGAATTATATGATAACAATTTAAACAAAGTAAATGAGGACACTGCAAAGAAGTCTTCTCAAACGTTAAAAAAGACTTCAGTTAAGCTTGTACGTGTCGTTCTCAATGACCCCTGTTAAAGGTGCTAATTGATAAGGATTACAGTAACTAGACCTGATTGGCTAAAATGCGGAATGTTCTGCTGGTTAAAGATATCATGTTGCTATTTTACCTTCTGATTGGTTAAGATGCGGGATTATTCCGCCACTGAAACCGTAATTAAAATAGGGTCTTCTTATTGGATAAGAAGCAGAATATACCGTGAAAAACAAGCACTAAAAAAAGTTCAAATTTAAATGGAGAAGTACAAATTTAAATGGAGAGGTGTTTTTGATAGCTTCGATCTTACTCTCCAAATGGCAGTCACCTTTCAAATGGAATTTATTTATCCCCCGTGAGCTTAGGGGATGAACAGGCACTGTCTTCTCACCATGTGTCTGTCGATTCCATATCTACATGTATTAAAGTCTTTGCATTGGTCAGTGAAAGGCAGTGCACAATTAATTGCACCAATCTGTACTTGTTCAGAATATTTTGCTTCACCTTCGAAGAAAGCCATTTCTTTAATTCTTCCATTTCTTGCTTCTAAATGCAGTGGAAGGTGCTCAAACACTTTAAGTATAAAAGCGACATACAGCAATGGCGACGCACAACCTTGGGAACAGGAAGTCACAGCTTCCTAAGCTGTGTTGTGATCATCCATCCTGATTGGCTTATTAGATCGAACTTCCGGTTACGCAGGAGTGACACATTTGCATAAAGAACCTCACCAAAACTCGTGGATATATCCACGAGTAAAACCCGTTGGAGGTTATTGCCAGTCCCAACAGGGCTAATATCTTCTATGAAAAAGTTTTCTGTGAAGGTGAAGATATTGACTTTTTTTGTGGAAACTTTGAAACCAACTGCAGTCAAATTGAAGGGAAAAAAGTAGACTATCCCCTAACTATTTTTTATCTACCTCTTAAATGCTGTGGATTTGCATTTAAATTCTTAGAAAAACAGTTGGGCCATGACCAATACTACCCATCCACTTCAGAAGCCTTACCAGAAAACAGACTCTTTGCTCAATACCATGCTACACAAACACGGGCAATGAAAGACCAAATCTTAACAGAATTGGCCTCACCTTATTCCAAAGTGCGTGTTATTTTTGCCACTGTTGCTATGGGAATGGGGGTGGATATCTCATCCATACGCTTTGTTACTTATGTTGGCCCACCACGATCTATTCTCGAATACATGCAAGAAACAGGAAGAGCAGGTCGTGATGGCAAACCATCCACTGTGATTCTCTGTTACAACAACAAAGACATTGCAGCAATCAGAACAGAGTTCAGTGCTGATATCAGATCGTACTGACGCCCAGAGAAGGCTTGCATGAGAAATTAAAGTTCCTCTTAAAGAGTCTTGATGTAAGGAAAACCAATGAAAATACATTGGGTCACCTTTGTTTATTAACTACAAATGCAATTGCAAATGTCAGGATTGTATTGCTTAAAGGAGTGAAATTATTGAAATTTAGTACTAACAGTTCTAAAGAAGAGATGAAATCATTTGTTGTAACTGAACATCTATTCCTTATCTTTTCTGCAAAAAACCACTTTGGTTAACTCACTTTCTTGGAAGGTTTGTTCTAGTCATTTCTCACAGGCTCTCTAGAATAAGAAAGTAATTAGAATTTAAGTGATGAGTTGAAACTTCCCCACGCAGGATTCATGTACAATAATTTTGTGTATGAAACTTTTTTTATTAAGTACATATATTGTTTTACAGAATATTGAACAGTCCTTTTCAAGCAAGGCCCAGTTGTTCAAAAGCTGATTAATATTAATTGGCAATTAAATACAAATGCATATTTGAATTTTGCCTGTCAAAAAGCCTTAACCTTGTAATTTTAAACTTTAGGAAAGTAAAAGTAAAGTCGATTTTGGAAGCTTCAAACCTTGTGGAAACTTTTTCTCAAGTGTGAATAGACTGCGATATAAGTTTCCCGTAATCCAGGATTAGATTAATCAGGCTTTGAACAACTGGGCCTAAAACACTAAATATTGTACAGTTTTCTTTTTCCCTCCACTACATGTGATGTATTATCCACAATTTGATAGGTCAATGGGCTTATGAATTATTAATGCATTTTGAAATATATAGTAAAACTTACCTCATTTTCCGAAGGAAATCCTTGAGTATTGACGGTATATGCGAGTAAGGGTTGTGGCAACTTGTTCTGAAACAAATTTAAATTTTATCAGCTCGATCTTCGGGAACCGGTCAGTTTTGCAAAGCAGTAACTTAAGCAAAAATGGTTAAAACAGGACAAGAGGTTTTGAAAGCCAGAATTCCTCACCTCCTTTTCAGTGAAGCTGCTATCAAAAGAGACCAGGTGTAATGCTCTTTTCAGAATCCTTCACGCTTTTGCTCGAAGGGCAACGGACGAATGGCGACACCTCAACACACCTTTTCACTCTTTCAAAGGAGCTTTGAGACTGTATGATAATGGCTTTGAACGACCTGAAGTTGTTAAGTCGCCTCTCACAGGGTCTACACAGTAGATGTGGCAACTCGCCCTTTTCTAAGGATTTTCCAAAAATATCCTCCGCTGTAATAAGCAGTATCTGTTTGCCTTTGCGAAGAGATTTTTTAAAATGAATTTTGGCAGTCAATTTACAAAGTCTGCAGCAAGATGAATTTCCAGTAGGTATTGATTTATACTTTTTTTGAGGCAAGTTTTTACCACCACTGGCCATATTCCATACTTCACGAAGCCGTTAATCTGTAACGCATTACACGTAACTTTGGTCAAAATTCATGCCACTCCTCCCTCCACTAAGTGATGAAAATTTTAAGACACATGAGCCCCTCTCTTAGATCCAATCAATGACACACATGTGACCAGACCAGACCAGGGTCTCTCTCTCTCCTGCTCCAAGAAAGGGAACAAGAGAGACCTGGGGCGAGGTTGCATAAAAACCCTGTTGGGATGGGGGAGCATCAGTCCAGTTACTCCAGCCAGAGACCTGCCAATTAATCAAGATGAGGGTGAAGAATCCATTACCAGCGAAATTCGAGACATTAAACGCATTAGCAGGAAGTTTGACATTAGCGAACAAACAAAGGAAGTTATCCAACTGTTTCAAGTTAAAGAGATGTTGAAATTAGATTTCTCAGAGAAAGGATTTGACAAGAAGATCGAGGGCATCCGTCAACGCGAAGATAGCCATTCAAAATACCATTTCCTATAAAGGAGATGGACATGAATTTACCAAACAATAAGGAGATGGCTCTACATCGCCTTAAGCACTTAAAGAGAAGATTCACACACAATGAGAAATATCGCAGCGACTACACAACCTTCATGGCCACCATTATTCAGAACAGGTACGCTGAGAGGGTGCCCCCTAAGGGAGAAGAAGATGAGCGCAGTCAGCAAGTATGGCACATTCCACACCACAGAGTATACCACCCCAAAAAACTGAACAAGATACGAGTATTATTTGACTGTTCTGCTAAGTCAAGGGAGAATCATTGAATAAACACCTGTTACAGGGCCCCAAATTGATGAATAACTCTATGCAGATTTCAGTAGGAAGTCGTGGCCTTCATGTGCGACATGGAAGGCATGTTCCAGCAAGTCAAGGTCACAGAAGATTGTAGGGACTTGCTGTGATTTCTCTGGTGGGAGAACGGCGACATCTCTCGTACATCATCTGAATTCAGAATGACGGTGCACCTCTTCTGAGCCACATCTTCTCCAGGCTGCACCAACTTTGCCCTCAAAGCAACTGCCAGTGACTACGTGAAAGAGATCAGTTCTGCAGCAGCCAAATTCATACGACAAGACTTCTATGTTGACGACGGACTCAAGTCAGTACTGTCGAAGGATGAGGCCATGAAGTGAAGGGGATGTGTAGAAGATGAGGGTTCAATCTGCACAAATTTACCTTCAACAGTAAAGAAGTTATTTAAGCCATACCATCTGAGGACAGAGCCAAAGAAATTAAGAATGTCAACCTAAATAAGGATCTGCTTCCAGTAGAGCGAGCACTAGGAGTCCAGTGGTGCATCAAGAACGATTCCTTTTCCTTTCGCATCACTTTAAAGGACAAACCTTGCACAAGAAGGGGTATACTGTCCAGAGTGAGCTCTATCTTCGACCCTCTTGGTCTCATTGCCCCTGTCATCCTGGAAGGAAAGGACATTCTGCAGGAGCTGGGAGGATGGGATGACCCCATTCCTGACGTAATAAGGAGCAGATGCACAAAGTACA
This sequence comes from Montipora capitata, assembly GCA_949126865.1. NCBI lineage: Eukaryota > Metazoa > Cnidaria > Anthozoa > Scleractinia > Acroporidae > Montipora > Montipora capitata. Next base: position 31,087,419 of record OX421448.1, on the reverse strand, counting down.
GAGGAAAGCTGCATTCTCTAAAGGAGTTTTCAGTCCCAAGGTGCTTCAAGCCCAAAAACGTTGGTCCTGTGATCAAGACTGAACTACACCACTTTTCAAACATGAGCAACAAAGGGCATGGACAGTGCTCCTACTTCCGCTAAAAAACGAAGAAGGTTAAGTACACTGTTCATTCATCATCAGAAAATCAAGAGTGACCCCTCTCAAGCAAACCACCATTCTGTGACTCGAGTTAATGGCAGCTGTGATTTCCGCTAGAGTGAGTGGCCAATTAAGAAGAGAATTACGTCTCGACAATGTCAAGGAGGTTTTTTGGACAGACAGCAAGGTGATACTCAGCTATATTTTAAATGAACAGACTTAACTGATTAGAATGTAGTAAGAAGTGCAAAAGGAGCAGAATGCTTGTTGTTCTTACTGTAAAACAATCAGATGACCTTACATGAATTAACTCTTCCTTTTCACCTTTCAATGATAATTTTAATGCAACTGTTTCAGTTGCGTCAAGTTTATTATTTGTACAAACAAACCTTGTCACATTATCATGGTTGACTTAGCCACCCGTATCTTGCCAAAACTGCTCAAACTGAAGCGTGTTTCCAAATGTCATCGTTTGCTCATCAATTTATTTTTTTCACTTACCGGTAACTCTCATGAAATTATTTGCAGCATAAAAGCACTCAGGTAAATAATTACGCTTCCCGTCATGAGATCCAACTTGCACATACAGCACATTCCTTGGATAACGGAAACATGCCCTACTGTATAGAATGGATCACAGCCAAGGCACAAGTATGTACACCAAGTTCTTCATTTATTTGAAAAGTGGATTGTTGCACAGTTGCCTACAAAAAAAAATGTTTGTTGAAGAGTTTGATCAGAAATAGCACACAAACAGCAGTGACAAACATCAGATATAAGCCCATCCTTTTTAAAATTATCTTTTACTTGACGTTTTGAATGCCTCTGCATACAGTACTGGCCACAGGAATAGCAGCACCTATACGCGCGTAAAATGCGTGCAAGATGGCGGATTTACGCGCAAAATATGCATGTGTAAATTTTACACAAACTATTACATGTACCTGAAATTACACACAGTCTGTGTGTAATTTGACGTGAGTAAAAATGTGTCTTGCGTGTACAGTACTGTGCAAAAGTAATGAGAGCGAATTTCGACGAAATTTGACGAAATTGTGCGATATTTCGAAGGAGGCGAATTTTCGGCGATACTTCGATGAAAAGTCAACGCAACTATTGTTTCGATATTATGGCAATTTCGTGCAGATGAGCGAAATTTCGCATGGCATTCCGTTCGAAATTTCGTCTGGGGAAGCGAAATTTCGGGCAACATTTCATGTCGGGCAGCGAAATTTCGTGCGACATTTCATTTGGCCGAGCAAAGTTTCCTGCGACATTTCGTTTGGCGGAGCGAAATTTCGTGCGACATTTCATTTGGCGGGGCGGAATTTGTTTTGGACTTTACAGTTTCATGACACAATATTTCTATCGGCATTTGGCAAACTGTATGCACTTAGGCTAGTTTCGGTACGCCTCACTTTTGCTGTTACAAGCGAGCAAAACACGCTTATCTTTAAAAGCAAATCATAAATTCATTCCGAGACACCGTCACAGGAAAGTGTTCTAAATTGCTGTTTGGTTTAAATTTGTGATAAACATGCAGAATCGTCTAAATTTTAAAGCAGACGTCAAGGATGCTCAACTTGTTGATATTTTGTTAATGTTGGATAACTGTACCATTACAGGCTGTATGTTGCAAGACGGGCTACAAAATTGGACCCGAGGGCAAAAAGGTTGCTTATTATGATCTTGCAATAAAAGACATGTACCAATCGGTTGAAGATTTGATTTCAAATTAGCATATGTTTTTCTAATTATAATGACAATTGGAACCGATACTTATTGATACACATAAAAATCACTTTCATGTGAGATTATTATTCTTTCATGAGCAATCATACCAAAAGTGACGACTTATACTCAAAAGCGAATTCAATCTCTTCTTGTACAAGGTCTTCATCCTGTAGCGATATTCAAGGAATTGAAGACTGAAAGCTTATCAGTAAGTTATCCAAGTGTTGTGCTAGAATTGTTGGAAAGATGGTGCTTACTGGATCTACAGAGAATCTTGCGAGATCAGGACGGCCAAGGAAGTTGAATGAAGCAGCAAAGACCTTTATCGAGTCACAGATTCTTTTCATCTGAGAACAGAGAGAGCCTGGGTTTGATGCGTGGTTTTTTACACATGGACGAAGGTTTTTATTAATCTTTTACAGTGTATTTGGAGGATTTAGCAAAAGAAGGGCATTTCAACAAGTTTTGAATGTGCCAAGAAAATATGCAAAATTACTCCTGGTTCCTTTGCCCAGGCCAGGGCATTAATTAAGCTTGTCACGAACATACACGTGGGAATTTGGGTTACCAGGATCAGTGGCTAATTGTATATGGTAGAGTGATGTAGCAGCTTGCCTAAGGTCTCCTCGTATTGGCTAATAGCTAATTTCTCTGTTTTATTAATTGTTCTTTACATTTTTTATTGTTTTATTGTTCTAACCAGAGATGAGGTTTGTTTGTTGATTTTTATTAAAAGAGATTAATTATCTTGGCAATTCATTTTAAGAGGCGAGCACATAAATGGAATCAAATTTACGGCTCTTAAGACGCACACCTCTGTACAACGGCAATATATCGTCGAAGAAAGAAAGCATTGCGCTTTGGGAGCTGGGCACATAAAGACACTAGCAGGCGTCCAAAAGAGAATAGGAAGGGAATAAGGATACAGGAGAAAAAGAGAGCCTTTCTCCCTATCCTCTCCTTCTCCCTTTTTGTGCCTGTTACGGAGACTAGTATACTGAGACGTGAACAAATGTGGATGTAGAACTTTGAATTGGTCACTAAGGGTAGAGGATCATATAGAGAAAATTTGGATGAAAAGGATAACATTGAATTCCCAAAATAAAATAGTCTCACTTTTTCAGAGAAGGATAAAGTTTTCCTTAGTCCACAAATCTTACGGGTTTTCATCGATTGTTGTATGGGTTTCAAGCGTCATGGATTTCAAGCGTCCCGTGGATTTCAAGTGTCCCATGGATTTCAAGCGTCCCGTGGGTTTCAAGCGTCCCATGGGTTTCAAGCATT
>OX421448.1:31054260-31071760 GCA_949126865.1 Montipora capitata | reverse complement strand
GAATTTTAATATATCGAAAAAGGCCTATCTTTCTGCCTGCTGCACTACTTCGCGCGGCATTAAGCTGGCCGCCTCGCAAGCCTTGCGTCTTTGCTCGGCTTGCTCGTTGACAATAATTATGTACTATATGAAATATTTTTAAAATGATGAACCTGTAAAAGTGTTTCTTCTCCCTTAAAGAACGAGGAAAAAAAGTAAATGACCCGCATGCTGCAGCGCGAAATTGTCCTCCATTTCTGGCGTTAGTCCCCACAACTAAACCTTCGCAAGGCGATCGTGCTTTCCTTGCCATACAAGAGTCTGTAATATTGCCTAAGAGCGAAAAAAGGTCATTAGATGTCGGTGTTTTCTCCTTCTCCACGTCCTGTTTCTTGAAGGATATGTTTATCTTCACTTTTGGACGGATTCAGAGGCCTACCTTCTTTGCTAAACCAGTTCTTTTTTCCCCTCAAATATAGCAATTCCATGGAGTGAATCTCTGCGCCATTACGGCACGAAGCAACACAATACAATACAATACAATACATACTTAATTGACTGCACTCCATAGGGGCTTTTCAGGGTCAATGAAACACAACGAAATAGCAACTGTTAAGAATCCCATCTGACCGGAGGCAAACCAGTTGGCTACTTACAAGTGCAGCTAGGAAGTTGACCCGGGAACTAACAGGAACAAATTCAACGCGTGGTCAGAGCGGGTCATGAAACCGGGATCTCCGGATCTCAAGGCAAGCGCCCTGACCACTGGGCCAAACTTTGTGTCCCGATCGTGCTCCCCATTTTCTTCTAGAAGAAAAAAACAATTTCCAAAAAAAGAATTTAGATTCTCTGGTATGTATGCATTGTGAAATTTGGCACTAAATACACCGCGTTCACAAATGCGAGGATCATTCTTCATTAGATTTCATTTCCACAGTTCCCATATAATTTATTTATTTTGTATACATTTGTCACAGTCAACTCTTTCACGGCTGAACACATACGTGATAAGCTTCCAACATCACTGGCTTAATAGCTTACTTGAGGTGCTGGAGCGTCGCACTGGTGTCGCGAGTTCAGGGGCTCAAATCCCTTGAAAGTCTTGAATTTTTTTCAGGCTTCTTAGTATAAGCAATTGCATAAAATGCGTTCACAACTGCGAGGATGGATCATTCTTCATGTAAACTCTTTAAGTTTGCAGTTTCATGCTAATTTCCAGAGCAGTGGTCTGATTACCAAAGCAAAAAAGCAACAGCAAAAAAAGCAAAAGCGTCATATGTTCCCCACCTTTTCCAACATCTTAAAAGTCAAGTCCAATGACGCATACTGGAATCTTCTTAACTGGGGCTACTAAGCCCGAGGTCCAAATGAAAAGGGATAACGACACCCTAGAATTTACACACCCTGGAAACGCAAACATTATTGCCTGTAATTTTCTATTACTTTCGGACAGCTACAATGTTCAACGGTTGATCATGACATTCACTTATTGTACATTTTTCAAACCTGATGTCTTTCCCTACGATTTTTTGTGAAGTTTACAATTTTCACACATCACTTTACCTCCTACGTCAGGCTATTTTTATTAGAAAAGAGGTATTCGAAAATTTTCGGATTCAAAAGCCTGATGGTGAGAGGAATCAGAAAATATGTACTAAAAAAATAAAGGTTTTACAGGTCGCAATCATATCTGTTGAGTATCAATTAATTACTCCCTATCGTTGTTTTAAACGGAAAACTTACCATGATAACTTAAATAACCCCTTTGAACAAGGTCATGCCGAAATTAATTATGGCCCTATTGTGGCTTATTGAGTAACCTACGAGCTGGCTTTTTCCCCCCGCCTCTCAAACAAAAAGGGATGAAGCACATGTAGCAGCTGATCCAAAGATAACTAGCCATTGGCTTGCAACCCTGACCCCAAACAATAGCTAAAACAATAGAAAGAAGGGAATATCATTGTTTCCTGCAAGGGTGGATGATCGTAGGTTATAGTTAGAGACGTAAGATTTTAAAGACTATTATCGTCCCATTGCAAGAGAGAACTTCCTTGAAGTATGTGATCTTTACATCCCCAAAATATGCGTCGCATTCTTGAAAATCTATTTACAATGCAACTCCGCAGTGGGAGACAAAAGGCAAAACAAGGCGTCAAATAGGAAAGATATCGTGTCTCCTCGGACTACCTCTCATCCTTTATCCTCCAATGCGGAGCCTGGTCAAAGAGAAAACTCTATTCATAAGTCAAACCAGCCGTGAAAAGGCGACCATACAATAGCGTGCCACTTTCGGTTTTGGGAGTTTCCACCAATCCCAGCACACTTCCATATCAAGTTGAGAAGCGCAATATCTCGCGCGAGACTTTACTCCAGAAAAAAACATCAGGAAGGATATCGAAAGTACCTTATAATGCTTTTAGAACAGACTACTCAGTTAACAGGGGCACCCAAAGATAATATTGTTAGCAGGTGTCATTGGAATTGACGGATAGGCGTAAAACGGCCTAAAATTTAGTCGATTGCCATAAAAATTGAAAATTTTTAAGCGTTAAGATTAGAGAGAAAACCGTAAAAAAATGTTCCCTTGATTTCTTAATTTTAAAGAAGGTGATAAACTCACTTATGACAGGTTGTGCCTTTCTTATTTCGCTACTGATTAGACTCAGTACGCACGCATGTTAGGCTAAGCACCTTCTCAGGACTGCCGGTAGCCTGCATGGAAGGCGTTTGAAAGGGAACACGAAGCGAATTCTGAATTCTGGGAAACGTGAAGGCAAAAAAAAAGGGACAGATGTGAAAATTTGCATAAGATTATGCAAAGTACTGTTAGTAAAGCTTCTTGATGCTTAAATTTTCATTCAGGGCTGGTTTTGTATCCATTTCCAGACTTGTCCTTTTCACTTTTGCACTTTTGGTGGTTTCTGCGCCAACAATCTCATGCGAAACCATTCTACTTCACGCAGCACTATTTGGTTCGTCTACCTGCTCTTCAGTTTCGATTAAATCATTCCATGTGACACTACATTGAACCATTTGCGTATGCCTTAAGCCATTTGTCTCTCGATTAAATCATTCGACTTACATTGAACCATTTGCGCATGACTTAAACCATTTGTGAATGGTTGCGTGAATTGTTACTTTACTCAAACCATTACGCAAAAGAGCAGCCGACCGTTCGTATCAAGCTGGATTGTAATTTAAACAAATCGATTCTTGTTTCGTGGTAGCCTTTTAGTATCTCGGTGGTGCATCCAGATCCACCTTCATCCAGACCCTCCTGTCTCCAAGACAGTTTTTGCGGCTCTTCAGGGCTCAGTTTGGCTTTATTTTCTTTGCTTCGCCAATTCTCTGATAATGTGCACATGAGCTCGTAGGACAGGAACGCATGACGAACCCCTAAGAACGTGGGAGTGTGGGAGGCTGAACCTTCCAGTGGCACCGACCACGAGGTTGGCAGTGGCACATGGTAACCGTGGCACATCACCATCGGCCTGTTAAGATACAAAGTACTGCCCGAATGACTTTTATGGTGACATAAAGATCAGGTTCCACAGCTATCCAATGGTTGACTCACAGCAGGGACCAAAACTTTGTTACATAATTTATAAGTCGAAAATCAGGGAAGGTAGGGCACTCATTTTGGACATTTCGAACAGAGTGCTAGAATTTGGTTTAGCTCATTTTGCCGATACGTGTCCTACTCAATATCTCAGATGAACATGGCTGACGAGGATGTCACCGAACAGGTACGATCTAAATAAACTTCACATTTTTTCGTAATTGAATTGACCCAGAAGTGATTCAACTGCGGCATAAATTAGAACTCTTAGTTTGTTACTGTGTTTAGCTTATCTCGATGTCAGTCAAGGGTAACATCAAAAATCAACTACAAAACTTAAAAATCTCTTTAGTCAAGATTATGCGCGATTAAAATGTATGTGTATAGTATATTCCAAAAGTAATGTGATGCAAAACTGTTATCGTGAACTTGTTGGTCCGCCCCCAAACTTAAGTATGCCTTCGTTGCCACGTTTTCCTGGCCATTCCGGTTGCTGCAGTAAACGATGAATCGATTTGGGGAGAGAAAAAATGCAAACCACATGCGGCCAAAAAAGAGGAGAAGGAAGAATGGATTAGGCTTACATTGAGGAACTGTGAATTCATTTTTGAAGATCAAGTATGGCAACGTGTCTGGCGGTGTACAAAGCAAAAACATTCCAACCTTGGAGGAAAATTTTAGATACAATTTTAACTTTTGCGAAAGTGAGAATTTTCTGATTCCTCTCTCCATCGCATTTTAGAAACCGAAACTTTTTGGCTCCCTTTTTCTACCAATAATGGGCTCACTTGGGAACTGAAATGCGAAAAATTAAACTTTAGAAAATTGTAGGGAATTTATTAGATGTGATACGAAAATTGTACATGAATGGAAAGGTAATCTACAATTTTAGCCTTCCTCAAGCTTTAAAAAAAATCTAGGCAATTTTTGCTGCTCTCAACGGATATTTACGGAAAACAGTCGTTGGGTGCCCCTGTCTTCTTTTATCTAGCTGGTATTTCTTACGCTAATTCCAAGGCAAAGACAGCCGAAGAAATAGGCGCTACGTGCTCCTGAAATTTCTTTCACTGCATGACTTATGTCCGGTTCTGTCTTCAAGACCTTAGCCGATGAGCGTCTATTGGCTAGCCACCTCAGTATTTCATTTTCCCCTGGTTATTGCTTTGGGGTAGCTGTCAAGGGAAACTCTATTGTTCTCCAGACATATACAAGCCCCAGATGATAAGAATTCCCCAAGGTAAGTTACCTATGGAAAAATCGGTCGCACTTAAAAAATCAAGTTTCCCTGGTAAAAAGTCTGTTGTGTTACCACAGCTACAGCTGGAAAAGTTCTATAAAGCATACAAACAGACTTTCTTGCCTTTGTGACCGGAAACTCATGCAAAAGCAGATCCGCTAAGCAAATTGACAGATTACAACAAGATAAATAACAATGACTAACTAGGAAGAGGTCGACGATAGTCCACCTTTTAGTATCATCGACGGGTCAACGTATTATAGGCGGAAGAAAGAATGGCATTTGTTTGCAGATTTTACACTTAAAATACTTGGCGAAATAACTCATGGTGGTTTGTGGGTGTGCACCTTCGGTGCTCTAGTGCTTGGAAGGTACGTTGAAAGGTGAGCTTAAATTTTGTAAAATTTGATTCATGCCTGTAATTATTGAATCGCGAGTAACCTCACAGGAGGATGTTAATAAAGGTGTACGCACTCTCAAGAGGTCCTTCTTGACTACAACTCCACTCCAACCGGTATCTCTTATAAAGGTTGACAATCCTCTCTCCAGCTCTACCCTTTACAACCAGCTCTTTACAACAGACATCTTAACTCCCTACAAATACCAACGCATGAATATAAAAACATTGAAGCACCCTAAGAAATACCTATGGATGAGATTAATGTGCCTTCAGATTAGGATTCTTCTGAAACCCATATTGATGTTTCAGGGAATCCCTCAGTAAAACTCATCCATGGGGGAAAAGGGGTGGTTGGATATTAAAGTTGACAAGCATGCACTGTGAAAGGCATCCTCGGAGACTAAGGGGCATTCCGTGGGGACATCGGGAGAAAAGGCGTGACGAAAGTTTTCAAGTCTGTACCAACGTCCCCACGGACTGCCCCTGATTCTCCAAGGATGCTTTGATGTAATCTCTCCGAACTTGGCACGGGGCTGGTCACTAAATTATCACCCTGCAGATATGCAGAACCCCAATTCAAGCATTATCAAAGCAAATATCTGCAACCGACCATAAACAAAGTCAGTTCTCCCCAATTTTGTGGAACAACACTGCAATACTAACTGAGCTAACGTCTTTTAGTTCTTAATGAAAGGACGATGGATTTGATTAGGGGTTGTAAATAACAACTGTCAGTTTATGTTTACGTTTTGTATCATTAGGAGAATCGTTATACCAGCAAGTTCTTTCGATGGGAAGGTGAAGTTCCTTGAAAAGACAAGGAAAAGTATTGGGGGAGGCACCTTCAACATTAGTGAAGGTGCCCTTCTCGAAAGTTATTACTCCTTTTTAAAGGAAGAATATTACGAAGGAAGGCCCAGGCAGTACTATGCTGCTGAATGCATTGGCTTGCAACCACATACAAGTGACTACTGGTGTCTTTCAAAGGAGGTATGTTATGTGTTGCGTTTAATACTATGTAGACTTCCCCACAATTGAAACTCCCACGCTTAAATTTTTTTTTCTTGTTTTGGTGGCAAAGTGAACAGGAGATCGCGAGCTTCGCACTGGGGACTTTGAGAAATTTTAGCATTAGTTTTAACATTAAGCCTGTGTGTACGTGTGTGTGACACCACTCCCTTCTAAAAATGCGTGAAGATGTCACAACAGTCATAAACACGAACTGCATCTTTAATAAAGCTAGATGCTATTTGGTTTAGACTATGTATAAAGTGACTGCATCTTTGCTAATTATAGATGAAACAGAAGCATCAGTTGTAATAGCGATATTTTACCATTTCTGTGAAGAATCCTTGTTCATGTTTGATTTGTTTGTTGTTGTGTTAGATTCATCTGGAAAATGGTGTCATACGACCCAAAGAAACACAGCGCTTCCTTTTTATGAGTGAAGCATTGGAAATGTACGAAGTTCACATTAACCATACTCTTTTGGAAGACCAGAAGCACTGCCTTCATGTTTGTAAAAGGTCAGATAAATGACTGATGTATGGACACAAAGTAGTAGGCATATTTATTATTATTATTATTTCAAAAATGCATTAATAATCATGTCCACAACAGCCTATCAAAAGACCGATAAAACGTCACATTTATGAGTTTGTATGCCAATATTCACCTCTCACAATTTGAACTATTGTTTTGTATCCAGAGTGACACGCCCTTTGTGGAATGTTTTTGAGGCCGTTAAAAAAACTAGCAGCATGTGTTTTATCAGATCTAAAAACACTCGGCAACGCCTCGTGTTTTTAAACCCCAATAAAACACTGCTGCCCACTTTTTAATCATTCCATACAGACCAATGAAATACCAAGTGAGCTTTCGCGCGAAAACATAATAGATTAACAGGTTATTTTCATATGTGAAAAGATCACTGTTTTTATGGTTGCAAATCAAAATGGCACCTTTCAATCCCTTTCGTGAAACGATTTAGTATTTAATTCTGGAGGTTGGTGTTTGTATAATAAATAGAATATTACATGGCCACTTGGAGATATGAAATCTCTTTGGCTCATCCTCGGTGTAAAAACCTGTGAAACTCGCAGATGACGTAACACAAAGGAAAACAAAAGAGCAAAAAAACATCAAACAATAACCTAACCCTACCACGTGCTAACAGAACCAAGAAAAAGTTTCACAGGTTTTTACACTGAGGTAAACCCGACATTTCGTATCTCCGCGCGGCCATGTAATATTCTCTATTTATTATCCAATTAAGGAAAATTTAAAGGAAAAGGCCATTGTCTGAGTATTATACCCTTTTGGATTCATTTTGCATTTCAGTGATTATAAGTTTTGTGATTATTTGACATGTACTTGAGCCGACAATTTCTGTTTGGATAGTTATTATGGGTAATATATAATAATTGAAAAGTATTTCATTACTTCTTTCTTTTTAATTAATGAATGTTAGGATTGTACATTTGATCATTTATATATATACATTGACCTTAGCAAATTTTTGTGTCCGTAATAGCTGTTTTGTACTTTCATATAATAAAGTCCTGCCACCATTTGCATTGTAACAGGTTTATCGAGGCTTCTACTGTTTTTGGAGTCAACGAAAGTTCAGTTAAACTGGCCACAGATTTTATGTTACTGAGAATTCTGAGAATAAATGATGAAGAATCGTGGAGTAAGTATGACCAACATACATTATATGCAATTGTAGGCAATTTTTTATCTATTGTTTTTTGTATTTTTCATTTGTTTCCTGCATCTTCATAAGCATACATGCATTGCCATACCCAAAAAACAAAAGGAAAAAATAATCTGACATAAGAAATTACCTAAAACATGCACTACAGGTCAAAATTTAATTGAGGATAATATTTTTAAACCTAGCAAGGTTGAGTGTTAATAAGTTAATTAACTAGGAAATCAAACTTGACTTGTAACATATACATTGTTCATATTTTAATTAAAGTGCCCAGCCATGAGAAGTGTGTTGATTATGTATGAACAGCGGTTCTTTTGATAGAGAAGTACTGACTAATTTTGTCCTAATCCTCAGATTAATGGTTGCAAATGACTCTTCTGTAAGTTTTGCAAGGTGACCAAGTCCTCTTGGGAAGGACCAAAAAATATAAATGTGCAACCTCCGTGAAAAGGACAATTTAAGGCAACAACACGATTGGAGTCGGCAGTCAGTTTCAATGTTGACTGTTGGTCTTTTATTCTTATTCTTTTGCAGACGAAAGTTCAATTGGTCTTCTTCATTCTTCAATCGAAGGACGAAATGTTGGCAAGTCCCTAACATTGGACTTGCTAGCCAAAGGTCAGGGCGTAGCCACCCGCAAACACCCAACCATGCTTGCAGGTGGTGATCAAAATCAATGTGGAGCATCAGTGTAAATTATAATTACTGTAATGACTTAATAAATGACAAAGGGGTCAATTCAATCAAATCAAACAATCAATTAAGCTTTGTTATGGTATCACTTCATTAAAATGTTCCTCCAGTGAGCCGTTTACATAACACAACTTTCAGGGAAACTACACAAATGCTACAATATATCCAAATTTTAAGGAAATCAAGGCTATAATTAATTACACACAAAGATTAGTCAACCTTAAAATGTACATGACATAAACAAAATAAATTACATTCTATCTCAACTCCCTCAAGGCAATCCCTTGTTCAGAACAAAGACAGGGCAGACTTGAAAGAGGTGACATTTACTCCGTCTTTAAGCACATTTTCTACGCCATTCCACACAACTGCCCCCCTGTAGCTAAAAGCCTGCTTAGCAGCTTCAGTATGGGGCCTTGGTACAAAAACATTGTTCAAGGCACCACGCAGGTTGTAAGAATGAACCCCGGAGATTGGTTTAAACACGGTATTTAAATTCTCAGGGTAGAGGTTATCAGAGATTTAAAAACACTTATTGCGAGCTGTTTTGAGCATCTCTGCTCGAGGGTATCCCATCTCAAGCCTTGGAGGATATCCGCAGATCTTCCATTATAATCACTAGAGGTTATATTATTCCCCCAGCCCTATTCTGGATGACCAAGAAATGCGTTTGTATACAGTAGACTTATTTATATGCTCTATTTTGTTTCCTTACAGTCCAGTCATCAGGGACACACTGTCAAAAACAAATTTATTAGTAATGGTTGACGATCCCATCATTTCTACCAATCTTGCGGAACTGATGCTGCAAGTCCAAAGTGGTCTCACCATGGGATCAAGAAATGCAGGAGCTGGTGCACCTGGTGGGAGTCTTTTACTCACGTCCAACAGTTGTGTAACTCAAAGGTATTCCTTCAATAATGTTATTACTCATTGGAACACGACCCAATCCTTATCCTTGAGTCGCAGAGTGCTCTACAATCGTGGAGCTTACACAATTAATTGTATAGGAAAGGAAAAATTAAAACATTGCATTACACAGCTGTTTCGAAAGGGCCTGGTGGTTCTCTCTCGTCAGGTGCATTAAAACCTGAGCAACTAAGGTTTCTTTTTTATAGGCTGATCGATCAAGGATGTTTTATCAAGTACTTGGTTGCATGCCGGCACGCACTCGCCATTTCGTTCCTTTTGAATTAGTCGCGAGGGTGGATTTGTTGTGGGCGCTAATTTTTCTGAATTTGGCATACACGAATAGCTCACTTTCAAAGTGTTCCTGTTAAAGATTTTTCTCAATGGGTGCCCAGGCCTGAATGATTCCTATATATTTCTAACTGAATTTACAAAATGGTACCTGCCAATGTGCTTTGACAATTTAGCACTTTAAGATGCATAAGAAAATTCTTGCTTTACACAGCTATGATTCCAACAAGGAACAAACTTTAACCCACACCCCGGCCTCAACTGTGCCACTTGTACATTTCACTCACGTCTAAGGGCATACTATATTTCACTCGTCCATGCAAGGGAGACCCGTAATTGCGACCTAAGGGGTCAAACTAAGATCTTTTACCTACATCTAAGTCCCATGTTAAAAAGGGATTGTGGGTTATTTCATAGTTGTAGGCATTCGATTTCTGCAATTAAGCAGAAATACAAACTAAAAACTCACTCAGCCTACCCACCCTCCCAAAGTAACTTTGCTTTGATCCGATAAGTTCCGGCTAAGAACTAGATTGTAGCACAGGCCCTCTAGAATTTACCTAGCGATGTCTTGACGGAACCCCCCGGAGTTTTAGACCAGCCCAGTGGCTGCGCCTGTTTTCAAGCGAAAATCAACAGAGGTAGCTTTTTGAAAATTCACTCAGATATATATATATATATATATGTTGAAAAATACGGTGATGCCATATATATATATATATATATATATATATATATATATATATATATATATATATATCTATAGCAGGTAGAATGAAAAATGCTGCATCGTCAACGAAGAATGCCACTTGCGAGCAGGATCCAAAGAAGGATACACGATGCCTTGACTTCACATGGTGATAATTAGGTTGAATGAAAAATGGAGTCACAAGCAAACTACTCACAGGTCCATTTAATGTAGAGAACAAACGTTTCGCCCTTCGGGCTTCCTCAGTGTTCACAATCAGCTAAAAACTAACAAATACTTGGCAGGAACTGAGTCGGTTTCAAGATCTTATATATGTGAAGAAGTGACAGTGACGAAATAAACAGATTGCTTAATTACATGAAATTTACAAACAAGCGTTAATGAGTAGGTGAAAAAATAGGCCAGCTTATAGACAGAAAAACCACTTACACAATAGTAGATGAAGTGAACAATATAGAGTTAATTATGGGAGGTAACCATCACAGTAAAAAATTAAAAAGTATTATATCTAAAGTTGTAAAGAATTTAAGAGAAAAAATGTTTGAAAATGGCTAAAAAATGGCTAAAAAATGCATGGCTAAAAGATACATAAAACTTATTGGCTAAACCTAATTCTATTTTTAGAGTTAAACTCTGGTCGTTTGTTAAGGCCGTGGGGATGAAGAGTACACAACTGGGAGCACCAAAAAGCTTCCCTTGTGAGTAAACGCCTATCCATGTTATCTTCACTTTCATTAACAATTTTTTCGATAACAATGAATTCAAAGTCAGACATCTGGTGTTCAACTCTATTGAAATGCACGGCTAATTCGCACGTAGTCTTGTTAGTAAGCATAGCCAATTTGTGATTCCGAAACCTGACCTTGAATTCATTGGATGTTGAACCCACATACTGAACCTTACACTTCTTGCAAGTGGCCAAATAAATAACGTTTTTAGATTTGCAAACAAGATGTTGCCTAATAGTGTAATAACGATCTGTACGAGCCCTGTAAAAAATCTTATCCTCCTTTAAAAAGTTCTTGCATAAATCACATTTTTTGCTACATTTAAAACAACCTGTAGCAGAATGGTCGTTGTTACTATAATTAGATCCCTTGGGTCCTGCTAGGAGCTCTTTGATGGTTTTGGCCCTTCTATAAGATGGAATGATTGACCCTTTGGGAAAAATCTGTGCTAATGTGGGTGAATCATAAATGAAATGGCCATACGACTTAATGATTTTACCAATGTTGGGCAAATGTGGGTTAAAATCAACCACAAGGGGAAAAATAACCTTTTTCTCTCGTTTTTTAGGTGAAAGGAGGTCCTCCCTGGGTGTATCTTTGGCCTTATCAAATTGTGTTTTAACTTTAGAAGGGTGGTAACCACGATCTATTAGATAATTCTGATATTCCTTGCTACGTTCTTCAAACTTTTCAATTGTGGAACAATTTCTGCGAACTCTTGTAGCAACTCTGAACGGGATAGCCCTAGTAAAATGAGATGGATGGGCACTGTTACGCAATAAGTAGATGTGATGGTCGGTAGGTTTGGAATAAATATCAGTCTGAATAAACCCATCAACTAAAAGGAGGGTGAGATCCAAAACATTGAGTGAAATTTCTGATGATACCATGGTAAATTTGATGGTGGGGTACAGTGAATTAATGAATTCGGTAAAATCCTTCAGCTTGGTGGTACCCTGGGTCCAAAGATCGAAAATGTCGTCTCGATATCTCCACCATAATTTAGGTTTGGTCTCCCCAGATTTGGCCTTTTGATCGATAATTCCCATTGCCAAATCGGCGTAACTACACGCGTTCTTAGGGCCCATTGCGGTACCATGAGTTTGCAAAAATTGTTGATCCTGAAAGTGGGAATTGTTATGCTCTAAGCAGATCTTCACAGCTTCAACGATACATTTAGTTGACGGAATTTGGAATTCTCGTGAATTAAGAGCATTAGTGACAGCTTTTATTCCCAGATTGTTGTCAATATTGGGGAACATTGACACAATGTCCCAGGAAACAAGAAGGGTACCTTCAGGGAATGGTCCAGTCTTGTTGAGATCTTCAATTTTTTGCAATAAGTGAGTAGTATCTTTGACAAATGAAGGCAGTTTTTGGGCTAATGGCTTGAGATAAAATTCGGTAAATGCAGAAAGGTTTCCAATTGCTGTCCCACGACAAGAAGTAATTAACTTAAGCGGGTTCCCTTCCTTTTGCGTCTTAATAGTCCCAAAGGCTTTGCCCGGTTTGGCGTTGTTATTAACAACCCAATTAGCAATATTTTGGTCGATTTGCCCTTTCTGTAGCCATTTATTACTCCACTCTGAAATGGTATTAGCATAGTTGGCACTGGGATCGGAATCAAGTTTTTTATAGTGGAGTGGGTTTTCCAACTGGCCAAGCATTTTAGATGAATATTAGGTTAGGTTAAAAAGTGAAGATCACATCGATAGGCGTTTACTCACAAGGGAAGCTTTTTGGTGCTCCCAGTTGTGTACTCTTCATCCCCACGGCCTTAACAAACGACCAGAGTTTAACTCTAAAAATAGAATTAGGTTTAGCCAATAAGTTTTATGTATCTTTTAGCCATGCATTTTTTAGCCATTTTTTAGCCATTTTCAAACATTTTTTCTCTTAAATTCTTTACAACTTTAGATATAATACTTTTTAATTTTTTACTGTGATGGTTACCTCCCATAATTAACTCTATATTGTTCACTTCATCTACTATTGTGTAAGTGGTTTTTCTGTCTATAAGCTGGCCTATTTTTTCACCTACTCATTAACGCTTGTTTGTAAATTTCATGTAATTAAGCAATCTGTTTATTTCGTCACTGTCACTTCTTCACATATATAAGATCTTGAAACCGACTCAGTTCCTGCCAAGTATTTGATAGTTTTTAGCTGATTGTGAACACTGAGGAAGCCCGAAGGGCGAAACGTTTGTTCTCTACATTAAATGGACCTGCGAGTAGTTTGCTTTTGACTCCATTTTTCATTCAACCTATATATATGTGTTTTGTGCCATTTCTTGGAATACCGTAAAATTAATTAGCAATTATGCTCCGAACTTCAATAAAATACCTATTTTAACAACCATATAAGGTGAACTCTTAAATGATTTAGGGCTGCCTCCCTTTTGAGTCAAGCCTTACATGTTAAGTTGTCAAAGGCTACATACATTTTGTTGCCAATAATAGAATTATATTCATTTGTCAACTATTTTTTCAGGGCTGAGGGAAGTGTGCTAGTCTTTGAGTACAGAAAGGCCCCTTTCTCAATAGAAGCTGAGAAAGCTCTTGATGCTGGGATCAAAAAGATTGCCGCGGAGAATACAGTAATGAATAAATATATATATATAAGTATGCTTATAGTTATATTTTGCTGTGCAAATTTTTGCATCGAGCACTCCAAGGATAGGTGAACCAATAGGTTTTCGCTTGGCCAGCTCCAGGTAGGGGGGCTAGCATCAAGGTGGGTACAGCTGGATAGCCCAGGGACTGGTCTAACAGTGGGTGGGTGGATCAGGCCTGGAGGCAAAACTAGTGGGGTGAGGGAGGTGCTTTATTGACACAACCCCTCCAGTCAGCTGCAGTGTTCACTAGAGGCTTTGACTGGCAAGTACCTTGTTCTCCATTTGACCTAGCCAGCTGAATCAGGCCTCTGCTGGCAATGATTATCATGATAATTCTAGAGCTTGGTGGGAGACTGGACAGGACCTGTAGACACTCAACGAAGCCATGTTTACATATATATATATATAGAGAGAGAGAGAGAGTCCAATTCAAGTGAGTATTTGCTACAATGAATGGGTATTTGCTACGGTAGCAAATACTCACTGAGTACTTGCTACGGTAGCTAATACTCACTAGTGAGTATTTGCTACAATGAGTGGGTATTTGTTACGGTAGCAAATACTCACTGAGTACTTGCTACGGTAGCTAATACTCACTAGTGAGTATTTGCTACAATGGGTGGGTATTTGCTACCGTAGCAACTACTCAAGCAAACTTTTAACAACTACCAAACCACTTAATACCTGAAAACACACAGCTACTTCGTTTTATAGTATTTCTATTTGAAAAAGATACTTTTTCTTCTTCTCGGTGCCCCTGTGTCCATGTTAATTAGCTTTAATTGTGTACGTTCTACTTTTTAGTTCCTCTGAGAGTGTTATAACCTTTATAATAAATACATCACAAGCTAAAGAAATAGGCAAAAAGATAAATAATAAAAAAAAGAGTTTCTTGGGCTGAATTCTTGACAACTGCAGTAGGTTTAAAATTGAACAAATAGTTAATCAATTACCCCGTACTCTGAGGCTCCCAGTTTCCACTCACAAAGTTTCGCAAGACCACATCGAAGTCTCTCGTTAAGCAGCTGTCTTTTGTTCAGAGACTCAACGCGAATTTTCAGTGACTATTTTGAAAGGAATGTATACTTTCCTTTTAATTTTTTGTCTATTTTACCATACAATAATAACTGCACTATTTCTTTAATGTATGAGAAACGATCGTTCTACTAGCGCTTTCATGACCTTTTAATAGTGGTCTTTCGTAATATATCTCAATGTTCCATCAACTAAAATAATCACTTTAATTTCTTATCCGTTCCTTTTTAACTATTTAATGCTGTAAACACACGATTTAACAATAAGCTGCTAGAAACATGAAAATTCAAAGAAAAGGTTGAAAACATACACATTTAATCCTTGGAAAAGGCACATGTAAGATGGTTTTGCATGAGTTGAGAAGTATCAAGCCTGGGCAAAACGTTCCAACTTTGTTTGATAACAATTGTTGATCTGACAATGTTGGAGCGTTAAGCATCCATGTTTGTTCAACATTTTTTGTTGGACGAACGTTTGATAAGTTCTCAAACATTCGTCTAACAAAAAATGTCGGGAAAAAAAGAAAGCTAAACGCTCTAACATTGCTGGATCAACAAATGTTGTATAACAATGTTTGAATCTTTAGCCCGGGCTTTAGAAAACGAATGAAGGTGTGAAAACAACAAGCAAGTTTTCTGATACACCTCAAAAAGTAAATGAGAATCGGACAAGATTTCTTCGTGCCATAATTAACCGTCCGCAGCGCGGTGCACTCTACTGTTCAGTGTAGAGTTGTTCAGTACAGTGTAGCGCACTGCATAGTAACATCTTATAGTTTTCAACAGTTCAATCTAGTGTAGTTCAGTACAGTGTAGCGCACTGCATAGTAAGATTAAAGAATTTTCAACAGTTCAGTATAGTGTTGTTCAGTACAGTGTAGCGCACTGCATAGTAAGATTAAAGAGTTTTCAACACTTCAGTGTAGTGTTGTTCAGTACAGTGCAGTGCACTGCATAGTAAGATTAAAGAATTTTCAACAGTTCAGTATAGTGTTGTTCAGTACAGTGTAGCGCACTGCATAGTAAGATTAAAGAGTTTACAACACTTCAGTGTAGTGTTGTTGAGTACAGTGCAGTGCACTGCATAGTAAGATTAAAGAATTTTCAACAGTTCAGTATAGTGTTGTTCAGTACAGTGTAGCGCACTGCATAGTAAGATTAAAGAATTTTCAACAGTTCAGTATAGTGTTGTTCAGTACAGTGTAGCGCACTGCATAGTAAGATTAAAGAGTTTTCAACACTTCAGTGTAGTGTTGTTCAGTACAGTGCAGTGCACTGCATAGTAAGATCAAAGAGTTCTCAAAAGTTCAGTGTAGTGTTGCTCAATACAGTGCACCGCACTGCACAGTAACATTAGTAACACTATACACTGAACTGTTGGAAACTCTTAAATGTTACTATGCAGTGGGCTGCACTGTGGTTTTAACACCAAAAGTGAAAGACCTTATTTCGTATGAAAAGTAGTTCTACTTTATGGATTCTTATTTTAGCGTTAACGTATTAAAAAACATATCGGCACTACGAAGTGGGTGCCATATATGTGGTTGACCTGTAGAAAGTCAGGTATAGGTTTAAGGTAATTTTCTGCTCTTACTTAATGTGGATATAGCTACGCTCCTATTTCAACTATCTTGCAACAAAGTATCTTGAGAGAAAAGCAACGTTTTTATGTTGTTTTCTTTGTTTCATTTTTTGATAGAATGGAGGAGATGGAGAAAGGAGAAGACTTTTCTGTGAATGGAGGTAACGATGCCCCTTCATTGTCCAAAAATGTAGACTCGAATACTAACACGACCAAACGCCAAAAGAGGAACCCCAAAAAATGCAACCAGTGTGGAACGAGCGTCATAAATCTTGGTCGCCATCAGAAGGACGTGCATGGAATGACAAAGTTGAAAAGAAAACTCGATGGTTACTTCACTGGCGAGAAGAAGACGCCTAAGCGAAGGGTGAAATTTTGTCCTTTATCTCCATGTAAGAGCCTCAAAACGCCAATATTCCAGCTACATAAACATCTCCAGACAAGTATACATAACCTGAAGCCAAACAGTCCAAGATATTTAAAAGCGTTAGCAGACGCCCCAAGAGCATCAGTCGCAAACGTGAAATCAGCCTGCCTCAAACAGCAGAGAAAAAGACCACAAAAAAGGAAATTAAAGCGTGATAAGAAGACGCAACTTACCAACACAGATGGCAGTATTTATTCAAATGAAGAGGAGATGGAAGAAGAGGAGACGGAGGAAAATATGGTTGGTGCAGGGGAAGAAGGCGTATCATGCAGGGAAGCGATGGAGAGTGACTTAGAAGACCGCAACCGCGCTGAAACTGATGAAAGAGTACAACTTGAAAGAACACGAAACAGCACTTACAGTGATGAAGAATACGACAAGTTGACAAGCAGAGTATGGAAGAATTATGAAGAGAGAAGGGCTCCTAATGTTAACGACCGGAAAGGGCACCACACAAAGAGAATCAAAAAAGGTCACAAGGATGCTTATATAAATAGAGAAGAAGCTAAAAGCCAAGACAAAAATGACGAGGAAAGTGCTAGTGAGGAGGAGAATGCAGATAGTGACGAAGACTATAAAGATTTGCTTCGGCGTACCCTGAAGACTGAAGACATGGCTT
>OX421448.1:31021760-31049260 GCA_949126865.1 Montipora capitata | reverse complement strand
AACAAACTAACCCTTAATCTCAATAAAACAAATTTCGTAATTTTTCGCCCTTATCAAAAACGCCTTTCATTTCTTCCTACAATATATATTAACGATCACCAAACAAATACATTAACCTACTTGGAATGTAAAGATCATGTGAAATATCTCGGTGTCCTAATCGATTATAAATTGTCATGGAAAAACCATATTGACTCTATAACACTGAAACTTAGCAAAACCATTGGATTACTGTCAAAGATAAGGCATTTTGTTCCCTTCCATACTCTTGTTAGTATATATAACTGCCTTATTGTTCCTTATTTACGATACGGCTTAATTGCTTGGGGACAAGCTGGCAAAACTCAACTAAATAAGCTTTTGATCCTCCAAAAACGTGCTCTCCGTTTCATGTGCTTCGCTGACAGGTGTGATCACGCCATTCCTTTGCTCCTTCATGCAAAGGTTTTACCTATTCACTTTTTGTATTATAAATTGCTAGCTGAAACAATGCATGATGTAAATAACGATGTTATCCCTTCACAATTGAAGGATTTGTTCATCCCTACTGCAAAAATTCATTCATATAATACGCGATCTTCAGTTTCCAACAACTTTTATATCAAAAAGTCAAAACTTGAAATTGAACGAAAATCGTTTTCAAGAATTGGTGCAAAACTGTGGAATGAGATACCAACTAAGTACCGAACACTACCAAAACCCATTTGTAGGAAAATTTGTATGATCTTATTCAATATATTAGAATCTGAAGACTCCTAGGAAGACTTAGAATCGATAATCTCAAAAATTAGCAAATACTCTTAATAGCCATCATCTTTGCTTCGCTTATCTTATCTTATTCATTTTGTCTTATTTATCTACCTCTCATAATATACTGCGTTGCCAACTTCAATTACATAGCTAAGTGTTTCTTTAGACTTAATCTGTTTTCGTATTTACTTACCTATCTAATTATCTATCTATTTCTCAGTAGTCTTACTGTGTGTATTTTCTTCTTCTCTTACTGATTATCCTGGCCCGCCTCGATTAGCACTGCTACCTGCGGAGCCAGGGGAATAAGGACTTATTGTCAAATAATAAAATGTTGTTGTTGTTGTTGTTGTTAGCACAAGACCGAAACGCAAGCAAAATACTACCGAGTCCACGACAAAGTAAAAGAAACCGATTTGGGAAGAAGGGCAGTCAAGAAGCTCGTTTCTCTTCAGACATGTGAAGATACTCAGGGAAAGAAAGAGAGCGAAACATTTGACACGTGGAAAACAGAGGAAACTGAAGAGTTAAAGAAGCTCTTCCAACTTGAAATAGAAACGGGCTCCATCAAAGAGAAAGATGTCAGTGAAAAAGTGGTGAAATCAAACATACTCAAACAACGTTCCACCAAAGCAGTTGTCTTAAAACTCCGTCGACTAAGAGAAGACCACGTCAAACACTTGGAGCCCCCCAGTGAGCAGCTGACCAGCTCCAAGAAGGTTATACGCTACCTGAAAGAAGCAGAATTTCATAAAGAACCATCACTGTCAAGCGCTATGTCTGTCTCAAGCGAATCTTCGCGATTTTGGAGAAAGTTCACTGACAAACAGACAAGACACCTAGTCAGTTTAACAAAGGACCTCATTGACAAAAACGCTATAAAGAAGGAAGTAGTTTGGGAGAGGGTGGCTAGCGATCAGAAAGCACTGGAGCTTGGTCTAATTACCGGAAAAGAAGATGAGGGTGTAATCCAAAGAGCTAAGCAGCGCCTCACAGATAAAATACGTCAGGAGGCAAGGAAAGAACGAATAAGTAAGAAAAAGTAAAGCACAAACCAAGACTATTTTCATTTAAAAGAGAAATACCACAAGTGAACTGTGTAAATATAAGCCTGAACGTTATATCATGCACGTTCGTGAAAATGAACTTTGTTAGGAGTCCAAATTAACTAAACTAGACGTTAAAGCGGACGATGAACTTTACATGCAGGTACATTAGTTTGAAATCTTATATTAAATCCGTTATAACTATTTGAAAGATATAAAGCCTTACTAAACATAATTAGCCAGATAAGTATTTGATTAACTATATTGATACCAACTTTTAAATCTAACTTTCATTTTTTATTCGCGACGTGAATATTGTTTGGACAAGTATTAATTGCATGTTTTACATATACGGTAGAATTTCTTCAGTTCGGTTTTCGTTAATGTTTCGCTTTGCTTTTTTCCGCTTTATTTTTAGTTCATTCATCGGGTATTTTCTAACCAAAGAAAAAAATTGAAGGTGATAATGATGTATGATCTTAGGAATTGAATTAATCCATTAGGTTTTTGTAGATTATGATATTATATAATAATTAAGTTATGCCTACTATTTTGAAAGCGGTTCTCTGATAAGCTAGGTCACTTTTTATCTATTCTATTGCAAAACGTAAGTAGCAGTTGTTGACAAAATGGCGCTCCATGGCTTTTGAAGTTTTAAGTGTAGTTTTTTTAAAGTGTCTTTGAAGAACATCGAGATAATGTTGTTCTTGAGTTTGAACTTCTAGTAGGTTTTTACTACAATGGTTGATTTTGAGAGTCAAAGATTCTAAGAGTTAATGGACTTAAATGTTTTCTTTAGATAATTCCAATTCTATTCTTAGATTTCGGGTTGAATTTCGTTTCGCAGATCAGTTTTATTTGATCACAATGATAAATCAATTTGTATTACGTAAAGTAGCTAATAAATGTATTGTTGCTGTTGTTGTTGTTGTTGTAGCCCTGTTTATGTTGTTGTTGTTGTGGCCCCTTTGCCCAGCTTGGGAGCCCTTACCTAGAAACTAGTACTATAATAAGCGCTCAATACCCATGTTTGGTTGAAGATTGCGTTCATTTGTAGGTATAATTGAGGGAATGACGATATTTATCATTTAAAAAGGGACACTTCTTTTACTATCAGCCTGTAAACTCAGCCCTAAAATATAAGATTCCCACGTCCATCTGTTCTTGATACTTTATTGATTAATGTTTCTTAGAGGAAACATACTCGTTGGATATGACTATCTGTGGCCCTGTTTCTCTGCCCTTGCAAAATGCTATGCAAAGTATAGTACATAGCGAATAAAGACCAAAACGAATTGTAAATAGTGGATAAATTGAGCATCAGGCGAAAAACAAGCAATCATGAATCAAGCACTACGTTATTTTTAAGTGTTGCAGCCATACAGAAAAAAAAAAGAACTCGTGAACTATTATGTGCCCACCTGAAAATGAGTGTGTTGGAAACTGGGCTAAAACCTGAAACTAAGCTTGCATTGGAACTGACTTATGCACTCCGGTGAAATTAAAACTTAACCTGCACTGTACTGAACAACAATACACTGAACTGAAAAAGAACTCTTAATCGTACTATTGAATGCGTTGCACTGTACCAAGCAACAGTACTACGAACTGTTGAGAACTCTTTAATCTTAATATGCAATGCGCTGCACAGCTGTACTGTTGAGAATTATTTAATCTTACCATGCAGTGCGCTACACTGTGCTGAACAGCAATACACTAAACTATTAACAACTCTTTAATCTAAATGTGCAGTGCGCTACACTACTGAACAACACTAAGCACCCACTATTAGATGTTACCATGCAGTGCATTTCACTGTACTAAAGAACACTAAACTGAACTGTTCAAAACTATTAGATGTTACTATGCAGTGCGTTTCACTGTACTAAAGAACACTAAACTGAACTGTTCAAAACTATTAGATGTTACTATGCAGTGCGTTTCACTGTACTAAAGAACACTAAACTGAACTGTTCAAAACTATTAGATGTTACTATGCAGTGCGTTTCACTGTACTAAAGAACACTAAACTGAACTGTTCAAAATTATTAGATGTTACTATGCAGTGCGTTTCACTGTACTAAAGAACACTAAACTGAACTGTTCAAAACTATTAGATGTTACTATGCAGTGCGTTTCACTGTACTAAAGAACACTAAACTGAACTGTTCAAAACTATTAGATGTTACTATGCAGTGCGTTTCACTGTACTAAAGAACACTAAACTGAACTGTTCAAAACTATTAGATGTTACTATGCAGTGCGTTTCACTGTACTAAAGAACACTAAACTGAACTGTTCAAAACTATAAGATGTTACTATGCAGTGCGTTTCACTGTACTAAAGAACACTAAACTGAACTGTTCAAAACTATTAGATGTTACTATGCAGTGCGCTGCATTGCACTGTACTGAACACCACTTCACTGAACTGACGAAAGCTATAAATATTGCTATGCAGTGCGTTTCACTCTACTGAACAACACTACTTTAAACTGTTGAAATTGAGAGGAGAAAATAAAGAAGTTGAGAAGATCAGCTGTTGCGGTGTGCTGCTCACTACTGTTTATAAAATATGTTTAATAAAGGCAAATTTTATTCAAAAGAGGCCAAGGAGTAACAGAGAAATGAATTCTTGAGCTTGCCACCAGTCCCTTTTAAGTTGTTTTAACTGATATAATTAATTAATTAACTAACTAATTAATTAATTAATGGTAAATCTACAAAAAAGTGGGTATTTGCTACGTAATGGCTTTTGTGTAATAAAATCGTTTAATTGCGACATATAATTCAAAACACGGGTTAAATCAACAGGTTTCCTTTCACAAGCGCAGAACTCTCCTAACAAAAAACGCAGTTAATGTAAAATAAAATGATTTTATAAAGAAAAAACATTCTCTGCTCGGTAAAGCCTTTTATATCTTTAATTTGGCACACATATACGAGTAGATTGTTCTTAAGCAATACGTAGTTAGTGCCCTAAAACGTAATCTTTTACTAAATAAAGTGTTTTCAGAGCAAAAGAACTAGAAATGGGTATTTGCTACAAAAAGTGGGTATTTGCTACGTATTGGCTTTTGTGTAATAAAATCGTTTAATTGCGACATATAATTTAAAACACAGGTTTAACAAGTTTCCTTTCACAAGCGCAGAACTTTCCTAACAAAAAACCGCAGCTAATGTAAAATAAAATGATTTTATAAGCAAAAACCATTCTTGGCCTTCTCAAAAAATCTTGACTTGAAGGTCGAGTTGATATTATATGTTGCAACGGGGGTTTTGTTTTAAAATTAAGAAGGCATGAAAATTAAAATATTTAAGACCCCAGAGAGGTTTTGTAGTAATAAAAAAGAATTAGAAGACCTTTAAAATCCGTCAATGTTTTTTTATTTTCGTGATTTTTTTGATGGATGTATCAAAGATTGATTATTTGCTACGTTGGCTGTGTTTAGATGAATATACTGACTGAAGATTTGGAATTGGTTGGTATCTTTGAAAAGATATATTATTATTAAATATCAAAATAAGATATTTCACTGTAAAAAAGGGAAAATGTTAGATACGTTTAATTAAAAATAGAAAAGGAGAAAAGGTAGCAGATACTCAGTCATGAATCTAGAGAGAGAGAGAGAGAGAGAGAGAGAGAGAGAGTAATATTAGCCCAGTTAGCTTGACCTCGGAAGGGAAACAACAAAAAGTTGGGAAAACAAACTGAAGCCCCTCCATAGTCATAGCCTATCTTTCAAATATCTCTAGGGGTTTCTTCTAGCTTGGGCAATAAGCATGAAAAGCTTATGGCAGCAAGTCATGCCAGACATTGTTTCTGAGATCAGATCAATACTTGATGTACTGTTGACAAAAATGCAGCCCAGGTGGGCCAAAGGGATGGCTGGAGTAATAGCAACTCTTTGCTATTGTAAGTTCACGAATATCCCTATATTCATTGTTAACTTTAATCATTGAGATAACATCACACGAATTGATGAATCTAACACCAAGAGCAACACATCTTTTTTTTATACTATAACACTTAGTTCCCATATCCCCGAGATGGGCTAGCTAACAAAGTGGGCACAACGTTTGATGATCTTTAACCCTGTAAGTCCCTATATCCATATGTTGTCACCGAGAAGTGGTTACTAGATTTAACCAAATGATCACCCAAAAGAAAATGCTTTGAGTCTTTAGTTAACTCTCTCGACTTAATTGTCTCTGTCCCACACGTAAACTGATATTATCTAGCTTTCCCAGCTGTTGTGATGAACCAATGATGAGGAATTCAGTCTTGTTGTCATTAAACTGAAGATCATTATCCAACATCCAAGAACGAATGTCTGTAATGCAGTCTTCCATATTCCTCACCACAGCAAGTTA
Source organism: Montipora capitata (assembly GCA_949126865.1). Lineage (NCBI taxonomy): Eukaryota > Metazoa > Cnidaria > Anthozoa > Scleractinia > Acroporidae > Montipora > Montipora capitata. The sequence continues at coordinate 31,043,091 of OX421448.1, read as the reverse complement.
TTCAGCTCTGTCGTTTGGACTAAATGAGATGTAAACTTGTGAATCATCAGCGTAACAGTGAATCATGGGCAGATGATGTTTAATTATCTCAAAAAGCTCACTCGTGTACAACGTGAACAGGAGCGGACCAAGGCAGGAACCTTGAGGAACGCCGCATTCTAAATGAAAAGGCGTAGATAGTGACTCGTTGATCATTAACCGCTGAGTTCTTCCAGACAAATAAGATACAAACAAAAGAGAGGGCCTTTCCCTGTATACCAAATGAGTATTCAAGTCGACGTAGCATAGTGTAGTGATTGACTGTATCAAAAGCAGCACTCAAGTCGAGCAGAATCAGCAAAGTAACAGGCTGATTGTTCATGTTCAAGAGGATACTTTGCTGATATTATAATTAAAGATACTAGAAAGAATACCTTTAAAAATTTAATAACATTATCATTCATTTCCAAATAGTTTCATGCTTCAGTTGGTGTTGACCCAGATACCAGCAAAATTCTCTTGGAAGTTTTATACCAGAATGCAACTGTCCAGAAGGAGAGCGTTATCACCAGACTACAGCGCAGCATACTATCCAAATTAGAGACAGATGAGTCAAATGTAAGTCAATTGAGCAATGAAATCGAGAATAATAAATGGTCAAAATATCAGTCAAATAAATTTAAACGTGTTTCAAAAATTTCAGTCAGAGCACTTTTGGTCATCTATGCCTCCAATAATATTTTGTTCAGTAATGTCTGTCCCCATGTTTGCAGATAGTGGGTGACTTACTAGCTTATAAGTCATTTAATCCCATGTTATCATCAACTGACAGCTTTAAAAAAATCAGGGTATCACTATCCAACCACTGTCACATGACCATAAAATCACGGCCTTGGTTTAAATTCAGGTGTCTCCATATGGTTAGGGAGCTTAAGCATGCGCGTTTTGAGATGCGGACGGCAACCGGAAGAGAAATTCTCGCATGCCAGGACAGTGGTGTCTCCCAGATTTTTACACTAATCATCTCTAATGGGGAAAAGATCTTAGCAATGTAAATGTGATTGTGTGTAAACAAGTTAAAAGGGAAAACAGCTTACTTCCGGTTGCCGTCCGCGTCTCAAAAACGTACGTGCTTAAGCTCCCTAAAGTCAAGGTAATTACCGGTATGTTGGAACAAGACTAACCAGTACACCACAATCATTCAAATTATCTTAGTTTTAAGCACAACACAACACTTGAAAGCATGCAGGGTGGTCAATAAGAGTTCCAGTTGCCGGGTAAATACATCTTGTAGGCAGGGAATAGAATCAAACAGCTACGAGTTTCTCTTGGTGCTTTATTATTATTATTATTTTTTGCTGTTTTCCTTTGAAAGTAGCCACTATAAACGTGGCTTCCTTATGGTTAGGGAAAATTGCTGGCCCCACCTGTTAACGAGTAACCCCGTAGGAATGGAATGTAACGGAAATAGTTTCAGCCGTACATAACTTCTCCTATTTTTACTCTCATGATTTGAAAGATAAGTAACAAATCAGAATAATGGACAGCACTCAGATGACAATGGCTCCAGCAATGGAGGTTTTTGAGGGATGACTTCTCTTGTTTTAGGGGTCTCACTAGATGAAAGCTGCTGCTCAATGCTCTTTCAAGAGTGTGCAGTTAGTCCATGGAATTGTTATTTTGGATAATTAAGTTGTTTACTTTTCACAATTTTAGGTTCTTTGTTGGATACATCCTCTGGTTAAAGTGTCCGACAAATTTGTGGCTTCAATTGGCATAAAAGCTTCTGTGTTGGAAGGATTTTCACAGATTTCTGTGAGGGTAATACCTACAAAAAGGATTTTTCCTGTACAAATTATAATCTGAAGCATAGGCAAATACCAGTATATATATATATATATATAAATTTTCGATTTTTTTTTTTTTTTGAGGATTCCAAGTAACAACTGTATACTGGCAAATAATGCGAACAATTTTCAAATTTGACAGAGAAAAGTAATTCCGATTCCATAGGTGTTTTCTCTAATAATTTATTAATATCGATTTAGGAGATTGGCAACTGGCTCAGAGAAGTGACAGATTGCAAGAAGAGCATGTCAATATCATTCGCAAGTGGCGAGTCATGCACTTTTGACGACTTAAAAAAAAGAAACGACAAGTGCAAGTCATAAAGGGGCTGGAAAGTTCCATTAATGTTTTTGAGTGCAGATATTTTGGAAAAATTAAAAGGTAATTGCAATTTATATTTTTTTTATCACCGGTACAATTATTACTAACTTAAATAATGCTATGTTTATGAAAAAAAAAAATTATGCTATGAATTGCATGGAATGTTTGTTTAAATTTTTCCGTTCTTTCTCACTTGAGGTTAGTGATGAATAACACTGTGAGTCTTAATTTCAATAGAGCGATGTGGATCTAGCCTAAACACATGCGCTGATCACAGAGAGAGCAGTAGTGATCAAGAAGTCGGGGAAGTTGCTGCCCCTTCTGCTTCAGTAAGCAAGTTTGAGGGTTTTCAGGCCCAGATCCATGCTCGGGATTTGTATTTGTTGAAATATTTCAAAGGTATGTATAGAATCGGGTTTTAAAAACTTGTTCCCCTAAATAGGCAAAATGTCTGATATTAAAAGTTAAATCAAGGTGGTTTTTTTGCATCCAGGTTCCATTGTCTTCATATTCTATTTTTCCTGCATTAACATCGTATGAAAACTGTATAAATTAGAAAGTTTAGGAACTGATTCAGTTTAATTTCGTCTCACATAATCTAGACAAAGTCATTGTGTTGAAAGAGATTTTACTTCCCCCCCCCCCCCCCCACCAAAAAAAATAATTAATTATTTAATCGATTAAAAATAAGTAAAATGCCTTGTTCAATTCAAATCCATTTTAAAGCTGAATGTTATGGTCTTTCTTCGTATTAGAAAATGAACCAAAAAAGCAAGAGGAAAGGGAAACTGAAGCTATGGAGCTTGAGATTTTTACGGATGTAAGTAGCTCCTTTTATTGCAAAAGTTTGCTTTTTTGGGGGAAGAGAGCTTTAAATGGGGCAGAATGTTTACAAGTGCTGTCACTCTTTCAACTTATTAAAGGAAGTTAAAATTGTGGATACAATGGTTTTGGGTTGGTACCCCAATTTGTTTGGAAAATAAGAAACAAAAAAAAACCAGATTCATTTAATGACAATGAACAATAAGTTAAATTCATCATGCCTATCCAGTGTTATATCCTTGTCAGTGATGACAATTTAAGTGAATGCAATCATGATTATTTTGCAGAAGTTAACTCCAGAAAGCAAAAAAGTTTTCTCCAATTGCACTCCGAAAGGCAGGAGCTTTTTCAAAAAGGTGAGTTCATTGCCATTGAAAAATACTTTTTGTGTGACTTACAACCTTAACAGAAAAAGGGGTCCAATGTTAGCAATACCTCTAACTCGGTATTGATAGATTGGGTAGTATGCTTTCTTACAAAAGGTTAGACAGGACTAAAGTTGTCCCTGTTGACTGAACATAGTTTTCTGGATTTCAATTTACCTCTAGGGCTTTGAAGCAGCAAAACGACTCCAGGTGGAGAAAGCCCCAACCTGTTCAAATGCATTAACAGAACAAGAGCAGACCCCTGTCCCTGCAAATAGGGCCAATGAGACAACAGGTGATTTTTCAGTTTTTCATACTAAACAATAGAGGGTGATGATCATGCACAGTCTTTTTGAATAACAGTAATTATTATTATAATTGTAAAATAATTAATTAATGATTTGTTGTCATCTGATCTAACATCTAAGGAACCCGGAAACGATTGTTCTCTCCTGGATGCATTGGGGTTTCACCACGACAAGGTAATAATGTTCAACCTTATCAGAGCAGCTGTGCTGACAAAAAATTAAAACAAAGAATGTATTGTAATATTCAATAATAACATAGACTGGAATATCTATTTTTTACACTGATACTAAAATAATAAGTAGTAAGGTTGCCACATTTACTATTTAATCTCTCCCATTTTAAAGTCCAAATTATGCTGAAAGCACGAAAAGGCGTTGCAAGTGATCTGCAGCAATTGACTGTGTCAATTAACATTTTATTGATTGAATCCAATGTAAGGTGTTGAGTTTAACTTAGAGGTAAATCCAGTAGTAACATAATTAAAGATTCAAGGCATATATTGTCAACTAATTTACCTCTTTTCTTGAAATTGCAGCAAAGAATTCAAAACAAGAAGTGTGTTCCAAATGCAAGAAACAAAGCCCATATAAAAAAAAAGAATGGTCAGGCTTTTGGATCATGTGTGACACATGTTTCAAATGGTACCACAAGTAAGTTATTATTACTATACCACGGAATCACTATCACATCTGTTTTCTCATTAGCTAATAACCTACTATTACGTCAACGGTGACTTTTACAGAAATCATGAAAACCACATCAAATAATAATTTGTTGTGTGTGGCATTTGCACTTTCATTACTTATTAGCTAATGATGTCCATTTCCAGAAGACTTCAAGGCTGTTAAAACACACCAAAAACCTTTTACATGATGCAATGAACTGATATGAAAAACACAAATGTTTCAAGGTAATATAGTGGAATTATTGTCTTATGTTCGAGACCAAACGTGTTTTTCTTTATTGCCAATCCACAGAGAATGCACGAATGTGAAAACGGTACCAAAAGAAGATGAGAGTTGGGAGTGCCATGGATGTAACAAATCGTAATTCACGAAGTTTGCATCGTGCAAGGTTGTTACAGTATTAGTGTCTTAAGATGTAAAGCTGTTATACGCCTGCATTACATACAAGGGTAATTTCTTTTTTTTTTATAGATTTGAAAATGATGCAGTAGAATTTAGCAACAAAATGGGCCATGAACCAAGACCCACTCAACTGTTCCTTAACTTTTATTAACGGTTGCTTCTGGACCATTAAGTTACCAAGACTTAATTTCCCAAAAAAGATAAGGAAGAACATTTTCTACATGTTTTCGAATCTCCTGGTTGTTTTGAATATCTAAAGAAATCCCTACTTAAATCAAATGAACCCAAAAAGGAAAAGAAAAACAGTACAAAGAACAGATTTATTAATTTACATGCTTATGAATTAAGCAGTGCTGTTGACGTTTTGACAACAACACATTTTGACTTTATTCGACTCAATTACACGTCCAGCAGTGAGAAAAATATTTATAATAGGTTTCAATGTACGTGAGAATTCTTTTAAATGAAAATCAATATAATGCATGTACTGTTTACAACAAAAAAACAAATTAATAGTCTGAACATATTAAAATTTAAGATGAAGACCAGTCATATCTGGAGTGAAATGCTGTTCAACTTAGGAGCTCCAAAATAATCTCCCTGGCGGGGAAAGAACTACAGTAGAACCCCGGTAACTTGAACTCTTAGGGGTTGGGATAAACTATACATTTTGATGAGGGCGTGTTGCTAGAATGTGAAGACTCCACTAATGGGAGTTGGAAGGGTTTCATAGTGGTATATCACCAAGTATGTATATAAATCTATTTCATTTAGAAATAATAAATCAAATTATGAAAGATAAACATTAAACTATCGTACCTTTTATGGTAGTCCTCTTGCCTCAAAAGCGTATTTATTTTCAGACATTTTGAGTTTGCTGTTTACTGTTCATAACAATTTGGACAAAAAAAGCATGAATCATGCCACCTTTATGCTAGGAAGTTTGAAAGCAGAGTAATAAAATTATTTCGGGGAAAATTGATCCAGCTTTGGAGCTTTTCAAAAATGGATTCCAACCTTGTCTTTCTATTATTAGGGACAGTAAACAGCAAACTCAAAATCCTCCAAAATTGCTCCAAAAACTGATTTTGAGACAAAAGGAAAACAATATATCACGGGTAAGGTAATTCAACGTTTACTAAGCATTGACTAATGATTATACCTAAATGCCTAGCCTTACAGTATATCGCTATAAGGTGAAAGAAACAGTAAATCCAGTACATTTAATAAAATAATGATTACACACACAGATTGTGTGGGCCCCCCTGTGATATCAAGTCATTATGGCTTATTCTCGGTTACATTGATATTACACTAAGTTGTGCGAGCTTGTCATACTTTAGACCTGTGCTAACATCTGCAAAAGCAGAAGACAAAATTGTTTTATACAAGGTCACACTTTGGTACTATTCACAAGGTTGTCCATGATGTGACTAGCACTCAACTTTGAGTATACACAATACTAACCGGAAATCAAATTTTAAGCTTTAAATAATACGGTAATGTATTCTAATGCTCAACAGGTTCAAATATAAACCGCATGTACTTGTCCCTTTTAACTTGAAAACCTTCAGGGAGTCTCTTTTTCAAATTCAACAATTGCTTGTGTATAATCATCTCATTCTGGTAGAAGTCCATGAGAAAATTAAATAAAAAGTGAGTTCTAAAACCCTGGACACAAGCACTTTGTAGTCTCTTCTTATTTTTTCTGTTATTCTCCGCTTCTTGATAGCTGGTTTTCAATGCATTAGCCTGCAAGCACAAATTGATATTGTGGAAATTGCACAATGGTGACTTGTGTGGGTTGGAGGTAGAATGGAACCTTTCACCAAGAATATACCTTTGTGATGAACCAGTTATGGGATGGACCCACTGGTGTGCAGTTTCCTCAACCTGAACATCTACAGAGACTGGTTTGAATTCTGCTGGAACTATTTCTGGCACATTGACACCCTAACATCAGAGAAAATCACACATCACACACACAAACACACACACACATGCACACACGAAAAACCCCTTGATAGACTTTACAACCAAGAGAATTTGAAATTTGATGCTTCAGTAACCTTGCAATCTGCTTGTGTTTGAGTTTGTTCCATCAATACACGGTGAAAAGAGAAATAAATGACAATTATTCTGCAAGCCTATTGAAACGAATAACCCCTATGGCATTTTTGAAGCTGATCAAAGCACTCCTGGCATGTTTTTTTTTAACCTGTCACATAAAGCAGTGGTATGAAATAATGCTTTAACATTGTCTCCCTCTTAATAATTCAGAATCCTTTTCAATTACTCATAAAACAAAAAAACTTTTATCGTTTTTACATTAGCAAACACTAGAACACAGCAAACAGTAACAAAGTACCTCTTTAGGCATTTTTTCCATGGAAGGTACCTCAAAACAACCACTGTTGCTTCTCCACAATTTAGAGGCAGTGGTTTTGTCCCTACAATCCATGTGTCGAACAAATCCACACAGAGTGTCACAAACAAAAATGGGTGGGGGATACTTGAGTGACAGGTAAAAATCCGCAGGATCGCGAACTGATTCTTGTAACGTGAGAAACTTGGATGCCACAGTTACCTAATAGTGTAATGAAGTGAAACGAGCTAGTGTTAATTTGGCCCAGTGCAAACGTCCAACTTTTCATGCACATGTACAGGAAAACGCCACCTTACTACCATCTCGGTAATACAGTAACCTCATTTTTACAACCATTTTTGAAGCGCCTGGCAAAAACCACCACACATATGCCGACCGCACTAAAGCAGCCATTTCTGGCAGATTTAAGTGACCGTACTAACGGTGTTCCGCTGTACTGAATATAATACTTATATTAATAGGCTGTCGACCTTACAGTCGATCCACACATTCAAGTTAATTAAACAGACTGAATTCATTTCCAAGCTGTGCAAGTGGTCAATTGTTCAATTGGAATTCTCTGATGTGGGCCACTCTAACTTAATCGATGAATCGACCAAACTAAGATATGTCAGACTTACTTGATTCAAATGCTGATCTTTCATGTACATATACTATAATGTAGAGGAATTAGGTTCGGTCAGTGCATGGAATGTTCTATGATTGACATAGGCCTCAATAAAGACTAAGCAGTTATTCTTCCACCCCTCGTTAAGGTGGTGTGTAAGATTACTAAACGTAATGAGGCCCATACTTACCCCATGCCTACAGACCAAGTGGTAAAACCCACCAGTCGTTCCTGGAACTTGTGTGAAACCATGACAAGGGCAATCGCCGAGCAGCAATGTTGCATACAATTGCTGTAAGTCGCCCCTCAAACATTGCTTGAAGAGAATGTACATGTATTATTTTATAGAAACACCAGTTCTTCTCTATTTCTGCCAACACAACTGAAACCACATGAAGCATAATTCTAACATAATCATTAATTTTGTTGTGGCAACATTATTATTATTTCTATTACAAACCTTAATTACAAGATTTGATCAGAGCCCATTGCCTTCGTTAAGAATCTGAATAAGAAATACATGGATTATAAATGGCATGAGATATCTATTATACCAATGGAGAATATTAATTATTAATTTTCAAGAATAGTTAAACAATAATCAGCAATGATAACGTTACTGCAGGGTTAATTCTCATAAACTCTGGGCAACAAGCTTGAAAAAAAAAAGGGCTATACTTTGATGTCTGAGCCATCTACTTTTGGGGGGAATGGATATAAACTGACTAGGGAATGACAGCCTCAAATTGCCTACAGCACTTGAAACCACATGAAGCATAATTCTAACATAATCATTAATTTTGTTGGGGCAACATTATTATTCTTTAAATTACACACCTTAATTACAAGACTTGATCAGAGCCCATTGCCTTCGTTAAGAATCTGAATTAGAAATACATGGATTATAAATGGCATGAAATATCTATTACTGTATACCAATGGAGAATATTAATTATTAATTTTCAAGCATAGTTAAACAATAATCAGCAATGATAATGTTACTGCAGGGTTAATTCTCATAAACTGTGGGCAACAAGCTTGAAAAAAAAAAAGGCTATTCTTTGATATCTGAGCCATCTACTTTCGGAGGGTATGCATATAAACTGACTAGGGAGTGCAAGCCTCAAATTGCCTACAGCACTTGATCGCCAAGCAATGTAGATTTACATTGTCTACTTTTAAATGTAATGAGAAGCCTGTTACTGAAATGCATGATACATGTGGAAAATGGGTCTCCAGAAAATGACAATTGAAATGTGTGAGATGTATTCACACATTTATGCAAATAAAAATCTATTCATTACTGGAAATACCTGAGACTTGTTGGAGGTGACAGGAATGTCACATTTCTCACACAGAGCCCGTAATTCCTGCAACGATAGTTCTTCAAGGGATTGCAAGTCAACATGAAAATCACGAATTTGGATATGAAGTTTGGCAGGGTCACCTACACAAGACAGGAATGAACAAAACGTATATAAGATGAGTACCATACACTGTATTCTAAAATCAAAAACTGTCCATTTCAAAAGCTAGTCCAAAACCTGACATCAGCCCAAATTTAAACAGATTCCATACATTCCTTTTAAATAAATATTATGTGCAAGCTAATTGGATGACTGCCACGTATAAGCTGGCCATTTGCCACGGAAAAACTAAGACACCAGGGATACCATATCCTGTTCAAATGACAGGATTCAACTTACTATTAAAACCAGTAGTAATTCCCTTTCTTGATGTAATGGTTAAAAGGAGATGGTGGAGTACGTCTATAGTCATAATGACATACAGTAACTATAAACCAACAGACTTATTCCAATACCTTCAAGAAACATCCTGTCACTACAGACATACAACTGCAATACATAACTAACAGTCAACTACATTTGTACCACCTTTCATACCTTCCAATGTACTCTTGCCCTTGCTAAGAGAATAGGTCTTCTTTTCAACCTCAGTGTTGAATACGGCTTCCCCTCTCATCTTCCGAGGTATGATAGGAGGAAGAGAAAATGCATCCACAGAAAATGGCTCTGAGGATCTAGTGTATGTCGTCCGTTCCACCCAATGCTGTTTGATTCTCTCCAGCAATTCTTCCAATGATAATGGTGATTATTGACAGAATCATTTCTGTCGTACGAAATCTAAATTTAGAACAACAACAAAAAAAAGTCTTGACAAAATAAAAGTACACGCATATAAACCTACAAATGGCAAAAGGAGTTCCTCCCTACATTAGCTCCAAACTTAAATAAATTATTAAAACATTAACATAGATGTATAATATAACCTTGACATTGTGAAACTTAAAGGCTGCTATAACATTCATAATGTTAGGAACAGGCAGTGTATAAGAAATGAGATCTTAACATTTTCACCTCCTTTCGGCTACAACAGTTTTTTTCATTTCCATCACCAAGGCAAATCTCCCCAACAACACCACAAATCCCACAGATAGTTTGGTCTAAATCCCTTTCTGTCATTGCCTCAAAACAATAAAAGCCGTTGTAGAGCAAGTCTGTCACATACTCAAGAGTTGCAGAAGATGGAATATCCTGTACGTACAGATACGAGGAAAATAGAAAACTCAGATCATTAGCTTAACAATACTTAATAAAAACATTGATTATACATACATACAAACTTTATTGAACCTCCCCAAAAAGGCTTTTCAGGAACAATAATAATTATAAAATAATAATTTACATAATTATTTAAATTATTTACAAGATTAAAATAACCAATCATCACTATCAATTACATAACTACTTATCACGATATCAATCACTTCCTAAAAAATCCCTTAGCAGTTTGTTCCTTAAACGCTTCTTAAAGATTATTTCGTTGCTTCAAAGTTTCATATTAGATTCCAAGGAATTCCATATGCTAACAGTTCAGTAATAAAAAGTTCTCTGTCCAGAGGCAGTTTTAAAAAGAGGGATATTTAAAAATTGGGAACTCCTGGTTGTATAACTATTTACATCAGAAGGTTTGGTGAAAATAGTGCTCAGGTATTCAGGGGCACGACAATTCATACATTTGAAAGCCAAAATGGTATTTCGATAGTAAAGCTGACTGGATACTGGAAGCCACTTAAGGCGTTTCAGTTCAGGCGTAACATGATCATATTTCCGAATTTCACTTACTATTCTACACGCAAAGTTTTGTACCGATTGTAGTTTGTCGATATTTAACTTCGAGCAGTTGGCCCACACGTTCGAACAATAAAACAATTTGCTAAAAACTAAGGCATTAACTATCAAAAGGGTCTTTCTGTTGAATGCACGTTTGATGCGGTTAATCTGCCCGAGAGAAGACATGCATGACGAAACGGTCTTAATAATGTGATTGTTGTACGATAAATGAGGGTCCAATAACACTCCCAGGTCCTTTGCAGTTTCACTAGGTGATAAGTCCTTCCCTAATAAAGATAGGGTGATATCTTGAAGCTTGGGTAGCATTTTTCTGGTACCAAACACCATAAGTTTGGATTTATCAGGATTTAGCAGTAAATAGTTTCTGAAGCACCAGTTACACACTTTAAATAAATCTTCATTCATTTCTGCCACGGCAATGTTTTTGTTCTGAAGCTTGAAGGAGACTTGAAGCTTTGTATCATCTACGTAGCTATGGGAAATGCATTTCTGTGGAACAGCAGGAAGGCCGTTTACATAAATGCTAAAAAGGAGTGGGCCCAGGATGCTACCTTGTGGGACACCACTACTTAGTGGCAGGGACTCAGACAACGTAGAGTTTATCCTTACAACTTGCTGGCGATCACTGAGGTAACTGTGAAACCACTGGAGACAGGTGTTAGAGGCGCCAACATCCTTCAACTTAAGTAACAGAATTTCATGACTGATGCTATCGAATGCCTTGCTCATATCCAATAACACCATTGCCGTCAGTTCACTTTTATCAAAGCCGCTAAGTATTGCATCCGTAGATTTAATTACCGTTGTTTCGGTTGAATGCCATTTCTTGTTGCCACTTTGGTTCTTTGACAGCCGTTCCTTAGAGGTTAGGTGAAAATTAAATTGATTATGAGCAACCCGTTCGCAAATCTTTGAGAGAACAGGTAAAAGGGAAATAGGCCGATTATTGTTCGCTTGTTGTGAATGAGCTGAATCACAGGTCTAAAAGTCAGAGTAGAATAGCTATAAAGGGTTGTAGCAAAGGTAGATCTTTTGACTCTCATGGTAGAGTGTAGTCGTGTTTGCCATTTTGTGAGATGAAGGCATCGTAGCGATGATTCGAAACGTGGTGCGAATTGATGACAAGAACAATCCAAAATATGACCAGGAAAGGTTGACCCATCACTAAACTCACAAAAGTCACCTTGACAATGAAATTCCAAGAGAGTAAGAACACAGGAGAGCCATAAAAAACCAAAACTTCTGCAGGGCCACAGCGCTTGACCAGTCGCCATTGTTTGCATCGGTGAGAGTTTGCTCTCACCAAACACAACTGGCCTCACTTGTGCTTTAAATTCCGCATGTCGACGCTTTCCATGAAGAAATAAAAAAATTTAAGTATCATACGTCAGTGTCCATTGTTTCTTTCACTGATCGTGAGGACGATAACATTAAACGTATCAACAAGTTTTGTAAGTTTCAACTGCCGTGTTTTTGGTGACCCAGTTTTAGATGTAATGCATCTATCTCAGAATGCAGATTATTCAAATTATTAAAAATTAATGGTTTTACATGGCAAAAATCAAACGTAATAAGGAGATGAATGTTATGGGTAGTACTATTTTATGATCAACCAAAATTTCCTTATTAACCCTTTATAAAAAGGAAACAGATTTGAAAGGGTATAATCTGCTTGGAGTCTATATTAGCAAAGATCTGAAGTGGACCCGTCATGTACACTATGCAACTAAAAAGGGTAAATAAGAAGCAAAAACCCTCTCATACTTCTAAAGCAGGGTCACGCTCCACCAGTTTCTCTAGCTAAGGTTATTTTAACTACATGTATAAGTAAACCCAATTTTAAAATATGCATATAATTTTTTTTACGTACGATTACAATGAGGCTTTATCTGTAGTTTCTCGTATGACCATAAATGAGAGACCAGTCTATGTTGCAAGAATCATTAAGGGGGGGGGGGGGGGGGGGGAAGGGCAGGGGATACTGCCCACAAAACATTAACATTTTCTTTGCAAACCTTTACGGTCTTCTTAATCAGAGTGGCAACTTTGCTTTCCACGGCAACTGTGGGAGGGACTCCATGCTTGAATTCTTCCCTCCACTCCAGCAAAATATCAAGGGACACTAATAGTTTGTCACTGATGTTAAAAATCAGAGTAAATTGATAACCACAGAATTCAAACCATGTCTTACCTAAATCATATGGAAATACCTGTACTAATGCTTTACACTTAGGACAGTGCTTTACCAATATTGTAATCTTTTGGAAAGCCACTGCATTGGTGATAAGATAACCACAATCCCCTGTTTTCTGGCCAGGATTAGTGCGTGCACTCGACAGTGACACTTCACACAAAGCACAAATTTCTTCTTTTGGCTCGTAAACGGAAGGCCAGCCATCCCAACCAAGGCCATTTAGAACTGTCTGGCTATCCAAATGCAATATATTTTGTAAAATTCCCTTTGGAATGTCATACGGAAATGACAACTGCATCTTGAGTTCCAGAGTTCCCTGTCGCCCAGACACCTCAAAATCATGCGAAGTTGCAGTGAAAGCCGTTTCATTTGAGGAACCAAAAGAAGCCTCAGATGGACTGGAGAAGGTGACTGTTTCATACGAAGAACCAGGAGAAGCTGCAGATGGACTAGAGAAAGTGACTGTTTCATTCGAAGAACCAGAAGAAGAAGCAGATGGACTGGAGAAGGTGACTATTTCATTTGACGAACCAGAAGAAACCGCAGATAGACTGGAGAAAATGGCTGTTTCATTGAGTGAACCAGAAGCAGTTGCTGGTTCACCAGAGGACTGCAAAATACACAGCAAAACATGCTGATGCATGCATATTTTTTTATGCTTGGCTGCTTTTGTCTTGCTTGCAAAGCGAGCACAGTCTGAAAAAGCACAAACAAACTTGGAATTTGTGTTTTTCATGTGGCAAAATCCAACAGAATTTGATGCTGTTGCCACAACATTAACACAAAATGACACTGAAGAAACCTGAAAAACGGCAGGGCAAGTGCTTGACTGCTTCAAGTGATTAAGGGCAGCTTTGGTACCTTGATCACAAGGGTAACTATCGATTACACCATCCGTTAAACAGTACACCTTCATTGGAGGTACTGCATTCTCGCACAGAGTTGTGTGTTCACACGAAAACAGTTCAGCATTGCAGCTGTTGACATATGCAGCTCTGACCTCCTTGCATTTCTGAACCAAACACTGCTTTACATTTCGAATCAAGTCAACAATTACAAGGCATCTAGAATCCTTGGAGTGTGTTTTTACAGAATAAAAAGAACAATCATCTCGACTAAACAGTAACACACTTTTGGGAGCATTTAATTTTTGCTTTTTTTCACTGGGGACAAAATCTCCTCCAAGGTAATAACTACACTGGTCACTACACTTCTCCGACTTACAATGGTTGTTGAATGACTTCTTGCATCCAGGACAGCAAGTTTGACCTCGTTTACTCTGCAATAAAGATAAGACACAATAAATACAAGTTCGCCAAATCTGCGACTTTAGACCTGGGCGTATCTAATCGATATCTACCTGATGAAAATTGATAGTAATCGATGGGTCTACTTTTTATGATTATTGATTCTATCAATTTCTGGATTCTTTGTTTTGTGGACACCAACGAAGTAATACAAAAGATTGTAAAGACACTGAACGATACCCACACCGCAACACAAAAGCCAACCAAGTGAGAATAGTTCTCACGTTCCGCGAAGCATTGTGAAATTAACATACGACGCTCTCACCATTGAGTAAACAGTTCTGTAAATACTTTCATCCATGTTCCGATCGCTATTCTGTAATCCGATAACATTTACACATTTAGAAAATAGATATATTAAAACACTGACTTTATTGTGGAATGCAATGGCTATTTCATAGAACGATCTGACAGCACAAAATGACCGTAAATCCGCACAGTTTGGACAAAAATTCACATTTAAGTGCTTTTTTTGGAATATTTTCGGGAAATTGAAAGGATTATCCTTGATGTGTGAGTGTCGATCCATATACGCAGTGCCGGAATTTTAAATCGAATTAACAGCGACATGCCCATCTGCAGTTAGTTATAGTGATAATAATCCCAAGATCGCTCACACAACAAACGGTCGATTAACTTAAATTTAGTTTAAACTTACCATTTAGCAGAACAATATTCCAGGGAGAATGCTAAAGGAACTATAGAATAACAGAGCATTCTCTCCACGTCCTAAAAAAATTTAAACGAAAGCAATGTACGTATGGCGACTAAGCGACCAAGCGGAACAAATGCTCCTCGTGACACCCCTGACACCATATGATTGGATTGAAACCCTCGCAACCTTTAACTCCATGTCAACCAATCACAGTAGACCTTAGGATAGCTGCTACAGTACTGATACGGTATGTTGTCTTTATTATTGCGTGTAATGTTTATGTTTTCGCAGGCAATGAAAATTAATTGACAAAGTAACAAAGATCTAGCAACTCACTGTAGGACCGAGTTCTTCAGTATATTTTCTCTTGTATGGGAACGCTTTGTCCAAAAATCACTCCAAGCGTAGCGGTTTTGCGGAATTTCACCGCTGTTTCATTCTGATATTTCGCTTGTTCGAAATTTCGCCTCCTCAATTTTTGCGAAATTTCGCTGATATTTCGTTCCCTTTAGCGCGAATTTTCGTTGATATTTCGCTTCTCTGATTTTTCGAAGCCCTTAGCGAAATTTCGTTCTATCTTATGAAATTTCGCCGACTTCCATGAAATTTCGCATGTCCAATGTCCGAAATTCCGAGCAAAGCATTGATGAGAACAAAGCACGAATTTCGTCGAAATTCGCTCTCATTACTTTTGCACAGTACTGTATTTTCCAGTTAGCAATGTACATAATCTGACAATGAAAGTTAGAATCACAGAGTCGGTATTTCTGTTTGAGATATTCAGCCTTGCCTGTGTGTTCTTTGAGTAAGGTTTTATCTTCAAATTGCTTATCTTATCCGTCAATAAATCCTTAGCTCTCATTTCAAACCACGCTAAGTGAAATTTCCTTTATCCGGTTTCCCCTATTTAATCAATTAAAAATTAAAAGTTATAATTGTTATGAGCAAATAATCAATGGAAATGCTTGACAGCATGACATATTACCGAAAAACAAGCAAAACTCAGAACTTGTGCAGTATTTATTTGAACATTCAATTTGTTCAATGATGAAATGATATATGAAATGGATCATATGTGACCTTTCACGCAAAAAGGGGGCTTATCCAAATTTCATGCTATGGCTATTTTCATGGTCCTGGTCGTGAAATTGAAAAAAGGTATTGGAATGTGAGTGAAATTTCCCTTTTACGGCGTGAAATATTTCAGGCCGTGAAAAAGGTCAAAGTTACTCACCGTGAAAATATTTCACGCCGTGAAACAAAGTGAACTTCTTGCATAAACATCTATCTGTTACCCTGAAAATCATGCCACCATTATGTCACGCAGCCTGCAAAGGTTTTACTGCAAGCATTATCGGAAGTCTTTCGGAATCGCCAACTCGGGATTGGGTCCATTCTTTTGTTTACTTTTCTGTTTTATATCGTCGTTTCGGGAAAACAAAAGAAAACGAAATAACAGAAGAAAAAAATCGTAGATACTAAAAAACTTTGAACATTGCCCGACAGCCTTCCAAATCGATGCACAATACGATAAGTGTTTCTTATTTCGTTTGTCTGCTAAAAAGCACACAACTTTAGTTTACCGGAATGGGTTTTAAACGTTGAATATTTGTAAAAGAATCTCCATGGTAGTTGGATCTTTACCAGAAATTCAAAAGAATGAGCTCAGTAAAACCATAACAGAAATCAAAACATCATGCGCTGTCTGTAGATAATCAGTTTACGGGATCAGTGAAAAATTACATTACCTTCCTGACATAAGAAACAAACACGTTTGGCACCAACTCGCAAGCTCTATTGGAAAAGATTAGGTT
The DNA here is from genome assembly GCA_949126865.1 of Montipora capitata. Taxonomy (NCBI): domain Eukaryota; kingdom Metazoa; phylum Cnidaria; class Anthozoa; order Scleractinia; family Acroporidae; genus Montipora; species Montipora capitata. Next base: position 31,026,241 of record OX421448.1, on the reverse strand, counting down.
ATGGTGAGATTGCGACATAATGAGTTGTGTAGTATTATTTATCTTTGGTGTCTTTTGGCTCAGCATGACAAATTTAACAAAACGCCTTTTGATTCAACTTGTTCATTATGTTTGCTGTTGTTTACATTTAAAATGTTCTACTGCTAACATATATACGCTTCTGGTAAGTTAGCCTCAAATAATTCGTTTGAAGAATTCACAACTAAAAAAGCATGCGTGCATTTTACATCGCGTGTAGTCAAACCCTGCAGGGAAAAGAGACACTGAAAGACAATGGAAGAGTAACATTTTGCACAACATGTCTTATCTGTGGTCAGGCCTTCTTTTCTTTACAGCAGGCGCGAAAAAGGTAGCTAAATGGTCGCTCCCTCTGTAAAGAAAAGAATGCCTGATCGCATGTTACAACACGTCCGAAACCCACTGTTTCACATTTTCAAATTGCAGACAGTGACTGAAAGTTGCCGTGTTCATGCGAGACACAGATAGTGAAAGACGAGGTTTATACGGGATCCAAGGTTCCACTTTATCTTATCTTTTTTTTTTGGTTGAGTGCTACTGAGTGCTTTCGAAAACTGATAATGGGAGTTACATGGACGGGAAATCTGTGCCACTGTAAACTCAGGACACGCAACTCACACTGGGAAACGAGTTGTTGAGGTTCTTATAATAGAATCATTTCCTCTCATGTCCGGCCTCAAGGCCAAAACACGCAGCACAGGAGAACAATAAAGTTCTATTTAACCTCTCTTTAATTAGAGAAATTCAATTGTGAACAAAACTATAATTATATCGTTGAAGAAAGGGTACACTTTAATAAGCTAGATTTTGTTAGTTTTTGAAACAAATTGTGCACGTTTTTTATAGATTCTCCTGAAGATGATCATACTCTCAGTGAAAGTGGCTTGCTGAGGGTTGACGAAACCTTTCAGCGGGAACTTGATACAGTTCAAGCCATTTATTTCCCACCAGAAATAGAAAGATATTCTTCCAGTGATTCTGAAGGTGAATGTTCTGATGACGATGAGAGAAGCAATGCCCTCTTTGAGCCAACAATATTAACACGGTGCAATATAGCCAACGACACTCAGGCTAACGAAGATCTGTGAGAGAATCCTCAAACTGGCAACAGTTCAACTGAAGTAAGTGACGAGTGCATTCACATGTTTCTTTCGGCTTTGTGTCAATGCAGTCTCGGTCCAAATGAACAACCATGTTCCTCTTTGTTTACTGAAGCCACTGTGTTTGAGTTGAGGTCTCAATGTTTAGAACTAACGTCAGACCAACTGGATATACTCATCCTTGGTAGACCAGATGGGCATACCAAAGAAAGAGTGGGTATGAAACGACTTTGTTCCCACTACTTTGTTAAGGGTCATCAAGTTTGCAAGAAAACATTTTGTTTCTTCATATCCAAAAGAAGACTCTTCAACCTGAAGTCTCAGGTGAAAACTAATGGTCTTGCACCTCGTGTCCATGGCAACCAGAAATGCACTTCGCATAACAGAACTCCTCACTCGTCTCTGCAGAATGTTGTAAGCTTCATAGACAATTACACTCAACGAGAAGGCCTTTCGTTGCCAGGTAGAGTTCAAGGCTACAAGAGTTTTCGGATCAAACTTCTCCCTACTTCCACTACCAAAGCAGAGCTGTGGAGATCGTATAAACATGCAGCTGAAGTAAGAGGATACACGGTAGTGAGATACACAAAATTTGTACAAACATGGAATAACTTCCTTCCCTTCGTAAAAATAATGCAAGCGTCAACAGATCTTTGCCACACCTGCCAGAAAAACACTGAAAAAACATCAGGGTGTACTGGCGCTTCAGAAGACACACGAGCGAGAAATCTACAATTCTGCTGTTGGTACTAGCAAAGATTTTCTTAAAGGCCATCTGACAAATTCAATTCTGTCCCGCAGTCGCCCCTGCTCTTTGAAAGGAACTGTGCACTATTCCTGTGATCATGCCCAGCAAGCTTGCACTACCCAAGCAATCCTCAACAACCGGGACCCATTTACTTCGAGACGCCAAGAAAATGCAGTATTTTTAGCATATGATGCGACTCATTACTGCGCCAAATGAATTATTTCCTTTACGAATCAGCTGTAACTGGAAAAGGAGCAAACACAACGATCAGTTATGTGCACGATTTTCTCAAAAACCATGGAGCTGGTGAAACAGATGTTCACCTCCATGCAGGCAACTGTAGCGGACAGTACAAAAACAATTATGTCCTTTGGTACTGGTGCTGGCGGGTCATTCACGGCCTACATGAGAGCGTGAGGTATTCTTTTCTGGTGGCAGGTCACACGAAATTTAGTCCCAACTGGTGCTTTGGACTTATGAAGCAAAGATTGCGAAGAACATTAATATTGTCTTTGTTTGACATCCTCGAGGCTAACGATAAGTCTACTCTAAGCGGCGTTAATTGTGGTAAGCTAGTTGGGTTACATGACGGGTCTGTACTCATCAAGACGTATGGTTGGGCTAACTATCTTGCTCCTTATTTCAAGAAATTAAATGGAATCAGCACACATCATCATTTTAGGTTCAACAAACATGACCCAGGGAAAGTGTTTTACAGGGAATATGCAGATTCATCTGAGAGAGAATTTCAGTTGTTGAAAGACATAAATAAACTCCCCCCCCCCCCATGTTCTCCCACCGCAGGTTTTACCAAGTGGACTTGATCAAGAGCAAAGAAGATACCTTCACAAGGAAATACGCGAGTTCTGTCGATTTAGCGGCGCCAGAAGTAACATAATAAAAATACCCTCTCTTCGACCACCTCCCCCCCCCACTTCCTTGAACAATCCCCTCCTCAGGTCGTACGTGGTGGACTACACCAAGAGAGCAAGAATTACTTGCCCCAGTTTGCCGGCTTCATACTGAAAACTTTGTGTTGTGGTGTTTACCGCAACATGGTCGCAACTTTTCCCCGACATTTATCTAAATTTGGGACATCCTGTGGCTTGTATACAAGGAACACTTTTTGTCTTAAGGAGGTAACTAAAGAACGTGTGTTACTAGTGCACTGAGTCACAAAATTCTTTGACTCTGTGGATCACGCAAGTACTCCATGTGGTAACTTCTCATAGCGCGCGTGCGGAGCACCATAGTTAAGAAAATATGGTAACCCATTGATGCGAGAAAATTTGGTTTTATAGCCATGACGTCATGAACGTACGTACATCCGTCCATCCCTTTAGGGACCTTACGAAAGGACAACGAGAACGCCGACATCAACCCCAGGGGACTGGGTCGAGACGTTGCCGTTGCCGTCGAAGTGGCTGGCCATTTTTTCCTTACGGTACGAAATGCCGAGAGTTCGGGAAACTCTGTTATTAGCTCACCACTTCAAGTTCTTGAGCCATGAGGAGTTTGTTCTCTTGTACGACTTGAACAAGCCAAAGAATCCTGAAATACCATGTGGAGAGCAATGCTTCGATATCGATGATTTGTGCGATGATGAATGTCAAACGAACTTCAGGTTTTTCAGAAACGACATCTATAGCCTGACGGAAGTCTTGGACTTGCCAGATGAAATCGAGTGCTACAATGGCCTTGTTGTAGGTAAAGTTGAGGCACTTGCGATGTTCTTAAAGCGGTTTTCTTATCCATGCCGTTATGTTGATATGGTTCCTTTGTTTTCGCGGCCTATACCTCAAATCTGTATGATTACAAACAATGTTATGAACTTTATTTATGAGAGATGGCGCCATTTGTTGTTTGATCTTAACCAGCCATGGCTTTCTCGTGCAAATTTAGAATTGTTTGCCACTGCTATACACGATAGAGGTGCTGCCCTAGAAAATTGCTGGGCTTTTGTGGATGGAACAGTCAGACCTATCTCACGTGCGGGAAAAAACCAGAGAGTGCTCTACAACGGGCACAAGAAAATTCATGCTATAAAATTCCAGAGTGTAGCAGCACCCAATGGATTGATAGCTAATTTACATGGGCCAGTTGAGGGCAAAAGGCAAGACAGTTCAATGCTTAGGATGTCGGGTTTACTAAAGGACAGTTCAATGCTTAGGATGTCGGGTTTACTAAATCAACTTCAGCAGTACTCTTACAAACGAAATGGGGACATTTTGTGTATATATGGGGACCCTGCCTATCCCTTACGACCTCAGTTACAAGGACCATTTAAAGGTGCCACACTAACATTAGATCAAGAAGCTTGGAATACTTCTATGAGTAAAGTTAGGGTCGAAGTTGAGTGGATCTTTGCAGATGTGGTAAATTATTTAAAATTTTTAGATTTCAAGAAGAATCTTAAGATCGGTTTAAGCGCTGTTGGGAAGATGTATCTATCTTGTGCTATAATACTTAATGCACATACCTGTTTGTATGGGTCAACAACATCGACTTATTTTGGAGTTGATCCCCCAATACTTGACCAGTACTTCTTTTAATGGAGCATAATCATAGCCAGTTCTTTTAAGTTTGAGCTGGTAAGCCCATTTTGCTGTATTTGA
>OX421448.1:30984260-31016760 GCA_949126865.1 Montipora capitata | reverse complement strand
TGAACTCAGGATGGCCGATGGGATACATTCCATTCTTATTGACCAACGGGTAGAGGGAAGTGTAATCCACATACCGGGTTTCCTCACCGACTCGAACCTTGTCATAAAGGTAGGAGGCATTGGTGCGTCCTCCAAAGAAGGCGTCGCGAGGATTCATGGGTTTGATGACAGGAAGGGTTTTGACGAATTCAGCCACGCAAGGATCTGCCTTCTTTTGCTGCTCCCATTCACATTCCCAGAGGGTCACGACATGGTATCCCAGGTCTCGAAGACTCTGAAGGCGTTCCATGGTGGTATGTCGGACATCATCCATACAACAATCATTGTGACGGCAGTACGGTTCGTGACGATTGGGGAAACAAGAAAGACACCCGTGCCAAAAACAACCCAAGAACTCGAAGACCGTGTTGGTGACTGGATCGAAGCCATCCACCCTCCAACGTCGACCAGGGATCCGGTATTCGCCTTGGTTGCGAGCATGCTGGATATGTTGGTTTGGAAGTGGGTCTTCCTCCTGCATCCGATGTTCTTGCCACAACAGCCATTCCATAGCGGCCTTGGAGTGATTGGTGATGAGTCACCATCCCTTGACAGGTTTGGAGGCGATGGTCTCTTCCTCCATGCGGTTGAGGCAATAGTCATGCAGACAAGCTCCTGCAATCGTCATTTTGTCAAAGGGACAAAAGCCGGTCTGTTTGCGGAACTCACGACGAAAGGTCAAAAAACCCTCTCGGAGGAGTTTGACGTCAGAGATACAGTAGTCCACGAGATCCCTCTGGATATCAAACTGTGCCTCGTTTGCCACTTGAGCCGTGTCCCATTGCTCAAACTCCGCTTTTCCTTTGGTGGACATGGTTTCAGGGGTGTACATCTCTCTCAGTGGCATGGGACCCACATAGTCGGCGTTCGCTTCTTGAAATTGTTGGGATCCAACCCAAATGTTTTGGTAAACGAAGCCAGAGCCATGGCGAAGAACGACATGGAGTCGATGAAGCGAATGTACCCACCCCCCTGTAAGTGAGCTCCAACAGTTTGCCACCCGTACGTGTGGGTTTAAACTTTTGTTTGCGCTCGATCAAACGCTTCACCACAAAGTAAGAGTCGTAACCCTTGAAATTGTGAGCAAGAGCGGTGACGTAGCGTGTGTCCTGCTCTGTCAATTGTTCCAGCCATTCCAGAAATTGTTCCATGCAATTCTCGCCACGAAAGATTTGAGGCAAGGCATCCTCTTCCGTCATACCCACCACCAAATTAGGCACATGCAGGCCCGTATCTTGCACGGCCTCTGTATCCCAAAAGACGAGTAGCGGTGGGTGGTAGGTATTGTCCTCCTCCTCCCCGCTCGCCGTAGCAGTATTGGGGTCGTTGCGTGCCTCACGATGGAGTCAGGTCCGCTTGTTCATTTGTACGATGCGATCTTCGAGCTCTAGGGGTCCGTGGGGATTTGCACGAAGCATTGATGCTGGTTCAAATTTGTCGTTTCATGGCACGATGGGCATTCACTGTACCTGCGCCAATGTTCGTCTTGTTCATTCATCGAACAAAGCAGTTTCCTGCAGTTTGCACATTTGTGCCACGAGTCGCATACCGATGACTGATTGGGACCACACGCTTTTCCACTGAGGGTCTTGGTCTGGTGGAGTTGAAAGTTAAAGTGGCTACTTCCTGGAGACCCATAGGACCCGGCTGGAGTCCGGTTTCTTCCAAGAGAGTCATAGCGGCTTTGTTGTGACGCCGTTGACACTTTCTGGTCCACTTGTCCTGCTCCTTGTTGTTCGAACCGGCCAGGTGCAGGCCACGAGCGGTGACGATAGCACGCACACAACAGAGTCCTCCATCGTCCCTGGGTATGTTCACAATACACTTTTTGTTGAGACAAAAATTCGCCGAGGATTTGTAGCCAGGTAGTTTGTTCTTTTGTGACATGGAGATTTTCATCATCCACGGGAACTGCCAGCCACTGTTCCACTTCATCGAGAGCCTGAACTAACAGTTCATCCTCATCACTTTCCATCAAATCCACCACATGTCGAAGTTGTTCTTCTCTCAGCAAAGCACGTTGCTCCTCTAAAGACAATCCACTAGGTCCTGCACTTGGAGAAGACATCACGAGCAAATGACCGGAAAACTGCGCACTGCGTTCTTTTTAAAGGTCGGGCTTCGCGGGGGGTTGAAAATCACGGACCTTGGGTGACCTTTCCAGCACGTGAACACAAAGCAGCTCATTCGCTTGGTATGTATGGCCTGACTTGTAAGGTCACACGACCTCATGACAGGGGATGGGGGGTATCCCCAACATTTTTATGGCCTAATGCCTACTAAAGGCCAGAAAGAGTGGTTAGGAGTTTACTATGTGGCAGAAGATTTGATCACCATTTTTGCATCGGCTTTCCATTTGTCTTGTAAATTCTTGGCCTGGGAATAATCTATGTCATGTTGTTTGGCAATCTCGTCCAGCCGATTGATGCCCAGATCGCCTCGCTTGAGTATCTTTTTCAAATGCGTCCCAGGTCCCATGTACTGGTACCCTGGCCAATGAAATTCGATACCTGTTATCTCCAACAGCTTTTGCAGATCCAATTTGCCCCCTTTCTGGCGCCTTCATCGCCAGGTCTTGGGAGGCAAGGCCTGCCTTCGGATCGTGCGCTTTTTCTGACAGTGCTTAGAAGTCCTGCCCATTGAGATGCCGTCAGAGCAGATAATTGGCCCACTGTTCTTTGACTTTTCTCTTGGCCTGTAGGGCATTGTAGACGGATGGGTTCAGGGACAAATTGCAGAGATGCAGCGTCACTTTGTGGTCACCTTGACTCAACGTCACTTGACGTTTGACACCCACACCACTGGTATTCGTTCCAAACAAAAAGAACTCGGGTCGGTTGCAAAACAATTCCAAGACGATCTCCACCCCAGGCACCAGCACGTGTCCTGTGCGAAAGGCTTCCAGATGCGGATGCACGATCAAGGTGGCTTTATTGTTGTTGTAGAATGGTACGGTGGCCGTCTTCAAGGGAGTGGCATCACCGTGTCCCCGTCCATTCGTCGTGCAAATGTCATCCGCGGCTCCACCGGCAGTTAAGTGTTCTGTCACATTCAAATAATTCACCCAACCTTGAGGCGCCAGCAAGGTCTCCCCCTTCATCTCGATTGTAATTCAGCAGCGTCTCCAAGAAGGCATTGTAAGTGTACGCATCGGTCTGTTCGCTCATCAAAGTGCTGTTGAACCGTAGATTCATCTGTTTGAAGAACGTGTGACCCAGATCGTTGGGTATTGGGTATTGTCAAATCGGGTATTGTCCCCATCTGAAGCTGCGTTGACATCGGCCAGGATGCCATTCGTCAATGCGGAATTCAATTTCAATTCCACTTCCAAAAAACTCCGGTTCAAATCGACCAAATCGTCCAAGGCTGGGATGGAAAAGGAAATGGGTGTGATCCCCGTACTGGATGGACTGTACTTCACGTTGCGATACCCTTGCACAGTCACGTTGGCCGAGGGGACTGTAAACACATCCAAACTCATCGTTTCTTCTTCTTTTTTCGTCTTCTTTGAAGTCTTCGGGTCAAGAATGGGACTAAGGCGTACTCAGGAGGTCGTGACACGGCTCCGCTCAACCAACCACCAACCTGACGTGGATGGTCGGTGCCTTTTATACTGGAACCTGGTGTCCGATACCTACTCAATGCCTGTTGACGACGCGGACGCGATTAAACCACGTACGTGTTCATGTTCGACCAAAGATGTCCGAGACTTTGCATTTGGCTTTTTTATAGACGTGCTGGCCTCCTGCTTTCACCCCAGCCTGGATCAGTGCGGCGGCTTTCCGTTTGACTCCTCGTTTCAAGGTTTGTCTGATGACGTCTCCAACAACACCTAGGGATTTTCCACTGGAAGCTGTACGAAGTCCCAATTGCAACGATCCCAAGATCACAGGCGCAGCGATCTGACTCAATTCCTCTGTGAAACCGTCCCCGCCTTGACTGCGTGCAGCGGGAGGGTAATACCGCGTCAGACTTCCGCCTCTTATGTGGACGTTGTGTCTTTGCTTAGGAGGGGGCGACCGGTTTTTATACGTGTGCCCCACGACGACGAAATTGAAAGGTGACGATGGTCTTGCCTTTTCCAAACGCGACCAGATGTCCCCTGCTTTCGGCCAAACTGACTTCGATCACGTCCAAGTACGGGCGACGTAACGGTAACCATTGGATGTGTAGAGGTTTGAAATACACAGTACCCACACCACTTTGTCGGTAATAGACTTCACGTACCAAAGGATGCGATGCATCCCCCACAATGTTACTGTTCACAACATCCGAATACAAAAGCAAGGTTCTCGACATCTGGGTGACGGCCTGTTCGAAAGCTTTATTGAGATTCCGAAATTTCCACTCCACCATCTGACTGAGGACGAGTTTGTCATCTGATCGAGAGGGGACAGACCACAGATGATTGGTAGGCCATTCAGTCGAACTCACCTGGGTCATTTTCTGGGCATCCTTGTCGTAGAGGGAATACTCGAGATTGTGACCCAAGTTGTACGTTCCATCCTTCATTCTCGTCAACCTTCCCAAGCGTAAGGCCACATGTTTCTGAATGGAAAATCGGATGTCGGCTGAGTGGATATCGCGTAAGGTCTTCCGCTCCATCACGGCATCCTCTTCTTCCCAACGAAACGTCACCCGCCGATGGTCCAGCACGCTCCCACCTCTAATGTTTTGGAGCGTCGTGTTTCTCTGCCATTCCATGTGATGAAGGAGAGCTTTCATGAATCCCACCCCATCGACGATGGCGGATTGCTTTCAAATGAGATCATTGCGGTGAACCGTATCTGTTTGGGTATAGATTCGGTCAGCATCCACTCGCTACCTGTTTGATTACAAACTGTCTTTGTCGGGATCCAACAATTCTTTCAAATCCAACCCTTGGTCGGACATGGACACAGAGGTCAGACCCACTTCCCAGTCTCCATCAAATTTCACAGGATGCGGTAAACAGACTTTGAAACTGGTGCTGGTATTATTCGGAAATTCTGGCGAGACATCGCTGAGTAAAACGACACGATCCACGACGACGACGACGAAAATGGAGACAGAGGGTGGTCGATGTCTTCTTCGGAAAGGTGACGGGACGCCCGTTCACTTCTGTCAAACAAACGTGTGACGTCTCGATCATAGATCCGTGAAGATGATAGTATGGCACCTGACGCAATTCCCACCAGGCGCCTCCACTTTTATAGGGGACAGTTTGCAGCAATTCGTCGTACGACTCCTCTAACCATTGACTTTCCACCAGATTGACGTAGACGAATAAGGGACGTTCGATCGTCTGCACCGCCAACGGGGTCTGCTTGAGTTTGCCAAAGGCTTCGTTCAGACGGACAAAGTGCCAATTGAAGGCTTTGGCCATCACCATGAAGTGGGCTCCCTGATAGAAACTCGTCCATCCCTGACCTTCGGTGACCACGGCCACCGGTCCTTCGGAAAAATCATTGGGATATTCTTGAAAGATCGATCCGTCGCGGAACGATTCTTTGCCATAATCTGGCATCGGTTCATTTTTATCAAAGGATACCATCAGTAGATTGGGACCTCACTTATAATAACCTGGATCGGCGGATAGAAGGCCAGGAGTCACTGTCAACCATCCCATGTGTAGAGCCAATTCGACGACCCATCCAAAATATTTCCACATGATGCCACTTTTAAACACCTCCGTATTGTCCAAGATGAAATCGTCTCTCTCCCATGCAAACGTGGCTACAGTTCTGTCAATCCTCGTCTTTGGGCGAGGTCTTCCTGGTATCGAGGTACTCAAAGTGAAGGTGCTCCCCAGCTCGCAAATCGTCCGCGATCTTCTGTTCCATTCGATGGATGATCTTCTTGATAAACTCGACGCCCGTCTTCGAAGGGGTAACCTCCGACAACAGCACGACACCCCGTTTATTGCGTGCGATCTGTAGTTTGTTATTGACCTTTTTTGTGGTGCTATAGTAGTAGGTGCACAGGTATCCTTCCTTATTCCATGTTTCCAGATGTCCCACCCCATGGTACGCCTCGTGGACCATGATTTTTTCGGGCTGTCCAGGCTCGGGTGGTGGAATGATAAGAAACGACGCGCCTGACAGTCCCACTTCCCATCCGTCGTCCTCTTGCCACAGGCAATCTTTAGGCAACCGTGCCTTGAAGTCAGAGGGGCCATTGTCAGGAAACTCGGCTTTCTGCACATGACTCGACAAGGTAGCGTAACACGACATGGTTCATCTTTTTTATTTTTTTATTTTTTTAAAAAATCTCTTTTTACACATGCGTTAAGGAGGAACGAGGGACCAAACTATCGGATTTTGGAGGCCAGCCCAACCATCAGACTTTCACCGCGTGTCCAGGTCGTTGTAAAATTTCTTCCACTCGGAACAAAGCGTCATCTGGCACAGTGACTTTTTGGACATCTTGCTCGTAAAAACTCCCTTCCAAGGGCGTGCCATCCCATTCTTCCAAGTGATAAGTAACCACAGGTCCTCGCACCACACGTCTCCTTCCGTCCAACCAGGGAGATAGCCTTTCTTGAACGGACGATGTTTCGTACTCAAACGGACACGATCGCCCACCTTGAGTTTAGGTCGAGGGCTTCGTTTCAAACGTTTTCCATACAGTTTGGTCCATACAACGCGTTCATTGTCATCGGTGACGTCTTATGGGGCCATGCCAATACTTCGATGACTGGTCTGATTGTACCCGTTTAACAATTGAGGTAACACATTCGGGTCCGAGTGTCGTTATCAACCAGTCCATATAGACGACGAAATGACTCCACTTATAGTCGATTCCTTCTTTCATGACTTCGAACACCGCTAGGGTATCGAAGGGTTCGTCGGCAGGAAATCCTTCCCATTCGTGTGTGCCTCCAAGCAGCTTCATCATTTCCCGACAAAGCCAAGTCAACAAACGCCAGCGAACCCGTTGTTCGAATTCACGATAAGGGAGTTGGGTCACATGAGCGACAACCGCTCTCAACAGATGTCATCCAAACTCGACACACGACATAATGACACACACCAATTTGAGGGTTTAAGCTTTTATTTCTACCTGATCGATTTCCATCTCAAGCATTTTAAATTGTTCAAAGCAAGCATGCAACAGTTCAGGCGTAATGGGGCGGGTGCGTTCTAATCGCCGGCACCACCTTTGCTGCAACTCGTTGTGTTCCATCCACTTTTTCTGTTGAGCCATCCATCGCCGCTTTCTCACGTACTTCTCTAGTTCCTCCTCCAACTTGTCGTCTGGCAGGCTGGGCACCTGGATCACCACCGTTTCGTTCTCCAACTCTCGCTTTTTTCTGGCTTGATGAGGGTCCAATGGAGCGTTCACTTCGAGCAACCCACTGGCTTTTTCCTCCTGTTCTCCTTTCCAGCCATTCTTTCTGGCTTCTTGCCATCGGTGTTGAAAGATCTGGTCCGACCATTCACAGTCCAACCATTGGAAGAACTGGCAGGGCATGTTCTGGCGACACGTCAAGAAAAAGCGTCCCACATTAGGGGAATCAGGGTTCATCGTTCGTACCACTTTACTTTTCTCCCCACAAAAACAGTGCCATGGTCCTTTCTTGATGTCGTGATGGAGTTGTGGTGGTACTTCAGCCTGCCATTCGTAGGCTCGATCCACACCAGTCACCCAAAATGGACATACCTCATCGTACTCTTTACAAAAGATGTATCGGAAAGACGGATCCCCTCAGGTCTGGTTCTTGCCTAAAGGAGTCTCGTGGAACGGACACAAAGGTACCTTGGGCTCAGGGGATGGTTCCGGCAGGGGTTCCAGGACGGCACCAGGTTCTAAGTGAGGTCGTGGCTCCATAGGAGTCACGACAGCCGGTTCTTGAGGTTCTGGTTTCACCTCCTCAGGGGTCACCACTACAGATCCTTGAGAGGAAGTAAGGGTTCCATCATCTCTTCGTAGCTGGGCAAGTCCTCTAAATCAGGGACTGACTCTAAGAGTTCTTTGATTTCCGCACTGAGAGGGGTCCACGCCTGAGGTGAAGAGAGCGTCCAAGCTTTCTGCAGCTTTGTTCAACTCTGCTTCGTCAACTCTGCTTCGTCTCGTTTCTTTTTCTCTTTCCGCTTTTTCTTACGCCGCTCCACATCTTTTTGACGGCGAATTTCCTTGGCATCCTTCATGATCTTGGCGGGGGGTTCAGCTGCTTCGCGCACGACATCGTGTTTCTGGCTAGCACGAGAACGTTTCGATGGTTTCTTCTTCTTCTCCTCCTTCTCTTCTCGAAACGGATAGCGAGCAGGCGACAGGTCTCCCGTCTCCGTACTTCCAAGAGATACTCATAGTCTTCTCCTCAAGACAACTGACAATGAATGAAGTGTGTCTCGCGTATTTATGGTTGGACGGCAGCACGTGATGTCACATTCCAGGGTCTGTGATTGGTTGTTGAGGATGGTGCCACATTCGGGCGGTCCTGTCATTGGTTGCTCAGAGTGGCGTCAAGGACATTCAAGGTCAGTCCCATTCCGGCTGCTCTGTCATTGCTCTTTAGAAAGTGGCGTCAGCTTCGGTCCACGTCAACACCCTTGGGTATATAAAGAGTCGCGCTACAATCTCAGATAAAAATAAAGGGGACACTTCACGCTGCGTAGCAGATTACCCCTTCCCCCTATTCAATGTTGCAAAAAGAACAGCGTTTTTCCAGGAGCCCGACAGTTTTTACGCCATCAACATTGTCACGGGGGAGGGGGGTTCAAACATGCTTTGGTGTCACGATCTTTTTGACCGGGATTGTGTTGATTACAGAACTGTAGTACGTTCTACAGAGATCTCGTTGCGGTTTGGGTGTAAAGATATGGATGTGTCACGTTTGTCCTCGTGTCATTTGGGTGAGTGCTCCTATGCTTTGGATGAGGAAAATGTGTCTAATTGTTGCCAAATATGTTCTGGAACATGTTTTCTGTGTAGTTGCAGATGTATTTAGGGAGAGATTGCAACTGCACGATACAGGACTTAGCTGAAAGGCGATGAAAATGGTTTCTCGGCGGTGGATTGATAATAACACACGTGCTCGTGTGTATTATTTGAGCCAAGTTAAGGGAATGTCAATTCGAAAAACGGCAGTACATTGTAATGTTTCACGTGGAGTTGTTTGGAGAATAATCCAGCGACAGCGTGAGAAAGAATCTAACCGCTGTAAAAGCAAGACTTCAACTTTACAACGCGGACGTCCGAGAAAACTGACAGGTAGACAGGGGCGTTAACTTCTGAGATGCTTGGCCAAATTGCGCGATGAAGATGGCAATTTTACTGCATAACGTCTTAAACGGCACCAGGTTCTAAGTGAGGTCGTGGCTCCATAGGAGTCACGACAGCCGGTTCTTGAGGTTCTGGTTTCACCTCCTCAGGGGTCACCACTACAGATCCTTGAGAGGAAGTAAGGGTTCCATCATCTCTTCGTAGCTGGGCAAGTCCTCTAAATCAGGGACTGACTCTAAGAGTTCTTTGATTTCCGCACTGAGAGGGGTCCACGCCTGAGGTGAAGAGAGCGTCCAAGCTTTCTGCAGCTTTGTTCAACTCTGCTTCGTCAACTCTGCTTCGTCTCGTTTCTTTTTCTCTTTCCGCTTTTTCTTACGCCGCTCCACATCTTTTTGACGGCGAATTTCCTTGGCATCCTTCATGATCTTGGCGGGGGGTTCAGCTGCTTCGCGCACGACATCGTGTTTCTGGCTAGCACGAGAACGTTTCGATGGTTTCTTCTTCTTCTCCTCCTTCTCTTCTCGAAACGGATAGCGAGCAGGCGACAGGTCTCCCGTCTCCGTACTTCCAAGAGATACTCATAGTCTTCTCCTCAAGACAACTGACAATGAATGAAGTGTGTCTCGCGTATTTATGGTTGGACGGCAGCACGTGATGTCACATTCCAGGGTCTGTGATTGGTTGTTGAGGATGGTGCCACATTCGGGCGGTCCTGTCATTGGTTGCTCAGAGTGGCGTCAAGGACATTCAAGGTCAGTCCCATTCCGGCTGCTCTGTCATTGCTCTTTAGAAAGTGGCGTCAGCTTCGGTCCACGTCAACACCCTTGGGTATATAAAGAGTCGCGCTACAATCTCAGATAAAAATAAAGGGGACACTTCACGCTGCGTAGCAGATTACCCCTTCCCCCTATTCAATGTTGCAAAAAGAACAGCGTTTTTCCAGGAGCCCGACAGTTTTTACGCCATCAACATTGTCACGGGGGAGGGGGGTTCAAACATGCTTTGGTGTCACGATCTTTTTGACCGGGATTGTGTTGATTACAGAACTGTAGTACGTTCTACAGAGATCTCGTTGCGGTTTGGGTGTAAAGATATGGATGTGTCACGTTTGTCCTCGTGTCATTTGGGTGAGTGCTCCTATGCTTTGGATGAGGAAAATGTGTCTAATTGTTGCCAAATATGTTCTGGAACATGTTTTCTGTGTAGTTGCAGATGTATTTAGGGAGAGATTGCAACTGCACGATACAGGACTTAGCTGAAAGGCGATGAAAATGGTTTCTCGGCGGTGGATTGATAATAACACACGTGCTCGTGTGTATTATTTGAGCCAAGTTAAGGGAATGTCAATTCGAAAAACGGCAGTACATTGTAATGTTTCACGTGGAGTTGTTTGGAGAATAATCCAGCGACAGCGTGAGAAAGAATCTAACCGCTGTAAAAGCAAGACTTCAACTTTACAACGCGGACGTCCGAGAAAACTGACAGGTAGACAGGGGCGTTAACTTCTGAGATGCTTGGCCAAATTGCGCGATGAAGATGGCAATTTTACTGCATAACGTCTTATGGAGAGTGCTGGAATGTCAACCCATGCTGTGTCAGTGCGTACAGTCACGCGATTTTTAAATGCACATGGTTACTTTTATCTACAAGCAAGGAAAAAGGGTCCTCTGAAAAGACAAGACTGTGAAAAGAGAGTCGCCTTTGTGAAACACTACAAAAGACATTATGATAAGAAGTTTTGGACAGAAAAGGTGTCTTTTTATTTAGATGGTACGGCATTTGCGCACAAAACCAACCCATTCGAGCAAGCCTGTGCTCCAAAGGGCAGGATATGGAGAAAGAAATCGGAGGGATTTCACCTTGGATGCACTTCAAAGGGGTGTAAAGAGGGAACTGGTGGCCGAGTACTAAGATTAATGGTTGCTATTAGCTACGGAAAGGGAGTAATAGCGTGTGAGCCCTACGAGAGGATGTGTGGGGCGTATTTTGCGAATTTCATCGATACGAACTTTCCACGTATGTTGGAAGAGGCTGCCAAAGGAGGTGAACGCATTTTTATCCAAGATGGAGACCCATCGCGGAATTCGGCTGTAGCGAAGAGAGCCATGTCTCGAGTGCAGTGTAGAGTTATTAACGTGCCAGTGCGTTCTCCTGATATGCACTGCATTGAGAATGTATTTCACATCACGAGTAAGAAATTAAAAGAAGAGGCCAAAGTGAAGAGAATAACCAAAGAGTCATTCGGTGAGTTTAAGAAGAGAGTTATTACAACAATCAAAGCTATTCCCGTTGGCACAATAGATGAATTGATTGCTTCTACAGACAAGCGATTACATGCTGACATTACGAGTCGTGGCCGTCGTATACAATATTAACAAACGATTTCTGTAGAACCAACAACTATCTTTTAATTATTTCAAAGTTTCTAGAGAGACAAGGCGTATCACTGCAATATCAGGGCATATAACAGAGTACATTGGGATAAACTATGGTGACTGAACAGAGTTCTCTGTACTGTAATTTGTACTTGTCACTTGCATGGAAATTCATCCACTAAGCTACAATATATGTTTTGTTACAAAGCCATAGTCTGTTTACAACAACGGTTATAATCATAAGCAACTCAAACATCCATATTCTTTGTCCTGTGTTCTTTAGTGTACGCGCCGTAACAGTGGGACCAAACAGGCGACTTATCATAAATCCGAATACGGTTAACCACCTATGATTAACCATTTGCATTCCTAATTTCCCGACAAGCCGAAGTGTTGTACTGTCGTTTATGTCATTGAACAAAAATTGTCAACACAAAGTTTCAGTTCACTGCACTTTTGTGCGTATTTCTCCCGTTTCAGTGAAATGGTGAGTCTTGCAATTGGTTAACCGTGCTTTAGCATAATTAATCAGCTATGAAGTGCGGATTATTTATAATGACGGTTAACCACTTTGGCTGTTTGCAACACGAAGAGTTTTCAGGGTTGTACAGTTTTCAACTGAATAAACGATTTTACCTATCATGTAAAATAGCATCACAAGTAAACCGATCACTCTAAACCTCCTGCTCTTCAGTACTGGCGCTATGAAATGGTTAATCGTTCGTCTATGAAATGGTTAATCGTTCCTTTCTTCCTATATGTTGTTAATCGTTCGTCTACTTGGCACTTGTTTACCGTAGTTGTGAGTTTCAGAAGCAAACTTCATTTCATAGTGCCTTCACTGTTTACTAAAATCCGCCCTTTTTTAAGAAGGCCCGACTATAAATTCCGCGAAACGTCACGAGGTACACACTTCTCAATTGCCTTCTACCAAGAACACCGCTGCCCTCCATAGATTATATCTCAGTGCCTAAAATGTACCCATTTCGACACGAGAAGTATCACAACACCGTTACATTTTCAACTGACTGAACAGAAATGATCTTTTAGTGTTCATCAAAGAACGAGTTAGGAAGTCTCCACTTCGCACACAATTAACAACAACGTGTACAAGAATTGACAACTGTAAATAAACTCTCTTAACCTAATTAAAAGTGAGACCTCCTTGACGAGAAATTATTTCCCTCAAGTCGTTCATTTATTTGAACTACTGGGTCCTTCATACTCGTTAAATATATCTAGCAAAATTCAATCATTTCCATAATATGCATACACCCCACTTGTACAGACACTTCACATAAATAGCTCCCATGACCTTTTCATTCAATTACTAACTACAGCTCGCGTGACACGCAGCTACACACAATCTCAGACAAAAATAAAGGGGACACTTCACGCTGCGTAGCAGATTACCCCTTCCCCCTATTCAATGTTGCAAAAAGAACGGCGTTTTTCCAGGAGCCCGACAGTTTTTACGCCATCAACATTGTCACGGGGGAGGGGGGTTCAAACATGCTTTGGTGTCACGATCTTTTTGACTGGGATTGTGTTGATTACAGAACTGTAGTACGTTCTACAGAGATCTCGTTGCGGTTTGGGTGTAAAGATATGGATGTGTCACGTTTGTCCTCGTGTCATTTGGGTGAGTGCTCCTATGCTTTGGATGAGGAAAATGTGTCTAATTGTTGCCAAATATGTTCTGGAACATGTTTTCTGTGTAGTTGCAGATGTATTTAGGGAGAGATTGCAACTGCACGATACAGGACTTAGCTGAAAGGCGATGAAAATGGTTTCTCGGCGGTGGATTGATAATAACACACGTGCTCGTGTGTATTATTTGAGCCAAGTTAAGGGAATGTCAATTCGAAAAACGGCAGTACATTGTAATGTTTCACGTGGAGTTGTTTGGAGAATAATCCAGCGACAGCGTGAGAAAGAATCTAACCGCTGTAAAAGCAAGACTTCAACTTTACAACGCGGACGTCCGAGAAAACTGACAGGTAGACAGGGGCGTTAACTTCTGAGATGCTTGGCCAAATTGCGCGATGAAGATGGCAATTTTACTGCATAACGTCTTATGGAGAGTGCTGGAATGTCAACCCATGCTGTGTCAGTGCGTACAGTCACGCGATTTTTAAATGCACATGGTTACTTTTATCTACAAGCAAGGAAAAAGGGTCTTCTGAAAAGACAAGACTGTGAAAAGAGAGTCGCCTTTGTGAAACACTACAAAAGACATTATGATAA
Source organism: Montipora capitata (assembly GCA_949126865.1). Classification (NCBI taxonomy): domain Eukaryota; kingdom Metazoa; phylum Cnidaria; class Anthozoa; order Scleractinia; family Acroporidae; genus Montipora; species Montipora capitata. The sequence goes on along the minus strand of OX421448.1, from coordinate 31,002,895 downwards.
GAAGTTTTGGACAGAAAAGGTGTCTTTTTATTTAGATGGTACGGCATTTGCGCACAAAACCAACCCATTCGAGCAAGCCTGTGCTCCAAAGGGCAGGATATGGAGAAAGAAATCGGAGGGATTTCACCTTGGATGCACTTCAAAGGGGTGTAAAGAGGGAACTGGTGGCCGAGTACTAAGATTAATGGTTGCTATTAGCTACGGAAAGGGAGTAATAGCGTGTGAGCCCTACGAGAGGATGTGTGGGGCGTATTTTGCGAATTTCATCGATACGAACTTTCCACGTATGTTGGAAGAGGCTGCCAAAGGAGGTGAACGCATTTTTATCCAAGATGGAGACCCATCGCGGAATTCGGCTGTAGCGAAGAGAGCCATGTCTCGAGTGCAGTGTAGAGTTATTAACGTGCCAGTGCGTTCTCCTGATATGCACTGCATTGAGAATGTATTTCACATCACGAGTAAGAAATTAAAAGAAGAGGCCAAAGTGAAGAGAATAACCAAAGAGTCATTCGGTGAGTTTAAGAAGAGAGTTATTACGACAATCAAAGCTATTCCCGTTGGCACAATAGATGAATTGATTGCTTCTACAGACAAGCGATTACATGCTGACATTACGAGTCGTGGCCGTCGTATACAATATTAACAAACGATTTCTGTAGAACCAACAACTATCTTTTAATTATTTCAAAGTTTCTAGAGAGACAAGGCGTATCACTGCAATATCAGGGCATATAACAGAGTACATTGGGATAAACTATGGTGACTGAACAGAGTTCTCTGTACTGTAATTTGTACTTGTCACTTGCATGGAAATTCACCCGCTAAGCTACAATATATGTTTTGTTACAAAGCCATAGTCTGTTTACAACAACGGTTATAATCATAAGCAACTCAAACATCCATATTCTTTGTCCTGTGTTCTTTAGTGTACGCGCCGTAACAGTGGGACCAAACAGGCGACTTATCATAAATCCGAATACGGTTAACCACCTATGATTAACCATTTGCATTCCTAATTTCCCGACAAGCCGAAGTGTTGTACTGTCGTTTATGTCATTGAACAAAAATTGTCAACACAAAGTTTCAGTTCACTGCACTTTTGTGCGTATTTCTCCCGTTTCAGTGAAATGGTGAGTCTTGCAATTGGTTAACCGTGCTTTAGCATAATTAATCAGCTATGAAGTGCGGATTATTTATAATGACGGTTAACCACTTTGGCTGTTTGCAACACGAAGAGTTTTCAGGGTTGTACAGTTTTCAACTGAATAAACGATTTTACCTATCATGTAAAATAGCATCACAAGTAAACCGATCACTCTAAACCTCCTGCTCTTCAGTACTGGCGCTATGAAATGGTTAATCGTTCGTCTATGAAATGGTTAATCGTTCCTTTCTTCCTATATGTTGTTAATCGTTCGTCTACTTGGCACTTGTTTACCGTAGTTGTGAGTTTCAGAAGCAAACTTCATTTCATAGTGCCTTCACTGTTTACTAAAATCCGCCCTTTTTTAAGAAGGCCCGACTATAAATTCCGCGAAACGTCACGAGGTACACACTTCTCAATTGCCTTCTACCAAGAACACCGCTGCCCTCCATAGATTATATCTCAGTGCCTAAAATGTACCCATTTCGACACGAGAAGTATCACAACACCGTTACATTTTCAACTGACTGAACAGAAATGATCTTTTAGTGTTCATCAAAGAACGAGTTAGGAAGTCTCCACTTCGCACACAATTAACAACAACGTGTACAAGAATTGACAACTGTAAATAAACTCTCTTAACCTAATTAAAAGTGAGACCTCCTTGACGAGAAATTATTTCCCTCAAGTCGTTCATTTATTTGAACTACTGGGCCCTTCATACTCGTTAAATATATCTAGCAAAATTCAATCATTTCCATAATATGCATACACCCCACTTGTACAGACACTTCACATAAATAGCTCCCATGACCTTTTCATTCAATTACTAACTACAGCTCGCGTGACACGCAGCTACACACAATCTCAGACAAAAATAAAGGGGACACTTCACGCTGCGTAGCAGATTACCCCTTCCCCCTATTCAATGTTGCAAAAAGAACGGCGTTTTTCCAGGAGCCCGACAGTTTTTACGCCATCAACATTGTCACGGGGGAGGGGGGTTCAAACATGCTTTGGTGTCACGATCTTTTTGACTGGGATTGTGTTGATTACAGAACTGTAGTACGTTCTACAGAGATCTCGTTGCGGTTTGGGTGTAAAGATATGGATGTGTCACGTTTGTCCTCGTGTCATTTGGGTGAGTGCTCCTATGCTTTGGATGAGGAAAATGTGTCTAATTGTTGCCAAATATGTTCTGGAACATGTTTTCTGTGTAGTTGCAGATGTATTTAGGGAGAGATTGCAACTGCACGATACAGGACTTAGCTGAAAGGCGATGAAAATGGTTTCTCGGCGGTGGATTGATAATAACACACGTGCTCGTGTGTATTATTTGAGCCAAGTTAAGGGAATGTCAATTCGAAAAACGGCAGTACATTGTAATGTTTCACGTGGAGTTGTTTGGAGAATAATCCAGCGACAGCGTGAGAAAGAATCTAACCGCTGTAAAAGCTAGACTTCAACTTTACAACGCGGACGTCCGAGAAAACTGACAGGTAGACAGGGGCGTTTACTTCTGAGATGCTTGGCCAAATTGCGCGATGAAGATGGCAATTTTACTGCATAACGTCTTATGGAGAGTGCTGGAATGTCAACCCATGCTGTGTCTGCGCGTACAGTCACGCGATTTTTAAATGCACATGGTTACTTTTATCTACAAGCAAGGAAAAAGGGTGTTCTGAAAAGACAAGACTGTGAAAAGAGAGTCGCCTTTGCGAAACACTACAAAAGACATTATGATAAGAAGTTTTGGACAGAAAAGGTGTCTTTTTATTTAGATGGTACGGCATTTGCGCACAAAACCAACCCATTCGAGCAAGCCTGTGCTCCAAAGGGCAGGATATGGAGAAAGAAATCGGAGGGATTTCACCTTGGATGCACTTCAAAGGGGTGTAAAGAGGGAACTGGTGGCCGAGTACTAAGATTAATGGTTGCTATTAGCTACGGAAAGGGAGTAATAGCGTGTGAGCCCTACGAGAGGATGTGTGGGGCGTATTTTGCGAATTTCATCGATACGAACTTTCCACGTATGTTGGAAGAGGCTGCCAAAGGAGGTGAACGCATTTTTATCCAAGATGGAGACCCATCGCGGAATTCGGCTGTAGCGAAGAGAGCCATGTCTCGAGTGCAGTGTAGAGTTATTAACGTGCCAGTGCGTTCTCCTGATATGCACTGCATTGAGAATGTATTTCACATCACGAGTAAGAAATTAAAAGAAGAGGCCAAAGTGAAGAGAATAACCAAAGAGTCATTCGGTGAGTTTAAGAAGAGAGTTATTACGACAATCAAAGCTATTCCCGTTGGCACAATAGATGAATTGATTGCTTCTACAGACAAGCGATTACATGCTGTCATTACGAGTCGTGGCCGTCGTATACAATATTAACAAACGATTTCTGTAGAACCAACAACTATCTTTTAATTATTTCAAAGTTTCTAGAGAGACAAGGCGTATCACTGCAATATCAGGGCATATAACAGAGTACATTGGGATAAACTATGGTGACTGAACAGAGTTCTCTGTACTGTAATTTGTACTTGTCACTTGCATGGAAATTCATCCACTAAGCTACAATATATGTTTTGTTACAAAGCCATAGTCTGTTTACAACAACGGTTATAATCATAAGCAACTCAAACATCCATATTCTTTGTCCTGTGTTCTTTAGTGTACGCGCCGTAACAGTGGGACCAAACAGGCGACTTATCATAAATCCGAATACGGTTAACCACCTATGATTAACCATTTGCATTCCTAATTTCCCGACAAGCCGAAGTGTTGTACTGTCGTTTATGTCATTGAACAAAAATTGTCAACACAAAGTTTCAGTTCACTGCACTTTTGTGCGTATTTCTCCCGTTTCAGTGAAATGGTGAGTCTTGCAATTGGTTAACCGTGCTTTAGCATAATTAATCAGCTATGAAGTGCGGATTATTTATAATGACGGTTAACCACTTTGGCTGTTTGCAACACGAAGAGTTTTCAGGGTTGTACAGTTTTCAACTGAATAAACGATTTTACCTATCATGTAAAATAGCATCACAAGTAAACCGATCACTCTAAACCTCCTGCTCTTCAGTACTGGCGCTATGAAATGGTTAATCGTTCGTCTATGAAATGGTTAATCGTTCCTTTCTTCCTATATGTTGTTAATCGTTCGTTTACTTGGCACTTGTTTACCGTAGTTGCGAGTTTCAGAAGCAAACTTCATTTCATAGTGCCTTCACTGTTTACTAAAATCCGCCCTTTTTTAAGAAGGCCCGAGTATAAATTCCGCAAAACGTCACGACGTACACACTTCTCAATTGCCTTCTACCAAGAACACCGCTGCCCTCCATAGATTATATCTCAGTGCCTAAAATGTACCCATTTCGACACGAAAATTATCACAACACCGTTACATTTTCAACTGACTGAACAGAAATGATCTTTTAGTGTTCATCAAAGAACGAGTTAGGAAGTCTCCACTTCGCACACAATTAACAACAACGTGTACAAGAATTGACAACTGTAAATAAACTCTCTTAACCTAATTAAAAGTGAGACCTCCTTGACGAGAAATTATTTCCCTCAAGTCGTTCATTTATTTGAACTACTGGGCCCTTCATACTCGTTAAATATATCTAGCAAAATTCAATCATTTCCATAATATGCATACACCCCACTTGTACAGACACTTCACATAAATAGCTCCCATGACCTTTTCATTCAATTACTAACTACAGCTCGCGTGACACGCAGCTACACACAATCTCAGACAAAAATAAAGGGGACACTTCACGCTGCGTAGCAGATTACCCCTTCCCCCTATTCAATGTGCAAAAAGAACGGCGTTTTTCCAGGAGCCCGACAGTTTTTACGCCATCAACATTGTCACGGGGGAGGGGGGTTCAAACATGCTTTGGTGTCACGATCTTTTTGACCGGGATTGTGTTGATTACAGAACTGTAGTACGTTCTACAGAGATCTCGTTGCGGTTTGGGTGTAAAGATATGGATGTGTCACGTTTGTCCTCGTGTCATTTGGGTGAGTGCTCCTATGCTTTGGATGAGGAAAATGTGTCTAATTGTTGCCAAATATGTTCTGGAACATGTTTTCTGTGTAGTTGCAGATGTATTTAGGGAGAGATTGCAACTGCACGATACAGGACTTAGCTGAAAGGCGATGAAAATGGTTTCTCGGTGGTGGATTGATAATAACACACGTGCTCGTGTGTATTATTTGAGCCAAGTTAAGGGAATGTCAATTCGAAAAACGGCAGTACATTGTAATGTTTCACGTGGAGTTGTTTGGAGAATAATCAAGCGACAGCGTGAGAAAGAATCTAACCGCTGTAAAAGCAAGACTTCAACTTTACAACGCGGACGTCCGAGAAAACTGACAGGTAGACAGGGGCGTTTACTTCTGAGATGCTTGGCCAAATTGCGCAATGAAGATGGCAATTTTACTGCATAACGTCTTATGGAGAGTGCTGGAATGTCAACCCATGCTGTGTCTGCGCGTACAGTCACGAGATTTTTAAATGCACATGGTTACTTTTATCTACAAGCAAGGAAAAAGGGTCTTCTGAAAAGACAAGACTGTGAAAAGAGAGTCGCCTTTGCGAAACACTACAAAAGACATTATGATAAGAAGTTTTGGACAGAAAAGGTGTCTTTTTATTTAGATGGTACGGCATTTGCGCACAAAACCAACCCATTCGAGCAAGCCTGTGCTCCAAAGGGCAGGATATGGAGAAAGAAATCGGAGGGATTTCACCTTGGATGCACTTCAAAGGGGTGTAAAGAGGGAACTGGTGGCCGAGTACTAAGATTAATGGTTGCTATTAGCTACGGAAAGGGAGTAATAGCGTGTGAGCCCTACGAGAGGATGTGTGGGGCGTATTTTGCGAATTTCATCGATACGAACTTTCCACGTATGTTGGAAGAGGCGGCCAAAGGAGGTGAACGCATTTTTATCCAAGATGGAGACCCATCGCGGAATTCGGCTGTAGCGAAGAGAGCCATGTCTCGAGTGCAGTGTAGAGTTATTAACGTGCCAGTGCGTTCTCCTGATATGCACTGCATTGAGAATGTATTTCACATCACGAGTAAGAAATTAAAAGAAGAGGCCAAAGTGAAGAGAATAACCAAAGAGTCATTCGGTGAGTTTAAGAAGAGAGTTATTACGACAATCAAAGCTATTCTCGTTGGCACAATAGATGAATTGATTGCTTCTACAGACAAGCGATTACATGCTGTCATTACGAGTTGTGGCCGTCGTATACAATATTAACAAACGATTTCTGTAGAATCAACAACTATCTTTTAATTATTTCAAAGTTTCTAGAGAGACAAGGCGTATCACTGCAATATCAGGGCATATAACAGAGTACATTGGGATAAACTATGGTGACTGAACAGAGTTCTCTGTACTGTAATTTGTACTTGTCACTTGAGTAGTATAGGAGTTGGGGGTACGAGCACATTTTGAAAAATGTGCTCATACCGCCCAACTCCATACTACTTTACATTTAATGGCTTCCAACTTTTGATCTCGTATTTTTGGTCTCGTATTTTTGATCTCGTATTTTCGGCTACCAATTTTTGGTCTCGTATTTTTGGCCACCAATTTTTGATCTCATATTCTTGGAAATCTATATGTTATTTATTTCTGCGAATCTATGCCGTGGCGAGGCAGAATGGATCCAACGCAAAATTTATTTTGGAACTATATGTTTTTAAAAAACCTAAAATAATATCTCATACAATAGTATAATGAGTTGTAAAGAACTTCATGAAGAGTTAATTAATATGGAAGAAGTAATTTGTCCATTTTGTGATAAACAAATAAGCAAGCAATCAAAAAAAACAGATCAATGTTGTGATCAGCCAGAGATAGTAAAGGATAATACCATAGTTTGTAAAAAATGCGGAACAGTTCAAGGTTATACACCTTTAATAGAATATGTTGATTTTTATCAGAATAAACACAGATTCCATCGTAAAAGTGTTTACCAAAGAAAATATCATATAGAAAACATAATGAATAATATAGCTGTAAAAAATGGTTTTCAGATAACCGCGAAAAATAGAGATAAGATATTGAGAATTTTTGATGAAATTGGTAAGGTCGTAAAATCTGTGAATATAGACAGAAAGCGTATGATTAACATAAATTTCATTTTGAAACAAATATTTAAAATGCTTGATCTTCCTTTTGAAAAGGTAAAGACGAGTAAATCCAGAAAGACACTTCAATCATATGAACTATTTTGGAAAGACATCCTGTCATTGACATTCGATAAAATTGATAAAATAGTTAAGGAATGAATTTGTCATTATATTTAGCGTAGAACTTATCAACACTAGGACAAACATCAGTCACAAAATCATCTACATTTTTTAATTCTGTGTGAAACGATGGTCGAAAATCACCGCTTCTCAACATGTCTTTTATTGAATTCAATAGATGTTGATAACTTTGGTATGCGTATGTACAATTTTGTATTTTGAGATCCAGTGATTGGAAATCCATGTAAGACTTGATTAACAAAGCACAAGTGCTTATTGCTACTAGGGCTATACCACCAGTTACAACAGCTGAAACCAAACCACCTGCTCCAGTTAGAACAGAAATAGTATTACCGAGAAGTTTGAATTTTTTGAAGCGTTTAACAGCCTGTTTGTAAGCCCAACACTTTCTATGGTATGCCTTATAATAGCTCTTTAGTTCGTCAACCTGATCTTCTGTCAGTGAATCTGAAATATGGTTCCAGCTAAATATTCTCTTTTTTTGGTCTGCCATATATATGGTTTAGATTGTTAATCGTCTGCATAGACAATATAGTATACCACTGACTTGACCACAAAAAGGTGATCTTTTAATCAGTTTAGTTGTGTATTTTTCTGAAATAGCATAAGTGTAACCTCTACCGAGCTTATGGTGGTCATAAAACCTCCCGGAAGCATCATGTAATACACTATGTGAATTTAATATATCAATCCAACCGAAGATCTTTTCAAGTAACCATGTTAGACAGCCACTACCTGGTCCAAGAAGACCTATTTCACCATCATTGAGTTCAAGAATCTCATTCACAGATATATCTCTTTTGAAATAGAAACAGTGCAGGTATTGATAAACAAGTGCTGATTTCAATATTTTGTCATTAATGTATGGATGTTTTTCTTTTGCTTCTTGAAAACTATATTCCACAAATCGTAATAAATTGTCGATATACATATATATAATTACGTTATATTGTGTCTTTGCATGAGAACAGTGTGATGATCTAGAATTGTCCTTTCATCTAACATGAAATCCAGATACACACAGAAAAATGCTATATTTCCATTCAAAGGAGCTACGTCGGTTGTAGGATCTAATCCACCAAAAACTGTTGTGTTATTTCCTGTTCTATTGTCAGCGGTAAAATCACCCATATGCTTTCTGTTCCAATATATCTTGCTTTTTTCTGTCTTGGGAGACGATTTATTGTCCCAGTGAACTGACAAGCAATGCCATTTATTCAATTCACCAAGATCATTCTCACTGTAATCTCCAAGACTCAAAAAATCATTCAAACTTAGTGCAGGTTCTAAATAAACACAATTATATGCCGAATCAGCCCCAGAAATCACGATGTTACTGCCTGAATGAGCCACAAATTTATCATAACCCAAATTATCATGGCCGAATAGTCCATTTACCCAAAAATTTGGAGAATTGCTTGAAGTCATCCTGTAAACAATAAATACATTAACCGCATCATTATTCAAATCAACCTGCGATATCATTTTTTGTGCACCACTGAATTTGAGAAAATATCGACCATTGTGTTTTTCAGCTTTTGTGCATAGCAAAGGTCTTTTTGTCGAATCAGTTTGTGTCGCATCACTTTCTTCATTGCTTTTATCAAATAATTGTTCTACTTTTCTTGTGGAACTCATTTTCACAGTAGATCCATCTGCTCTATCCATTTGATAAGTGCAACTAGAATACATTCTGAGATATTCACTAACCCAGAGATCCAGAAATGAATCACGTACGATGTCACTGACCTGTGATTTAACTACAGCGTGATTGTCATCTTCCGCCTGCTTTATCACAATGTTTTTGCTACTTTCAATGTGTCCTTTGTCATTGACAAAAAAATCAGGTTGATCGATGAAAACAACGTCAGAAGGATATTTAATTGTGTATTCTATTTTGTTACCGTCCTCATCGAGAAAATGAGTTCCATCTTCATTTTTAACGTATAATGCCATATATTAATGCATCACATTATTTTAATATTCATAAGACTTATAATAGATCACGAATTGATATACTCTGTTGTCTCCAGCACCATTGTGCGTCACATAGTATTCTTGGTAATCTTCATATCTGTTCACACCTATATCAATTGTTCTTCTTGTTGAAAGATTGAAGTCGTAATGGTAAGTTGTGCCACGATTATTAACAATGTTCAACTTATGATTAGTCGACGAGGGGTATGTTTTTTCAGCATGTAATAAAATGTTCACGACGTACATTTTAGGTGTGTTGAGAATAAATCCGGATGTCAAGTGAAAATAGTATTTCGATTGCCCAGGAGTTCTAACCGTTTTACCCCAATAAAAATGTCCCGAATTTGCAAGAAACAGGTGCCTTTTGTTGACAGCATCTGCCGGTGTTACGGGTGGCTTGAGATTCGTTATTTTGTTATTATTCATATCAATCGGAACATGCAGTTGAAATTGATTGTTTGCAACCTCATAAGCTTTTTCATAATCGTATATTGTCATGTCCAGATCGCTTTTGGCTTCACCTTTGATGCCATAAATCAAAACATAAACTGGCAATAGATTTGGGCTATTATTGTCAAAATTGCTTTTGAAATTTACATACAATCGTCTTTGAATCGATGGAGAATCACCATCAGGACTGAGATTCAGGATCGTTCTGAGATATTTGTATTCTGAATTCACTTTTATGGTTGTTCCTAAATCAATGTTCATGTTTAGTTTTTCGAATCCAAGTAATGTACTTTCAAATTCGTAACCGTAAAAAGGAGATTTTTGAAAATATGTTTCAACGCAAACTGTGTATTTGTCAGATTTGTTATCTCTATACATTTTGAAAAGGTTGAAATCGAAACGACCTTTATATTCATTGGAACCATCGGTAGTTCTCCGAACCTTCATTGAAAACGCTTTTTTGTTCATTTTATGAGGCATGTCATCAAAATCGATCAAATTCACGTCTTGAATGCCAGCATCTTCAGTGAATTCTCCATCATCCATTGCATAGCTTAACACATTTTTTCGGTTTGTATGTGTGCTTATATGACTTTTCGCTATTTTTTGGTCTGTATATTTGTTATTTTCGGTAGAAACAGTTGCAATACCGTCATTCACTTGCTTCAAAGTTATGGCATCTTGATTATGTGTGGCGTTTCCGAGATTTATTATTCGTTGATTGTTCATGTCAAGATTTGAAGTCATTGTATTACTGCCGTCTCGTAAAATGACTTGATTTATATCTGGTTTTTTTCCAACCTCAGAATCTACATATGCTTTGTTAGTCACATCTCTAGTACCAGTTGGTTGTCCGCAATCGATTATTTTGTTCAGAGACATATTTAAATTTCCAGTCACGGAAACTGTCCCATCTCTTTTCAAATAAGGTGTTAAATCAACAGAACCACCTGCTTGTGATACCTTTTGGTCTACATAAGACTTGTTGACAAGTTCATTTGAATCGTCTGGATTTCTCAGACTTGTGATTTTATTATTACCCATGCTGAAGTCTTCGTTTTTGTCCAACTTTTTATCAAGTTCATCATTGACATATTTACGGTTTACAGCAGATGTATCGTTTTCTACGTTTCCAATACCGTAAATTCTATTGTTATTCATCCTGATATCACCAGTCATATCGCCACCACTTTTGTGGAGATATTTGAATAATTCATTGTTTAATTGAGTAAAATTGACAGCATCTGTTCCACTTGTAGCCTCTTTGACATTGACTATTTTATTGTTACCAAGATCAAGATTGTTTGTAAGAGCAATTGATCCGTCTTTTTTCAAACAATTGGCAAGTTCTGTTTTATCAGCTTTTGGTGATAAACCAGTTTCTAATTGATGTTTTGTTATAGCATCACTATTGTCAGTTCCTTCTGAAAGATTGCTAATTTGTTGATTTTTCATATCTATCGGATTTTGGGCTTCTATTTTACCGTCATTCGTATTTAAATCAAAGAAAAAGGTAGTCAGATGTAAACTACTGACGGCATCGCTAAACCCGTGCCTCGCAGGGGCTACATTTTCTATACGTCTGTTGTCCATATTAAGAGCTCCTAACATCTTATTACTACCGTCAACTAGTAATGCCTTATTATCAACATAACTCTTAGTGGTCACATCATTATTTGTTTCTGGTGAAGCAACATTCCTTAGTTTTTTATTCTGCATATCATAATCACCGGCATCAGTAAGTTTAAAACCAACACCAGGTAATCCTTTTACTATTTCAATAATTTTACCATGCGATATTGTGTCTTCAGGTAATTTACCATTTGAGTAACTCATATGTAATTTAGTTATACAATTCATTTATATTTTTTCATCAAAATTCTTCTTTACTTGTTTCTCAGGTTTGTCAATGTATATAAAACTAAAAGGGTCTCTAGTTGCTTTCTCGTATAATTGTTTTGAGACATTGTTTTCACGACATATGAGACTTTTTTCATTAGTACTCGGAAAATCATAAATGGAGCAGTTTTTATGTCTCCCCTGTATAAAATAGTCAACTAATGGTTTTTGGTTTCTATCACATACAAAGTCGTCGAATATTACAATTTTTTGATTATCACTACCAAGATCATTTACAGGAATAATTTGATCATTGCTTGCTTCAATAACATCATAACCAGCTTCATCACTCATTGGTTCGAACTTATCCATGAGATCCTGATACTTTGACTGCTCTAAGTTTTTTGCATAAAGGTATATTTTATCAAAGTACAACAAATTGTAAATCATATGCATCAGTGTGTTTGTTTTTCCCGAACCAGAAGGTCCGCAAATGAGCATTCGGAAGCATCGATCAGGCATAAAATCATATAATTGTTTGAAATTGGATGTGACTTTATCGTCAGTATCATAATTCGGTATTTTCATTTTTATATTATATGGGTATATTGTTTCAATAACATGGTGTATAACATGGTGTTCAACATGGTGTTAAACGTTATTTTTATATATAAATTTCCATTTTATGTAACGTAACAATATAACAATAAATGAGTTTACTCAAGTGGAAAGAACTCGCAAAGAGTAAATCTGAATTAGGGAACAAGATCAATTATGTCCATAATGCAATTGAAAAGCATGATATTGGTCAGCAGACCAGTCAACAGGGATTTTCAAAAGTATTCAAACCAATTACAAGTAAATTAGATGATGTTATTGATAGTAATCAGGTTTTAAGGATGCCAAGGAAAAAACGACCACTGAAGAAAGGAGAAGTTCCTGATTACGGCATTGATATAGAGGATGAAGTTCCAGATATGAATATTGGTGAATTATTTGAACAACCTGTTTTGCCACAGCAAGAAAAACAACTGGTGCCAAAACCACCAACATATGAAGAATCTTTACAAGATATTCTGGAAGGAAAAAAAGAGATTTATGTTGATCCTCAGTACTTCCCTCAGGAACCACAATTACCACCAGAATATGATGACGACGATGAGATAGATTATGGATTAGATGATGAAGACATGGACAATGAGATATTAGGTGATCTTGGTCTTCAAAATTATGATTCTGTTGAAAAGGTAATTAATCAACAAGAAATGACTCAACGAAAGAACAAAAAATATCTCAATAAGATTGTCAATGCTGCTAAATTTAAAAGAAATCAATTAAAAGGTTATAAGACTTCTATAACTAAACAATTCAACAGTGGTTTAATTTCTGAAGCTGTGAAACAACAGGAATATAAAAGAATAGACAACGCAAGAGTTACATTGAATGCATATATCGAACATTATGAAAATAAAATAGAAACAATGAAAGGTTCTGGTATGAAAAAACAAAAAGGTGGTAATGTTATATTTTTCAACAAACCGAAAGAACTTATAAAAAAATTGGATTTAATTGTTGGTGAGATATCAGCAGGTAATACCAGCATTGACATGCGAAATATGGGTGTTTCTATATTAGACACATTATTAAAAATGTCGTCAATTAACAAATCACAATATGGTAAATTATGCAAACAATATTTCAAAATTTAATGTAACTTCATTATATAATGCAACGAGAGATAGTTTTATCATCTTATAGTGTAAAAAATCAAGGGGATAACAAACCAGAAGATTTCACAACAAATTTTACCAGACCCATAATTCTAGAAAATAATAAGCAATATGTCATTGGTCTTAACAGAGTCATTAACATGTCATTCACTTGGTTTAATGTCAATGCTGGATACAAAAATCAATTGATTAAATACAGTTCAGATAATGGTTCAACTTTTAAAAACATTACATTTCCAGCCGGTGTATGGAACTATACAGATTTCAACAAATACATAACAAATCTGACAAAAACTGGTGATACGTATCCGATAACTCTTGAATTCAATGATACAACATTCAGGGTCACGGTTACATTAGCTAATAATTACCAACTTGATTTAAGAGCAAGCAATTTCAATGAACTAATCGGTTTTGACAAAAAGATATTGGCAAGTGGAACGCATATTGGACTAAGAGTGCCAAATCTCAGTCAAGACACAGACATACTCAATATTCATTGTGATTTAATTAACAAATCGCTTGTAGACGGTAAAGAAACAGACATCATTTATTCATTCTCAACCAGTGTACTAACTCCAAGTTACTCCTTCACCCTCGAACCACGACGAGTCACATTTAATCCAATTAATAAAATTACAATTTCATCAATCAGAATCTGGATAACCGATGGAAAAAGAAGATTAGTGGATCTAAATGGGGCGGAGACAGCTTTTTCACTAATTTTAAAAAGCATGGAATAATATAACATAAAAGTATAAATGAAACCGTATGAATTCAAGAGGTTTTATCATCCAAAACTTGGTAGATTTGTTTTTCGACATAAAGGGTCTGGACTTATCGTTGATAATATTTTTAAACCGTTAAAGAGTGTGGCATCATCTGTTTTCAAGAAATTTGCTAAGCCAATGGCAAAGAAGGCATTAGAATCAGGGGTTTCACATGCAGGTGATCGTCTGGGTAAGGCGGCGGCAGAAAAGTCAGGAGACCTAATAATGAAAAAATTGGCCAATTTGAGAAAAGGAGCCACAACACAAGGGGCAATTATTCCATCCTCACCCATTAAACAGCAAGATGAAAGTACTGATATGATCCTCAATAGATTGATATCAGGATCTGGAAGAAGGCGTAGAGTCTTCAAATAAATGACATGATAGCAAAATTATATAATATAATAGTATAAATGGCTTTTAGAACAAGTGAATTTTTACAAAGAAATGAGTTGGTGCGTTTCCAACTTGATGATGTGATTAGGGCCCCAGCCAATGGCCAACATCAGGAGAAAAATGGATATACATTTACGATCAATGATCGATCTAGTTTTTATGATTGGTACAATGCTTATTTCGAGGTACAGTTCCAGGTACAACAATTGGCTGATGGTGCAGCCTATGGTGGAGATCGTATAACAGTCATTAATGGATCTCATTCATTGATTGGTCATATGATGATAAAAAGCGCTGGTAAAATTGTGTACGATACTGACAATTTGCACAAGGTAGTTTTTGTCAAGAATTTACTGGAATATTCTGATGATTACTCAAGAAGTGTAGCCAAGAACAGTCTTTGGTATTTAGATACGAATCATCTCATAGCTAATGCTAATCAGAATGCAGGATTTGAGGCTAGACGACTTTTAACGACCGGGAATTCTGATGTCAATAGAATCATACCTCTCAATCGTTACAGTTTTTTTGAAGAGTTAGAGGGTAAGATGCTGGTACCAATGCAGCTTGAATTTACTTTAAAGCTACTGGATGATACAGAAATACTTCAAAAACTTGATGCAGTTGATGATGGAAGGGTTGTCATTAACAGATTTCTACTATGGGTTCCAAAACTGACTCCAAAAGACAGTCTATATGACAAGTTCGTCAGTTCTTTTTTGAAACAAGATAAATGGACGTATCTCAGAGAAATGTATCAAATGTCAAGTCCGAGGCATGGTAGTGGATTCTTTCAGATTTCTTCCAGTATCGACAATGTCAAAGCAATTTTTGTATACCTACAACGAGCTAAAACAAGGAATTCGGCGGCAAATCCATATGAATTTGACACCTTTAATATAAATGCCGATCGTGCAAATGGTAGTTATTTGACAACATGCAGATTAGAATATGGAAATGGTGTCTTTTATCCCGAAGCTGAATATGACTCAGAAAGTAAAGTAAGAATCTTCAACGATTTAATGTCTTATGCAATGAGAAAAAATGATTACAACACTGGCACACAACTCAATCTGGCTAATTACAACTCTCTTTATCCTCTGATCTATTTCGATCTATCATATCAGGCAGAGAAAGTAACAAGAGATCCCAAACAGTTGATTTTTAGGTATAAACTCAATGCTAATAGTGCTGGCGACAGTGCTTTCAGCGTACATGCTATCGTTTTATATGAAGAAACAGTCGTAATTGACAAAATCGGAAATGAACTGGTTATAGTGTAAGCCCACAAATGAAATGATTCCTATTTATTTGTATATGTTTTGCAACTGGAATTATATAACATATATTATATGACTGAACTTTACGAAATCAACGTGAGACTTTCAGATAATCAGAAAAAGAATCTGAGTAATGCTTACCATAAAAGGGAAACAATTGTTCTAAGACTGACAAATGATTCTCTTAATGGAAACGACACTCTTTATGTTCCAGCAATGGTAAAAAAAAGATTACAAAAAAATCGTCAATTGAACAAAGGAATGGATATAAAACTCGCCAAGACGAATATCAGGAAACAAGTTGGTGGAAGTCTTTTGAGTACCGTATTGTCACTTGGAATGAGGGCTCTTCCAGCTATTGGTAAAACCCTTGGGTTGAGTGCTCTTGGTGGTTTGGCAGAAGCCGGAGCTAAAAAATTGATTGGATCTGGTCAAAAAGGCGGTGCTTTACCATTACCCATGATGATACCTTTCAATGCAATCAACAAATTGATGCCATATTTGACTATGTTCACAACTAAACAGCAAAGAGACATAATGAATGCAGCTCAAACAGGATCTGGCGTTAAAATAACACCGACTAAAACACAATCAGGTGGATTTTTAGGCACTCTGTTAGCTAGCATTGGAATTCCTTTGGCTTTGGATCTTGTGAAAAAGATGACTGGAAAAGGAGCACCGAGGGTAGGTAGACCACCTTGGACGAAAAATGGTACAGGAGCACCTAGAATGGGAATGCCCCCTCCATTTTTTAGTTATCCACCATATGTGACTGGTTATGGTAAAAAAAAAAAAAGATCTTCAAAGAAAAAGGGAACAGGTTTACTATTAGGGAAAAACAGTCCATTCAACAACATCCCAATCCTAGGAGCATTGCTGTAAAACCAAAATTTCACAAAAACATACCTATGTCCAATCACGATCTAATAAAATGGTGTAAATATTTGAATATACCAATCAATGATGTTCTGTCAAGGAATGAAAATGTTCCACATAACCATAAACAGGCGTTATTCATCTACAATCTTGAACCAGCTTATATGTCAGGATCTCACTGGGTAGCCACTTATGTTAAGGATAATGTAATCAATTATTTTGATAGTTTTGGTATGCCTCCGTTTCAAGAAATGGTCAATCATGCCAAAAAGAAAAATTTAACTCTATTGCACCAAAACAATCAGATACAAAACATACAAACAACAACTTGTGGGTATTTCTGTTTATACTTTCTAAATGAAATGAATAAGGGTAATTCGTATTATGATTTATTACAAGTGTTCAACATAAATGATACAATAAAAAATGAGAGATTCATCGAACATTATTTCAGAAATATCTAACTTATATATATTATGAAATCATATTGTGTTAAACAAAAGAAAGTGACTGAATGTGTTGAACCTTCAGGTTACAAAACAGCCAAAAATGGCAGACTAATGTTCTTTTGCACATGTGCTGAATGCGGCATCACTAAAACTCGATTTGTTAAAAAACAGGGAAACTAAACAGCCCGTTGGGAGCGGGCTTACTCAGTGATATTGCTAATACAGGAACTGAATTGTTCCTAACAAAAGGAGTACCTTATCTTGGCAAAAAAGCAGTTGAAATGGGTAGATATTATGGTTCTGAATTAATGAGAGATCCAAAGTTGCAGAAAAAAGCAATCGATTATGGTTTGAGAAAAATGAATCCTCTACTTCATAAAGTTGGATCAGAAGCTCTCGATCAATTGTCAACGAAAATAAGACCGAATAAAAAATACACAACAAACAGAAAAGATCTAGACGGTGGTGCTCTTGATATTCACAAAGCTATTGGTAAACTGCCAAAACCAAAAGGCGGATGGACGCTTCCTGGGCATCATTACACAGGACCTTACAATGATTTGGAAAATCAACTGAAGTATGACCCAAAAACTGGTCAAATATTGGAAATATATGATATGCCCACTGGAAAAACTGATGCGATCGCAATGCAGCATGATGTCGATTATTCCGTCTGCAAGGATGATAGAAAATGTAAAAACAAAGCAGATAGGAAAATGGTTCAAGCTTTAGACAACGTACCGTATAATGAAAGACAATGGGGGCATTGGTTGGCAAGAAATGTTATCAATACAAAGCAGAAACTAGGTCTAGGAGTTCCAAAAAACGGAAAAAGCCGTCGGGTAAAGAAAACTGGCAAGAAAAATTAGCAGATGAATTACATGCATCCATAAGACGCAACTTTACTCGGCGGCGTGTAATCGTAAATCATATTGACGAAATATGGGCAAGTGATCTAGTTGAAATGCAACAGTTTAGCAAATGGAATAAAGGTTATCGGTATCTTCTTATGGTTATTGATGTTTTCAGTAAATATGGTTGGATTGTCCCATTGAAGGATAAGAAAGGTGAATCCGTCACTGAAGCATTTAAAACAATATTCAAGGAAGGTAGAAGACCGCAGTATCTATGGGTTGATAAGGGAAAGGAGTTCTATAACAAAAACTTAAAAGACTTGCTAGAGAAAAATGGGATACATATGTACTCCACTGAAAATGAGGAGAAATCCTCAGTGGTTGAAAGGTGGAATCGAACAATTAAATCCAAAATGTGGAAACAGTTCACTGTTCAAGGTAATACAATGTATCTCGATATGCTGCCCAAACTAGTGAAACAGTATAATAATACAAAACATTCAAGCATAAAGATGACACCTGCAGAAGCATCTAACAAGAGGAATGAAGGTATAGTTTACTTCAATCTACATG
>OX421448.1:30951760-30969260 GCA_949126865.1 Montipora capitata | reverse complement strand
CAAATTTTGTTGAAGATTTCATGCTTCAAGATATAACCAAGGCTTACAGTAAATATAGACCAGAGAAAAAAGAGGAAGAAGAACTTCATCCGATAGAAAAAGACATTTTAGCCATGATGGTAGATTTCGTGAAAAGGAATGAAAACATATAAACAAAAAATATATAGTAACATAATATGGAAGATCGAAGACCAGTTGGCCGTCCAAGATTCTACACTGCAGAAGAAAGAAGACGAAACAAAAACGATTACATGTTGCACAAAGAATGGTATTGCAAAATATGCGACAATAATCACAATTACACTCTTGCGGGAAAACATAATCATCTCAAAACAAAAAAACATTTCAAAAATTCGTTCACATATAATACTGGTTACATTTACGACAAAAATGAAAACAGCAGCAATTAATTCTCAACTATCGCTTCTCTTTCAAAAGTTAAATACATACAAGAGTATGTGTTGAACTATAAACGCACCATATTTTCACTTAAAGAATTATTTCCTATATATATATTATAATGGCAAATAATATGATAAATATTATGAACCGAAGTTCGCTCCAAAATCTAAGCAAAGAAGAATTAATAGAATTGATTATAAAACAAAATACAAAACCAGTGCCAGCGCTAAGGACTAAAATAAGACCAATACCAGCTGCCAGAAAGAGTGTACAACAAATGGTGCGTGATTATGAAGAAAATATAATTCCACCACCATTAGAGTTCCGAGATGGATACAAACCAGTACCCGTTCCCCGAACCAAAAGGCCTGTTGCTGCTCCACGGACCAAAATACCGGTTGCCGCTCCAAGGATGATAAAAAAACCAGTTCCGGCACCAAGGACTATAATACAAGAAACAAACAAAGCTTTAAAAGGGTTCACAAAGTCTTATGAAATCAACATAAAAAACAACAAAGACCCACTCATGCAACTGCAAAATACAAGAAAGGCTGTTACCATCCATATTGAAAAAATATTAAAATCAATGAAAGGTCTGAAGTTTGTTGAAACACTGAGGGTCACATTTGAAAAACAACTAGGACGAGAAGAAAGAATTATGAAAACAGCGTATTTCAACAGTCAACCCCAAACAATAACAAATAACACACAAATTGAACTAGCTTTATCTTTGTCAAAACAAGTCATGCTAAACAAGATTGCAGTTTGGATTTCAGAGGGATCTGGTTGGACTATTCAATCTGTTGAAAATCATTATATCAATGTGGTAAAATATGAACCAATGAAAGGATCTTCTTATATAAAACTACCCACAGAACTCAGAAACAGTTCTCAAAGTTTAATAAACATAAAAAACAGTGACAATGAATGTTTTAGATGGTGCCATATTCGACATCTTAATCCTCAAGACAGAAATCCACAAAGAATAAAAAAATCAGATGAAGCATTCATTGAAAATTTAAATTATTCAGGAATTGAATTTCCAGTGACTACCAAACAGTACAACAAAATAGAAAAACATAATGAGATCAACATCAATGTATTTGGTTATGAAGAAAAACAAAAATATCCCATTTATGTATCAAAAGAAAAGTATGAAGATTGTATGAATCTGCTTCTTATAACAGAAAATGAAAACAAGCACTATGTATTAATCAAAGATTTCAACAAGTTTATGTACAATCAAACAAAGCACAAAGAGAGGAAACATTTTTGCATGCATTGTCTTCAGTGTTTCAGTTCTGAAAGAGTATTGACTGATCATAAAGAAAACTGTATCCAAGTGAATGGCACACAAGCGATTAAAATGCCAACAAAAGATGACAACACACTAAAATTCAATAATTTCCATAAACAACTACCAGTTCCATTTGTAATATATGCAGACTTCGAAGCCATAACTGAAAAAATACATGGATGTCAACCCAATAATGACAAATCATTCACTGAAGCTTATCAGAAGCATACAGACTGTGGTTATGGATACAAGGTTGTTTGTTGTTATGATGATAAATACACGAAACCAGTACAAATTTACAGAGGTGAAAAAGCCGTTTACAAATTTATGGAAGCTATGCTAGAGGAAGTTAAATATTGTAAGAAGGTTATGAAAAAAGAATTCAACAAACCATTAAGAATGACAAAAGATAATGAAAAAGAATTTCAAAAAGCTGATAAATGCCACATATGTGAGAAAGAATACAATAAAACTGATGTAAGAGTAAGAGATCACTGCCATGTGACTGGTCAGTACAGAGGATCCGCACACCAAGATTGTAACCTAAATTTCAGATTGACTGAAAAAATACCAGTTATATTTCACAATCTCCGTGGGTATGACAGTCATTTTATAATGCAAGAGATCGGAGCTATTGTTAAAGAGCATAAATATACAAATAAGAAAGGTGAAAAGTGTCAAATGAATATCAATGCCATACCAAACAACATGGAAAAGTATATGGCTTTCATGCTTGGTAATCATCTTACCTTCATTGATAGTTTCCAATTCATGAGCTCTAGTTTGGAAAAACTAGTTAGTAATCTACCAAGAGAATCATTGAAATATACTTCTCAAATATTCAAAAACGAAAAGCTTGATTTGATGAGCAAGAAGGGAGTCTACCCATATGACTTCATGGACAGTTTTGAAAAATTCAATGAAAAACTGCCATCAAAAGAAGAATTTTACAGTATATTAAATGATGAGGATATAACAGATGATCAATACAAACATGCTCAAAATGTATGGAACACTTTTGATCTGAAAAATATGGGTGAGTACCATGACTTATATCTTAAATCCGACATACTTCTGTTAGCAGATGTCTTTGAAAACTTTAGAAAGACCTGTCTGCAATACTACAAACTAGACCCCTGTCATTATTTTACCAGTCCTGGGCTTTCCTGGGATGCTATGCTAAAAATGACTGATATCAAATTAGAGCTAATGACTAATATTGATATGTTTCAGTTCATTGAAAAAGGAATGCGTGGTGGAATAAGTTACATAGCCAACCGGTATGGAAAAGCAAACAATAAATACATGAAAACATATGATGAAAAGGCGCCCTCAAAGTATATCATGTATCTAGATGCTAACAATCTGTATGGTTGGGCAATGAGTCAATATTTACCAACTGGCGGTTTCAAATGGATGACTAAAAACCATATTGATAAGATAGACTTAGCCAAGTACACAGAAGACAGCAAGAAAGGTTTAATACTAGAAGTAGACCTAGCATATCCAGAAGAACTACATGATTTGCATAATGACTACCCACTAGCACCTGAAAAGGTGAAAGTAACAAAAGACATGCTATCAGATTATTGTCAAAAAATAGCATCCAAATATAATATATCAACAGGTTTAGTTCATAAATTAATACCCACATTAAGCAATAAAGAAAAGTATGTCCTTCATTACAGAAACCTACAATTGTACACTGATCTTGGATTAAAATTAACCAAAGTCCATCGAGTATTAGAATTCAATCAGTCACCATGGTTGAAAGAATATATTGACTTTAATACTGAGAAAAGAACCAATGCTAAAAACGCTTTTGAAAAAGACTTCTTCAAGCTTATGAACAACAGTGTATTTGGTAAAACGATGGAAAATATCAGAAAGCGAGTGGATGTCAGATTAGTAACCAATGAAAACAAACTATTAAAAATGGCTGCTCAACCAACATATGTTAGCAGCAAGATCTTTAATGAAAATTTAGTAGCTGTTCATAAGATCAAAGAAACACTAACCTTAAACAGGCCGGCATATGTGGGTATGTGTATACTAGATCTTAGTAAGACACTAATGTATGATTTTCATTATAACTACATCAAACAAAAATACGGTAGCAAAGCGAAATTATTATTCACAGACACAGACAGCTTAACTTATGAAATTGAAACCAGTGATGTGTATCAAGACTTTTGGAATGATAAAAATAGATTCGATAACAGCAACTACCCTGAAAGCTCGCCGTATTTTAATAAGTCAAATAAAAAAGTAATTGGTAAATTCAAAGATGAAGCCGCAGGAGTTCCCGTTTGTGAATTCATCGGTCTACGATCAAAAATGTACAGCTATATGAAAGACAATGACAAAGGCGGAAAGACAGCAAAGGGAATCAAGAAGAATATAATCAAAAAAAACATCACTCATGAAAATTACAAAAATGTATTGTTTAATAACGAACAAATGCATCATACAATGAAAACAATCCGAAGCAACTTACATCAACTTGGAAGCTATGAGCTTAATAAAGTGTCATTATCTTGCTTTGATGATAAGCGCTACATTCGCAGCAATGGTGTGACAAGTTATGCATATGGACATTATAAAATATAAAAAGTTGGCTGCTGACGTCACGGCACAGCAGTGCCGGTCTACATAAATAATTTCACAAATTTGAAAAGTTTCACTGAAAAATTACACAATTGTGGAGTAAAAATGTGAAGCTTGTGGTTGGTTAAAAATCACGGGGAAACCCCCTTTCTTTATTTCCGAGAATGTCATGCTTTGTGATTTTTCTAAGAAAGTCACGCATTTTAAATAACATACAGTTCTAAAATAAATTTTGCGTTGGGCCCATTCTACCTCGCCACGGCATAGATTCGCAGAAATAAATAACATATAGATTTCCAAGAATATGAGATCAAAAATTGGTGGCCAAAAATACGAGACCAAAAATTGGTAGCCGAAAATACGAGATCAAAAATACGAGACCAAAAATACGAGATCAAAAGTTGGAAGCCATTAAATGTAAAGTAGTATGGAGTTGGGCGGTATGAGCACATTTTTCAAAATGTGCTCGTACCCCCAACTCCTATACTACTCACTTGCATGGAAATTCACCCGCTAAGCTACAATATATGTTTTGTTACAAAACCATAGGCTGTTTACAACAACGGTTATAATCATAAGCAACTCAAACATCCATATTCTTTGTCCTGTGTTCTTTAGTGTACGCGCCGTAACAGTGGGACCAAACAGGCGACTTATCATAAATCCGAATACGGTTAACCACCTATGATTAACCATTTGCATTCCTAATTTCCCGACAAGCCGAAGTGTTGTACTGTCGTTTATGTCATTGAACAAAAATTGTCAACACAAAGTTTCAGTTCACTGCACTTTTGTGCGTATTTCTCCCGTTTCAGTGAAATGGTGAGTCTTGCAATTGGTTAACCGTGCTTTAGCATAATTAATCAGCTATGAAGTGCGGATTATTTATAATGACGGTTAACCACTTTGGCTGTTTGCAACACGAAGAGTTTTCAGGGTTGTACAGTTTTCAACTGAATAAACGATTTTACCTATCATGTAAAATAGCATCACAAGTAAACCGATCACTCTAAACCTCCTGCTCTTCAGTACTGGCACTATGAATTGTTTAATCGTTCCTTTCTTCCTATATGTTGTTAATCGTTCGTCTACTTGGCACTTGTTTACCGTAGTTGCGAGTTTCAGAAGCAAACTTCATTTCATAGTGCCTTCACTGTTTACTAAAATCCGCCCTTTTTTAAGAAGGCCCGACTATAAATTCCGCGAAACGTCACGAGGTACACACTTCTCAATTGCCTTCTACCAAGAACACCGCTGCCCTCCATAGATTATATCTCAGTGCCTAAAATGTACCCATTTCGACACGAGGAGTATCACAACACCGTTACATTTTCAACTGACTGAACAGAAATGATCTTTTAGTGTTCATCAAAGAACGAGTTAGGAAGTCTCCACTTCGCACACAATTAACAACAACGTGTACAAGAATTGACAACTGTAAATAAACTCTCTTAACCTAATTAAAAGTGAGACCTCCTTGACGAGAAATTATTTCCCTCAAGTCGTTCATTTATTTGAACTACTGGGCCCTTCATACTCGTTAAATATATCTAGCAAAATTCAATCATTTCCATGATATGCATACACCCCACTTGTACAGACACTTCACATAAATAGCTCCCATGACCTTTTCATTCAATTACTAACTACAGCTCGCGTGACACGCAGCTACACACAATCTCAGACAAAAATAAAGGGGACACTTCATGCTGCGTAGCAGATTACCCCTTCCCCCTATTCAATGTTGCAAAAAGAACGGCGTTTTTCCAGGAGCCCGACAGTTTTTACGCCATCAACATTGTCACGGGGGAGGGGGTTCAAATATGCTTTGGTGTCACGATCTTTTTGACCGGGATTGTAGCGAGAACCGTCAGTTTGTCATGAGCTTGGAGAGGTGCTGTAGATGTACAGACTTGTTGCTGGACGCTCTCTTGTGGGAGGACTGCAAAGAAGACAAAGATGAAGAAACAGAGCTCATTGACCTGAGGACTTGGGTTCTCCATCAAAATTGTCGTGAGTGCCAATTTGTTCGCTACCTTCTCCAGAAAGGAGACGATCTCGATGTCCCACTCCAATACAAAGACAATCGGACTACAAAAGACTGATACGACACTGGAAGTGTGCTATCGACGCTTGGACGTCCTGCTAGATCGCTTGCTGTGTTTTTGTTGCATATACGAAAAGGATCAATTGCCTCTCGAAGCTTTGGCGACTTGGGAACCCGATCAGAATTGCAATGAGTGTTGCTACCTCTTCTGATGGGCCGACAACCTCAAGGTCCCTCTCCGACCCCCTTATGACACCGAAGACAAAGAGGACCCACCTTCTTGATAAAGTATGTCTAGTGATCAACCTAGAAGGATTTTGTTTGGGAGACCAATTTCTTCTTAGGGAACTTGGTTGGTGCGATTGGACGGGTCAACACAGGGGATCAATACATTACAAACCTTCCGTGCCTTGGCATGATCTCTCACCTAAAGATCGACGAACGGCGTATGACTGTACGACCCACATCCATGGGCTCTCGTACTATCCACCTAGTTTGTACCATCTGGCTCATGAGTTGAAAACGGATGCCCAACACCTCTACAAACAACACAAGACCTCGGAGCAGTCTCTAGTGGCTAACAAAGGGAGTTTGATCCAACTGCATTAGACATTCATGCATGAGTTCTTTATGACGGATCTATATGTGTCTTTTTTTTTTTTTTTTTTTAAAGTAGGACGCGAATGGGTCCTCCAAGGCCTCTGAAACTAAAGGTAGATAAAGGGCTCTCAATCCCACATGACATTTTTTGAGAGTCCCGCCCCAGTCCCTCTGCGGAAAGTGCAGTTGAAAACGAGGTCGCCTGATCGGTATAAAATAGCGCATTCGAGTCCAAGAAACCCAAATTTTCAAGATGGAGAGCTGGTGGGACGTCTTCCCACCAGAGCTGCAGGAGAAAATTTTAAAGTTAAAAGAAAAGATGGAGCACAGGGATAACATGAAACTCCTGGCGGAGGAGATTGGTGAGTTTTACCTACAACCCTTATCTGACGATTGTGATCAAGGAAACTCATGTTGTTTCTTTCTATCTTTTTTCTCGGAGAAAAGCTAGCCATCTGTCCTTGGACAGCAAATGCAGTAATCCCGGCCACCAGCCCGCCCTCCAGAATAAAAAGCGGACAGTTCCGGTGCAGCAGATGTGACTTATACCACAAAATAGGAAATAGACGAATTTATTTGTAATTGGACCTTTGTGGTTGCCCTCGCTGTGCTTTGTTCCTGCCTCGATGGAGGTAAACTTGTAAATAGTTTTGTCGACGTTTTTAGAAATCTTGTAAATATGACAACTTTTGTTTACGTTTCGTTTGCATGATCTTTTTTTCCTTCCCGAGGAGGTTGCGGATAAAAAAAGACTCCTCTGTGAATTTTTAGGGAGTTTTTTTCTTTAAACCATTTTTTTCGCTGTAAATAGTTGTACATAGACGTTTTTTTAAAACTTGTAAGTAGTTTCAGAACGTTTGTAAATATATGTGACGACAAGAAAGAACTTGTGTTTAGCTTGTATGCTCTCTTTTTTCCGTTGTGTGTTTTTTTTCTTCCCTGGGAGAATGCGGGTGACCTTCACAATTTTTTTTGGATTTGGTTAAAAAACAAATATCCTCCATGACTTTTTTAAACTCGCTGTTAATAGTTGTACATAGAGGTTTTTTTAAACTTGTAAGTAGTTTCAGAACGTTTGTAAATATATGTGACGAAAAGAAAGAACTTGTGTTTAGCTTGCATGCTCTCTTTTTTCCGTTGTGTTTTTTTTCTTCCCTGGGAGAATGCGGGTGAGCTTCACTTTTTTTTTTTTCGGATTTGGTTAAAAAACAAATATCCTCCATGTCTTTTTTAAACCCATCTTTCCGAACTTTTAATTTCGAATTTTTTTTTCACTCCTAAGAGCTTTCATTTGATGATCTAGCGCGATGTTCATGAAGTGACATTTAACCAAGCACATGCTCAAAAAAAAAAACAACTCGCATACTGTTCCTCATGAACTTCCATTTTTTATGTTCCAGCGAAGCTTCTAAAATGGTCTGAAATGTTTCCCATCCTTTTTTGGCTGTAACAAATCATTCCGAACAGTCCGTTAAACATCATTTATTTTTGTTTGAACAAACGAACCACATAAAGTGCTTGAGTTTGATTTTGAACTTGACCTTGAGAGAGACCTCTACTCAAGATTCCTTGACCTTGACTTTATGAGGGGTTTATACTCAAGACTCAAATTCGACACATGTGCATGATGACGTTAAAAACTAAAACGACCTCAGGGATGGGAGTGTTCGGAATAATTTTTTCTTGGCGCGAAATGACGTGGCAACACTGCAGTTGGCAACTTGTGTTTTTTCTGTTGGAGAAGAAAGAGAGCACTCTGTCGTTTAAACCGTTCTTTAAAAGATAGTTCTTTTCGAGAGTCTCTCTTTTTTCACGGACATGGACGCTACCACAAAACAACAAAGGACATGTGAGCGTGTTCGTGCATGGAAGCAAGCGAACTGCGATAAAGTTCTTGCTCAAAAGAAACAATATCGCGAACGACATCGAGCAGAGATCCAGGAGTCAGAGAAACTCTATGCAGCTGGACATCGACCCCAAATCAACGAGTACTGTTGCCGATATTGCAAGGCGAAAAAATGTGCTCTGGAACTTCAGGCACAACATCAGCTTCTGGTGCCAAGTGGAAGCTTGTCGGTGTCCGAAACGGCTAAGGATCCCTTGACCGAAGCTTGTGCTCGTCTAGCCAGCCGAGAAGCAACAAGTTCAGGTGGGTTTTTTTTTTTCTCTTAGAAACTCGTTATTTATTTCTTTTTCTCTCATTAAATGCTTTTATCTTTTTTTTCCATTCACCTCGTCATTGTGACTCTTTATTTACAGCAAGAATGGGGAGTGTTCAACAACAACGACAAGCAAGGGATCGTGAGGCCAACAGGGAGCGAAAAAGAGCCTATTACCAGGCAAACAAAGCAAGGCTCCGTGAATACAAAAGACAGTACAGGGAGAGCAACCGTGAACAAATTCGTGAATACGGCCGACGATATCGCCAAACTCACCTCGAACAACTTTGTGAATGCGACCGACAAAATTACTATACACGTCGGAGACGTCAGCTAGGTTCGTGTTTGCTTGAAGGTTTGGGAACCGATGCCCATCTGTCGCATGTCATTGATACGGCAGGTGGTGGATGGCTCGTACGTAAGTACGGGCTCCAGCCTCCTACGCCTCCCTACCTGAGAGAAGGCTTGGCGCGTGTAGACCGCTTGGCTCCTCCTGCATCCCCGTCTTTGTCGTCAGATCTATCCAACGCCGCCGACTGGCTAGACAAGTTATTGCTTTGTGCCTCTCCCGCAGGATCTTCGTCCATCGCTTCCAACGTGGTAGCGGAACTAAACGACCTAGTACCACCCCGCCCCGAACCGGCGCGACGATCCACACGTCTCGCAAAACGGCCGCGACGACCCCCAGCAGCGCCAGAGGAGGATGAGGAACCCGTGGTTGATGCCGCACAAATTGTATTGCGGCACGTGCGGGCGAATCGCGCTCGTTCTCAGGCGCGAGCGGAGGTAGACCATGAACAGCGTCAAGCGGCCTTGGAGCGTGAACAGCGCATCCAAAACGCTACTCAGGAAGTAGTGGTTCGTCCAGGACCGGATTTGCATCTGGCTTGTGCGGCTGCGCAGTTTGAACGTGAAGACCGTGTTGGATCTTGTGTGGCTGCTGAGTTCTTTGCAGACACACCCTGTTTCGAGGAGATGTCCTTCGGGGAGCTCCTCGAATTTTAATCTGACAAGTTGCGGGGCACCAACTTTTGTGTTTGGACTGAGTAGGGACACTATGGAACTGGGGTAACTTTAAGGAGACTCTACTCCATGTCTTGTATATATTGTAAGTATTTGTTACGGGCACCAATTCTTGGTGTGACCGTCTTTTATGCTTTTTTTCCTTCTTGTTGTACATACTCCTTGATGATTCTAGTTATTAAACCGTTTGATTCGGAAAGAAACGATCCTGTTTTTTTTTATTTTTTTTTTACTTTAATCATGAGGGGCTCGGGACTTTGTGACGTCATCCCTATCTCGACCCATGTGACGTCATTGTTTGAATTTCCCGACCATTATCTTTGTATCCAGCATGGTTACGCAAAACACCCCAACCTGTTTCCTGAGGGTCCGCACAAGGGAGGTGTCACGTGTCTGTGACGTCATGATTTGAATGTCCCCCCTAACGGGCATGTCCCGCCCAAATTGGAGTCGACCAATCAGAACGCTCTATTTCCAACCGTCAAAAGGGTCCTACACCACTCCTGGTAGTTTTACCAGCTTTTTTTCCAATAAACGTAGAAAATTGTGCTTTGTCATCAATCCATGCCGCAAATGCAGCACGATTATTTATGTTCTTTCAACCCTTTCATTCCTAAGAGTGCCACTTATAGATTGTACTCTGTCTAACGCCAGACGATTTTACTCCTCAATGGGGAACCCCACAGGGGTGAAAGGGTTAACCAATGATATTATTCTTTTGTGGCGTTTTCGTTGACTTCGTCGTCATAGATCTTAAGCTCCCTACTGAGCCGAGGAGGACTTCTTATCTTTTCCTAGGAACGTAGGATAAAGTTTATATAAAGTGAAGCATAGGTTTGCTGATTCTGAACTTTCTCGAAGTTTTGAATTTTAATGATTTTGATGTCAGAAAATCTGACATCATCAAGAGCAGTCGACATTCCTATGGCCACCCAACTTTGTGGGTAATGCGTGACGAACAAAAAGAACTTCTGCAGAGGAGGCAAAGAGTAAGAGAAACAATAGACTGCTTGCATTCTGCCTTTATTGCTAAAATACCCCGAGTTCTTGCCCAGTGAGCATGCTTGGAAAGCAATGTGGTCTTTTTTATTGGGCCGGCTTCAGCTTTTTGAGCAAGAGAGATAAATTAACCTTGAGCGAAAAATTCGAGGGAAAAACCAACTGCAAGCAGAAAAGAGAAGTGAGGTCAAGCGAGATGGTCTAGGTTTTCTTTAGTGACAAACAGTAGATGGTGATAAGCAACACCATGAATTAAAGTTTATACCAAAGCTAAATGATTTTGCAGTTGTAAATTCTAGTTTAAAAAAAACGGTAATCAAAGGAACATTATTGGGTAATACACAATTACTTGGGAAACCCAGTATTTACTTTGTAAACATATTATAAATATTAGCTTCGGTTGAACAGTCAAAGCAAAAAACTGTTGATATTACTGTATTTCACAGGAACCAAAACAAGCGCTGTTAGGAATTACGGCGTTTTAGGGAAAGAGCAACTGGCAAAATTACAATTATGTTGGGGATAAGGGATCAAACTTGAAATACAGTGAATCCCGAAATGGTTTACATCGTTTAGATGAAAAGTTAGTTCATCATCCCGGCACAGAACAGAAAAAAATAGGATTTAGCTGAAATCATGCAGATATCGATTTCACTCCGAGAGACCTCTTGCGAAAAAGTTGGAAAGTGCAAGCATTTATAAGAATCTTGACCATTTAAGTAGCAAGGTTTACAGTGCGTCGGGAGCAATGATTGAAATCCTAGCGATGGCGTGAGGAATGCCAGTCGCTGAACTAACACAGAAAGTGGGATACTGCACGATTATACAAAAATTTGGTTGTCGCTTCGTCAGAGCGAATCGCTCTGACTAAGGGCTAACGCTCGAAACGTCAGCTTTTAGAATCTCTGTACGGTGGCCAATTTACATTATCAACTCCGTTGATAAAACCAAATTTTTGTATACTACTTCCCCACCGACGCAGCACCACAGTTTCTTTAGAAACTACCCCTTCATTCTACTGCACGATTAGTTGAGTCTTCGTTATATCAAAAAAATAATTGCACGTCACGGCAAGAGAAATGCACTAAAAGAGGCAAGTCACCGATAATTACAAATATCAATACTCCGACAATTTCAGTAAACATTTCCATAATATATACATGCCGTCCCAAAAAGATTAGCATTTCGCTTGATCTATTTCAGTCATGTCAACAAACCAGTGAAAATGTATGAAAAAGTCACCCGCAAAATAATCAATTTTGCAATTCTTTGTCGCTTTCAGGGGGTACAATTTACTTTTTCCTGAGCTTTATAACAATTAGGTGGTCATCAGAAATTCCTTTACAATGTGACATTTTCCAGGCGTGAATATTCAGGAATGAAAATTCTTCTTTTTCTTGGCGTTGACCAGCTTTCACAGATTTCTCATACCCTGCGGTCAGGCATTCTTTTTGTCCTGAGTGCCAGTACATTATTATCATGGTATGACTGATTTCTGAACAATCTGATCAATTTGACGCTGTGAATATTATTTTCAGTCCCAATTTCACGGTGTGAAATCCATAAGCTCCCTTTTTGCGTGAAGGGTCACATATATCAACTGTGGATGTTTAATAAAGTGAAGCTGTGATCTTCGCAGTTATGAATGCAATTTTTGCAATTGTGTAAAGAAGCCTGAAAAATTCTGGACTTCAACAGGGTTTGAATCCGTGACCTCGTGATACCAGTACGACGCTCTAACCAACTGAGATATGAAGCCACTGAAGTTGAAAGCTGGTCATTTGTGGGTTCTTATGTTCCCATGAGGAATGAATCTCGATATCATGACAGAAAAAGAAAAAGACAAAGACAGATGAGGTGATAAGCAAATGCAGGAAACAACGAAAAGTGAGAGTACGGACGTATCAAAACCAAATAGAAGGACAACTAATGTAATTAAGAACCCACTTCTCTTTGACATGGCAAATAAAGATATTGGCTATTGGCTACACAGGTCCTCAAGGTGATCCCATTGCAACGCCATCAATTTGATCGTAGTAGTCGCCATCAAATATGAAATGGCTCTTCTTAGTGGCAAACTCCAGCAGACCCTTTAAAGATAGAGCGAGGCATACAAAACGTCAAGTAAAAGATAATTTCAAAAAGGATGCGTTTATATCTGATGTTTCTCACTGCTGTTTGTGTGTTATTTCTCATCAAACTGAGATGGCCAAAGAAGAGGAGTACTTACGACATTGTTGAAGAGTGTTTCGTGACGCACAAAGTTGTGGCTGAAAAGTTTTGCAGCATTGTGTCATTTGTGCGGAGGAGATCTTCATTTCCATTCTCTTATTCAGAATTGTACATGTTTTATCGAGTCAATGTTTTTGAATGGGTACTTTCATTCACTTCCATTCCAAAGATCTTAAATTTATTTAGCTTCAGAAACGTTTTGACAAAAAAGTGGAATTCACTTATACAGACTGTTAAGGCAATTCATGCAGAAGAACCGACTGATAATATAATTATGCACATGTTAATTCTTCTGTTTCAAACGTAATGAAATGTGACACTTGTGTTTGAAACATGTTTGAAACACTGTTTCAATGGAGAGAATTTAATATAAAATGAATAATTGAATGTTAAATGGAAAGTTGAATATTGAATAACACGTTAAATGTTGAATAGAAGTTTAATATTGAATGCATAGTTGAATACACTGCACAGTAGAGCTCCATATAGGCTTGCCATAGCCCTTCATGAAAATCAAAATGGCTGAAGGAAAAGATCACTACTTTTTGTGTCCGCAAGCCGGCAACTTCTTGCGGCTTCTTGCAGCTCCTTGCGCCACAATCCTACCAGCTGCAAGAACTTCTTTGCGGTTAGAAGTTGACACCGCAAGAACTTCTTCCTGTTAAAAAATCCTGAACGCAAGAACTTCTTTGCGGCAACATCTCAGAAAGAAGGTGATATACATTGTATAAAACTCACAACAAGAAAAATTTTTCAGGCAATGCACGGTCGAATCTCAGGAGTTATACGTAGCATATGTAAACAAACGGTACAATGATGTTGATTTTTTACTACGTTTGCACGAAGACTAGTCGCATGATAGCAGTCAGAATAAATATCAGATGAAACCCTTTTGCTACCCAAAAATCCCAGTCAAAGAAATGTTTTTCAAGGTACACTGTAGTGATGAGAGTGGCTTTTTCCACGCAAACCGTTTGCCGCGAATGTAGAGGAATTCATTGTTGTGAAATTCACATAAATGTGAAGCTAGAATTGATTCCTGTCGGAATCTTTGAAATTTCCTCTGCATTCCTGTTTAAATGTCTCAAGGAAAATGCAGTGTAAGCAGACTCACAAGACTGAACTTTTCAAGCTCGCCATTTTCATTTGTTGTCTGCTCCCGAGCATGTGGCTTTATTTCACGATCGTCACCTAAAGTCAGAAATGTGATTGTTGCTAGTTTACTTATTTTTTTACGTTTTTTACCCAGTTAGGACAGTGGCGTCTCTCACATTTTATACTGATCATTTCTAATGGATAAAAGATGTTTAGCAATGTAACCATGGGTGTGTGAAGACAAGTTAAAAGGGAAAACAACTCACTTCCGGTTATCGTCCGTGTCTCAAAAGCTCCCTAATTGTCGATAAGTCGCGCGAGACACTCAAAAATCAGCTGCCTTCATGTATATTTTCCACTCAGCTGGATATGATGTCGCTGGATGAAATTTTTCACGCCGAATTACGTGACAAAAGCGTGACCGACTTGTTTTCAGCGTAATGGTTGTTGTGCAAATTGCAGGAACACAGTTATTGTTATTGTTTGTCTTTTCCTGGTGATGTGCATTCACTTTGAAAAATAATGATATCAAACAGGAATGAAACAAGCAAATTTCAAAGCGGCCTTATTAAATCTTTGCATTTATGTGCATTTCACATTTTGAAACAATCGCTCTCGTCGCTTTTGATCTCGCAGGTGACATTCTACAATGTAGTTTCCTTGATAAGTGTTTCTGAAAGGAGTGGTAAATGCAGAAGCTTTTGTTTGTTATTTATTATTAGTATTATCATGATACCACGAGTTTTCTGTTGCCGATGAAGATATCACATGACATTTGCTTACACATAACATTGTCGGGTATGTATATAAATGAAAATTTTGCAGTTATATTTATCTACAGATAGTTAATAAAAGTGCGCAAAAAACTTTATCAGTATACTTTTATTATATACCGAAGATTTCGCAGTAATTTAAATCTCATTAACTGCGAAAGATTTTCCCCCACAAATATTGGAGCCACAAATTCCGCAGTTATCAAAATGTCATTAACGGCAAAAGATTTCCCACTGAATGTATGTTGGAATCACAAATTTTGCAGTTATTGTAACTATGACGGCGAAACGTTTCCCCCTAAATATATATTAGAACCACAGATTTCGTAGTAAATGAAATGTCACTAACGGCGAAAGGTTCCCTCTAAATATGTATTGGAGGTGATTCAAAGGGTTATGACTGTATGCACTTGAATTTCCGAAGTTAACTTCGTGTTGATGTTGTTTCCAATCACGGCAATCACATGTAGTCAAGTTACTTATAAAGGCCGAATACACTACACTACACAGCGTTACCTGTGGGTACATGATATTTGTATGTCGTCTGCCTTTCTCCTGGTTTTTCTTTGTCAAATCTTCCCCCTTGTCATTGTGCCCCCTGTCGCTTAGGGTCACTGGTTATGATAAGGCTGTTCTGCTATTGATCCTGCCTTTCTTTTGAGCCAAGGTTGTTGAATGTTGTTAGTATGTGGAACTGCAGCTCTGGGCCCATCTTTTCGAAACATTCATTTTTGCAGTTGCACATAGGACCCATGGACCTTGCAGGAACAGTGTTTTCTTTATCGTCCCTTCCCTGCAGACCAAGTATGGCAGCCCTTTTTCTAACATTTCGTTTCCACCTGACAGCTATCGGCATCTGTAAAATATGCATTCTTCTTTTGAAATTTGATGTCGAGATTCTAAGTCTCTTAAAGAGATTCCTCATACTGTACTGTGTACATAGTGTGTCAATATTTATAACTTGGTCAAATTTGCAACATTGTTAAAATGGTGTAAGTCGATCATACATGCCGCAACAGTTCACAAAACACGCGAGAGAAATTCTGAATAAATTGTCCCACAACTGCATTTATGTTGATTGCTAAGTATCTTTGCGCCAAAAAATGTGGGAGACATCACTGTCCCTGACACACGAAATTTGTCTTCCAGTTGCCGTCCACGTCTCAAAAACGTGTGTGCTTAAGCTATCTATTCTTTACGAAGAGCGCGCATTCCGAGAACATGTCGAACTTTGTTGCTTCAATCCAGGATAATCTTGATAGACAGGTACCATGGTGTTCTAATCTTAAACGAGCACGGTGACCTATATATTTTATTGTATAATTTTTTTTACTTTAAAAACGCTCTCGTTTAGCTGCAGAAGATTGTACCCTGATTCAATGAAACAACATGCGTGATTAGTAGTATCAGTACAGGCATCAATGGGGTAAGATTGGCTCAATGTATCTCTTAAATTAAGCAAGCACAGTGACTTATCTTTTTTTAATTGCAGTTTTCAAACCAGGGATTAGAAGGAAACATTCCAGAAAAGTTTCAAGAAAATCGTTAGACTACTTTTTCTTCTGGGGAATGAGCTTGCATTTGGATTTTTCCAAAGCTTTTGATTCTTGCACGTTGGGAATTGGTGGTCCTCTGTTGCAGTTATCTCTCTGGTCGACAACAGCGCGTAGTCGTTAACGGTAGTTTTTTGTTCTGGGGCATGGTAAAGTCTGGAGTCCCTCAGGGCTCAATTGTAGGACCTGTACTTTTCCTGATGTTTGTAAATGACATGCCGATGACTTTTAAATGTTATAAAACTATCAAATTATGTCTGATATTTTTGATCACCAAGCTGATTTAAACCTCCTTTGTGTCTAGTCAGCTTCTAATGAACTATATTTCCAGCCTACAAAATGTGACTTCTCACGGGAAAACGTACACTAACACTTTTCTACATGGCTCCCTCATGGGTTGCTCACAGCTTGAAAAGTAGAGTGAACAAGTGGCACTGCACAACCAAACGGGTTCTCAGAAATCCCACACGAGTGGCCAAACATTTTACACAGCTTGAAACAAATTTGGCACCCATGGGTAAAGGTTTTGTTTCTGTTGTTATGATTTCATGGGTTAAGGCAAACGGATCTTAAAAAATTATAGTTGTTTGGACGAAACTTGACCTTAAAAACGAAAAGTGCAAAACTGTGCTAAGAAGAACCGAGACACCACAATGAGTAACAAATGAAAAGGCATCTTGGCATCATGGCTACGAACAACAATGAGATTCAGA
>OX421448.1:30931760-30944260 GCA_949126865.1 Montipora capitata | reverse complement strand
GAAAGCCACCAACTCTGAAAAAGCAATGATCAGCAGTTGCCTCACTTCTGAGTGCAACCGAAATATTATTTCTTCAGATTGAAATGTGATCGAAAGCACCTTTTGGCAATGTTCAAATTACACATAGGCAGATTGTGCATTTAATCATCATGAGCCAAACTCAGACTTAAAATCTGTTGAAATTGGAAGGACACCCTCCTCCACCAAAAGAAATGGCATTCCTAAACATGGCAGAACCCAGCGATACCTTGCACGTACAGAGCCATTCTGACTGATTTGCCACGCTCATTGATTTGTCTTCTTTTCTCTTTTAACTGAAGCTAAGAGTGGATCGCTTTGCTGACATCTTTTCAATTGTGCAAGTTTTGAAAATAGACATAAACAAGGACACCAGATTAAAATTTGGAGACCGTTCAAATTTTTGCCAGTGAAACCAGTGGATATAAGCCAAGTACACACAAAGTCAACAGGTTGTAGGTTTGTTTGAACAGTAGTTTTAACCTTTTAGAAATGACATGGATGTATAAAATACAAGGTGCAAAAAACTCGGCACAATTCATTTGGTTCAAACAAGACATTGTTCTCCCAGCATTTAATTTTGCTGTCGATCAGCTGTTGTGTTTTTTGACACGAAATTTTCGAAAATATCAGTTGGATTAGACGTACCAAGAAATATCGAAGCCATTACTCTTGACGACTTAGACAACATACTACAACAGTATTGCAGCTTAAGAAGAAAAGTTATTGCGACCATGGAGAGCTTGGATATTCTTGAAGAAGTTTATAAGAGATGTCGGAGTTAGCAGCATTCTCCCAGTTCACACAAAACGGCTCTTTTCAGAGCCACAACAGCAAGAAAAGTCTTGATGACCACCGCTCTCATAAGCTGGTGACAAAAACTTCAACATCATGATCAGTTGTTGCTCACAGAGCAAATGTTGCACGATTTTGCAGCAACTTGTTGAACAAAATGGAATTTGTCCCTATTTGAATTTCGTTTAACAACATCAATATGTTGAATGGTCTCTTCAACATTCAAAATGGCTTATATTAAAAGAAAACATCTGCGTTTCCAAAGACCTGCGTCTTCAACATGGGGGGACTTGTGAAAAGATAACATTTGTGGTCCTTTTAAGGGCCACAAATTGTCAAAAAAGTTAACGCCAACTCAAACACTCGGAAGTCTAATTCAAAACAGATTAAGGAATCCAGTGTTAAGTTCCAGCCCTTGGTCTACCAGTTAAGTGATTGGCTTACACACTTTGTTTGTTCTCACCGACTAAAAGGGCTTCAAAACGCATTTTCACCACAGCGTTCCGTGCTTACACTCGAAAACACGAAATAAAAGAATGCAGAGACTTTATTAAATATGAAAGTTACTCAAATGCATGTAAAATTAAAATGAATGAACTGTAATTTGGAAAGTTATTTTTGTGACAATTAAATCGGGTATGTTTCACTTTGAAGTAAATAAATAAACATTTTTACAGTTTTATTTTATCCTTGTGTAACATTAGAAGCAGTATTTTCGGTTAGGGTTAGCTTGGGCTTGCATTTACGCAAGTTTTACGTCACCTATGCTGTAGAGGCATCGACAACTCACTTTTTAACTTTTATGCCATCCAGTGTCTGATTTCAGTCTGAACATGTGCACTGGGCCGTGCACTGATCTTGCCTGTTGCACATGCACGCAATGTGATTGATTCATTTGCAGCTAAACCACAATGAAATGAGAGAGTCAAGTCGCATATACATAAGTTCCATTTCACACTACCAAAATAAGATCGCCCAGAGGCTACAAGGTTTGCATCAATACGCGGCAGCGTTCATGGGTTTGTGCTCGGTGCAAGTCTTCATATGCAACTGATTCCAGAATCTGCAATCTTACGTCCTGTCCAGACGCTAGGGCCCTTTTGCTGTCTTAAGCTTGGGAAATGGTGAGTTGCGCCTCCAATGTAGCCCTCTGAGAGAACACCAGGGATGATTCTAGCGCTTTTGGTTTGACAACATTCTTTCGTTTAAAACCCAAATTTTCTATTTGGTTTGTATGTGCTTGCCTTGTCTGGGCAGAGAAAATTGTGCTTCGGGGAACCGGCTGATAGCGCTTGTTGAGCTGAGCTTTGTCACCAGCTTCTACCGCTAGTAGACAGTGCCAATATTGAAAGCATTGGTGTTGACAATATAGTAAAATTTTTTCCCTGGCTGGCTGAAAACATACGAAACACTCAAGTACAATGAAGAAAAAACACAAAGTTCAATAAGAAGAATGTGCTCAACATGAATTAAGCCAACTTCTTAAGCCTCAGAGTCAACTTTGTAAACGAAAGGGTATTGAACTTCAAAGTTGAACCTGTATTTATGTATATATAGCCGCGCAACTTGTTCGATTGCAGTGGCTTCGAGCGGCGACACAGGTTTTCCTTCATTATTAAAGAAAATTAAGTAAAGGACAAAAACCATGTTTGTGAAATGTTAAATTTGAACTTGAACTGCGCCATTGTGCCACGCAACCAGTACCTGAAATCCGTCCAATCCAGCATTCAAAGCTCCAATGATACGCAGCCGGATTTTCATGTGTCAGCCGCCGTTTGCTTCTCTCTGATTGGCTGACAAGAAACAATCATCCAATCAGAGAGGAGCAAATGGCCGCCAACATACGAAAATTTGTATTTGTATTTGGTTACAAGAATATATAAAGCTATAACTGTATAAAGTAGGAAAAAAGAAAAAACCAGACAAGTTACATTTCTTCTACGCCAAAGGTAGGGAACAACCTGGCCAATTGTAATCTACTGTCTAAGGAATCCTTGACGTACATATTCTTAGCTGTTTCTGATTTCCAGTGACCATGGAGCATGAGTAACCTGTCAGAAGAACCTTACTTCGCTAGATTGTCAGCTATAAACGTTGCGCCACCGGATCTAAGTCTATGAGTGCTAAAACTGACCAAATTTACTCCTATAGTCAAAAGTGATTCCTTAACTAATTCTCTACACCTAGTCCTCCTAGGGCCTAAAGTATACGAATTGTCCTTCCTATGAGGTTGAAGTGTTCTGAAAATGTAAGCTGATGAATTGAGATAAATGCCAGCTGCGGAAAGATATCAAGACAATAACGAGTGAGGACATGTAGCACCGCCACTCTTAGCAATAAATACTATATTAACTTGCCTAAATTGATCAGTTTTACTACTCTTAACATTAATCTCTAGGTGATCCTCGTGAACTAGAATATCCGAAGCTTGCACATCCAATAGCTCATTGATCCTAAAGAGACCATAAAATCCCAAGACAAACAGTAAAGCTGTACATAAATCCCAAAGATTACTGCCCTGGTGAGCAAAGTGAACACAAATATGATATATCATGTCGGGCATAATGGGCTCCTTTTTGTTGACTGGCCTACTGAAAGCTCGTTTGCTGGCCTGAACCAGGCTGTGATTTAGCACAGTGTCAACCGGATCGGTGTGCACCATAAGGAATAAGATCATGGACCCACTTTAACGCACAGAACCCAGACAAAAAAGACAGCAAAGGATCTTTTAGTTTCATGAAGATAAGACAAGTATTCTGAGACGAGTAAACTAACACAAGGCAGGACTAATTTCACACCTCTGGCCCTAAGGTACACAGAGAAATACCTATACTGGGTAACATATTTTTTAACAGAAGAATTGGCTTTAGAAGCTAAAACCTGCTGCACGATTGTACGTCTTCTGTCCCTACAAGTCGGTCCCCAAGAGGAAGCTTCCAACAAATCCTAACGAAAAAAAAAGTACTAAGAAATAATGTGAGGTGGGGGAGGGGGGCGGTAAGCAAATCCCTAACCCAGGAAAATACTCATCGCCACCCGGCTCAAGTTCGCTGCCATCCGCCTGGATGGCCGGCTACAAAAACATGTAAACTGCCAACCGGCATCAAATACATGAACACTCAGTGCCAACGGGCTCAAGAAGCACTGGTCTATCAATCCGAGATCTGTAATACTGGGTTCACAGTACAAGAAGCCCTCGCCATGAGTCACTCTCAACAAGGTCAGTTTGGAATGCTACTATCAGCGCTCCGAGAAAATTGAACTTTCACAGCAAGAATTAACCCGTCCCAGGCGGCTGAACCTAAAGGCGAGTTCCTATTACGACCTTGATGCAACGCTAACCATCCCTCAAAAAAATGAATAATCTACAACAAAGTCCAAAAACTTATGAAACAACAAAGGCCAGACAAGAGTACGACCGCTGGCACAACTAAGCAATTTTTGTGTAGCCAGTCTTGGAAAAACGTGTCAACCCCGGCTGTCCCAGGATTCCAGAATCTAGAAAAATATTTTGAGACCTTCTTGTTGTAGTGGGTGGCAAAGCAATCAACCGTAAATGGTCCCCAAAGCTTGTCCAGTTGCCGAAAGAACCCGGGGGCAAGCTACCAATCGTCATAATCCACAATCTTGCTGAGGAAATTGGCTTTTTCATTAATCGTGGAACCCACTGAAGGTCTAGCGTTCCCGAGAGTTCGTAGTTTGTTTATTTTTAGGTTTGTGCGTAAGAGTTTCTAAATGGGTGTTTTGTAATCTTTCTATAATTAGATTGTTTACTGTTTTAGAAAGTTCTAGAATCTCATTGTGAAAGTATATAAGTAAGCGAGTCTGAGCTATGATTTTTAACTAGTTTTGCACAAGCAAAGAGAGTTGGCGTTAGCCATGTTTAGTCAAGTGTGACAGAAGCAGTGTTTATTTAAGTTGGCGGAGGCTGTGTAAGTTTATCA
The DNA here is from genome assembly GCA_949126865.1 of Montipora capitata. NCBI lineage: Eukaryota > Metazoa > Cnidaria > Anthozoa > Scleractinia > Acroporidae > Montipora > Montipora capitata. Next base: position 30,939,503 of record OX421448.1, on the reverse strand, counting down.
AGTTACGTGCTGTTTGGAGTTTTACTTCGTGGAAACTACGTTCATTTTGGAATAAATCTTCTTGTTGCTGTTCTGACAACCCTGTGTTCAGTTTAGTTTGCAAGTTACCCATCCTCAAAACATCGAACTTGTAACAAACACCTAAATTTGGTATGGCTGTAACATGTACGTGTTTTCAGATAGTGCTTGTACAACCTATTTTTATCAGCAATAGATACCTTTAATCCCAGAGTAATCCAGGGCTTTGTTTGGAATTTGGATTAAATGACTATTAATGATATTGCTTACTTTCGTATAAAACTTATCAAACATTTCAGTAGTATCTGATAGTCCATGAAGTAAATTTGACCAGTCAATGGACCTAAATTCATTTAAAAAAGCTTCTTCATTATAAATTAGAATAATCTCGCCTAAAGCTTTTCTCTTTATGTTTTGAAAAAGCAAACCTCTCAATGATGAGAAAATTAGGTCTGTTAAATCATATAAAAAGTTCCCACTGACTGTTTGATATTCGATGGAATTAAAGAATATATTATCAATCAGTGTAGACGAATGATTGGTAATTCTTGTTGGTTCAGTATGTGGGGTTCCAGAAAGAAACAACTCAGAGTGTTAATAAAATCCTCTGTTAAGGAATCTTTGCTGCCACCATTTGAGAATTTCTTCATGAGATATGGAAGCAATGGGTAGGCTGGTCCCCTAGTATACACAATGTTTGCAAAGTGAGTGACAGTGTTGTATCGGCGAGAGGTTGTAGGGGCCCATAGAACATGTTGTAAATGTTGTAAACAACTTGTGAAATGAGTATCGCGGATGAGCGATTTAAGTGAGTATTGCCGATGAGCTTGAACATGATGAAACATCCAATGAAGTTTTAGCAAGATGTTAAATCAACTTATCGTTTGCTTGGTACGAAAAAAGGGCAATTATCAAATTAGAATCGCTGGAGTAATATCATGGAATTTGTCACAGTTTCCTTAGCGTTTCAGCGATTAGCAATTTCCATGGAATTGAATTCAATAACTGATTATTACAGGTCTCTTTGGTTTCCTTACTGGACATGCTTACTGAACTTTGAAGGTAACATATTTGTTTTAATCGACTTGAACACTGTTGAAAAATTAAGTTATTGAACCAGCTTTGTTTTCGTCAATGGTGTGGTCAACATCACATCACGCAACAAATCTAACAAATTTCCCTTAGGGGTAAGACACAGAAATGTTTCTGCAGTCTTAAATGGTAGCTAAATCGGAATCAATATCAGTATTATATATATATATAAATTTTTTTTTTTAAGGTGATAGCTGGTGGAAAAAAGCAGTTTACAACGAGTCTAACTTTCGTTTGGAAATCGGCATACCGATCAGCATACAGTTACATAACAAACAATACTTCATCACCTACTTTAACCTTGCCAAATCTTAAGTTGAAGGTTATCACTCTCCAGCAAGCTTATCATAGTACGGTAATCTTTGGGCATTCAGAATAGTGAAAAAAGTATTTTCGTTGGCAGAGCTTGGATTCTTGGCGAGGCCATGCTTAGGAAAAAGCAAGTCCCGTGTTAATTTCAAGAATGGTCACAGTGCAAAAATTGTTTCTGTCTCTCGACAGGACACTTTTGTCAGGCCGTGGTGGAAATTTTAACACAGTAAAGCACAAAGAATGCACTTCAATGAAATACTAGTTTCAACGTCAAATTACATGTACCGGTGGGTTTGTACTAGGGTATTTGTAACAGCCAAAAACAGATATTTACTAGCAGTTTTTCCAAAATAAATTTATGCTATGGAAAGACCAAGAAATGTGTTACGATACACCCAAATTGCATTGATAGCTGTAATCGTGTTTATCTACACGAGAGATAACAAAGAAATTATTTGCTTGCAAATAGTATTTTTATGCTTATTCATCCCATTGTGTACTTTTATTTCTGTGGGAGCCTGGGACTTGGGGTGGCACTTATTGGGATTGTACTCAATACCCTCTTAGCATCGTTGTGCTTACTATGTGACCAGGCTTTCACGTGAGTGTCACTTCGTTTCATCTGGACGGTGGTTAAAAACGTGTTTATTTTGCATCTTGCATTTTACATTTTCATTCATCATTAGAAGTGAGTTTTATCGATCTAACCAGTTCCTTTTTGGCCTTTTTTGTCTTTGGAAATCCCCCATGCTTCTGTGCATGTTCGATTGGGTTGTTTCTTTTGATTTTGTATACACAAATTTGGTTTTATCAACGAAAACGTCAGCTTTTAGAATCTCTGTACGGTGGCCAATTTACATTATCAACTCCGTTGATAAAACCAAATTTTTGTATACTACTTCCCCACCGAAACTACACCCTTCATTCTTTTGATTTTGGTTTGGTCCATTTCTAAAATTTTCCTTTCACATGTGCGTGGTCGAATTCACACTTTTTCAATTCGAATTTATTTTTCTGGTTAGGCTTTTCTATGACAAGTTCACCTCCTACAGTTTTTATCTTGGGCCATTCGTTTGTTCAACAGCTAAGTTCAGACCTTAGATCCAATTTTGATGCCTGTGATGCTGAACATTTTCATCTTCTCGGTGACGCCTCGAATCACTTGCATGGCGTGGGTGGTGGTACTGTTAGGACACTTCGCCCGTACGACCTTGACGCTGTTTCTGCTCTAAAACCTGACGTTATTATTCTTGAAATTGCCACTAATGATCTTGTTACTAATCATCACGAGATCATTGGTTCCGAGACTGATGATTTGGTTCAATTGCTGCTACAATCTTACTCTGTACGAGTCATTGGTGTTTGCGAGGTGCTACCTCGTGTTCGAGTGCTGTTCTTTAATGCAGCAGCACCGATCCTCAACCAATATTTCCATGATGTTCTAGAGCTTCGTGCCAACGTCTTTTCCTGGCACCATACTGGCTTTAGTAACCCCACAGTCAGTCCTTACTTGCCTGATCATGTTCATTTAAACCCAAAGCAAAGCTATCGGGGACCTATTTTAAAGGCCCTTCGCTCACTTTGATTTTCTTACCATGGCGGCTTTCTTTTTTCTGGTATTTTGCTCATGTTTGATTGCACTTGGAGCCCTGGCTGCTCTTGTTTGTTATTTTATTTGGAACCTTAGGTGCTTGTGGTTTTTGCCCTTGTTGCTCTGATTTTATTCTATTTGGGGCCATTGTTGCTCCTGTATATTTTGAATTAGAGCCCTTGTTGCTCTGGTTTTATTTTAATTGAAGCCCTTGTTGGTCATAGGCTATGGTGGCGACTCTGTGTCAGCCATTCTAGCTACTAAAAATATTTATCTATTGCAATTTGAATCTTTAGTGTTTGTTCTAGGTGCTTATTGTTTTCTTGTTTTCTGTAGATGCCCCCTCGTCCTTCACAGCGGTCCAAGCGGCCATCTGCCCAGGCCTTGAAGGCTATGGTCTCCTCCCCTCCACAGCGTGTCAGGAGACTAAGTGTGGTTGTCAATGGCAATGTGTCGTCGTCAGCCCAACAGCCCTCTCTTCTACCTGAAGCCTTAGTAGGACAACAAGTGTCACGGGCAGAACCCTTCTTACAAAGGCAATCCCAGCAACCTTCTGTGGTACCAGCGACAGTTCAGCCCACCATTTTAGCTTCACCTGCCATGGATCAGCTAATATCAAGAGTAACGGATGAAGTGACCAAGCGATTGCAACCATTACTTTCGAATTTAAGCTCAATGGTACAGCAAACACCAAGTCCCCCCACCACATCATCTCAAGCACCTGTGGAACAGTCTACATCTGTGCAGTCCTCTGGATCCACCTTCCAACAAGTCCAAGGACTTGCTGCCATCCAGGATACAGTTGAGGTGCCAGCTGTTCATGATGGAATCCAGTCAGCTCTAGCCTCCTTGTCAGGTGAGCAGAATCTGATGCCGGGAACACAGCGTCCCAATGATGTTTTCATGTCCATAAATTTTGCCAATTGATGCTCGAGTTCCAGCTAAGATTCGCAGCAAAATCATTAAAAAAGTGAATTTGTTGATTTCGGCTCCCTTCTTGTTCATCCAGCCTTTGAAGACAAATTTCATATCACCCTATAACTCTCCCAGGAAGGCTCCTCTCCATCTTTTTCTTTTGAGCCACTGAACAAAACAAAACGTATTAAATCAATAGATGTTTGGATCCAAGCTTTTCATGTTTATGTGGGTGATTTAGACTGCACAGTATCCTCACGAGGCTCCCGGCCTCATGACGTATGTGGCTACTATTCAGGATCTGGCTGCTAGGGAGCATAAGTGGTGTTATTATGATAAAAACTTCCGCTTTTTACGCCAGTCTCACGCCACATCTCTTCTCTGGGGAACTATACATTGGGAGTTGTGGTTAAACTGTAGCATAGGATGCACTAGTAAATTCTGAAGAAATGCCATCATTCAAGGACGAGCCTTTAGGGAAAGAAAGGTGGTGAATCAAATGCTATTCGCCCTCTGTCTTTCTAGGAACAAAACCAAGTGGAGATATACGAAACTGGGAAAAGGGTGGCGAGGGATAAGGGCCTGCAATGCGGTGAACAGCAATTTCTGTCAAGTTTGGCACGTAATGAGTCTTGGGGCCCCTCACAATGCAAGGGAAAACCATAATTGAAGCTCTACCACAGAAGGGATATACCTAGAAAGAAAAAATGGCAAATGATCACTGTTTACAGGAGTTGGAAGTGCCAGCAGAAGGAGGTTGGGGGATGATCTGGTTGCTAGGGACTTTATTGCTGTGTTGATTGGACAAGTGGGAAGCACTTCTTTTGCAAAAGGCACGAAAATTACAATTTATAGCCCGATGTGGGCCATCACATTTAGAACAAGAATGCTTAAAAGAGCATCCTGCACAATAACCTCCCTGAAACTTGAAACAATAACCTCAAGGAATATCAAGGATCTTAGCAACGCACGGAGCTGAAATAGATTTTTTAGGATTGATCTGAGACTTGAAGATGCCATTCATACCATTCTGATACCGAACTGTTGGGCATGGCTGTTTTATGGCCAAGACAGGTACTACACGTACGAAAATATCAGACCTGAACGAGCCATATCCAGACCTAAATGTGACCTTAATTGCTTTATCATAGCACGAACAGAGCCAGGGGAACATGTAACAGGATTTTTCAAGGCTTAGCCGATAGAGCGAGATATTTATGCGGATATTCGAGCCTAAATTCAGTCCTGCATTCTGACCTGAATTTAGTCTTGACTTTAACACGGTCGTATTGAAATCCGAGCAGCTGCTCTGAAACCTGATGGAAGCCTCATCACAGCCATAATTTTGTTTTTCTCCACAAAGTTCCCTATTACAAAAAATTACAAAAAAATAGCAGCTCGTGCTTAAAGAGTTCACGTTTGGGAGCCCGCCACACAAGCGGTACTTCTGATTTCCGAGGCCCAAGAAAACATAAATGCAATTTGGAGTGTAGATTATTGTAATCCCAAGAATTCTGCTAGTACATGATTAATTCGAGCTCACAATGATTAACTTTATGCTGCTTAAAATACTTTGAAATTTACTCACTGACTATCAATAGTCAATTTCCTTTTTGCAGGAGTAGATATGTTGGGGAGCCCGCCGCACAAGCGTGCTCAGTCCACGACATCTGTTTGTGAATTGGTGCGACGCGGGGTGTAGAATTTGCTACCCTAACAGTCTCCTTTTCTATGACCCATTAAGGTTTTAAAAAGCACAGATTCAGGGCATAAACCCGAGCAAGTAAATGAAATCGCCCGACTTGTCTCCATGGCTTTGCGACGAAATTTGATCGTTTCCTGTGTCTCCTGGACATATTGTTGATAACAAAATTCCTTATGTATCAAGTTTACCCAATTGTTTACCTCTGCTCCTACTGCATTCTTACCCTTCTATTACTCTGGGCAGTATCGATTACGTAGTTATATTACACAAGGATCATTTCGAAATTGACATTGGAATCCCTAACGTTAACTAGTGCGCGTATTCGTACGGAAACTGAAAGCTTGACTTCTGACTTTTTGTCATTCACAAGATGACTATCAAAGGTTGCATTTATTTCGACTCTGACAAAAGTGTCAGTGTACTGCCGAAAAGTCGTTGCATTTTGAAAGGGCCATTCGACGTCGGGGCCGAAATCGAAATTGACTGGAACACTGGACAAGGAGAGAAACAGACGCACGTGGTGTGATTCTTGCCACAGGAGAGAAAAGTAAGCAAGTCCTTTTTTCTCTTTTGAAACATTTTCACTCAACAGGAATGCTACCTTGGAACGGTTATCAGATGTAAAAGGTTTAAAAACTGGGTGGCCTTCATTGTCCTGTAATGAATACAAAATCAAAACTTACTTGAACGGGCTGGATTCCCTGCTAAAATACCCTCTTTTTTCACTTGTGATTTATAACAATGCTTTCAGATAATTTGTACCTGATTAGAATAAGATCTCCATCTCTCTGTCGCTACTTTTAAATTTTGACCGCACGGGTCCTTTAATTTCTCTTTGGCGCCTTTATTTCAAATTTTAACTGTCACGTTATTCTAAGTATGCATGACGGAGTATCATTTGACAGTGAAAGTTAACAAGTGCGGTGTCAATTACAAAGTGTACCTATCCGTCTGCATGAAAAAAAGTAGAGGTGAAACTTAACACATATAAACATTTTAAATGACAACGAAACGGAAAAAAACGAAATAAAAGAAAGGTGAATAAAATCTTTGGAAATAAACTGACAATTGCATGCTTTTTTCATTTTTAAGCTCACTTCTCCCGGGAACAACTATACTCCTTTCTCGCTGGAGGCATTTTAACATAAGAACAACAAGCTCTCGAAACTAAGCAAGGACGACATTGACGAGAACAAGAACGCCAAAAAACAATGAACTTGATGAGCAAAAACAATGGCTCTGCACGCCCCGCACATGCGTTTTGCATTTTGGTACATTTCTTTGCCGCTCTCTCCAAAACAACGACGTGAAATGACCAAATTAAGGCCCGTTTCAAACGTCGCATTTCACATGTGCCGAATCTAATGCAAATGAGAAAAATCTATTGTTTTCGCACATGTGAAATGCGACATTTAAAACGGGCCTTAAAGTTCTGTGGAGGACGTGAGCATGAGTAGAGAAGTTTTGAATTTACTTGATAAACATCAACGCCGTTCATACAAGTTTAATTCTTGGATAGTTGGCATGAGTTTCACAAGCAGAATGCGTTGGAAAAATTGCAATAGACCTCTTTAGCTTGTACGGTTTGTTTTCCTATTTTAGACCATGTGATGTCCTCACGGGAATTTTTCTTTTGTTTTTACATAACTTATGCGTACATATACACATGCAAAAGACAACATTTAAAAAAAACCTTTTCCCTTGAGAAACATCACGTGATCTGAAACGGGAAAACAAAATGGACAAGCTAAAGAGGTCAATTTCATTTCAGTAATGTGAATTTATGTTCTTCGTAGTTGATCTCATTCACATCAGCATTTAAGGTCCCTGTGACCAGAAAGTCCATAGAACTTCGATCATTCAGATAAGTAGTTCTTCATGTGGTACTTTTAATAAACTTATATGACGCTGATGGAAACAATTCGACAAAAGCTTTAAGATGAGAAAATAAAGAATTAGCCATTCTTTAAGGTATGTCCAGTTCCTGTTTTTAAAGTAAAGAACAATCGTGGACCGATCGCGGATGGAAGTAAAATGTTTTTCGATCATGCAATAACATGCTTTCAGATCTGGATATTTCAAGTTTGCGACTGTTTCGGGCCTGATTCAG
>OX421448.1:30924260-30929260 GCA_949126865.1 Montipora capitata | reverse complement strand
CGATTTCGACGAAAACTGGTGCGATTAAACTACTTCTTATGGTCGTTAATATGACACAGTTTTAGATTCATCAAACCTTTCCTTGACAAAACAATGTAAGGGAAAAGGTCAAGGCTAAATTGCCGGCAATTTATCGCTACAGAAAAGCAAATATTGACATTTTTTAAACATGTATTTCACAACTCCAAGACGTAGCGAGTCAAAATAAAGTTAGTGCCAGTGAAGAACTATACAAACTCATTAATTAAAGTTAATTCTGTTTCTGTTGAATTTCATTTTAATAGTCTTCGGGAATAACCTGCCTTAGTTCGTAAGAGTGTTTTGCCATAATAGCGGTGTTTTAAAAAATCTTTGAATTATGCATTCCAGCATTCTATTGATGAAACTTATGCTCTGCGACAATGGTAATGAGCTATATATTGAAATAGGAAAGGAAAAGTTTTGGGCAATTTTGTTTTCTAGGATCTTTTTGTGAGTACGTTTAGTCTATTTAGCCAGTTTCAAGTTGCGTGACACAAAATAAAACGATGTTTACTTCATTGTTGTGGAGTATTATTATTTTGCTGTATTAAACAGGTAGCTAGACCTAAAGGTGAGTGACATTCTTAGTCATCTTAGGTACTTAACGACCTTTTCGTTAATAAGCGTGCCAAACAAGGTACAGCGCACTTTTAAGGATGTCCTTCAAAAAGTTTTCAAACAACGAAATCAGAAAGTCAGTATTGTTCGATTCAACAGACACCGCATCTTCACGAAACTTATGGCTGGGGCTTTTAATTAATCCTTTGAAATTTTCAGTCCTTTCTCGATATTTTGTACATATTTACTAAGGATGGAACCAGGAATGGTATGAATCCTCCTTGTAACCGGCTAACATTGCAGACTTACCGCGTGTGAGCCGCGGGTATAAAGCGTGGGAACAGAGATCTCTTATTGGCTACAGCTGAATTGCACATTTGATAAAAAGATGTTACTTGAAGCCATTTGTAAGATATTTTGTAACGGAGCAGTAGCATATGGACGAGAAATTATTTCGATCTATATATTTTTCAACGATGCCTCGGTGAATGCAGGAAAGATATGTTTTGTTCATTTGCGCGAGCGGCAAGCTCAATTGCTTGTGGCAATCGACAAGTGAGAGAAGAAAATTGCAAACTTCTGCTGACTTCGCTGGAGACTTTAACCCCTCAACATGAAACATGGAAAATTCAGGAAAAAGATTTACTTCTAAACAGAGCAGGTAACTGTTTAAACATAACATGCCTACTGAATCGCATTATATGCGAAATAAGCATCACTATTAACACATTATAATTTTAGGCATTCAAGATGTAAATGATGAACAAAAAAATGTCATGACAATATGTCCGGCACACCGCTTTGAGCTTGCCCAACATTGGAGACCATCCAACGCTTGCTGTCATTCCGAACACACTCAAAGTACTCAGAAGCGAAAGGTTTCAATTCCTGCTAGATACATCACACCAGATATGGCAAAAGAAATCATGTTAATGTATGGTTTATACCGTATTATTGGATCTCGTAAGTGTTTCAAGTAATATCTTGTTATTAATCTGTTTATATTTGTTCGGCGCTGATACACTTGCCAATGTTTCGTGTAACGTGTCCCGCATTCTTGTTGCGCCGTTGCGACAAGTTACAGGAGGCGTTACTTAGTGTAACATCCCTGGACAACACGTCAAATATTGTTACAGTGTTGCCATTTGTTGCAAAAAAGAGGCCTTGATTCTGCTTCGTGCAAGGCTTGCTATAAAACCGAGAAACGTTCCAGTCGTCAGGTTCACTTCAGTGCGAGTCAAGTTGCAAAAAAAATTGCCTCGTGCTATAGTGCCTAAAAGTTGCACACGATAAACCAGCACCCAGGGGAAAACAGATCAAATACTTCCCTTTGCCCTCACACTGATTACTGTCAGTACACTCACAACTCGATGTCTCCCCCTAACTTACTTTCTTTCTTCAGCTACATTCTTCACACACATAATGGGTGGGGGGGGGGGGATGGGAGGGCACTACTTTTTATAAATTTATGCTATAAGGGTGTTTTCCACTGGATGTTGTCGTGGTCTGTAAGGGGAATAGGGTACGTGGCTGGGTATATATAAACACTTCTGCTTTTATCAATTTCAAGTCGTGTTGGGTTATCATTTAAGGGACAGGGGTCAAACATGAGACATGGTCTAGCTGTCACAATCTGACAGTCTGCCTTTTTCAATGGTTGTTTGGCATTTTGCCTCTTATCTCCTATGGAAGCAAGGAGTTGCTATGCGGCTTCTGATCTCCAGTTAGGGCAGTGAGAAGTCGTGTTATCTGCTAGGGAACTGGGTCTGAACGTGAGACCACATGTTCTAGAAATATAACAAGTCGTATCTCATCTGGTGTTGCATTCCTGGTTACAAGACCCCCAGCAAAGCACCCCAACCCAAACCTTTTACAATTCCTCCATTGGGTTTTACCTACGTGAGTACTGACATTATTTATAAAAATATTTACATGTTATTACAGGATGTGCAAAATTTAGTATGAATAGATATGGAAGGGAGAAGGAGAGCGATATGATGCTCTTTCTTATTTGTCAAAATTTTAGCTGTTAAAAGAGGTTTTCATTCCTTCCCCCACTTTCTTGGCAATTTTGAGCAACTGGTTTTGTTCGTGCATTCGGTTTGTTTAGAATTTTAGGAGTTTGCCTATGTTCATCAAAATGAGTGGGAAAGGGTCATCTGAACTCATTACTGAGCTGTTTATTTGTTCGTTTGTTGGCCCAGCCATGCAAACAGTACAGATCGCGCCAGGAGATAACATTACTGAAAATAAGGTTTCTCATGAAAGTGTGCTATTATTCACTGAATAAAAGGTAGCGTCAACGAAGCATGTACTGCTACCCTTATGGCTTTTTGGTCTGTTAATATGAAGTGTGAATCTTTGTGGTGTGTGCCGTCAGTGTCGGGAAACGTACGCTTGCCATCTGAAACAATTTCAGTCTTCACAGCAGCCAACCTCAGAGAATATTGCAGCTAAGAGCAACCCACCCCGTAAAAGGTGCCCTATTCCACCTGAGATGTTTAGCAGCCCTTCTGGTATGAACAATTCCTTAGTTAGTGATGAAGATTACAAACAACCACTTACACCAGCGAGTGCAAAAACTGCCTACAACCAGTATGTGTACAAATTACATGAAGCGACTGGGATAAGTGAGCCATTTAGACATCTAGATGCTGTTCTGTTGAAAGAGTGGAAAGACCTGCATCCTCGCACTAAACATTATTATGCGTCGTTTGCTAAACAAGGAGTTAGACCAGTGTTGGAATCAATTGCCCCTGGCCAAGGTGAAGAGCTTTGGAATTACTTGAAAAACAGTTCAATAACGGGTCTTGGCAACAGCGATAACGACTGTGATGAAGATGAAGAAATTTCCCCTAACACCTTCTCGGACAACACTTTACGAAATCTTATTGATGCCTATAACAATGCACAGTCTTCAAAATCGAGAAAAGAAATTTTGTCAATATTTGCTCACAATTTGAAGAGAAAGCAATTGAAAGACCTAATTCCTGGTCTGACAGATTTTCGTATAAAGGAAGCTAGGAAGCATTGTAAAGAACATGGACCAGGCACTGCAGTGCCTACAGCTCCAGTTCACAGGTTCTTTCTCAGTGAGGACAAAGTTGACCACTTTTTAAGTTCATAACAAGCGACATGATTTCACAAGACACAGCATACGATACTTCCAAAATGAAACTCGAAAGTGGAGTGGAACTAGTGATTCCAAAGCCAATACGAAAATTGATCCCAGCTCGAATCATCGCCCAGTACTTGACGATTTGTAACGAAAGTGGTTTTAAACCGGCCAGTACAAGAACTTTGTTTAGAATTCTTGAAGTCTGCCCAGCTTCGACAAGAAAATCTCTTCAAGGTCTGGACAACTACACGGCGGACGGATCGGAGGCATTCAAAAATTTAGAAGAAATTATCAGCAAGCTCTATGACAGAGGGATGCCCGATAGTAAGGCTGACAGGCTGCGTTCAATGGCCTTGTCCTGCAAACGTTACCTAAAGCAGGACTACAGTACACATGTCGTGAACGATTCAACGAGTGACATTTCCTCTGCGTCTCCTGACCATTGTCGATTCTTTGCACTAAGTGACCCCAAGGAAGAACAACTTATGCAGAGCTGTTTACATAGCCACTTAATCGAGTGTGATAGATGCCAGGAACTACGTGATCTATTTCTCTCTTTAGAGGAGGAAATAGGAAAGATTTCTGAGCAGTGCCCCATGGCTAGTGACGACATATGTGATCTTCGTTTCCTGCTGGATGACAGTAAAGACAAGATAGAACAATGGAAAGCTCACATTTTGAGAAGTGTGAAACAAGAAGAGGGAAAGAAGGAAGTCCTCGATAAGTTAGAACCTACTGAAGCCCTTTTGGTGGACGATTGGGCGATGAAGTGTTTGCCACTGCACTTCAGGGAAAAATCAGCCGAGTTTTATGGAAAGCGTGGTATAAACTGGCACGTCACAGCAGTGATAAGAAAAACGCCAGAATCCTCTTTATCAGTAGAAGTTTTTGTCCATGTCTTCGACAGCTGCGATCAGGACCAGATCGCAGTGGCTTCAATTACCCAGAACACACTGTCCACACTTAGAAAACTGTACCCAGAGCTAACAGGAGTTTATTTTAGATCAGACAATGCCGGATGTTATCACGGAGGATATCTTTTGACTAGCCTCCCCAGTATTGGTCATGAAACTGGGATCAGAGTCATTGGCTATGACTTCAGTGAAGCTCAACATGGCAAAGACATATGCGATCGAAAGACAGCAACAATGAAGCAACATGCAAGGCACTTTGTGGCAGAGACGAAGACCGACATTCTGACAGCGTGTGATCTAAAAAAGGCCCTGGAAAGTAATGGTGGAGTAAAGGGATGCAGAGTGAGCGTTGTAGAAATGCCACAGAGATCCAGCCAAATTGACACAAA
>OX421448.1:30909260-30911760 GCA_949126865.1 Montipora capitata | reverse complement strand
CTGCACGTTTTTCAGAAATAGTAGCTGTAATTTGTCATTGTACTCCTCAAATTTTGTTTTATTTCAGTAAAGACTTCATTCATTCCGTGGTTACCGGAATTTTTCCTTTTACTTTGAATCAAGCTCAAAATTATCTGAGTGTGACAGGCTTCTTCACTGAAAATGAAAAGTGCAAAACACATTTTTGCATCTTCAGCTCCAGAAGTTATTGTTTTTGCTTCTATTGCTGGAATATTTCAGACATCAATAACTGAAATCAAGTTTCTTTTTCTCGGTTATGGTTTCAGATACCGGATTCCAGATTTTAGGGTTGCCCGTTTCCACAACTGTTCTCAGTAGATGGGGTCTGGCTCTAGTTATTTTGTCTGTCAAACCAACGTCGACCAAGTGTGTTGCTTTGCTTCGAATTTGAGGCCATCCTAGATTTAAGATAAGCAATCCCTCAAGGAAGAAAGGGAAACCAGACTTGTTTTCTCCCAAGGCAGTACAAGCTCGATTAACGAAGAAGAAAAATTTTCAGGACGAGCTCGCCTGTCACATTGAATTTCTGCATCAGATCTATGTCTCTGCCCATGATCAGCTGACCAAAGATGTAGCACTGGTTGTTGGCTGAGAAAAAGATGGTTTGAATCGGCTAACTGCTTTAAAGTGTACAATCGACCATGTCCCAAGTAGCTACGCCATAAAATGCTGTGATTCTGGCAGTGTTACTCTCCGTACAATGTTGGTAAACGAAATCGTGCTTGCTGTGAAGATGTTCAAGGGTTAGGTTCTTATCACGAGACAGAGGATTTCATAAAATTTCTCAAGGATCACTGTTCTCGTTTCATGGCATACAGTGTTGGAAGCAAGGAACACCTTTGGGAGTTAAGCGAGGGAAGTCCCTATCGCTTCACAAAGTTTTTGGCACCTCCACTGTCAATGTACTTGGTGTGTGAAGCCAAGTTGACAAGTCACAACACACCTTCAAGTGCGAGGTTATTTACCCTTGAGGGTCCAGTTCCTGCCACAAAAGTCTGCTTGGAATCAAGCCTTGTAAAATAACATACTGCATAGCCCATTACAAGGATTCAGAGGGATCAAGTCACTATTACCCTAAGCGATTTACAAGCGAAGTAATTGAAGTAATCAATTCTCCCAGCAGTTGTACAACTGGTTTCCATCTCTCAGGTATGGAACAGTCGTTACTTACTGTTATTTATGCTGCATCTATAATGCCTAAAATACTGGTTCCACTTTGACAGACTAATGTATGGGTTATTTTCATATCAGCAACCACAGCTGGGTGTCGTTCAGTGGGTTTGCTGAAGCATGCAACAAAACATATAGGGTTTTTTTTTGGGAGGTGAGGGAAGGGAGCTGTCTTCCAACATATTTACTATGCAGTGCATTTTTAAACCCTCACTGTGTGAGTGACCTGACCCAAAATTCCATACCAGTGTATGTTAGACTTTTAAGAGGGACGTGTCCATAAGATCGTAATTCTCATTACATTAGTCACAATAGCCAAGTGGTCCTATTAAAAATTGTCAAAATTGTACTGAAATCAGGCAGAAATGTCTCAATGTTCCAAGATGCCCTAAACATGCATGATGTAAAGTCTTCTATATGTCTTTAAATTAAGCTTGCAAAGACGATTCTCATGTGTGAATTATCCATCTCCCAACAGTTTGTGACGAACGTGTAGATGTGAGAACTCTTCTACAGGTGGGTGCTACATAATATCGCTGAGGAAGCACCACACTGTTATTTTCAAAGAGTTAATTTCACTCCAGTGCTGGAGTGAAAAAGTGGAGTAAAATGTACTCCTAAGAGGAGTTAATTACCTCCACCAAGAGTAATTTTTACTCAGTCTTACTGGTTAATATTCAAAGGCAATAACTTTGCTAGAGTAAATTTTACTCTTCCTACAGAGTAATATAATATGCTGGAGTTAATTTTACTCCTATTTATCGGGATACTGAGTAAAGTCTACCCCACTTACTAATTCTACTTTCTGAGAAAAAAGGTAGAAGAGGATTTTACTCCTATGTATTTTTGTAGACTCTGAGTAACTTTAAATTTAGCCAGTCTAAGATGTGAAATTGGGGTTGTTTTATTTTTGTGAAATCCACCGATTAATTCTTTGTTTTCAAGGAGTTGGAGTGAAAAAGTGGAGTAAAACTAAACGCAGTCAAATGTACCCCTCTTATTTAGTACTCCACTAATTAAGAGTAAAGTATACTTCCCTCCAAGTCAACAGTTTTACAGGATTAAAATCCTGTTAATGAAGGCCGGTATCTTTCCACATTTTAGTGAGGGTTAATACGATGAGGCCGCTCTGAATCTTGCTGGTTTTTTCGTTTTCAATTGGACGACACAGTAAGAAAGAAAGATCGTTAATTATCCTCCGCCATCTTAGATAACACACTAGGGAACAGACTGGAAACTAGTGAGCCGTTTTGGTCAGCAGTCACCGGTGCAGCTCTTTACTGATTTCGGCGGGTCTTTCGGCAGTTTA
>OX421448.1:30884260-30896760 GCA_949126865.1 Montipora capitata | reverse complement strand
CAACACCCTATCACCCAATGTGCAACGGTATGCTGAAGAGACTGTGTAGTGAGCAGCCAAGACAGTGGCATCGCTATATAAACCCGCTGTTGTTTCCTTATTGTGAAGTTCCCCAGGAGTCCACTGGTTTTTCACCATTTGAGCTGTTATATGGAAGAGCTGTCAGAGGACCAGTGGCTATACTCAAACAGCTGTGGACCAAAGAATTTGAGGAGCCTGAGGTAAAGAATAGTTACCAGTACGTTTTCGAGTTATGAGAGAAGTTAGAAGATACCTTTAAGCTCGTTCATAGTGAACTGGAGAAAGCCCAGCAGAAAGGAAACACTATTACGACCTCAAGTCTAAAGTTAGGAAGTTCGAGTCAGGTGAGAAAGTCCTTGTGCTGCTACCTACCGACCATAACAAGCTACTTATGCAGTGGAAGGGTCCCTTTGAAGTTAGTTTTGTAGTAGGTCTCAATAACTACAAAGTGAAAGTAAAAGGCAAGGAGAAAGTTTACCACACTAACCTACTTAACATTACTTTAAGTGAGAGGAGGCTACAGTCGAAGGAGCAGTAGCTGGTGGAGTAGGCGCTAGGTGTATAGACGATGCTGCCGACTGTGCAGCGAAAGTTGATGAAGCAGAGGGAAAAAACGTTGATTTTTTAGAGCTCGGTGGATATGTAGCCAAGGAATCGATTGAGGATGTTAAGACTGGACCAAATCTGATGGATTTGCAACGGAATGAATTTACGGATCTGGCTAAACAGTTCACGAATTTGTTTACTGAAGCACCAGGTGCCACAGATCTCGTTCAGCATCATATTAAACTCATTTCAGACGAGCCCGTTAGATCAAAACCTTACCCAGTACCTTACAGCATAAGAGAATCACTGAGAAAAGATATTGCCGACATGATCAAAATGGGAGTCCAGTTCTCCGTATGCGTCACCTGTGGTAGAAGTGAAGAAAAAAGACAACACAAATTTCGTGTGCATTGATTATTGGAAATTAGATAAATTTACTGTATTTGATCCCGAGACTATGCCAACTGCTGAACATTTGTTTCAGAAGCTTAGTGGAGACAAGTTCTACTCAAAAATTGACCTTAACAAGGGATGTTGTGGTGAGAGCACTCGCCTCCCACCAATGTGGCCCGGGTTCGATTCCCGGACTCGGCGTCATATGTGGGTTGAGTTTGTTGGTTCTCTACTCTGCACCGAGAGGTTTTCTCCGGGTACTCCGGTTTCCCCTCTCCTCAAAAACCAACATTTGACTTGATTTACTTTCATTGTTAATTTCAGTTTACAGTGTCCCCAATTAACGCTCCAGCGCTAGACCGACTAGACACTTAAATAAAGTTCCTTTCCTTTCCTTTCCTTTTATAACAGTACCAGAGGAGGACATACAGAAAACAGCGTTCGTAACACCTGACAGGTCGTACGAGCTCTTGAAGATGCTGTTTGGAATGATCAACTTGGAAGCAATGAAGAAGTTCCTAGAAGATCTGGCCAATGTTGATTTCTACTGGGATGATACACTGGTTCACACCCGTACGTGGGAAGAACATATTAGAGCCCTGAGAGAGCTATTTTTGTGCCTTTTACAAGCTGGGTAGACTATTAGACCTACTAAGTGCCTATTCGGAGTAAACAGTGTGGATTTCCTAGGCCATCAACTGGAGTAAGGAATGATTGGTCTACATCAGGATAATGTGGAGAAAATTAAAGATGCCCCAAAGCCAAGTACAAAGAAACAGGTGCGATCATTTATGGGTCTAGCAGGATACTACAAAGATTTCATCCCCAACTTTGCAGCGATCGCAGCGCCTCTATCTAATCTTACACGGAAAGGCCAACCCAATAAAGTTGAGTGGGGTGAAGCCCAAGAAAAAGCCTACCGCACAATCAAGTCTTACCTAACAACTGACCTTATTTTACTACTCCCCGATCCAACTAAAACCTATTTCTTAACAACGGACGCCTCCAACAGTGGAATCGGTGCAGTAGTAATGCAGAAACATGATGAGAAGTTGTTTCCTGTTCGCTATGCAAATAAGAAATTGACAGGTGCAGAAAGGAACTACTCCACAATTGAGAAAGAATGCCTAGCAATTGTATGGAGTATCAAGAGATTTCATCCTTATTTGTACGGAGTTTCTTTTGATCTTGAGACGGACCATGAGCCCTTAAAGTACATGAACAGTGCTAAGTTCGCCAACGGACGTCTTATGCGTTGGGTTATGTTCTTGAAAAGTTATTCATTCACAGTTGAAGCCATTAAGGGTTCACAGAACGTTGGAGCAGATTACTTGAGTCGTGCTGAGGAATAAGTTTATTGGCATTGAACTACCCCTTATTTGGCAATTTTTCTTGTTTAGGATAGATTTAGGAAATTTCTTCTGAAAGGGGGTTATGTTACGAAAAATAGCATTGGGTCACTAGCGTTACTTTCAAGAAGCTTCGCGAGAGTTTGTAGTTTGTTTATTTAAGGCTCTTGTGTAAGCGTTTCTAAATTGGCGTGTTTTGTAATCTTTCTATAATTAGATTGTTTACTGTTTTAAAAAGTTCTAGAATCTCATTGTGTAAGTATATAAGTAAGCAAGTCTGAGCTATGATTTTTAACTAGTTTTCACAAGCGGAGAGAGTTGGCGATAGCCGTGTTTAGTCAAGTGTGACAGAAGCAGTGTTTATTGAAGTTGGCGGAGGCCGTGTAAGTTCATCAAGTTACGTGCTGTTTAGAGTTTTACTTTGTGGAAACTACATTCAGTTTAGTTTGGAAGCTACCTGTCCTCAAAACATTCCAACTCGTAACTCTTTCAAATTAGGAACTGGACGAAGTGAGCAAACAGGTAGTCTTAGTCAATAACTATGGCTGTAATAAACACTCATTCTTGAGGTAGTGTGTCCCAGACGTGAAGAAATTTACAGGTGTGCCAATGACCTACAAATTGTATTAACCTCCCCCAGTTGCTCATCACGAATTCGCACAATCTTGGCACTAAAGAAATCAGCAAAGGCATTCGCGAGTTCTTGGTCGCTGTTCGCAGACGGATATCTTTTGTCTATGTTCCTTTGCAGTAATTTATCAACTGTGCGAAAAAGTAGCTTGCTATCATGGACATTGTCCTGAATAACAGCTGAATAATGCTGTTCTTTCGCCTTATAGAGCATAGCATTTACAACATTGCACTGTTCCAAATAATTCACCCTGTCAATTTCCATTTACGTTCAAGCCTTCGCCTCTTTCTCTTCTGAATGGCGATCTCCTCATTATACCAAGGAGCATTTGGTCGAATGACAATAGTGCGAGTTCTTTTAGGTGCCAACCTGTCCAAACCCTCATCATACTCCCTAGCCAATGACTCAATACTTTGCCAGACACAGTCATCCAACAAACCCGACGATCCAATAATCTCATTAAAAGCATCAAAATCAAAACCCTTTAATTTCTGAGACGACAGTCCTCCTCTCATTTAACGGTTTCCGTAAATTCAAATTAAAGCAAACAACCTTATGATCCGAGGTAAACCGTTCCATGACTGGAACATTCTTTAGGCCTAAGGCACCCTCAGTCTCATTCCTTGTAATGACCAAGTCCAATATATGACCTCGTTTATGGGTGGGTACACACACGTTGCTTTAAACTGAACAAATCCAATAGCTCCCTAAATCGTGTCACGTCCCAATCGGCCTTGTCGTCAATATGGAACTTAAAATCCCCATATATCAAAAGTGCAGGGTGTGCAGGAGACGACAACCATTCGGACAGAGCTCTCCAATAGTCACTTCACTACCTTCCATATGCAACCATGTTTCTGTAATCCCCAACAAATCCACCTTGTAATCCACAACAAAGTCTTTAACAATAAGAGTTTTGTTGCATAATGAACGAGCGGTCATAAGGCACAAGGTGAATTCCCTGTTGAACGAAAATTTAGGAGCAACACTAACGCGATCCAAAGAACAAAGATTATGCAAATTAGATCCATCTAGAATAAGATGGAAAGTCGCATTTGAGTTCGCATAGTAAGCACACGGTCTTTTGTGTCGCCTTAACTTGATCTTTAGCAAACCGCAACGAGTGTTTGAGGAGCCCAGTAACGCAATGAAGCGTCCAAGGTATCATTGTTTGAATTCCAGGGCAGCCAATACAATAGACCGCAATCAGCATGCAAATGACCATGCAAATGATCGACTAGACTTTCGCCTCGGAAAACCAGGGAAACCCAGGATAAATAATCTTCAAATTCCCTTGCGTTCGTCCCTTTAACATAATAAAAACCACTCCAGCGATAAGCTACCCCATTTAGACATCTTCTAGACTGTTCTATCACACTGAACAGTTGTCCGTAAAGGAGGAAAAATTTAAAAAAAGGTCTGGTGGTGCTAAACGGCAACGGCTACATGGAGGTGGAAGACATCTTACCTCTAAAGAAATAGAAGAAAATTTGTTACAGTGGATATTTCATACACGCAGTAAAGGCCTCCGTCTCAAGAAAAATCATGGTCAAAGCTGCAAAGTTCCAGGAAGAAAAGGAGACAGAAGATCGGAACATCCAAGTAGACTTATAGTGCACGACTGATAAAACAATGCAAATATCAGTCCTGCAATAGTCTATTTGACTTTCATAAGTATTTTAAAATTAATTTTGACTGATCACGATCTTCTCTGATCCAACGCTGTACAAGACTTATCGTCCACACTTTTTGCAAAGGTTTTAAAAACTCAACTTCACTAATGCTCGAAGTAATGCGTAACATAATACAGTCGTGTTACCTGCGCAGTAACATTGCGCAAGAACAATTAGTGCGAACGTCTTTAAATGCTGATCCAGGCAAGTAAATGCTCACAACAACTCAAGTAAAAAAGGTAAGCGTTAACTTTAAGAAAATAACATTTGAGTTCATGCATTATCCTCTTCAAAATGAGGAACGATTTAAGTGCATGTAGAATTCACATTTTCACACCTTCAATTCAATTTATAAAGCAAGCATACTCAATTTGGCTTAAATGCTGTAACCCTGTAAAAAAATGGTAAACCTTTAACACGAATAATGAAGTTTTAGATCAAATGGTGAAGCAAATATTTTGGAAAAAAAGTGCTAGGTGTAGACGATTGACAAATGATTCCTTCTCATAAAAATGCTAAATGCTGTCACTTTATCTTGTAATCAATGCAGAAAATGCCGGAAAAAGCTATTATTGACGCTTGAAAGTAAAGAGACCCAAATTTATGAGTCTACTCTTCACTCTATTCAATTGTAATAGAAATGATTAGTGATTTAGTGTGTATTTTTAGTTGCCATAAAAGAGCATAAAGAGACACTTCCTGAAAAATTTCTTTGATGGGACAGCAGGGAAGGATCCTTCAAAGCAGACAAAAATGCAGCCAATTCTGTCTCCTCAACCAGTTATGGAAGTATTTGGGGATCTCTCTTTGCGGGCTTGTTATAGTTCTGTGGTTTATCTGAAATGTATGCAGATGACATAGAGCTCACTGCAGGTAAATATTGTGCTAATTTGTACACACACCACATTATCTAGCACAGTGAAACCAGGTCTTGCAATTCCCCTAAATTCAATAAATTATTTGTCACGATTAGTGGTTTTGGAATGTGGCATTTGTGTGAAAATTAGTTTGAGGTTATAAGCAGGTGTAACAAATCAAATTTGCTGATTAGGACTTGAAATTGATGGTAAAGCTGAACATTTAGGACTGAAATTCAGTCACAAATGTTAGTGATCAATCACTTTTTTGAGATGCTTAGGAGTGTGTTGGTTATTTTTTAGTTAAAAACGCTGAAGTTGCAACGCCAGTATTGCCATTCCTATTTGTGGAATTCATCCCACCTGTAAGTCTAATGTTGTTACACTTCATCTCAAAGTTTAGAGTGCGTGTGATTTTTAAGTCCAACACAGGAATTTGTTAAAACAGTTTCCAGATTAAAAAAAGACTGCAGTTCATCGTGCAAGGGTTGGCTGAATGGTCATCATCACAAGTGAATAGTTATTCCGTTGAGCTACAGGAGACTTGTGGGAGCCAGGCCATCAAACTAGGTTCTGTGACAACACTGCATTTGAACTTGTAATCGAAAGGTCATAGGTTCAACTCTTAATAGAAGCACTGGGATTTTTTCCAGGTGTGCTTGCATCGATCATCAATAAATACAATCATACCTCATTTCATTCATTTAGCAGGCTAAAAACCTTCCATCTCAATGCTAATTTTCCATAATCATTTCCACAGGAGGGAGAAAGCCCTTCAAGAACTGTAGGAAATAAAGACAAGATTTTTCCTCTTCTTATCTTCACCGGAAGTTTAGATAGTTGTGAACTGGAGCACTTGGCTGTATGGCAGCTGACAAGCATCTTATTTGTAATTTTCAGGCATCCTTTGTTGTTCCCTGCTAACAGAGGTCTCTCACGGCGAGGAAAAAGTGAGAGGAAGGAAAGAGAACTCTGCCAGATCCGCAAGCATTGTTTGATGAAGCCACCCACCAGATTTCTGGTTTTTAAAAGCGGTTCCATTTAATGTGTAATGTGTGTGCCTTGTAAGACTGTATGCTTACAATTATTGAGCCCACAGTGGATTATGGCTTCCATGAGATCCTCTAGTTTCGAAATTTCTCACTTTGATCAAGCCATAAATTCATCCGTTTCTAAGCTTGGCAACAAATGTATAAAACAAATAACTTCCCTTCCCATCCTTAGAAGGCACTGAAACTGTTTACGTTTCCCCCAAAACTTTAATTGGAAACATGCAAATTCTTCAAAAACTTGGAGATTGCTTGCTTGGGATAGTTGTTGGCGAGTCTCACTGCATGAATACCTGGTAAGAATAGTAATGAAAAAATCTTAAATCCCCGACTATTGATATATTGAAGTCAACCTGCAAGCCAATGATGCACTGAACCATAAACTGTTATCAAGTCATTCAAAAGGGCCTCAACTAAAATACTTTATTCTGAGTTTAAAAGGTGCTGTTTGAAAGCTATCATCATTGCTTTACGTGTTTGAAATGTAATTACTCTTCATTATAAAAAAAGACAACTTCTCGGTGATGACCTAACATATCCCACCAAGCCTTTCCTATATCCCAGACAGTAATATATTTGCTCTTATGTTGCTTTGCTGTTAATGTTTTCACCAGTGCTAAGCACCTTAATTGACTTTTCATAACGTTTCTCTTCTTTAAACATTTTTGTCGATATGGGCTTTGGGTAATCCGGAGAGAAAGAACCATTTGGAGATGCCTACAGCAAAATAGGCAATGTGAAGGGTTTCCAAGAGCACCGTTACTGTGCTTGACTGGACAGCAGAAAAGAAATCAAGAAAGGAAATTATCAAGACTTTGTGGATGAAAAATTTACTTTTCATTAGTAAGCCACCTGATAAAAACAATATAAAAATGTCAGTCCAAAAACTTTCTCAAGAAGAGGAGTTGGAAATAACATTTTCCTGGCTGACAGAAGAACTCAATAAATGCTTGTGGAGAATTATATTCTATGCTGGACAGTACTCTTGATGGAGATGCCATCTCCCACATTGCCATGTTTCACAGTAAGACACCAGAAGCTTTGAAAACAAAGGTCTTAGATAATTTTGTTCCCATGGATGCTGCACTGAGTGTAGTGGTTGCTACCACATCCCTAGGAACGGAGTAAATATCCCAAATGTGGAAAGGGTGTGTCATTTTGGCATACCTGATGCTGTAGAAGAATACATTCAGGAAATTGGGCGGGCAGGGACGAGATGGGAGGAAAAGCTATGGTATATTGTATTTCAGGTCCTACCATTTGGCTCATTGTGATGATAGCATGAAACCATTCATCAAAAATCCAGAAACCAAATGCAAACATGAGATGGTGGCGATGCACTTCAAAATTAAGCATGCAAAAGTTTCCCCATTACATGACTGTTGTGACATATACACAGAAAAATGTGATCGTTCCCTTTCCTCTTGCAAAGAACGTCCTTACATGGCCTTATCTGCTGTAACTGACTGCAATGCTGAATGAGAACTGTAGAGAATGATGAAAGGCAGCTTTCCTGAGAAATTTTGCAAGAATTGAAAGACTCCACAAATGCCTCTGGCTCAACATTTGGGTCAAACAATTTTTTGGCACAGAAAAGAACTTGTGAACAGCTGTGAATACATCTTCACTACTTCCTACCTGATGGAAAACTCTGCAATATTTAATAATGACACTGCCCAACAGATTCTCACTGTGCTCACGGATGTGTTTGGGGATATAGAAGAGGTAGAATTTGTAACAGCTATGGAAATGTCAAAGTTTGAAGAGGATGATCCTCTTTATCGTAATCACTGTTACTTTGAACATGAGAAGGAAATCCTTTCTGAAGACGAGATAAATTAAGAGTTTGATTATTAACTTGCAAGTTATTTGACAGTTATACTAATAAGTCAGAATAAGAGTCAATTTTGAGTCTGTTGAACGAATGTCGCGTGCTTGTGGAATCAACAACTTCCATTATTTGTAGCCTCGATGCAGGGCTTGAAAAAAAGTCTGTCATGTAGTCCCGGACGTTTAGTTTTTTTCTTGCTGGCCAATTAACATACAAGGGTCCAGACAAGTCAATGTCTAACAAAACCATGAACAATTGTGAGTAATAAGTGGCGCCAGTGAGCGAAATACAAAAGCTGATTGCCCATATGACATGCTGGAATTTATTTATTTTTCTGAACCCTGCTTGATCCCTTGATCAGTTGCAGTGTATTTCTAGAATTGCGCGCAGTAAAATCATCATAAGTTTGGCTGTTAATTTTTTGATGGAGTACGAACAGTAAGATGGACTTGCAAAGTTTCTTTTATTGTTGTACAATTGATCTCTCTGGAAACATGAGATATTCAAAACATGCATTCGTGTAACTTGCAATTTTATCAGCATCTCCTCCTATTGATATATATGTCCCCTGTCTCTTCCAGGAAACCAATATGCATCGGCTTTCATTGCCATTTGAAAGAACCAGCTATTTAGCTTTCAAAAGATCAGGGAAGTTTGTGTCAAAGTACTTTCAACCCCATGGCCACAGAGCTCGACAACGGAATCGCTAATTTCACTCGTTCCAGAGATTCAAACCCGATTCTGGACAAGTTATCAGATGTTTCAGATGGCATATCTCCATTTATACAAATAAAATAAAGTTGCACCGTCCACGGCATTGTAAGAACAAAAGGGAGCAAATTTTTTCGTACACTTATGGCGGATTAGTCTCGAGGACTTCGCGAGAGCTCCGCGCAATCACGATGGCATTTTCACTTCCGGCGTTTCAACAGCCAATCAGATCACGAGTTTGGTCGGCCAAAATTTGGCCGACTGTCCGGAATTCTTGAGAGACTTTTGGTCAGGCCCAATTTTAGCGAGCGACGACATAAGAGAACATATGGGCAAAGCTAAAAATGGGCCTGATCGCAGGTTACCGAAATACAAGACTTGAAGATCCAAGTAGAAAGGCTCGAAAAGGAAAAGGAAGAACTTAGGGCGAGTCTCGAGTTAACACAAGCAGAAGTTGAAGGTTTGAAAGAGCAAGCCAGCATGACTGCGGCGACGCTGAAAATAACAACCGGCAAGATAACCAAACTAGAGGAGCTCCAGCGCAGGGATGTGAGACAAGAATGCTTCAACAGAAGAAATAACATCAAGTTCTTCGGCATCAGTGATAATGAGCAGGAATCCCCAGAAGATACAGAAGCGGTCCTGAGAGACTTTCTGCATAAAGAAATGAAACTTTCAAAGAAGCACCTTGATGATATTGAATTTGAGAGAGTTCACAGAATCCCAACCCGTGTACGCGAGGGAAAAAAAAACCAGCATCCAAGACCGATAGTTGCCAAGATTTCTTTCTTCAAAGATAAGCAACAAATCAAATCGCACATCAAGCACTTGCCAAGGGGGAAAAGTTTTGGCGTGGCTGATAACTTCCCGAAAGAAGTAGATGAAATAAGAAAGGAGCTTTACCCAGTGCTGAAACAGGCAAAGAGGGATCACAAAACGGCTTTCTTCAACGTCGAAAAACTTTAATACTGTTTATGATTTAGCGCCTCTGTAGTGCAGTAGGAACGCTCAAGTGAATCTCAGACAGGAGAATTCGCTCGCCCAGACGAGCGAGTGAGTGCGCCGAGCGGCAGCACCTAATACGCTCTTCATTTTAACCATTTTTTCATTACAGTTGTGCGGTATTTCGGGTAATATTATTACTTTAAAATTTCATATGGTAGTGAAATCCGCTATTAATGGCTTTATGCTATACAAGAACGTTTTTAAAAGCTGTTAACGTCATCTCCAAATAGTCGCATCCGACCTGAGTTATGGCGCTCCTTGACTCAATTGGGAATAAGCAAACAAACACCAACTCGCCGTGGCTGCCGTTCAGGAAGACAAAAAGTCAACAAAGCTTTTGAGAGAAACCCTCAAGCAGACAAACCGCTATAGATATCTCAAGTTCAATACGGTTCTCCAATTTCTCCTGAACTTCATGAAGGAAGAAGACTTTTGCATAATTCACCGAGTTGCTCATTAAATATTCAAAATCACACCTTTTTGGAAGGAAACAGAAACAACGATAATAATGGATCCGAAGGTTATGGAAAATCAGCCGAAAATACCTACAACTCACCAAAAGTATTGTTATCTAATGTAAGGTCTCTTGTACCTAAAATAGACGAGATCAGAGAGTTTGTTTTGCGCAATAACGTACATCTTGCCTTCATCACCGAAACTTGGCTACACTCCTCGATATCTGATGGTGTTGTGTCTATCCCAGACTTTGTTGTCATCCGTAAAGATAGACATTTGGACAGCCACGGAGGAGTATGTGCTTACGTTAAGGAAGGCCAATGCAAATATAAAGTACTAGATGAGTTGCAATGTTGCGAAAGCCATGAGATCTTATGGCTCCACTTAAGACCTAATAGACTACCCGGAGGTTTTTCCTGTGTTATTGCTGCGGCTGTTTACCATCCACCAGGAGCGGATGAAGGGACAATTCGGGACCATTTGTTCCATTCGTTATTACAAGCAGAAACAAAGTATCCAAACTGTGGTTTCATCATTTCAGGAGATTTCAACCGACTAAATATCAAACAGGTAGCACATCATTTCAAATTGAAGCAGATTGTGGGAGTAGCGACTAGAAATAACGCCACCTTAGACCTTGTATTCACGAACATGCATGAATTTTACAACAAACCTGAAGCACATCCACCCTTTGGTCTATCTGACCATAATTCTATACTTGTGTCACCTAAAATTAGAGATCCAGGTACCAACAAGGGAAAAGTTATCATTAAACGAGACACAAGGAAGAGTTCTAAAGTAGCCATGGGGAGGTTCCTTGGCTCTATTGACTGGCATGCCCTTTTCAGTGCCTTATACACCTGTGAAGACATGTGGAACTTATTCTGCAAGACCATTCACACAGGCTTACACATTCTTATGCCGTTCAAAAGGACAAAAATGTGCAGTGCCAACGCCCCATGGATGACACAAAAGCTAAAGTTGTTGATACTTAAAAGACAAAAGGCCTTTAACAGTAGAGGTAGTGAGTCATCGTCCTTTAAGCACTACCGGAACCTTGTCAATAGGGTAAGAAAAGAATGCAGAGCAGAATATTATCAATCAAAAATTCAGAACCTCAAGGAAGAACAACCTAAGCAATGGTGGGCGGAGGTTAAACGTCTTAGTGGGATGAAAGTCCAAACCAATGACCTAGTCAACCATATCGATATCGAAGACTTTTCCGAACTATCATCCAAAGACCAAGCAAACCTGATAAATACTGCCTTTTTGGAACCTCTTAACCAATACAAACTAGCAAGTCCACTATCTTACCGCAATCTGGAAGAGTTGTCTGAAATACCAACTGTGAGCGTGGAGCGTGTCCAAAAGGCACTGAATGGCCTAAATAAGCACAAAGCTTGTGGTCCCGATGAGATACCAAACTGGTTATTGAAGGATTTTTCTGATATTCTTGCTCAGCCAATTACTTCCATCATCAACGCATCTTACAAAGAACAGCAACTCCCGAAGATGTGGAAGACAGCCAATGTGACACCACTTCCAAAAACCAGGCTAGTGCAAGACCTCATCAAACAACTTAGACCAATATCACTCACACCCTGCCTGTCAAAGTTGGCCGAAGAATTTATAGTAACAGACTATATTAAACCGGCGATCATCGAAGTGATTGACCCCAACCAGTATGGAGTGATCCCAAGCTCATCAACAACTATGGCCCTGATCAGTATGTTGCATAATTGGATCTTAGGTACGGATGGAAACGGTGCAACTGTAAGATCTATATTGTTTGATAACCGAAAGGCATTTGATTATATAGACCACTCAATACTTGTTCAGAAACTTTGTAGTCTGGCCATTCCAACCAGTGTAATCAATTGGGTCATAAATTTCCTGAGTGATAGACTGCAACGCGTCAAATTAGCAAATGACTGCTATTCAGACTGGGGTTCTGTCCCATCAGGTGTACCTCAGGGCA
>OX421448.1:30841760-30869260 GCA_949126865.1 Montipora capitata | reverse complement strand
TGCAATAACTGGGAGACAAAATTATCACAGCTTAGTCAGACAAAAGATAGTTCAACATATCAGACATACGGAGCATGCATTATTTGCTCACATGAATGGCAGTGTGAATGAATATTTGGCCCGCACAGGAATGACAAATCAACATGTTTGGGGAACAGATATTGAAATAATAGCAGCCTCTTCTTTGCTAGAAACTGACATTTATGTATATACCAAAGTTGGTTTTCTATATAAATGGCAAAGGTTTTCAAGTTCTATCTTATCAGGATATCCTGCCAAAAATATAGGTGGTCTCTATTTGCAAAATACTAGTGGTGTACATTATGACATTGTGCTAGATGTTGCTTCTTCTCTGACTCCTCATTCTAATCATGGTTGCAAAAGAAAACAAAATAGAGAACAAAGCCATCATCATAAGACAAAGTCTGTATCCATTAGTCAACCTTCCAAAATTGTAAAGGCTGATCATGCAGCAGATAGTTCAAAGCATGTGTCTTTCACATTGAGCAACACAGAGGACTTAGCCCACATTAGCACTGACAGCGATTCAGAATTGACCTCAAAGAACACAATCAGTACCCTGAGCACAGATAGTGACAATGAGATAAATGTCAAAAGTGTAAAAAAGAAGGCACAACACACTTCAGGTATGACAAATGCTGGCAATAAAGAGAAACAGACAATTGATGTCAGTGCACAAAAACATCTGTCTAACTTCCATAAGTCTATCCAGTATAATATGTATCAGTGCAAAATCTGTTTTGAGGCATGGCCTTTAAAAGGAAAAGTAAAGTCAAAAACTACTTACATTTGTCAGAGGTGTTCAAGTGACAAAAAAGTTCCTAAAAAGTTTTCAGCTGGCAATCAAATGATTCCATCATGTATACCAAATGAGTTACAGGATTTAACACAAATCGAAGAGATGTTAATTGCTCGAGCTCTCCCTATTATGAATGTTTATGTAAAGCCTGGAGGACAACGAGGTTTTTCAGGACACTGCATAAATCTACCACAACAGGTCTCTGAGCTAGCCCAATCACTACCAAGATACCCCAAGCATGTCTCCCTCTTACTAGTAACTATGAATGGAAAAGATAATGCCTTTAAAGATGTTATTGTCAGGAGAAGCAAAGTTCAGCAAGCACTTATTTGGTTAACTCAAAATAATCCACACTATACAAATGTGACACTTAATTTAGATTCCTTACATTCTTTGCCTGAGAATGGTGTACCAGATGATCTGCAAACTGTACAGACCAATGAAACCGAGTTCCAGAATATTGAAACAAACGCAAATACCAGTGATGATTCTCATGAAGATCAGCTCATAAATAATGAAACAAAAACTAGTAGCTTTCTGCCACGTAATGAGAATGAGAAACTTGAAAAGGATGCAATTTTGTCTGAAATTGGAACAGGAAAAATCAATTGGCCGACAATAGAGGATAAACCATTAAATGAATATACTATTTCAGGCCTTGCTACTTTAGCCTTTCCTACATTGTTTCCAGATGGTAAAGGAGACCCAACAAATCCATGTTTACATAGGGATGTCCCTTTCAATGAAAGAATTAAACACTTGTTAAAGTTTGCAGAAACAATAAATGGAAAATTTTACTTCAGGTTTGCTTCGCACCCTAGATTTTCATATTGGGCTCTGAACATGATTCAAAGAAAACGAACAATGCAACAAACAGCTGTTTTCTTTAAACAAAACCCTGGGGAAGCACATTTGACATTAGAGGAGCTCAGAAACATGGCCAACGAAAATAAATCACAGTTATTTATGGCAAAGGTATCAAGATATGTAGCAAACATCACTGGAAGCTCAGCATACTGGTACAAATTACAACAAGATCTAAAATCAATCATAGAATATAAAGGGCCACCAACAATATTCTTCACCTTGTCTTCAGCAGATATGCATTGGCGTGAATTACATCAACTGTTTAGCTCCAATGTAGATGATATTACCTCTGAAGAAAGGCGAATGAATGTTACAAACAACCCTCATTTAGTAGATTGGTTTTTTACAAAACGTGTGGAACAATTTGTAAAACATTGGTTGTATAATTGCCTTGGAGCAGAGTGGCACTGGTACAGGTACGAGTATCAAGCTCGAGGAAGTATTCATTGCAATGGTATAGCAAAGCTTAAAAGTGATCCAGGTCTGTGTGATTTGACTGACAAAGCACTTAAAGGATTCTTGGCTGAAAAATCATCTGCTGAAACATCCATTCCCGATATTTGCACGATTACTGATGGCAAAAAAGCTTCACAACAAATTTGCCAATATGTAGATACCTTGATGTCAACTTACAATCCATGTCCCCCTGATAGTGAGATATGGATAAAACCAAAGATTCATCCATGTAAACAAAGGCATGAATGTGTGACTGACATAGATGACGATTATACAAATCTGTTGAATACTGTCCAACGCCATA
Organism: Montipora capitata; assembly: GCA_949126865.1. NCBI lineage: Eukaryota > Metazoa > Cnidaria > Anthozoa > Scleractinia > Acroporidae > Montipora > Montipora capitata. The sequence goes on along the minus strand of OX421448.1, from coordinate 30,866,813 downwards.
CACGTTGTAATACAAGGTATTGTCTAAGATACAAACAAGGTCTTAAGGACATGCAATGCCGCTTTAATTATCCATTTGATCTATGCCCACAGACAAAATTAGTTTTTGAACCTGTTAATAGGAGTGATGGAAAGTTGCCCCAATTCAAAGCCAAAATAATTACAAAAAGAAATGATACTAGGCTAAACAACCACCAACGAATTCAGCTGCAAGGATGGAGAGCAAATTGCGACATTCAAGTTGTGATTGATCAGTATGCTTGCATAGAATATCTTTCAAAATATGCTGCAAAAGGTGAACCTAAATCGCCAATGCTTGCTGAAACGTTTGACATTGTATTGAAAAATACAGATAACAACTCAGATGCACAAAAAACTATGAAAAAAATTGCAATGAGAACACTTGGACAAAGAGATTTCAGTGCACAAGAAACTGCGCACTTACTGTTATCCCTGAAATTATATAGCACAACCTTTAATGTCCATCCTGTCAGTCTGTATGGCTCTCGCAGAATAAACCCTAATCAACACAATGCATCAGGTCCTTGTACTAAGGATTCAGTACTTGATCTTTATGCAAAACGTCTCCAATATGTTAAAGATTTTCCAGATATAAAAAAGATGAGTCTTGTAGAATTTATTGAAAAATATAGATTAGTAAAAGGCAAACTAGTCAACCAGTCTTCACTCATAGTACCTCGAGTATTTCCACACTATTCTCCAAATCCCAAAGGTAAATTTTACAGTTTATTTTGCAAATATCAATTATTAAAATATAAACCATGGACAAATAACCCAAATAATGCTTGGAACAGTGAAGAACCTTCTGATCAGACTTACATAAATGCATGGCATGAATATTTGAGTTCACCAGAAGCTGTATTGCATGTTCCAAATTGGGAAGAAAAGTTGCATGATGCAATGCAGAATGCTGAGATAGATAATACAGACAATGTCGCAGTTGTAGAAGATGAAACATCTCAAGAGAAATGGATGATACTTGCATCATTCCACACTAATGGTCTTACCAATGCTTCATCTTCGATTGTCAATTCCCATGATTGGCATTGTGATGCTGTTAAATACACAGACCAGCAAATTGGAGAAATGCCAAGTTGGATCACAGCAAAAAAAGAAACCTTTCTTCCAAGGAAACAAACATTTTCAATCAATACAGAATCATTCAGTGATGCACAGAGACTAGCTTATGAAATTGTTACAACTCACTCAATGCAAGACAAACCACTACATTTGATTATTAATGGAGAGGCTGGAACTGGTAAAAGCTATTTAATATATGCACTATGCACCCACCTCAAAGATAAATGCAAAGTAACTGCAACAACAGGAAAAGCTGCTTATGCTATAAATGGAATAACCATCCATTCCTTTCTACGATTGCCTGTCACCCACATGTTACAAAAAGACTTATCAGGTCAAGCATTGATAACAATACAGGAAAGACTGACAAAAGTAGAATATATAATAATAGATGAATATTCTATGCTTGGTCAAGCATCGCTAGGGTGGATTGATAGACGATGCAGACAGGCAACTGGTCTGCATGAAGTACTGTTTGGTGGAAAGTCTGTTATTTTCTTTGGAGATCCTGCTCAATTACCTCCAGTGGGAGATAAGCCTTTATACCATTCTAAACCACCAAGCGCAATTGCAGAACAGGGCTATTGTGCTTATCAAATGTTTGATAAAGTTGTTATTCTGAAAGTAAATCAAAGAGTGCTTGGGTCAGAACTTGATCAAGTATTATTCAAACAATTGTTGAAGAGGTTACGGAATGGTGAGACTACAGAACATGATTGGAAACAGTTGTTAGCAAGACAACCATCCCAAGTTGAAAATATTAAATGCTTTGAAGGTGTAACACGATTATATTACAGCAACGATGAGGTAGCAAAGTATAATTACTATCGTTTGCTGGAACTAAAACAACCTATAGCAGAAATATTTGCTAAACATTCTAGTGTTGAGGGAAAGAACATCAGTGCCCAACAGATGCTTGGTTTGCAACCAAAACTACTAGTGGCAAAGGGTGCAAGAGTCATGCTTACAATGAACCTCTGGCCATCAGTTGGTCTTTGCAATGGTTCAACAGGATCAGTTGTAGATATTATCTACGAGCCCAATACACAGCCTCCATCATTGCCTCTTGCAGTTATAGTGAAATTTGATGCATTCTCAGGTCCATCTTTCACAAATAATAAGCCTTCATGTGTTCCTATTCCACCTATAACAGCCACAGTTGAATGTGGCAATGTAGTGCATGAAAGGCAACAGCTACCTTTAACACTTGCTTGGGCATTGACAATTCATAAAAGTCAGGGTATGACTTTGAATAAAGCTTGGGTTGATATTGGCAAAAAAGAATCCACATTAGGAATTACATATGTTGCCATAAGTAGAGTACGCAACATCTCTTCATTAGTCATTGAGCCTATGACATTTGAGAGACTACAGAAAATCAAGAATTCAGAATTGTTGAAATATAGGCTGAAAGAAGAACAAAGGCTTAAACAATTGTCTGACAAAACAGCTTTAAACTACTCTAAAATTGTTTGATATGACCAAAATGCACTTAGGTTGATTATTGTTTTCTTATGTCTACTATGTTTTACCTCACTAGGGTTGCTACAGAATGCGTAAAAGAACAACAACAAGTAAGTAATAAAACAAACAAATACTACAACTATATGTCCCTTTTCTGTATTCCTGTTACAGTAAATATAGCAACCATTTTTATTTTCCACCAGAACCTGCAGCTGCTTCAATTCAGAAACAACACACGCCCACCACACAAACCAAAAGTAAGTAAAACAAAATAACATACTGGTACAGTGGAAGCTCTATGATTGACCTGCTCTGATAACGACCAACAATTTAAATTACAGTTTGACTTGTCACTTAAACTTTGTAATCAAAAGCTCTCGAAAGTGACAACTTTAGGGGCTTCCGGGCGACCAGCTCCTTTACCAACCACTTTTGAGGTTTACCAACTAGCGACATGCAGAAGCTGCTACAGCTGTATGTCAAAACATCATCTCGCACAATTAAGCTAAAAAAATAGCCATATTATACTAGTACAACTTATTTGTTGCCACTGTAATGGACATCTAAATCTTTGTAATTATGTCTATGAGACCAACTTCTAGTGTTTGTGATTCTGTTCAACTAGCAGAGCACTTTCTTGCAAGCAACCAGCTTCATTAACCATTTTCAATCCCCGAGGTCGTCGCTTTGACTGTAGTTGAATGAAACACGAATATTAATAACCATAAAATACGGTAAAAGCAGTGTATAAGGAAATGCTTTATTAGTAACATACATTTCACATTTACTGAATGCCTTAAATGATGTCTAAAGTATTATTTTGCATCATCAGATAACAATCCATCAATCATCAACCCTCAAGACCTATCAGATGAAGCTATGGCTGGTTCCTCACAAACACCTCCATCAGATGAAACTGTGGCTGGTTCCTCACAAACACCTCCATCAGATGAAGCTGTGGCTGGTTCCTCACAAACACCTCCCACCAGCCAGGCTGATCACAGCACCCTCATGCACACTCCTACTAAACAAGAACAAAGTAAGTAGTAAAGCCAAACAACTGAAATAAGTTTAACATACACATAGAATGAATTTTTCATCTGTAAACAGTTGGCAACTGGAATTTTCATATAATGGAATGACTATAAGATTCTCCTGATAATGCACATTCTTGCTATTACGGACAGCAAATTGTTATTCTAAAGGTGCTTACTCCAACATGACTCGACTTTAAACAATATCCTAGACATTACAATCATTCTTTTCTTATTTTTTTTAACAGATACACCTTTGATTTGCTATCTGCATAATTTGTCCCCCATGAAGAGGAGCCAAGCAAACAACGACTATTTCGATGCCACTCTTCAAGTAAAAGACAAATCAATGAGGGCTGTGTGTTTTTCGCCAGATAAACATTCCCACATCAAGGCCAAGATAGAAACAAATACACCAATCAAGACGAAGTGCACATCAATAAAAGAACCAAACTATCAGACCCTACTAAAAGTGAAATCACATTCGACTTCACCGAGATCACAAAGGAAGAGCAGGAAGACACACAGTCCACACACAGCATACAAGAAATTATGGCAAATGAGAGTGCTAAAAGCAAAGTAAACATCACTGGGCGAGTCACAGAAATTGAACTTCCAACCACCATAACATCAAATGGCAAGACTTTGACAAAACAAGAATGCACACTCACCGACGAAACAGGATCCATGAGATTAGTGCTTTGGGAAGAAGACACTAAAAGAATACAGTCAGGAAACACCTACAAGTTCTGTAAGGCAATTGTCAAGAGCTACCAACAACAGAAGTACATAACACTTAATAAGCAGACAACTATCCAATCGTCAACTACTCAAGTACAAAGAAAAGATGAAATCACAAAGGACAAATACCAGAACACAGTCACATGCCCAGCTGAAGCAGTTGAAAGGCTCACCACTTATCTGTCCTGTACCAAATGCAATTCATCCTTGCCTTCAAATGATAGCGGCAAGATAATTCGGTGTTCCAATTGTGGCATGGCAAAGCTAAAAACAAAGTGCAAAAACAGAGCTCTTGCAAAAGTACTATTTGTCACAGCTGATCAAAAAGACGTAACACTGACCATCTTTGATGACAAGCTTTCAGTGCTGTATGCAATTTACAAACAACAGTCAGGTCAAGACAAAGAGTTTAGCCAGCTGACAGAAGAAGACCTGACAGAGATGCTTCTAAGTGTGAATGCAACCATAACCTACACTCACAACAACCGAGTTCTAGCAATCTCCTGAACTGTCCATCGTGTCCATTATACACTGAACAAAACATTGAAACAATGCAGATCTTAACTTGTCAATCTTTATTACACTTTTGATCATCATGTACAAAACATTAGTTTCAGTTACAATCAGAGATTATCAACTTTAACCCCAAACAATCATTTGTCTAGTGCTTCTGCAATGCAGATCGACATTACTTAACATAACCTTACATGTTCAGTTTACATATTGTTATTCCTGTTTTTATTGTTCATTTTATACGAGTGAACCATTAGAATGTGGAGAGACTACCCCTATTTCTAATCGCCAATCACTTATATAATTATGGTTCTGTTAGAATAGTTCTAATCAGGCTTTTAGCCAGCATGTGGGCATCCACTAAATAATTCAAATAAGAAATTAATGACATCTGATGATCAAAAGCATACATGATGCAAAAAGTAGCAAAACAAACTATGAAATGGTGTTATTCACACATATTTAAAAGAACCACAAACCCTCACAGCGATCAACTTGGACATCAAGATGTTTTCAAAAAATGTTTTCCTGAAAACTGGGCGTCCACAGGACACCCGGGCGCCCACCTGGCTAAAAGCTTCGTTCTAATGTTATCTTCGTTAGGTTTATATTGGTTTCTATACATGTTCATGCTGAAACGTTTGTCTTGAAGTAAAGTTGATTCAGTTGCGTTGAACTTTAACTTATTATATTCATTTACATTTTATGCATTTCTTTTACTCAAATCAGCTCATAAAACCAATTCAGACTCCTTTTCATTCAGACAGTACCAACTATCACACCTCCTGGGTACATTTGTCGGTTTGTCATACCTTTCTGCCTAAACCTAGAATTAGTTCAGTACTAAATTGTATTGTTGAAAATTAACCTCTGTTTTGCTTGTACCGACTTCTCGGTCCGGTTACTCAAAGCACGAATAGCACTAACCCAAGGTCAATGGTTTTGTTCAGAGTCAAGTTAACCCACTTTTCAACAATTAGATCCTGGCAACTAGATAGAACAAACATTTGTACCCCTGACCACCCCTTTCCCATGCAATTAAAAGTTGCTGCACAGCAGCAGCCCTCATGATTTCTAGAACGCAACATAGATTTCAAACCATTGCGAAACATGCTACAACTGCTGGAAAACACGCTGCACAAAAGCACAACAAAAAGTGGTCTGCTTTCAATCTCAATCCCCTTCGCCATCCATTACACATCAGCATTCACTACCAATAGGTAGACTAGTATGTATGCAGGAAGTTAATGAAAATAGCAAGAACAAACAAACAAACAAAAAATTGGTACAGTGTACATGTGTCATGAACCTCATCTCAGAGATGGGTGGAAGAATACCCTGATTTGGAATGAGCCCTCATAACCCAACATGGCCTCATACAAACTATTTTTAACTAGTGAAAGATCATCACAGGTACCAGTATGTACTCAACTTAAGCAGTTGAGAAAAGAAACCTGAAAAAACTTTAGGCTTCAATGGGGATCAAACCCATGACTTCTGCAATGCTGGTGCAGTGCTCTACCAACTGAGCTATCAAGCCAACTGGGAGCTGATCACATGGTGACATAGTCATGGGTTCGATCCCCATTCAAGCATGTTATGCCAAGTGTTGCTTGCCACGAAGAAAGACAAAATTAGAGAACTCCTCTGTTAGTTGTTTATATACCTTTGTTGAATATAATCTCTTTTCTGTCCTTGGCTGTAAAACATTTCCAAAGGTACAGTGTATTTGGAAATTTTCTTTGGTATTTAATAAATCAAAATCAGTTTTTCATGCATCTGTCCTGTTATTGATCATGAATGTCATCACAACATTGTCAAAGTAGCTGTGGATCCACAGGCAATAGCTGAGAAGATCTGCTGGCTGACTACTTTGACAATGTTATGACGAAATTCATTGTCAGTACCAGGACAGATGCAACAAAAACTGACATCAATTTGTTTTTTATGATAACAAGTTGTCAAATTGTCTAATCTTGTTCATTGTGGCAACGCGTTAATTATAAATTCAGGTGTCTGTCCTCTTACTGACGATGCAAATTAGCCAATAAGTGTGCAAGAATTTCTGCAGTTATCGTAAAAAGCAAGATAAAAGAGGTGAAACTTGTTTTCAATTTTTTTAAAGAGTTGCTTGCACAGTTTTTGTCAACTGTTAGTAGTGAGCCACTTTAACATGCAAAACACCAAGTGGCCTTGAGTCCCAGGATGGTGTCTTTGGTACTAATGTTTTCAAATCAACTCTTTCTATGCTTTCAATCTTTGTACAATTACAGTAACTACAAGCATGATCCACATGCAGAATTCAGTATGCTTTTTTATTTAGAAATAGTTACACTACACTTTAAGTAAAATTTCCATTTAAATGTCTTCAAGAGACATTGGCTCACAATCAGTCTCAAGCAGTGTCGAATATGCATTTGCAAATGCTCTGCAGGTCAAATCATCAGTACTAATAAAAATCAATTAATGTGTTTTGAATATGCATGGGCAGAAAAACTGAAAAGGATTGATACATGTACAATGTACTTTCATTTGTATAATTATTTGTCGTGGCATGGCATTCTCACTTAACGTTTTGTCATCTATTAAGATGTCTTAAAACATTACAATCCTTAAATCATGGTGTTTGCTCTGATGCAACGTTCCTGATGACCTTAAAATAAAATTTACCATGTGATATTCTTGTATGCACCAAACAATTTCAATCCAAATAGAAATGCAATTTTTTAAAATAAAAAAAATACCCCCATTGTACTTTGTCCCACAGGTCTGTAGAGACATTGCACTCTAATCTAGTGTGCTGACTTTCTGTGTGCATAATGTTCACCACTCATTCTTTGATTGTTTTGCAAAGCCTGCTGTTAGTAGTGAATGGGATTGTCCACAATAGGCTTTTTCACAATTGTGCTTAGATACCAAGCCTTTTAGTGGAAGTGAGGCTTGCAATGACATTGTTTTCCTACAAACCCTGTTGCTTTTGTTATGCAAATCCTTTAGTTCTTATGCATACTAGTTTTTGGTCTCCCCAAAGTTTGCTGACATAAAGAGGTATGGTTCGGTTAGACATGTCACAGAACTGTAAGATTGCCTATTCTTGCTAGGATGTCGACTACAACCTTCCAATATATTTTCGCCTGTCCAACTTCTTTACATGACTGTAAAAAAATTAATCTACTTTTGTTTAAAAGTGATCATAAGGGCATGGGAATGTGTGGTATGGGGAACCTGATATGATTGTCTCAGTTCCAGGTAAAATTTATAAATAATGAAATTCAAATGACATACTGTGAGATATTGAGCCAAAGATCCACAGACTGACATATTTTGGGAAGCAGGCATGGTACAGTGGTGAGAGCACTCCCCTCCCACCAATGTGGCCCAGTTTCGATTCCGGCCTGGTGCCATATGTGGGTTGAGGTTGGTTTTGGTTCTTGTCTTTCTCCAAGGGTTTTTCGCCGGGTTCTCCAGTTTTCCTCCCTCCACAAAAAGCAACATCTCCAAATTCCAATTCGACCAGGATAGAGAACCTGCATGAAAACCAGCTAAGGCTGGTGTGCCTTTTTTCTCTAAATATTGTAATTTATTTATTTATTTTTTTTTTTTGGCCCGAGTAATTTTGAATTGCTTGTATGTTAACCCTTTACCCCCTAACAGTGCCATATGAAGAACTGGTTGACATGATGGTTCAAGAAACTAACCGATATGCAAGACAGTGTATCACTTGCAAACCCAATCCTGTTAGTTTTGAAACGCTCCCTGGTTTTGAGACATTTTCTAGTAACAATCAATAGCTTTGGTTTCAGTAGAACGTGCTCAAATGTATTATGCAACAGTTAGGAATATGCAGTTTCATGCTTGCTCAAAGCTAAATTCGTGTAGGAAATGAAACAGTACTTCTAAGATGTAGTTTACACGTTTCAAGTAACGCCCTAGGCATAATCACGTATGGTAAAGTCTGCGTTCGAGCCAAGGAGGCCCTTCAGGCCGGCGCTTATCTCTGGTTTCTGTAGCATGAAGCGACTAGGAGTATTTCTACACCCCCCTGGATGGGATGCTAGTCCATCGCAGGGTTACCCCCAGCATTGAATTCGCCGGTACCCATTTATACACCTGGGTGGAGAGAGGCACCGTGAGAGTAAAGTGCTTTGCCCAAGAACACAACACAATGTCCCCGGCCAGGCCACGAACCCGGACCACTCGATCCGGAGTCGAGCGCACTAACCATGAGGCCACCGCGCCTCCCATAATCACGTATGAGCGCGTATAAAAGGCGACTCGTAACAACCGTAATCGTTAGTTATTCCACAACCGCTACGATCAGGGGATCAATCAGCTACAGGCTACCATTTGACTATCATTGAGTTAAATTCTCTGCTATCGTCTGTGCGAGTCGTCACCAAAGTAAGTTCCTTATCTTTTACTTTCATTGTCATTATTGCCAGTGACTAGTTTTCAATGTTCAAGTGTTGTCACGCTATGATGCAGGCGGTGTCCGTACTGGGATTGCTGTGTTATGGGAAAAATTCAAAATCGCATCATTTGTATGCAAGACACGGTGGAGTGAACATCTCCTGTGCGAGGGTTAAGCGAAGTGGACGTGAATGCGTAATGGGGATTAAAAATCTGTGGCAGTTTCTGAAAAAGTATGGCAAGCAAGTTCAGTTGCGTGACTTTTCTGGTAAAACAGCAGCTATCGATGCCTCCTGTTGGCTGTATAAGGCTTTATATTTGTCAATGTCTCAGAATGGAAATCGAGAAAGGTCAGATTTCACTGACGATTCATGACTTTTCTAGCCTTTATGTTTCCATCATAGGGCTTGTACGTTCTTAGCTTTGAAAAGCTAACCGTAACTATACTAAGCTAGAAATTTGCCTCACTTTTCTCGTAAACAGAGACAGAGAGAATCTGCAAAGTAAAGCAGAGGACCGAAACATCTCGGTGGAAGATGCTACGAAACTATTGACTCTGAGCAAATGCAGTGACTTGTTATTAGGCTACCCAGAATTAGACTGGCTACATGGATAGTATTGCTGGTAGCAAGTTCTACAGTGTAACAGACATCAGCACGTACTAAGAAATAGTCAAAATCACAAACAATACCTTCAAGATCTCTTTAAATGACTTTCTTTGTTGACTAGTTTGGTGACAGGGTTGTGTTACAGGAAAACAATAATTCTTTAAGGGCATGCATCTGCTTGTGATAACCCTGTTATTACTCCTGGTCAATAACATCGAGCTTAGAGCAGTTTTCATTTAAGTGTTATAAATCCAAAACCAAAGTAATCACTCTAGCCATTCACAAAAGGACAAAGACAAGCCAGTGAACCAATCAAGACTCAAAGTAATTACCTGTAGTTGATGCAAATCGCGGGAAAATGTGCATGAACGAGTCACTGTTGCTTTTGCTTTTGGTTTTACTCCTGATTGGCTGAAGAAGTGGCATGAGATTTTTAAACTAATCGTGTAGAATAGTAAATGCAAACCCAATTACTTTTCGACACTCAAATGAAAACCACTCTATCAGCTAATGTTATTGTTCAATTTTCAGAGTTAAAACCCTTAATTTTTTTCAGAATGGAAAATGTTAGACTACTTTTATGGGGGTTATGGCATTTTATACACCGCAAACCATTAAATGATACAACCTCAATATACATCATACATGTACATGTATAATGCTTTGTGCCATTATTAAGTCCTTGTGGAGTGGGAGAAGGGGGGGTGCGTTAGTCCTGCCATTACATTTTAGAGGAGGGAGCACTACTTCAGGCAGGTTAAAATTTAGAAGAAACATAATTATATGTTTCAAACCAACGTTTAATGTATCGAACAACCCTGGATTTCTTTTTGAGAAATGAGCAGTGGGTCTGATGTCATGAACCCTCTCCATTTCTTGTGCATTCAATCCCATTTCCATGTCATACTGTTGACTTCTACTGACATGTGTCCATAAATGTGAAACACGTGCTTCTTTACCTAAAGAAGACACAGTTCTCCAGTACTGGACTTGCAGGGTTGTTATCATTCAAAGTATCAATTGCCCATTCCAAATCATTTAAACAGAGTGAAGACTCTTGCAGGGCATTTTGGATGATATCAATATGTGCAACCAAATCGGCTCCCACTGATTCTTCTCCCACTGAATCTGCCCCTTCCATTGACTCCGCTTCACTGGAACAAGAAGTACCCAGCAAGGACTCCTCGATCTCATCAGTTTCCTGTACTTCATACTGCCAGGCTGGTCCCCCATGGAGGCATAGCCACTTATGACCAAAATGAGAACATTGTTGCAAGCCATGAGGCATAATTTTCCTCAATGCCTCGGTTTTGTGTACTTCCCCTTGCAAAGAAGCGGATGTTGTAACAAGCCATATGGCATTTGGTTGATGGGCAGTCGGGGATGTGGACCCTCAAAGCACGTTCGCCGAGGCTTTCCGAAGGGATTCTCAGCACAAAAAGCCGATGTGAAAGCCTTGCGAAAAGGCGAGTCAAAGTTTTACCAGTGCAGAAACCTTGTTGCTTCAGTGTGGAAAGACACAACATTAGTTTCCTTTCTTAGTACACAATCCAATACAGTTGGTAACGAAACTGTGAACAGAAACCATTGCAATGGATCTATCACTCAAGTTCCCACTGTCCCTGCCGCCATTTCGTACAACAAGAACATGGGAGGCGTCGACCTGAATGATCAACAAAGACAGTACTATGCTGTGGGCCGCAAGTCGCACAAGTGGTGGCGTTATCTGATGTGGTTTTTAGTTGATGTAAGCATCGTAAATGCCCACATTTTGGAAACAGAAGCAGACAATCATCCGTCCAGACCTCAACTGCAGTTCCGCATTGACTTAGCAAAGACTCTGGTTGGTGATTTTAGTTGCCATTCATTTAGTGTTTCAGAAGGACGCATTACAGCTGGACACTGGCCTGTAAAGGCCACTAAAAAACACTGCAAGCGTTGCTTAAAACGAAAGCGATCAAAGTTTTACAGAATGGGATGTATGTCATGCTAAACGTATTTGCTTGGAGTGCTTCCCAAATCACTCCGAAACCAATTTGTAAGAAGGGCGCGAATTTTAAAATTTCATGATGGAAACTTGTGTAATCCTCCTTTGTCATTTCGTTCTCAGAAAGATAGCTGGCTATAACTTTGTACTGTCAAAGAATTATACTTTTGGTTTTAATTATTTTTTACGTACTGAATCTAAATATTCATGGTGAATAGGGTGTTTTCACTTTGACTGTAGGAAAACATGGAGGGTGACACGAGACCAATGCACTTTTCACAAATTAGGTTTATTTTCTCACTGTCATCTGTGAATTTTGTACTTTACTTGACAGAATTAAAAAGCTTATTGATTTTGCTACAACTTTTGTCTAAATTTTGTGGCTGTGTAGTGCTTAATTTTTCCTGTCGCTAACTTCTTCTGGAGGCTCCTCAATTGCTCTCGAATCTGGCTAGCATCCCTTAGAGAAGAGGAGACCTGTGCCTCTTATCTCCCTCAGGGGGATAAAAGGGTTCCTCAGTGTTAAGAGTGTGTGTAAAACAATGAATTTTTACAAAATGTGCTACCAATGATTTTCTATTGTCAGGTAATTTGTGAAAGGTGTTTCTGATAATGTTATATCTGTTGCCAGGGTAATGGTGCTGCACTCCAAAAAGAGCCCCCAAAACTCAGCTTTTGCACAAGAGGTAATTTGGTGGCCTCCCATTTTTTTCCCAATTTTGGAAAGCCCTTCAGATTTTCTATTGTCTTTAGGGAAGAAGAGGTCCCTGAAAATATGAATTTTGCAAGCGATTAGCGAGCACAACTTGGGATCAGTGCACACACATAAGCAAAATGGCAGCCTTTCTCTGATACGGCTTGGCTGGTGATGGAGATAAATTGTCGTTCTTTGTTTAAAAAAAAAAAAAGCAGTGACTGTGATCCATACTTGCTATTGTACATAATGTTATGGCGCATTAATCTTCTTCATTGTTTTAAAAAATGTACAAGAAATTAACTTCTTTTGTTCGGACAGACAAAAAGATACAGCTGTCATGAGTGGGAAATTATAATGTGAAAGATGTGATATAATCAACATGCCACAACTGTGGCACAAGAAAAGATCAAACCCATGACCTCTCGAACACTAGGCGGGGGTGATTTATTGATATCACATCTTTCACATGACATTGAACTAATCAAAATGTGTTATGACGATAAAATTTGAAAAAAAAAATTAAATATTTTCTACAAATGTTGTTCCTTTCACAGTTGTTTGTGGTGAAGGTGATGATACATCCAACAGTGGTGAAGAGTCACTTGGAACAGAAACAAGTGTAGAGGGTAAACATGACTGTAAAAAAGTGTGTAGCACCTTTGGGCAGACAATTTCTACTGCAATGGTTCCTACATTAAATGTACGGTCAGGGGGTTTTTATGTCTTGAGTCACGATTGTGAAAGTGATATACCGTATATTCTTCTTTACTCTAGGAGAATGAAGTGGGATTTACACGCTATTGTATATTTGTGGGTCATTCTACATCATCGTTTATTCTTTGATATCCTTCCCCCAAGAGATGGTGATTATTCTTGCAAATATTTAATATCTGCAAAACAGCAGAATTGTGGTTTACCTTTTGTGGATAACTTGCTTTACTGCAAGCATACCAACAATCCAAATTTCAGAGTTGAATCTGTTATAGAAAAGAATCTGAATGGTGAACCGTACATTGCTGTAACTGAAGAATGCTTGAAGTCATGAAGTTTTTTGCTCTCTTGTGATCTAAAGGATGATATAAAAACGTGCTACAGTACTACTTTCTACACTAATAACATTAAGGGGCAGTCACAAACAGAAGCCCAGTGGAAATATTTTCCCTCTTTTAAAGTGCCACTATGACGAAAATCGCATCTTTTCTATCGAAGCCATTTTAAGACATAAATACGTAGCCTGCATGAGAAAAAAAATGCTCTTTACTATTTTCAAATATCTCTGTTTGTTCCAGAGATATTCAAGTTTTTAAAATATGCAAATTAGCCAAGTGATGATGTCATACACTCAACCAAATTTTGATCAAATATGATGAAAAAGGATATTTCAGCCAATTTGCATCAGAAATGTTTGATTCACTGAAGTAAGATTCTACTTAATGTGCTCCACAATTTGAGCTCACCAGCTTCGTTACCATTGTAACATACTGGGTTCCAGACCTCTCCAATATTAAAGGCATCTTTGGCGTTCTATTTACATATTTGCAAATGGTGCCTCATATCATAGTTAGTAGAGGAGACTGGTTATGAAACCCAGTAAACATCAAAGGCCGATGTCTTTGTTATGGTTTTCCCTTAGTCACGTGATCATGACCGTGCACAAGGAAAATCAACATGGCGATAGGAGTAATGTGAATGTGCGGAGATTTACGGTGTATTTTGCCGGATTTTTAGCTTAAATTAGTCTCGATTTGATAAGTGTTATAGCTATATAGCTCATTAGTCGTCATGCCTCGAGATAACTGCGCTGTGTTTGGCTGTGGGAGTTGTAGAAGAACGAAAGGGATCGGTCTTTGGAAGTTGCCCGCAGCGAAGGGCGAGGCACACAAGAAAAGGCGGGACGATTGGTTGAGTGAGATCACAAAGACGCGTGAGATCGACCATGAATTTCGAAAAAGGATCGAAAACGACAAGGTGGTTACCTGTGAAAAACACTTCGACATAGAAGATTTCGAAATATGTAAGTACAGCTACGATATACAGTAGAAATTGAAGACATGCTCTCGCTTGCCATATGGTTTTGTTTATTTACGATCTCTGTGAAATTTTCCTGAATGTTAATTTTCATCTTTCTTATTTATGTTTTACTTTATTTTCAAATGCAGTTCAACCAGTGAAAATGACGAAGAAGAAACCACGATTCGGCACCATCCCAAGATTAAACATGCCAAGGAAAAGTCACGAGTCTGCAAAGCCTACACCAAGACCTGCTCGATCGGTTCTCAAAGAGCACGATCGACAACCCAAGGCATGTTACAAATCGTTTAGTGAATTGTGCCAGCAAATCACTGGCTTGAAAACCCTGAAAGGGTGGAAATTTAAAACAATATCAGGCAGACTTATTACTCTGGCCGCAGGCACGGCGGCCAGAGTTGAGTTTTCGGCCAGTTTTTTCACGTTTCCACCACAAATCGGCAAAGCCTGCTGACCACAAGAATCGCGGGCTCTATGAAGGTGACGTTTATTTGTCCCATACGGGAAGAGCGGTAAAATTGACAGAGAGAAAAGTGCACGGAATGAATGCACGCGAACAAATATCGAACGGTACAGGAACGAATCGGTCAGTGAGCATATTCAGTGAAAATATTGCCAAGTTGCATGCAAAGTGGATTCCAAAGTGTTCCAAAGTATGGCACTAGTGATCATGAGTTGAGATCAAGTTTATCTGTGAACACAAAATGCGAATGTGATGAAAGAGTTTTGAAAGTGAAAAATGTCAGAAGTATCACGGAAACGGAAACCTATAACCATGCAAAAATGTGTACTATTGCAACTAAGAATAACGTTGATCGACGCAAGAACGAACATTTTGATCTGAGAGGTAAGGAGAATCTTGAAGACACCATATTGAAAATTCAACAGTGCGAGTCCCATGTGAAAGCAAAACAAGTATGTACCGGGATCCATATTATGATAATGTTTCTGTTTCTTGTAATTACTTGTTTTGAAATGTGGAGCAGAGGAACGTTAACGATTGCACTTTTCAGTGGTGTCATTATAGTAACAACCATCGCATGGATCATCTACAAGCAGTATGTAAGTTCATGTACACTTATACGATGTTCAGAAACGGTTTCTAATTCATTTGAAGACTATACTATGCTCCCTGAAGTGAAACTGTTACATTCAAGTGTACGAAATTATTCAACAGCTCCAATAAAGTTAATAAAGAAACTTGGAATCAGGTCTCGTTATGAGATGAATTTATTCGAAAGCCATAGGTCCAGACGGGAACGTGAACCAATTAGAATACCAGTGAAAAAGCTAAAGCGACTGTCGAAGAAGAATCGAAAGCTGAAAGCGTTTGTTTTGTATAAAATTCGGAAAAATACACCAATGTCATCTAAAATTCATCGGTATGTTAAATTTAAATCGAAGTGGCATCGAAAAAGATTTAAAGAGATGCAGAAAGTTAAAAAATGTTATTCTTTGTTTACATGTGTTTTACCCTCGTCACTTTTCACGAGTGATAACCACAGAATTAATTATTGTAAGTTCAAACTAAGTTCCGATGTAGAGAAGAACCCTGGTCCCATTGTGGACCCGAGTAAAACTATAAGAGCACCTTACAGCCAAGGCAACATTACAGTATTTGGTCAAAATGCTGGACAACAGTGTGTTGCGATGAGTTTGATTTCTTTAATATACCACAACAATGGGGGGATTAATTGTCCTAATGATTTGATACAAATAATGGATGTTGGTAATCAGTTATATTCAAGGTTGGCGCAGTCAGCTGGTCAGTCTTTTTTGCTGTTGGCAGAGTTACCATCAATGTTAAGTGTGTTTGATACTACCTAGCAAGTTTCTTACAGTGAGAACTACACTGGAAATGTTCATGGTAATAGTGCAATCGAGGGATACCATTACTGAGGGATACCATTACTGTTATCATTTATTTTAGGAGTAAGATGCATTGTTGTTGGAATCTATTGTTGTAATAATGGTGCCTTTAAAATATTTGATTCTCATGGTAGAGATTTGTATGGAAACAGTCATCCTGAAGGGACATGTGTTCTTTTAGAAGTACCATCTGTAAATAGTTTCGTCCAGTATATTCAAAGTTTGTATCAGATCAGTGATATATTTGAGGTAAAAGGAATAAAAATTGCTAAAGTTTATATTAATATTGCTGAAAACAACAGCTTTTGTCCTTGTAAGCAGTGTTGTGCACTGGCACTATATTCATTGTGTTACTCTGTCATCAAGCCCTGCAGTTACTGGGATTCTAATACTTTAGCTGCTATTGTGAACAATGGGACTAAATTCTACCATGACTTGGGTATAAACAGGCATCTTACAATCAATGATTTACCTAAATATGTCACCATTTGTGGAGTAAAGGTGAAAGTGAATCTTCATGCTAAAAGTACAGGGGTGATGATCTGTGATTCAGTTCACAGCCTTAATACATTGATTGCTAACCATCCTGGACACACAGGATTTTTAATGTGGTTTTCAAGTTACTCAATCAGTTGCATATTTAGAGAGACAGGCAAATCATATTCCCTTTTTGCATATGACAAAAGTCATATACCTCCAATTCAATTTGTTAAGGGCATCCATTCCCTCAATTCTCTTCTTGAATCCATTTGTATTATACAAAAGAAAGTTCAGTGCAACCATTATGAAATACACTTTGTGTCCTGTTTATGTGAAATTGACAATAATGAAAGGAAAAGGGTAATGGAAAAACACAGACGAAAGCACAAATATGACACTATGGAACCTGCTGAGAAGAAAAAATAGAAAGTAAACAGGCAAACAATAAAGCAAGGGAAGCAAGAATGGATATTGCACAGAAGAAGAAGCATCAAAGTAAGCAAGTACATAAATACAAAGCAATCAGTGTTAGCAAGAAAAATGCTCGGCTCAATAATTTGAAACAAAAATATCAGTCAATGGATCCAAAGAGAAAGCGACTATATAAATAAAGTAAAAGAAAAGACCCAGTCAAATAAAAGTGCAGCTACTATCCCTTGCGAAATGAATTCCCAAAAAACTTGGAATTCCCAACAATTCCAATTCATGCAAATTAGGAAGACTTCACAATCTGGGAATTTTTGAGAATTTCTGAGATTGGATAACTATACTGCTGGGAATTACTGGGAATTCCTAGGAATTCCCAACAATTCCAAGAAGTAGACAACAAGGGGGTTTTTTAAGATGTTTTGAGAATGGTCAATAATAGACCACTGGGAAATATTGGGAATTATTGAGAATTCCAAGGCAAAGAGATACAAAGGGTGGATGGACTTCAATAAGAAATTTACCATGACTTCATTCACATTCTGTACTTCTAACTTAGACAAGTTTATTATCTACACACTGAAATGAGAGGATCTCCTCATTTACATGCATTGATATGGACATCTGACTGTCCCAAATTATCAGATAATACCAAACAGGCTTACATAGACTATGTAGATCAGCATGTACAAGCATACTTGCCAGATCAAACTAAAGATCCTGAATTATATGATTTAGTCAAAAAATATCAAACACACAGCCACAGCAAAAGCTGTAGGAAATACAAAAACATTGCATGCAGGTTTAATTTTGGACAGTTTTTCACTGACAAAACAATTGTAGCAGAGCCGTTACCTGAGGATGTCAGTGAAGAGGTTAAAACAAATATATTGACTAGAAGAAAAAAAATTATTTGTTCAGTGAAACAGAAAATAAATGAAGTCCTTGACCCAAACAAGGCAGGTTACAATCCTCTGCTAAACCAAAATAGTATATTTCAGGATGCTGGCGTTACGAAAGAAGACTATCAATGGGCTCTATCAATCTCACCTGATTCAGATTTTGAACTGCACGTTACAAGGCCATTAGATAGTTGCTTCACCAACAATTACTTCATAGCTGGTTTAAAAGGATTTGCAGCCAATGTAGACTTACAACCCGTTTTCAATCACTACAAATGTATAACATATGTATGCTCTTGTGAATAATCACTGTTATCGAATTTGTCTTTATCATTCCAAAAGTCTTGATACACATCATTGGTTTCTATTTCATATGTAAGACTGTCGGTGTCGGTGAATAATAATTTTGCTTTTCTGTTGTATTTTTGTTTTATGTAGTTATAATGAAAATCATACATTAACGTCTTGCTTAGATCTAAGATACACATACCCACATATGCCGGTCTGTTTAAGGTTAGTGTTTCTTTGATCTTATGAACAGCTACTAAATTTTCATTAAAGATCTTGCTGCTAACATATGTTGGTTTAGCAGCCATTTTTAATAGTTTGTTTTCATCCGTCACTAATCTGACATCTACTCTTTTTCTAATGTTTTCCATTGTTTTACCAAAGACGCTGTTGTTCATTAGTTTGAAGAAATCTTTCTCAAAAGCATTTTTAGCATTAGTTCTTTTCTCAGTATTAAAGTCAATATATTGATTCAACCATGCAGAGTGTTTGAACTCTAGTACTCGATGGACTTTAGTTATTTTCAAACCAAGATCAGTGTACAATTGTAGGTTTCTGTAATGAAGAACGTACTTTTCTTTATTGTTTAATGTAGGTATAAGTTTATGAACTAAACCAGTTGATACATTGAATTTATTTGCTATTTCTTGACAATAATTAGAAAGCATGTCTTTGTTAACTTTTATTTTTTCAGGTCCTAGAGGGTAGTCATTATGCAGATCATGTAGTTCTTCTGGATATTCTAGGTCTACTTCTAGTATTAAACCTTTATTGCTGTCTTCTTTATACTTGGCTAAGTCTATTTTATTGATCTGTTTTTCAGTCATCCATTTGAAACCGCCAGTTGGTAAATATTGACTCATTGCCCAACCATACAGATTGTTAGCATCTAGATACATGATATATTTTGAGGGCGCCTTTTCATCATATGTTTTCATGTATTTATTATTCGACTTTCCGTATCGGTTGGCTATGTAACTGATACCTCCACGCATGCCTTTTTCAATGAATTGAAACATATCAACATCAGTCATAAGCTCTAATTTGATATCAGTCATTTTTAGCATAGCATCCCAGGAAAGCCCAGGACTGGTAAAATAATGACATGGGTCGAGTTTATAGTATTGCAGACAGGTCTTTCGAAAGTTTTCGAATACATCAGCTAACAGAAGTATGTCAGATTTGAGATATAAGTCATGGTACTCACCCATATTTTTCAGATTAAAAGTGTTCCATACATTTTGAGCATGTTTGTATTGATCATCTGTTATATGCTCATCATTTAAGATGCTGTAAAAGTCTTCTTTTGATGGCAGTTTTTCATTGAATTTATCAAAACTGTCCATGAAGTCGTATGGATATACTCGTTTTTGTGACATTAAATCAAGTTTTTCACCTTTGAATTTTTGAAATGTATATTTTAATGATTCTTTTGGTAGGTTGCTAACTAGTTTATCAAGACTTGAGCTCATAAATTGAAAACTATCAATGAAGGTCAGATGATTACCCAACATGAAAGCCATATACTTCTCCATGTTGTTAGGTATGGCATTGATATTCATTTGGCACTTTTCACCTTTTTTATTCGTATATGTGTGTTTTTTAGCTATTTCACCAATCTCTTGCATTATAAAATGACTGTCATACCCACGCAGATTATGAAATATCACTGGAATTTTATCAGTTATTCTAAAGTTAAGATTACAATCTTGATGAGCGGATCCTCTGTACTTACCAGTTATATGACAGTGATCTCTTACTCTTACATCAGTTTTATTGTATTTTTTCTCACATATATGGCATTTATCAGCTTTTTGGAATTTTTCTTCATCATCTTTAGTCATTCTCAATGGTTTATTGAAATATTTTTTCAATATTTGACTTCATCCAGCATAGCTTCCATAAATTTGTAAACAGCTTTTTCACCTCTGTAAATTTGTACTGGTTTCGTGTATTTATCATCATAACAACACACAACCTTGTAACCAAATCCACAGTCTGTATGCCTCTGATAAGCCTCTGTGTATGATTTATCATCATTGGGTTGGCATCCATGAATTTTTTCAGTAATAGCCTCGAAATCTGAATAGATAACAAATGGCACTGGTAGTTGTTTATGGAAATTATTGAATTTTAATATGTTGTTGTCTTTTGCTGGCATTTTGATAGCTTGTGTCCCATTCACTTGCATACAGTTTTCTTTATGATCAGTTAATACTGTTTCAGAGCTGAAGCATTGAAGACAATACATGCAGAAATGTTTCCTCTCTTTGTGCTTTGTTTGATTGTACATGAATTTGTTGAAATCTTTGATTAATACATAGTGATTGTTTTTGTTTTCTGTAATTAATAATAAATTCATATGGTCTTCATACTTTTCTTTTGAAACATGAATTGGATATGGTTGTTTATCTTCATAACCGAAAACATTGATGTTTATTTCATTCTGCTTTTCTATTTTGTTGTACTGTTTGGTAGTGACTGGAAATTCAATTCCTGAATAATCCAAATTTTCAATATATTATTTGTCGAATTTTTTGATTCTCTATGGGTATTTGTCTTGAGGATTCAAATGTCTGATGTGGCACCACCTGAAGCATTCATTATCCTCATTTTTCATGTTGATCAATTCCTTTGCACTGTTTCTGAGTTCTGTAGGTAGTTTTATGTAAGAAGATCCTTTAATTGGTTCATATTTTACCACATTAATGTAATGGTTGTCAACAGATTGAATAGTCCAACCAGATCCCTCTGAAATCCATACTGCAATCTTGTTTATTATGTCTTGTTTTGATAATTTTAAAGCTAGTTTGATTTGTGTGTCATTAATTATTGTTTGAGCTGGACTGTTAAAATAAGCGGTCTTATACACTATTTCTCCATTTGACATTTTTGTAAATGTTACCTTAAGAGTTTCAACAAATTTTAGTCCTTTCATTGATATTAATATGTTTTCAATATGGTTAGCAACAGCCTTTCTTGTGTTTTGCAGTTGCACAAGTGGGTCTTTTTTATTTTTGATGTTTATCTCATAAGACTTTGTGAACCCTTTCAGAGCTTTATCTGTTTGCTCTATTTTGGTTCTTGGTGCTGGCACTGGTTTTTTGGTTCTTGATGCTGGCACTGGTTTTTTGGTTCTAGGTGCTGGAACTGGTTTGTATCCATCTCTGAATTCTATTGGTGGAAGAATTATGTTTTTTTCATAATCTTGAACCATTTGATTCACACTTTTACGAGATGTTGGGATTGGTCTAATTGGTTTTACAGTCCTTGGTGTTGGTACTGGTTTCTTCTTTTCTTGCTTTAGCAGCAATTTGATTAGTTCTGATTTACTGAGTTTTTTTAGATCTTTCTTGTTCATATTATAATGTGAGATATTATTTATCATTTCAAATGTATTATATATTAACTATAGATCTTATTTCTTTAAGTACCTATAGATGTGCGTTTAAATAGTCTCAAATTCAAAGCGTCCAAACATGAACACTTGGAATCGTCTTTTCGAAAACATGGATTAATTCTCTTCATTGTGTTTCAATCCATTTTTGTAATGTTTTTTGGTTCTCAAATGGCAATGTTTGCCAGCGAGACTGTAATTTATTCCAGTGTTGCATATAAAACAGTACCATGGTTTGTGAAGCATGTAATCAGTTTTTCGTCGTCGTTTCTCTTCGTCAGTGTAGAATCTCGGTCTACCTCTTTTGAATTCCACTTTTTTTTCTTCCATATAATGTAACTATATGTATTTTTTTTAATATAGTGCGTTTAAACAGATTCTTGGGAAGATACTTGGGAATGTTCTTCAGATTCTTCCGATTCTTCAGTTTCATACAAAGAATATTCTTCAGATTCTTCCAATTCAGATTGAGATTGAGATTGAATTTTTTTCGGAAACTTGTTCATATAATATACATTTATATATTTTTTAAATGGTTTTTGATCTGCGTTTAATGTATCTATTGCTTTCTTCCATATGTTTGACGACTTCAAATATTACATCATCATAAGAATTGTTCATTATATATTTGCATTTATTTCTCTCATACATCTTTTTCCTATGAAGTTGTTGCTCAGACACATTGTATGAACCTGTAGGGCTTTTGAATTCAATGCACAAAGAATTGTATTTGCTTGTTGGATTCATAATCATAAGATCACACTGTCCCGGCATATATCCTTTTCTCCACGATGACAATCTTATATTCTGACTCCTTTGATTTTCACCTAGACCAGCGATCATAAGAGCTTCACAATATTTGTCTCTTATAAATGACACCACTTTGCAATGCAAGTCATATTCACTTTCAATCAAGAATTTTTTGCTTTTTGTGTCATAATGTCCTTTTTTTCTGATTGATGGTAAAACTTTGCTTGTAACCCAATGTTTGAATTCTCTTGCTTTAGGTTGTTTGGAAGAAAGAATTAGGGAATAAAAACCAGATTCATTTATGAATAAACATTCAATGGCTTTTTCAAGGTCCTCAGCAAGGGGTAACGTTTTGTTACCCCCAGTTTCAGGGCTCTCATCAAGGGGTAACGTTTTGTTACCCCTTGCTTTTGGCTTTATTTTGCAGACCATAAATTTTTTGTCATCTTTATGAACATGATCTATGATCGCTTTACATGTGTTTTTGTATTCCAGTATCAAAGCTATTTCTTTTCCGCGAAACCATATTTCATTTTTCTTATCGATATAACAATTGATTTCAACTTTTAGTGTGTCATTTTTATAATTTGTCTTTTGAAGTTCCATTTTATATCGGTATAATAATATACCTATATATTTTATTTTTTGAATCGATTTTACACGTGCGTTTGAACATAGCCAGAAACAATTGAATATTTTTGGCTACAAAGTAGCAATTACAGTATAAACCGTAGTTATTATTATATATGTTACATAACTTGGGTTTAAATATTTTCAATATCTTTTAACGGTATCCAACTATTAAAATCATCACTATATCCTTTCCACTTTACCAGAGCTAGTCGTTTCTTATAGTCCCTCCGAATGACTTTATCAATACGGAAAACATCCTGCTTGGCTTTTAATAGTTCAGGTTCATAAAAACTCCCTTGAATGTCTTCACCTCTCAGATCTTTTAGTTTGTATGTTATTGGATTAGTATATTGGATCTTATCAACTGTGAATACTTCTTCGGTCCAATTTGGTGTATAACCTTTGTCGAACACATTCCGTTTATATTTAGATATTCGAACCAAGTTTTGGATGATAAAACCTCTTGAATTCATACGGTTTCATTTATACTTTTATGTTATATTATTATATGCTTTTTAAAATTAGTGAAAAAGCTGTATCCGCTCCATTTAGATTCAGTAATCTTCTTTTTCCATCTGTTACCCACATTCTGATTGATGAAATTGTAATTTTATTAATTGGATTAAATGTAACTCGTCGTGGCTCTAAAGTAAAGCTATACGATGGTTTCAGTACACTTGTGCTAAAACTATAAATGATGTCTGTTTCTTTGCCGTCTACAAGCGATTTGTTAATTAAATCACAATGAATATTGAGTATGTCTGTTTCTTGACTGAGATTTGGTAATCTTGGTCCAATATTCGTTCCACTTGACAATATCTTTTTGTCAAAACCTATTAGTTCATTAAAATTACTTGCTCTCAAATCAAGTTGGTAATTTTCAGCTAATGTAACCGTGACCCTGAATGTTGTATCATCGAATTTAAGAGTTATCGGATACGTATCACCAGTTTTTGTTTTATTTTTTATGTAGGTGTTGAAATCTGTATAATTCCATACACCGGCTGGAAGGGCGATGTTTTTAAAAGTTGAACCATTTATCCGAGCTGTATTTAATTAATTGATTGTTGTATCCAGCATTAACATTAAACCATGTGAAACTCATGTTGATAACTCTGTTAAGACCAATAACATATTGCTTATTATTGTCTAGAATTATAGGTCTGGTGAAATTTGTCGTAAAATCTGCTGGTTTATTACCATATTGATTTTTTACACTATAAGATGATAAAACTATCTCTCGTTGCATTATATAATGAAGTTACATTAAATTTTGAAATATTGTTTGTATAATTTACCATATTGTGATCTATTGATTGTCGACATTTTTAATAATGTGTCCAATATAGAAACACCCATATTTCACACGTCAATGCTGGTATTACCTGCTGATATCTCACCAACAATTAAATCTAATTTTTTTAAAAGTTCTTTCGGTTTGTTGAAAAATATAACATTACCACCTTTTTGTTTTTTCATACCAGAACCTTTCATTTTTTCGATTTTATTTTCATAATGCTTTATGTACTCATTTAAAGTAACTCTTGCGTTGTCTATTCTTTTGTTTAGCACTTGCCTTTCTGCATCTGAAATTTCTCCTGATTTATGTTGTTTTGTGATTTGAGATTTGTAGCCTTTTAATTGATTTCTTTTTGTTTTAGCTTCATTGATGATCTTATTGAGATATTTTTTGTTTTTTCGTTGAGTCATTTCTTGTTGATTATTA
>OX421448.1:30819260-30834260 GCA_949126865.1 Montipora capitata | reverse complement strand
AACCCAATTTAGTGATTCACCACACAAGACAAACGATAAAGTATTCAAAATCAGAGTGGAAAGAGACGGATCAAATGGTCTGAGCGAATACAAATGTCGTTTCGATTTTAATCTTTTCAAATTGTTACGTGATAATTTCAGCAACAATTACACAGCATGTCTTGAAACATATTTTCGATTGTCACCTTTTTACAGCTATGAATTCGATTCATCGATTCTCAGTTTTGAGGGACTGAATATGAATGTTTCAGGTCTGACTGTAAAAGTAAATTCGGAATACAAGTATCTTAGAACAATCCTTAATCTCTCTCCTGACGGCACTTCAAAACAAATCCAAAGACGATTGTATGTCAATTTCAAGAGCAATTTTGACAATAATAGTCGCCCTGATTTACCAATATATGTTTTGATTTATGGCATTAAAGGAGAATCATTGAATGACATAGATATGTCTATATATGATTACGAAAAAGCTTTTGAGATTGCAAACAATGAATTTCAACTACATGTACCAATCATGATGAATTCAAACAGAATACAAGGTTTACTATTTCCTGTCAATGACACGGATGCAGTCAATCTGTCGTACCTTTTAAATACAAATCTTGGATCTTATTTATGGGGAGAAACATCAAGATCTTCAGTTGTTACTGAATTTTTTTTTACAATCATTGGAGGGTATGTAGCAATGCCAAGAAATATGTACATCGTAGCTATAACTTTGATTACTGATAAATTATATCCCCTTTCAAGCAATCATAGGCTGACAATAGAATCAAAAAATACATCCGTTTATAATCTCAATTTTTCTTCAAAAAGAAGCATCGCTGTAAACATTAACAGACTTTTCTCGAATATCCGAAAATTTAAAATTACATATTCAGGCTCTGCAGACTCAAGAAAATTTCATTTTATAATTTTACATAAGTCTTTTGGTCGTTAAAAATAATATGTTGCATTAATATATGGCATTATACGTTGAAAAACCAGATGGCACTTATCTTCTTGATGACGAAGGCAATAAAATCGAATACACGATTGACTTACTTTCTGATACAGAAGATTTTATCCATAAAGCTGAACTTTTAATAAATGTTGATGGACATGCAGAAACCGACAAAAATCTCATTGTAAAGGCTGCTACAAATTAGTAAAGCCTCTGTGTTTGGCTAAATACATTTGAATGAAGGGGGTAGTTGCGTCGGTGGGGAAGTAGTATACAAAAATTTGGTTTTATCAACGAAGTTGATAATGTAAATTGGCCACTGTAAAGAGATTATAAAAGCTGATGTTTCGAGCATTAGCCCTTCGTCAGAGCGTTATAATCTCTTTACGGTGGCCAATTTACATTATCAACTTTGTTGATAAAACCAAATTTTTGTAAATACACTTGAGACATAAATAAAGTGATGATGATGATGATTATTATTATTATTATTATTATTATTAATTGGATGTCTAGCATTTTTTTGACTATTTCTAAGAAAGCACACTGTAACGTTGAGAAATAACTTGGGGTAGTTTGCCTAAAAAGCTAAACGCAATTGAAAATTTACGTTTGGGCACACAACGTTTCCCGCAGTTTTGACTGAGAAACGCACGCCAGGTCAAAAAAGGCAAAATCCCGCTGCGGTTTTCATATTGCCTCATTTCGTTCAGTTGTAATCTTTGCATGACTACAATAAACAACATTCTTCCGTTTCAGAATATTTGTTGTCACAAGCATGACATATTTTACACATATTCCTTGAAAATCAGTACGCTTCCCGTCTTTATACCCTTTTCAGGGCCCCTTAAATTGTCTTAAGTAAATTTCTGAAGGGTTACAAAGGATGCTTTGACGAGTTCGACGTTCCTTCTCCTAAAGATACATTAAACGCCTTGGGGTGTGTGTTAATTTATTTTAAGTTTTAAGGAGGACCTCTTTTATATCGAGTGTCGATAATAAGGAGGCGTTTATTAAAGATCTGCGTCTTGGTAAATGCATGTGCCAAAATATACATTAAGATTTCATCCTTAATAAAAAAAAAATTCATCCCCGATGTCAATGTCGCTATTTAGACAAAATTAAATTTGTATAGAGAGCCGAGATGTATGCCCTTCTGGCTGATGTTGCCTGTAATAAAACGATTTCAGCAAAAGAAGTAATAAATAAAAATCTTCAAAGCGTTACCCCTATTAAGTGTGTGACTGAACAAGATATGGTGTGTGCTGGTGGGATTGGGAGTAATATAGGGTAGGGTAGGGCTGGCTAGAGACTATTAGAAGGGGCTTATCAGAAAGTGCGCTGGTGACTATCAACTTGAAGTTTACTCCGATGCCCAAACGAGTATTTTAAACTTGAATGGAATTCGGTTACCTCATACAGAAACGTCCCTTATTTTTTTTTCTTCTAAAATCCCCTTTATGTTTTCCTCTTAGATTTAACATTTAGTGTACATTTATGTGGAGAAGGCCCGGGAAGGGGGGGGGGGGGGGAAAGGTAATCCCTGTCGTGGCCTATACGGGGAGGCTCCGCCCGAAAGGGTTACCTTTTTCACGCTTCAGGTATATGAACAGGTAACGATTTCAGGAATCGAAGTAAGGTAGGGAAATCTGTCATTTAGGTAGTTAAAAGAGCCTTTCCTTAAAACATTTGGAACACACATACCTTATGACTGTAACGAGGTACGATTTGTCAATGAAAGGAACACGAAAAGGGGTACCTTTTCTGTCAAGAATGGTATATAAAAGGGGAAGGGGTCAGACACTCAGACATCGTGGGGGACTCTCCCAGTATACATAGCTCCTCTGACGTAACAAGAAAGCATCAAAGACAAATTATGATCACCCCAAATTTAGCCTGAAGTGTCAGGCGCTTTCTAAACAGAAACACGAGTCCCGTTTGCTACTAAACTGTCTTGAAAAATGCTTCTCGGGCCCTAAATGTTCAGCGAAGTTTTGAGAAATGCAAGTCTAAATGTTTTTCAGAGTTTTGAGAAACACACGCTACCAAAGGTTTAGGGAGCTCTGGGAAAATCACGCCTGGAATTTATTTGCTTTATAACGTTTTCTGCTTTACCATGTCAGTTTTTGACTGTCAGTTTGAGTACAGGGGGATCACAGTGGCCGTAAAAGAGTACCGTAACAGATCAGAATATTCTTTGGTTGCTGAAAGTAAAAGAGAGGTTTTTCATGAAGCTGGTATGATCAATCATTTAGGTGATCACTGAGGATTGCCTTTACTTTTTGGAATCATTACCAAGACAATGCCTTTCAGACTTATCACGCAGTTCCACGGCCATAAAGCCAAAGCGTCACCTTAAAGAAGGGGTTAAGACACATGAAGTTAGACAAACCATCCTGGCATGGGATTCTAAAGAACATTATACAGGCAATTGATCATATTCACAAGGCTAGAGTGCTCCACAATGACTTGAAGTCAAATAACATTGTTTTAGAAAAACGTGAGCAACAATGGAATCCCGTTGTTATTGATTTTGGGAAGGCGAGATTTATGAGCAAACCGAAGCCATTGATGTTTTTGTCTGCTTCTGCACAGGAAAATTACAAAAAGCAGTACCCACACATCGCCACCGAAATTGTTAACGGAACAGGACGTCACAGTGTGGCGTCGGATGTGTTTTCACTGGGAAAAATTGCGCTTGCAATTTTGGACTTATTGCCAACTGCAACTGCCTATTCTCTGCACAAGGCGAAACAAATGACATCAGCCGATCCAGCAAAACGTCCAGCATTGCAAGAACTATCTGCTGCTCTATAAATGCAAAACTCTGTAAGCAGGTTAAAACGTTAATGTGCTGCAAACGTTCATTTTTGGGTCATTATTTTATTCTTAAATTTTTGTTTGAAATCGATGATTGCGGTTTCTTGCCAAAGAACGTGACGGCAATTTGTTATGGAATTTTATTATCCTTCAGTTATTTTTCGCTGACTGAGGCTATGAATCCAGCTGTGTAAATAGGTTGTTCACTTTACCATATAATTGTGTTAGTTTATTTCATTACTTGTTCTTAAATTTTTGCATTTAATTTTGTTTCTTCGAAAAATACTTTTCTTGTTATAATGGTAAAGAAGATGTTTCGAGTTTGTTCACAAAAAGCGTGAAGACTATTTGTTCTATGATTTATTCTCGACTGTAAATTTGGTAAACAGGTTTATAACTTTACCTGAAAGCGATATGTATTAGGTCATTGATGAAACTGAGAAGTATATTTGAAATAAGGATGCGTTCTTTGTGGCCTCGAAACCCCGTAAACACTCGCGATGACGCTAAAAATCCTCGCGCGAACAGTCTGGGAAATGTTCCTTTTTATGTCCAGTGTTGTCATTTGTGGTGGTTATAAGTTTCTCACAGCATGCGTGTAGTCCGCAAAAAGGTGTCGGGGATAATATTATTAATGACAGCTTTCTCATGCTTTGCTCCAACTCAACGTGCAAACTGAGGATTCATGTTACTGATCTTAATTACCTTAGCGGAGATTCAGTCTCCGCGAAGGGGATTAGTGTAAATTTTTTTCTTGGGCTAAGCTCGTCATGGAAGCCACCATCGGTGTCTAACTATTTTGAAGCCTGGAATCCATATTCTCTAATTAAACTAAATTGCGACTTGCAGTTGGGAAAATGCCGGCAAATATTGATTTTATGGTCTTTCGAAGTTCATGTCACTGCACCAGAAATCGCGACCATGTTCTCTCTTGGTACGCAATGGCCAATCAAAGCACTCATTGTTATTAAACTGGCTAACAGCATTGAAAATATGAAAATATGGAGGCAATTGGACATCCTGATTTGTCGACCGATTTTCCATGGCCTATTCTGGAGTTTGGACATGTCAAGAAAACAACAGTATCCTTGTCAGTCCTCCCATGTTGTGAAACCAGTTATTATGTGCTCCTATGAAATCTCACCCTTTGTTACACTTCTTCAATTCAAGGTGTTTCTGACCAGATTAACGATCAAATATAGACTTCTGTGGTCTAGATAAAAGCAGTGAAGAAACTAATTTTAAGAAAAACACGACACTCCTGAGTTTTACAGACATGTTTCGGCAGTTGCCAATGCCATCTTCAGTGTGAAATGAACAATAAATTACAGGGAATCAAAAAACTTTTCTTCATAGCCACCTCTCAAACGCATTTTCTTTTTGATGGGTCATTTTATGACCAGATTGACAGTGTGGCTATGGGGTCGCCGCTTGCACCTGTCTTGGCTAATCTTTTTGTGGGCCACCATGAAATGAAGTGGCTAGACACTTTCCCGTCGGAATTTCTTTTCTATCGACGGTACGTGGATGACACTTTTTGTTTGTTTCATACGGAGTCTGATGCCCTACTACTTTTTTATTTCATCAACTCCCGTCATTCCAACATACGATTCACAATGGAAGCGGAATCAGATAATAAACTTCCCTTTCTAGATATATACGTTGACAACACGGGGCCTACGGTACCAGAGTATTCCGTAAGAAAACATTCACCGGCTTGTTAACATGTTTTTTTAGCTTTACCTCATTTTCATACAAAACTGGGCTAGTCAAGACCCTTGTTGATAGAACTCTTAAGATTTGTAACACCTGTATCCATCCAGGCTAATAGAAAGAATCATTAAATGTAGCGTCACTCAGCATGTAACAGGCAACTCTGTAAGATCAACTAGTGAACAAGCATGGGGGCATGGTGGAGGAAGCCGGAGGAGATTCTTTTTTAATGACGCTTATTGTAGCATATAAATATGTAACACAAACGAAATATATATCAATAAAACGGAAACCAAAAATAATGTTCAGAAGAGAAATGTTGACAAAACAAATCGACTAAATACATCAGTTTGAATTGAATCAGCTTCATCTTTGGCAACAGTGACGTCTCCATCGCTTACTTTAGGTACCTTGAGAAGCTCATTTCTGGCTTTGTTCCACTTGTCAACATGACCCAGCTTTTGATAAACTCTCCATTGTCGAGAGGTCAGATGCCGGCTTTATTGGCCGTTAACGTTGTGGAGAAGGTTAAAATAAGAGTGAACATATGGACTGTCCGCTGGGACAAAATGTATAAATGACCATTATACAGAGGTGGCCGTTGGTGGAGGTTCAACTGTATTTTTTTAAATTTAATTTTTGGGTTATGTTTGTTATCAATTTCTCATAGATGCATATAGAAGGAGGCACAGTTCTTGCGCCAACAGAGCAAAAATACCTGGTCATCAATCCAGCACTGGACCAGTATGGTTTTGAAAACTTTTGCGTTTGCCATCACCCTCTCTATTGGAATTTTCTTTGAACTCCCGTGACGGCGGGTTTGGATATTTTCTTTCTTTCTTTTTTTTTTCGCCAATGGTACATCTGGAAAGGATATTACATGGATCCTCATGCAGCATTAAAAGGCTAAGGGTGTTGTGTTCGAGACCCTCTTGGAACAGCTATTAATATTTAAAATGACTTTATGCCTTGTGGCCATTGGAGTTGTGATAATGATTACCATTTTTAATAAATCTCCTGTTTCCAATTTCTTTTAAGGTTTCACACATTGTCAAGATGTTTTGGCCAAAATGCAGTGCCATTTCAACTGGCATCTGCATTTACGGTTACCAGAACTTTAAGGAACGCAACATCAGCAAGTGATGTGTGGAGTATGTGGCTTTATCTGTATCGATTGTCAGCAATATAAATTTCGAAAAGATTATTATTAACTTGGTTATCAAACTGAATACTTATATGTTAAGGCTAATTGATGGCTTATTTAAAACTCCAGTTTTAAAATCGTTTATAGTACTGAGTGTGACAATCAAACTTTACTCCTTTTTATCACTTTTTAGCTGAAAGTTCGTTGGGTATGATTTTCCCCGAAACTAAATGTGTCGGAAAGTCTATGAGCCTGTTCCTGCTTGCCCTTGGGCAAGGCATCCCAAACAGGGTACATCTAACGTTCCTGAGTGGTGGCAACCAGCTCGTTTGTGGCACCTCTGCGTAAGTTTGCCAGACAGTCGCACTTATGTCCAGGTTTGACCCTAATTAGATGCACGCCCAATTTTGACATCCAACACAAAGTGTCCCTTTAAGTCTAAGCATTTGCTACCTATTTTGAACAATAAGGTAAGGGTAAAGGTTAGCGTTATTTTTAGCTTTGGGTAAATGCAGCAGTTAATCTTCACTTAAAGAGCAGCATTTGGGGGACACTTTGTGACATAAATTGTCTGTATTCTGAGACACAAGTGATGTTGAAGTTGGCTAGAAGAGCAAGGGGACACTTCGTGCCTCTTATTGAAATCCGCGTGCATCTAATTAGGGTCAAAGCTGGACATATCTCGACAGTGTACTGATTGTCGGATTTTAGACCTACAATAGTGCGGCAGTAATTGGCTTGACTAATAGTTCCTTGATTTTTGTTCGCAGCAAAAAAATGCAACATAGTCTCACCCACACAAATGGTGTTGTGTTTATTGATGATCCAGACATCAATAACCAATTTGCTGAATTCCTTCTGCAAGTTCAGGGAAGGTTGATGTCAGGATCAAACAAAGAGGGCATGAGTGCCCCTTGTGCTGCTGCATTGATTTCTTCTAATTCTCCTGAGATAACACGGTATGTAAAGCTTAATTTATATTTTAATTACTTAAACAGCAAACAAATTATAAACATATTGTCAACATTTCCGGTAATCATGCGTGGTTGGTAATGGCTTTTTTTCTTTCGTAGAATTGTGGGGTGTGTTATTCATTTTAATTACACTGGACCGAGAGAGGGCTTAGAGGAACATGACAGCTGGATCCTTGAAAATTCGATGTTGCCCTTCATGCATGAAAATAAGGTACCTCAATAATTAATATGGAGATGCCAAACTTAAGAAAAACAAATCCAGGAGATTGTGAATAATATTGTGCAACCAAAAAGCTCAGCCAAGTCAACCTGCACAGAAGTGCGTCACAAAATACGTGAAAAGCTACCAATTTTAAACATTTTCATTTTAAGTGGGAGTGTCCCTGATACAGGAGACTGGGTTATCTGTTCTGCGTCCAGCTCATATGTATATATTTATAGACAGAAATTGTGATGTTATATAATTTCTTGGTGACATAAACTAATATGATTAGGGTCACAATGACCAGCAGTTCTTTACATTGCCACTGACCATTTTCCTTGTGGAATAATAACTCAACATATTGATTTCTGTTTTTTCATTTGTTCTCTTATGTAGACTTGCTTATCCATTGGAAAAGATGGAGCAACTGCAGAGACGTTACAATATGTCATAAATGATATGGTGCAGGATTTAGAATCAGGTGCAAGTCAGGAAACACCCCAACAAAAGTTAGAGAGCTCCATCTTAAATGCTGTCAAGAATTGCAACGGAAATGTAAGTTGTAAACAAACGTTTTAATATTGACCGATCATTAATTTAAAAATATAACGAGGTACATTTTTAATGGACGTCTCTTAAATCCTAAATTAATTATCAGCCATGATTAGAAATAATTTGATTAAAAATCACTTGTGAAAATGAATTAAAAGATTTTTATTTCTTAACTTCAGATCCTTACTTGGCTGAACCCATCAGTAAATGTCACAGATAAGTGTGGCAACAAAGTGCCAGCGGTGGCTATCGCAGCATCAGTGGTTGACAGCTTCCCAAATATTTCGCACAGTGTAAGCCTACATTGGAAGTTTGTTTTAAGCCTTTCCTCCCTAAGAGTGACTTATAGTTTTTACTCTAACGCCAGATGATTTAACTCGGGGTTTAAGGGTTAAAAAACTAATAAATTATTTATGTGTACAAATCTTGCAGGAAATTCACTTTGTCATTGTACAGGAAATGAAGGTTTGCTACAAGGACATGGTGGAACAAGCTCGAACCATTGGTATCTACTTTAGCAAAAGGGCAGATGCAACCGTCACAGACCTTGCAAAGAGACAAGGAACCACTCAGAAGAGGGCATACCGCATTCCTTTTGCAGAACTGAGCTCATATACAGCTTCCTACATTAAATATGGTTGGCATATAATTATAATTACTATAATTATGTAATACTTAATACAGATAAATAGCTAAAGGAAAGAAAACTCTATGCATTTTTGAAGATTTACCATGAACTTGTCTATCCATCAGTCAAAGGGGGCATTTACAAAAATAGATGTGATAGTAGAAATCTGCACTTGCTCTCTTTTGACCATGGTAGTTAAGTTTTTGGATAGTTTTAAGTTAGCTGATGCCATCCAGAGAAGTGGGCTTAGCTGACTGAGTCATTTAAATACTAAAAGTTGTTGCACAAAGTCAACAGTCTCTATTAAGGCCCCAAAGCAAAGAAAAGATCAAGCCAAAAAGAAAATACTTATTAATTATTACTAATTAAAGATTCACAACAAAACTGTGGCTGTGGCTCACCACTGCTAATATCTATTCCTATTGTAATGTAAAACTACTTTCCTTATTTGGTGTTAGTCTTCATGCTTAAATTCAATTGTACTTTAGGTAACCGTTACTTCTGAAGATGTATGTTGGAGCATACGAAACGTCAAGTTCATAAAAAGTTTTACAACATGCGTTATCTTGCTATGCTTATACCCGCAGTTTGTTTGTTATTATTATGGTTTGACTTGGGTGTTTACTCGTGAAACAAAGGATACATCTCTGTCAAAATGATTGCAAGACATCGGATTTTTCTTCATATTCACAAATAAAAGACTTCACCTGTTCCTGTAAGAATTTATTCTGTCAGGAAAGCCTCGCAAATATTAACAAAATCAAGTTATTAGAAAACTTCTATTTCCAACAAGCCAGCATTTCACCATGGTATTTGTTACGTTTATGTTTCTGAATTTCAAGCAGTAAGCAATATCTCTTGCAGAACCTTGAGTAAACAACACCAAATGAAAACGACAGCATATTTTCAATACAGGGATAGTTCAATGACAGTACTAAAACATTTAGTCAACTAACCCTTCTAACATCACTTGTTGCTTTTACTGTTTTCAAAAAACTACCAAAGAACAAAAAAAAAAATTTCATGCCTTTTGCAAGTCATATGATTCCCATTCCCGGTGGAGACATTACACGCTCCGTTTTCAAAGAGGACTGATATTTCCCGGGAACTATACAATAGCCGAGAGATACGTGACTTGCCAGGTAATTACAGGTTTTCTTTTATTTACGTTTCCCATGTCATACTTCATATCATACTTCATATCATCGACCGTCCACCCACCATTACAACACCTTCCACTCGCAACAAAGGAAAACCTCGCCCACTATCATCTTTATCGTCATCATCTTCATCGTCCACTTCGCGACAACCATTATCACGCAAACGGACAAGACAGACTGAACACACAGACAGACGACGACAGCATAGATCGACAGAACGCAGGACAGATTCAAGAAGTTACAGCTCACGCGAAGAGAGCAGAAATCGTTTGCATATTCAAAGGCATCGCCATCATGAGAGAAATGATGACCCAAGGCTTGGACATTCTAGAGAAACGCCAGCCAACCCACAGCAAAGACACCGACAAAATGTAAATCAGGCAAGAAGACCAAAGAGGTGTTTAACTGTGGGCCAGTTGGCCACCTCAAAAGAGAGTGCAGACAACCCAGACGAAGAGTCAAAAAAATAAATTAAATGCACAAAACAGTACTTTTGTTTTCAAAGCACCTATAAAAACCCTTCATATTCACAAATAAAAAGCTTCATTTGTCCCTGTAAGAATTTTTTCTGTCGGGAACGCCTCGCAAATATTAACAAAGTCAACTTATTAGAAAACTTCTATTTGCAACAAGCCAGCATTTCACCATTGTATTTGTTACATGTATGTTTCTGAATTTCAAGCAGTAAGCAATCTTTCTTGCAGAATCTTGAGTAAACAAGACCAAATGAAAACGATAGCATATTTTTAATACAGGGATAGTTCAATGACAGTACTAAATCTTTCAGTCATCTAACCGTTCTAACATTACTAGTTACTTTTACTGTTTGCCTTTTGCAAGTCATATGATTCCCATTCCTGGTGGAGACATCACACGCTCCATTTAACTAGGTCATTTTATTTTCATTGTCCTTACTTTCCTTATTTGGTATTAGTCTTCATGCTTAAATTCAATTGTACTTTAGGTAACCGTTACTTCTGAAGATATATGTTGGAGCATACGAAACGTCAAGTTCGTAAAAAGTTTTACAACATGCGTTATCTCGTTATGCTTATACCCGCAGTTTCTTTGTTATTTTTACTCCAGTTGAAATGGCCGAAGAATAAGAGTGTCTATGAGTTGAGTTGACTTGCGTGTTTACTCGCGAAACAAAGGATACAATCTGTGTCAAAATGATTGCAAGACATCGCATTTTTGTTCATATTCACAAATAAAAAGCTTCACCTGTCCCTGTAAGAATTTATTCTGTCAGGAACGCCTCGCAAATATTAACAAAATCAACTTATTACAAAACTTCTATTTGCAACAAGCCAGCATTTCACCATGGTATTTGTTATGTGTATGTTTCTGAATTTCAAGCAGTAAGCAATATTTCTTGCAGGACCTTGAGTAAACAAGACCAAATGAAAACGATAGCATATTTTCAATACAGGGATAGTTCAATGACAGTACTAAATCTTTCAGTCATCTAACCGTTCTAACATCACTTGTTACTTTCACTGTTCTCCAAAAAATACCAAAAAACAACAAAACAAATTTCATCCCTTTTGCAACTCATATCATTCCCATTCCCGGTGGAAACATTACACCCTCCGTTTTTAAAGAGGACGGATATTTCCTGGGAACTATACAATGGTCGAGAGATACGTGACTTGCCAGGTTATTATAGGTTTTCCTTTATTTACGTTTCCCATGTCATACTTGATATCATCGACCTTCCACCCACTATTACAACATCTTCCACTCATAACAAAGGAAAACCTCGCCCACTATCATCTTCATCGTCATCATCTTCATGGTCCACTTCGCGACAACCATGATCACGCAAACGGACAAGACAGACTGAACACACAGACGGATATAGATCGACAGAACGCAGGACAGATTCAAGAAGTTACAGCTCACGCAAAGAGAGGAGAAATCGTTTGCATATTCAAAGGCATCGCCATCATGAGAGAAATGATGACCCAAGGCTTAGACATTCTAGAGAAACGCCAGCCAACCCACAGCAAAGACACAGAAAAAATGTACATCAGGCAAGACGACCAAAGAGGTGTTTAACTGTGGGCCAGTTGGCCACCTCAAAAGAGAGTGCAGACAACCCAGACGAAGAGTGAAAAAAAATATTACACTGTAAATCCACAAAACAGTACTTTTGTTTTCAAAGCACCGATAACCAACCTTCATATTCACAAATAAAAAGCTTCACCTCTCCCTGTAAGAATTTTCTCTGTCGGGAATGCCTCGCAAATATTAACAAAGTCAACTTATTAGAAAACTTCTATTTGCAAGAAGCCAGCATTTCACCATTGTATTAGTTACATGTATGTTTCTGAATTTCAAGCAGTAAGCAATCTTTCTTGCAGAATCTTGAGTAAACAAGACCAAATGAAAACGATAGCATATTTTCAATACAGGGATAGTTCAATGACAGTACTAAATCTTTCAGTCATCTAACCGTTCTAAAATTACTAGTTACTTTTACTGTTTGCCTTTTCCAAGTCATACCATTCCCATTCCCGGTGGAGACATTACACGATCCATTTAACTAGGTCATTTAATTTTCAGTGTCCTTACTTTCCTTATTTGGTGTTAGTCTTCATGCTTAAATTCAATTGTACTTTAGGTAACCGTTACTTCTGAAGATGTATGTTGGAGCATACGAAACGTCAAGTTCATAAAAAGTTTTACAACATGCGTTATCTGGTTATGCTTATACCCGCAGTTTGTTTGTTATTTTTACTCCAGTTGAAATGGCCGAAGAATAAGAGTGTCTATGAGTTAAGTTGACTTGCGTGTTTACTCGCGAAACAAAGGATACATCTGTGTCAAAATGATTGCAAGACATCGCATTTTTGTTCATATTCACAAATAAAAAGCTTCACCTGTCCCTGTAAGAATTTATTCTGTCAGGAACGCCTCGCAAATATTAACAAAATCAACTTATTACAAAACTTCTATTTGCAACAAGCCAGCATTTCACCATGGTATTTGTTATGTGTATGTTTCTGAATTTCAAGCAGTAAGCAATATTTCTTGCAGGACCTTGAGTAAACAAGACCAAATGAAAACGATAGCATATTTTCAATACAGGGATAGTTCAATGACAGTACTAAATCTTTCAGTCATCTAACCGTTCTAACATCACTTGTTAGTTTCACTGTTCTCCAAAAAATACCAAAAAACAACAAAACAAATTCCATCCCTTTTGCAAGTCATATCATTCCCATTCCCGGTGGAGACATTACACGCTCCGTTTTTAAAGAGGACGGATATTTCCCGGGAACTATATAATGGTCGAGAGATACGTGACTTGCCAGGTAATTATAGGTTTTCTTTTATTTACGTTTCCCATGTTATACTTCATATCATCGACCTTTCACCCACCATTACAACACCTTCCACTCGCAAGAAAGGAAAACCTCGCCCACTATCATCTTCATCGTCATCATCTTCATGGTCCACTTCGCGACAACCATTATCACGCAAACGGACAAGACAGACTGAACACACAGACGGACATAGATCGACAGAACGCACGACAGATTCAAGAAGTTACAGCTCACGCAAAGAGAGGAGAAATCGTTTGCATATTCAAAGGCATCGCCATCATGAGAGAAATGATGACCCAAGGCTTAGACATTCTAGAGAAACGCCAGCCAACCCACAGCAAAGACACCGGCAAAATGTAAATCAGGCAAGAAGACCAAAGAGGTGTTTAAGTTTGGGCCATTTGGCCACCTTAAAAGAGAGTGCGGACAACCCAGACGAAGAGTCAAAAAAATTAATAAATGCACAAAACAGTACTTTTGTTTTCAAAGCACCTATAACCAACCTTCATATTCACAAATAAAAAGCTTCACTTGCCCCTGTAAGAATTTTTTCTGTCGGGAACGCCTCGCAAATATTAACAAAGTCAACTTATTAGAAAACTTCTATTTGCAACAAGCCAGCATTTCACCATTGTATTTGTTACATGTATGTTTCTGAATTTCAAGCAGTAAGCAATCTTTCTTGCAGAATCTTGAGTAAACAAGACCAAATGAAAACGATAGCATATTTTCAATACAGGGATAGTTCAATGACAGTACTAAATCTTTCAGTCATCTAACCGTTCTAACATTACTAGTTACTTTTACTGTTTGCCTTTTGCAAGTCATACCATTCCCATTCCCAGTGGAGACATTACACGCTCCATTTAACTAGGTCATTTTATTTTCATTGTCCTTACTTTCCTTATTTGGTATTAGTCTTCATGCTTAAATTCAATTGTACTTTAGGTAACCGTTACTTCTGAAGATGTATGTTGGAGCATACGAAACG
Organism: Montipora capitata; assembly: GCA_949126865.1. NCBI lineage: Eukaryota > Metazoa > Cnidaria > Anthozoa > Scleractinia > Acroporidae > Montipora > Montipora capitata. The sequence goes on along the minus strand of OX421448.1, from coordinate 30,819,798 downwards.
CCAAGTTCATAAAAAGTTCTACAACATGCGTTATCTCGTTATGCTTATACCCGCAGTTTGTTTGTTATTTTTACTCCAGTTGAAATGGCCGAAGAATAAGAGTGTCTATGGGTTAAGTTGACTTGCGTGTTTACTCGCGAAACAAAGGATACATCTGTGTCAAAATGATTGCAAGACATTGGATTTTTGTTCATATTCACAAATAAAAAGCTTCACCTGTCCCTGTAAGAATTTATTTTGTCAGGAACGCCTCGCAAATATTAACAAAATCAACTTATTAGAAAACTCGTATTTGCAACAAGCCAGCATTTCACCATGGTACTATTTGTTACGTGTATGTTGCTGAATTTCAAGCAGTAAGCAATATTTCTTGCAGGACCTTGAGTAAACAAGACCAAATGAAAACGATAGCATATTTTCAATACAGGGATAGTTCAATGACAGTACTAAATCTTTCAGTCATGTAACCGTTCTAACATCACTTGTTACTTTCACTGTTCTCAAAAAAATACCAAAAAACAACAAAACAAATTTCATC
>OX421448.1:30804260-30811760 GCA_949126865.1 Montipora capitata | reverse complement strand
GAAGGCTGTTGTTCCTCAGCGGGCTGTTTAGGGTCTTTCAGAGCCAACTAGGGTAACCATTGTAGCTCAGAGCAGTCCTAACATGATCAATCTCCCCCTCTCTGTCCTTGGGGTCACTGAAGATGGATTCCACACGATGGGCCAGGGTCCTAACCATTCCCCTCTTATGTTCCAAGGGGTGGTTACTCTCAAAGTTGAGGTACTGGTCTGTGTGTGTGGCCTTTCTGTAGGCTCTCGTCTTTATGGTACCATCCTCATTGATCACGGACAACGTGTCCAGGAACTCAAGGGCTCTCTCTGTGTTGTTGTCTTCTGAGTGGGTCTGAACTTCTCCCTCGGTGGTCCACTTGATGTCATCATCTATGCTGTTGAGATGGTCTGTGAACTCTTGGGGATAAGCCTTCTTTAGTTTCGTATGGGTGTCGTCAACGTACCGCCGCCACCACGTAGGGGGTGCGCGGCCGTCGTGATGGCCTTCTGTTCAAAGTCCTCCATGTACAGATTACACACAATGGGGGAAACTGGGGACCCCATTGCAGCTCCATGGATCTGTTGGTAGAACTGACCTTGGTACAGGAAGTATGTACAGTTAAAACACAAACCGAGTAGAATCACAACATCCTTGGGGGCCATAGGGGTCCTATCCTTCAAGGTGTCGTCCTCCTCAAGCTTCTTGTGGATCAGTACAGGGGCTTTGTCAACAGGAACACTGGTGAAAAAGACTGAGACATCATAAGACCTGACAGGTCGCCCCAGACGAAGAACTCAGGTCTTATGATGTCTCAGTCCTTTTCACCAGCGTTCCCATTGACAAAGCCCCTCTACTGATCCACAAGAAGCTCGAGGAGGACAACTCCTTGAAGGATAGGACCCCCATGGCCCCCAAGGATGTTGTGACTCTACTCGGTTTGTGTTTGAACTGTACATACTTCCTGTACCAAGGTCAGTTCTACCAACAGATCCATGGAGCTGCAATGGGTTTCCCCCATTGTGTGTAATCTGTACATGGAGGACTTTGAACAGAAGGCCATCATGACGGCCGCGCACCCCCCTACCTGGTGGTGGCGGTACGTCGACAACACCCATACGAAACTAAAGGAGGCCTACGCCCGAGAGTTCACAGACCATCTCAACAGCATAGATGATGACATCAAGTGGACCACAGAGGGAGAAGTTGAGACCCACTCCGAAGACAACAACACGGAAAGAGCCCTTGCGTTCCTGGACACGTGGTCCGCGATCAATGAGGATGGTACCATAAAGACGAGAGTCTACAGAAAGGCCACGCACACAGACCAGTACCTCAACTTTGAGAGTAGCCACCCCTTGAAACATAAGAGGGGAGTGGTTAGGACCCTGGCCCATCGCGCGGAATCCATTGTCAGTGACCCCAAGGACAGAGAGGGGGAGATTGATCATGTTAAGACTGCTCTGAGCTACAATGGTTACCCTAGTTGGCTTCTAAAAGACCCTAAACAGCCCGCTGAGGAACAACAGCCTTGACTACACGGATGATGGTAGTGTAGCGGCCTGACTTGAAGACTGTTGTTCCTCAGCGTGCTGTTTAGGGTCTTTCAGAGCCAACTAGGGTAACCATTGTAGCTCAGAGCAGTCCTAACATGATCAATCTCCCCCTCTCTGTCCTTGGGGTCACTGAAGATGGATTCCACGCGATGGGCCAGGGTCCTAACCACTCCCCTTTTATGTTCCAAGGGGTGGTTACTCTCAAAGTTGAGGTACTGGTCTGTGTATGTGGCCTTTCTGTAGGCTCTCTTCTTTATGGTACCATCCTCATTGATCACGGACCACGTGTCCAGGAAAACAAGGGCTCTCTCTGTGTTGTTGTCTTCTGAGTGGGTCTGAACTTCTCCCTCGGTGGTCCACTTGATGTCATCATCTATGCTGTTGAGATGGTCTGTGAACTCTTGGGGGTAGGCCTTCTTTAGTTTCGTATGGGTGTCGTCAACGTACTGCCGCCACCAGGTAGGGGGTGCGCGGCCGTCGCGATGGCCTTCTGTTCAAAGTCCTCCATGTACAGATTACACACAATGGGGAAAACTGGGGACCCCATTGCAGCTCCATGGATCTGTTGGTAGAACTGACCTTGGTACAGGAAGTATGTACAGTTAAAACACAAACCGAGTAGAATCACAACATCCTTGGGGGCCATAGGGGTCCTATCCTTCAAGGTGTCGTCCTCCTCAAGCTTCTTGTGGATCAGTACAGGGGCTTTGTCAACGGGAACACTGGTGAAAAAGACTGAGACATCATAAGACCTGACAGGTCGCCCCAGACGAAGAACTCAGGTCTTATGATGTCTCAGTCCTTTTCACCAGCGTTCCCATTGACAAAGCCCCTCTACTGATCCACAAGAAGCTTGAGGAGGACAACTCCTTGAAGGATAGGACCCCCATGGCCCCCAAGGATGTTGTGACTCTACTCAGTTTGTGTTCGAACTGTACATGCTTCCTGTACCAAGGTCAGTTCTACCAACAGATCCATGGAGCTGCAATGGGTTTCCCCCATTGTGTGTAATCTGTACATGGAGGACTTTGAACAGAAGGCCATCATGACGGCCGCGCATCCCCCTACCTGGTGGCGGCGGTACGTTGACGACACCCATACGAAACTAAAGAAGGCCTACGCCCAAGAGTTCACAGACCATCTCAACAGCATAGATGATGACATCAAGTGGACCACAGAGGGAGAAGTTGAGACCCACTCCGAAGACAACAACACGGAAAGAGCCCTTGCGTTCCTGGACATGTGGTCCGTGATCAATGAGGATGGTACCATAAAGACGAGAGTCTACAGAAAGGCCACGCACACAGACCAGTACGTCAACTTTGAGAGTAACCACCCCTTGGAACATAAGAGGGGAGTGGTTAGGACCCTGGCCCATCGCGCGCAATCCATCGTCAGTGACCCCAAGGACAGAGAGGGGGAGATTGATCATGTTAGGACTGCTCTGAGCTACAATGGTTACCCTACTTGGCTTCTGAAAGACCCTAAACAGCCCGCCGAGGAACAACAGCCTTCAAGTCAAGCTGCGACACTACCATCATCCGGCACCAGCAAGAAGAAATACCTGGTCCTCATGCCGTATATCCGTGGGTTCTCTGAAGAACTGAGAAGAATCCTGAAAGGCTACAACATCCCAGCCTACTTCAAACCATCTAATACTTTACGGCAACTACTGGTCAGGCCTAAGGACAAACTGGACAAACTCCAAGTCACGGTTCCAGTTTACCACATTCCATGTGAGGATTGTCCACCATCTTACGTAGGAGAGACAGAACGGTCGTTCAAGGCCCGATTCATGGAGCACAGATGCCCAGCTCCTCTACTTCCGAGGTGTCCAGGCACATACACACTACTGAACCGGGACATTCCATCGATATTGCTAACGCACAGATTTTGGAGGTTGAACCGAGGTGGTTTGAAAGAGGTGTGAAAGAAGCCATCCACATTCGGACTCTATGCCCTTCACTCAACAAGGACCGAGGCCGCTACAACTTGTCCCCCATCTGGACCAACCTTCTAGGGAACAGAGGGAGGGGGGCCGCTCGGAAACCTTCGAATTTCCCGCCTACTTCCGAGCATGATGTCACCAACAACACCAGTCATGTGAAAAGTAAGTCCACAAAATATCCGGAGTATTCAAGTTTCCTCGGAGCAAACTGCCAATCAAAACACCAACAAAGCGTCAAAAAATTGCAAAGTGACACGCAAATGAACCAACAGTTCACTGTAACAGTGAAAAACATTAATTTTTCATCTGCAAAAAAGATTATAATTAATTTTTTTTCACCATCTCTGGAGAGATCACTTGGGAAAAACTCAAGGATCAAAATATTACATTTGCATTATTAATGCATGGGTTCCCACATTCCTTGCTAAATTTGCATAGCACAAAAGAGAAAAATCACGTGAGAGGTAACGCAACAATCTGGGGCCTGTTGCTCAAAGCCTGGTTAGTGCTAACCGTTGGTTAAAGACGTATCAAATCCTATAGGTTTCTATGGTATTTAACACTGGTTAGTGCTTTGAGCAACCTGGGCCAGTTCAACTCATACTGTTATGATGGTGGAATGCGATCAAGATGTGCTCGAAAATGAAGACGTAATCGCCAATGTAGAAAGGTTTATACGAGATGGATGCGGGTGCTCTCGTGGTGTGAAAGGTGGGGCTAAACAATAGAATACAGGGCCACTTGTGGTTACATGTTAGATAGAGCTTTGTATACCAGAACCTTCTGATCTGCAAAGGTATGTTTTCACAACTCTATGGTTTAAGTTATTCATGGTTCCGAAGGTTAAAAGAGCACTACCAACAAAACAGACTTTCCCAAAGGATCCACCAAAACAGCAAGCGCTTACCTCACACTTTCACCCTAAGCAATCACGGCGACAGTTACAGTTAAAAACTATTTGAAGCACAACAAAATAAATAAATATAGATAACAAGCATGAAATTCGATGCAAATCGGTGAGATCAAACAAGAAGCACCATATGATGCATAACTATCTCGAGTGGAAACCAGTCATTTCGCCTGAATGTCGTTTCGCCTACAGCGTCGATTCTCCTACACACTTAAAGTCGATTCGCCTACATATTGTTTTGCGAACTCATTAATAAAAGCTCACGTGTAACACAAAACATTCACGTTCAACTCCCGAGTGGACAGTGATAGGGTCTTGGACAAAAGCCACTGACAGTAAGCACTTGCACAGCTATCAAAATCTTAAGTGACTACACTTCACTTAACCAAACACACTGTGATTACTGATTACATTTACTCGGATAAACACAGTAAGCGCTTATTACAAACGCTTGCGCGGCACTTACCGAAGAAGGTGAGATTTTTTTCATTTCAATAGGACATTGTTTCGAGACTTTATGGTCGCTTGCACAGCACTTACCGAAGGAGGTGAGATTTTTTCACTTTCAATAGGACATTGCTTCAAGACTTTAATTAAAGTTAACACCAACAATATCTTCCAATCACGAAGCTGCGATTTCGATCCGTCTTGATCGGGCGTTGCGGTATAAAAGGGCTGTGATTTTTGTTCAATCCATTCCACTAACCTTCTCAGAATACTCTTGATCGCGACCGCTCTTATTGGATATGAACAGCTACTATTGTTTATTTTGCGCCAAAGAAGTAACCTCAAGACAAGAAGCATTCCTATGTGATGGTTGCGACAGATGGCAACATCGGCGATGCTAGACTGGCATTACAAGGGAACAGTACAGAGAGGCAGTGAGATCAGGTCTAGAGGTTATTTGGCGATGCCTGTCTTGCAGCGCCCGTTCAACCGCAATTGCTGAAAGTACAAGACTCAGCAACAACAATATGGACGCCTTCAACATTGCGGCGTCATTTGAGATAGAGAATGAACAAACAGGGACAAACAGGGACAAACAGGTATGGGTACTTTTTCAATTTGCAAATTAGCCGTGCACCACAATTACGCAATGGAGTTTGATTACATATCGTTTTAGTGCACTAAGAATGTTCAGTTCTTGTTTGTAGACGAGTTACGCTTTTAGTGAACTACTGTTTCGTCAAATTGTCACGAAATTCTAACATGGGGTTCCTTAGAAAACAGTTCATTTCCATTGAAAGAACCAGTCACAATTTTTTGGTCAAATGATCGATAGTATTTGCTACAACCCTAGCGCGTGCTTAATAGCATCACCAACAGAATCTGTAAAGCACACGCTAAATGCAAATAAATTTTGGTGTTTACAAATTGACATTATTAACAAAGTTTACAGAGCAACAGCAGCAACTAAAATAAAACTTAAATAAATAGTAAACAAATAAGTGAATAGACAGAACAAAAAGGATTCGCAAGCTGTATTGATAGAAATTACAGGATTGTTACAAATTTATAAGCTTTTGATTATTTCAAGAATTGAAGAAGGTATAAGGTAAGCATTTTCTTCTTGATTTTCGAACACAAAAACGGGTCTCCTCACCATTCTCCTCGCTGCTCGCCCACCAAAATTTTCCCTCGCAGGTAAACAATCCGACAAGGCTTGTATCGGTTATTGATTTGCCTCGCGGGCAAACAATCAGGCAACACTTGTATCGGTTATTTATTTATTTATTTGTCAGTGTGTAGGCGAATCGACTTTACTTATGTAGGCGAATCGACTTTAAGTGTGTAGGTAAATCGACTTCAGTGTAGGCGAACCGACTTGTAGGTGTCCTTGCCTGACAAATTTTTGATGAAGGTTCCAAAACGTCGAATGCTAAATCGTAATTTTATGCGACAATCAGACATAAAATCAAATATTACCTGCTTTTAGTTAAGGCTTACCTTCTTAAGTTGAGTTATTATCCGTATTCCTTGCTTTGGATCAGCCCGAATGACAAGCCCGCGAAAGAGACTGCTGACCACAAACTGAAGGGTTCTCGTTTCCAGTCTGGTCTCGATTGCTAGTGAACCAACCTCCTTCCCATGGTCTCTCTCAGGTAAGAGGGAGCTCAAGCAACGACAACGGCGACAGCAATGAGAACGTCACAAATTTGCATATTTAGTGGGAAAAAGACAATATCTTTGCACGCTCTGCACGTGCGTTTTTTAATCTTTTGTTTATTTCTTCGCCGTCGTCAGCAAAACTACAACGTGAATAGCCAAATTTGAGAGGCTTTATAGTCTGGTTTAAACTGTGACATAAGCATAAGCAAAAGCTGTGTAAACCGTGAGCGACATAAGCATAAGCATAAGAAAGAAATCGTTTCCATTTTCTTATGCGTAGGCTTATGCTTATGTCACGTTTATAACAGTAAACCGGGCCGGGGGGTGGGGGGGGGGGGGACAACATAAACATAAGCGTAAGACCGAGGTGTCAGCTGTTTTTATGCCAACGGATATTCAAAATAGGGATCTTACGAAACGAGGACGACGACGGCTACGAGGACTTCATTTAAATATACGAGTTCGCGTTATTCATATAACTACGAAACTATTTCATGTCGTTTCGCGTTAAAAATGTGTAATAACTGTTGAGGAATTAAACTGGTATGAGTGGGTTGGACGCGTACAGAGAGAACTGAAAATTCATCGTCATGTGCTAACGTCCTCCACAGAACCTTGAATTTGGTCATTTCACGTCGTCATCTAGGAGATGACGGCAAAGAAAAGTACCAAAATGTAAAACGCACGTGCAGAGCCATTGTTTTTGCTCACTAAACCTATTGTTTTGTAGCGTCGTCGTTGCCGTCGGCGTCGTCGTTTCGTAAGCTCCCTATTAATAGTGCCTAAGACGGCGTCCGAAGGTACTGTTTTTTTACAATAAACTTGCTGAGACGGTTCGCAATTATCCCTGCCTTTGCGACAAATCGCCAGAAATAAAATTCTTAGTCCGCTGGTTGCAGTTCCCGAGTCTCCTTGTTCTTTCCTCTTTCGGGAAATATCCCTTAGAAAATACCCAACAGGACCTCCTCAGTCTGTTTTCTCGTTCTATTTCTTGTCGCCGTCGTCTTCT
>OX421448.1:30766760-30799260 GCA_949126865.1 Montipora capitata | reverse complement strand
TCAAACTGCCATATGATAAGGGCTCGTCGAATTCCCCATGTGTCCCTACTTAATCAGTATACATACCCTCCTGTGTTTTGTGACAATGAACGTCCTTTGTGGCTGCGGCGCTTTGTTCTTGTTTATCAGCCGCTTTTCTCGAGTAGTAAATTAACGGAGGACGAGATCTTTGTCCTACAATCTTCAGTTTCATCGCCTTTGATGGCTTTAGAATAATATCAGCCTAAGTTCGGTTTTCTGAAAGTATAAGGTTCTAGTTTCTGAACAAGAAAAGACTCACGGCTGAGCTTAACAAGAGAGGAGTCAGTTTGTCGATGTGGTAACAAAAAGCGATACTGGTGAAAAGACAGAGAAACAGTACCCGGAGTGAGGATCGGGGAATACGATGACAGGAACGGAAAATTATGAACAGGGAACAAAGGAATCTAAACGAAACTCTTTAAAAACTCTTTAAAACTCTTTAAAACGCTCTTTTTTCGCTTCGAACTTGATTTATTCTCTTCATCTGCATTTGTTTCTCATAAGGCAACACATTTCTTATCTTTTTGTTCATCGCATTGTACGGGTCATAATAGTCCTTTGGGTACTCTCATGTCAAAATAGTGTAAGGCTTTTAGAAAAATGCGGTACGAAAATCGTGAAGCCGACATAGATGGGGCGGTTCTGGTGCAAATTAATCTCTATAGTAACAGCGAATTGGTCTTCTTGCTGGGGGCTACGACAGGCAACAATGAATTATGATGGTAGATTGATAGATTGTAGTATCATCATCAAAAGGAAAAGTGCTTGGAGGAGTTGTCATTCACATACAATAAAAATAGAAGTAGACCCAGTGGCGATTATGGTCATTTTCGAGATTTTTGCTACGACTTTTTATGTTACTGTGAAAGATAGAAAAAGACCTTTGTTTTCGCATCATTAAACGAAATGACCGCTTCTATTGTTTCGTTTTGTGATTTTTGCTACAAAAGAAAGTAGATTCCAATGAACTGTTGCTGCAAATAGGCGCCCTGCTAGGACATCACAAAGCCACGTAACATCATGAATATGGAAACATTTTTGATACTGTTTCTTGAATGTTTGCGCTCAAATAACTTAAAACGTATAAATGAAAATCGAACCGGTATATTTTTCTTGTATTTAGCGATCAATTTTTAGAGTTAAGTTCATGTCTTAATTTAGTTTGTGGCGATTTTGCTGTGAACTGAACGCCTAACGAAAATCGTCAGATCCCTTTACCATCAAACAATAATTATCATCCTCTTATGATCGCTATCGCCAGTGTACAACTGAGAAATTCGTTTAGCTTGATTGTGGTCATACATTTATGATTTTTGTCACAATTTCTTAGATGTCTAAAAGCTAATGTCTAAGGGTTTTTTATCTTTGCCTCTGTTATTTTTCACGTTAAGATTACGGAATGAAATACAGAAATTCGTCTTTTTTTATAAAATTGCAGCCTATTGATCGCCTTTAGAAAGCACTAACAAAGGAAAGTATTTTTACGGGAATTTTAGACTTGAATTGATGTTGTTTTGGAATGAAAGAATTTAGAACCGCGTTTTTGTCGACACTGATTCAATTGCACAGTCTAACAGCAAGGATCCCAAAGTGTGTCCATGTGTACCACCAGAAGCAAAACTCGACCAGATCTCAAGGGGCATTGAGCTATTTCAATTAATTGAAAGTTTTTGTCAGGAAATTTTCAAATAATAACTCTTGTGATTTTGTTCTGGTATTTCATAGTTTCAAATTTAACGAAACCGAATTATTCAAGCGGCATTTGCTTGAGGGATTTTGTGAATGAAAATTCTGACGAAAGTGGTTTGTATCAGCAAGACGATGCCCGGCCTTGCAAACTCTAATGAATCTGCGCCTCCAAGGATTCATTATATGACAACTAAGAATATCAAATGTTTTGATTTAATAATGACGAAAGTTTGGGTTAAGGTTTACCTTGGAAATTCCTTATGCTAATAAGTCTTCCTGTTTACATTTTGCAAACCTCAAACCAGCCCTTACAAACCTCTTTAGTGACATTTTTCGTACACAAGTGCATAGACTGACTCGGAATTGACAAATTCAATCATGCCGCCATTGCCCGCACCTTTCTTTCCTTTTGTCCCCAAACCAAGGCGTATTTGCTAATAAGAAATATTTTTATTTTGCGAAAGTATCGGAGCATGAGCATTTTTCTAAAGCCTCGAGGTGCAGGGTGCTCGTAATCTGCACATTTGTGCAATGATTATCTGCGACTTTTGTATATCAAGTTAGTTCGTTTGTTTAATAATTTAAGCACATTCTTCTCATTCGTCCATTCTCATTATAAAACCACTTTTGTTTCAATAAGCAAACTTTTGATTATTACGTTTGACCAGCCATGTGTGTGATACAGTTGTACGGACCAATATTCGAGACACAGGTCCGGGCACGTGTCCTTTACACGCGTCTTGATCACTTTGCAAAACAAGACACGTGATTCTTGTCTCTAAATATTTCATGTTTTCTCATGTTATTGATGTTTTCTAAATATCCAAAGGCTGTAAGTACCTTGAATGTCAAATGGACACACACCAACGAAAAAGTACTGTATGGTCACATCATGTCGAATAACACACTTTACCTCCATCACTCGAGATGCGGTTAACGTCGATTTACTTTGATATCTTTAATGAGTTCATACTTTAAGTGCTGAAACACGTACCAGGAATCCCTCATGCGATGTCCTCGATTGTACAAATTCCAAAATGTTCATGCAGAGTTTTTTACTGTTTTGGAACCACAATGTTTCAAATGTGCAAAAAGGAAATCAAAATCCTCAACTGTTATGAAATTTAAAATCTAGCCAAAATCAGTAACTGGAAACTGGCAACAAAGTCACGTTCAAAGTTGCGAGATTAAAATTTGTTCTGCAGTGGGCTTCAACAGTTTCTTTGGCCAGGAGAGAGTTCCACTAAACGACAGTCAGTATAGTCACCGTGTTAATTTTTACTGACGGCTTTCCGCGATCATGAAAGCGTCATGCACCAAGCCTTTAAAACGGATGCGGAATCAGCGTAGTACGGTAGTTGCTGGAGTGGTTTTCATGGTAATAGATTGTCTGTGGTTTTTCTAGTCAGCATTCCCGTTAATTTTTCTCCAGGCCTTTAACAAAACGGATGCGGAATTAGCGTAGTACGGTAGTTACCGGAATGGTTTTCATTGTAATAGAATGATTGTGGTTTCTCTAGTCAGCATTCCCTTTAATTTTTCTCCGCCTTGGTTTCCTAATCTATCACTTCATTGGAACTGCTCTTGATCACTAACTTGTTTTCATCGCGCACTTTGAAGCTCCTGAAGGCCTAGTATCTCGCAATGAAATATTTAAAAAAGGTAATACAAAAAGAACGACTGGTTAAAGAAACTTTAACAAATTTGAGCTCCACTATTAAGTTTATAAATAGAATTAAAACAAAGGAAAGTATGTGGTTTCCGAAAAGTTAAAGGGTATTCAAACGCCACAATTACAAGACTAGTACTGAATGAAAATCACATTTTATGTGGTTGGTTTATGGTAATAACTGAATGACTGAGATAAAGTAAACATACAAATTCGGGGAACACAGCAGGATGTACACTGAGCAGTTTTCATTAGAGAAACGTTCAATTAGCAGGTATGTGGGTTTAATGATGTTCCTGTTCGTCCATAAGCTATAGTTAGTGAGGCAACTCACTGGGCCCCGGGGTACCAATTATTTTTTGATGACGCAGGGAGGTCTGAGAGTGTATTTTACTTTATAGCGGTCTACTTGATTGCAAGCACAAAACCAGTCTGAAGTTGAAAGCAACACAAATCCATACGATTTTACTTAATTTAAGAGATCTACCCAAGCTATTCTCAGGGAAATGTATTCAGGTACTTCATGGGCCAATTATTTAGCAGAGATCACAATTGTTAAATGAATTGGAATAAATATAAAGTTTAGTTTTAAGGAGGCTCAAAAGGGTCTCTGGCTGAGGGAGCGCACGTAAGCTACTCGCGCAATACTTGAAACTACTCGTGTCAGGTCATCAATCAAAGACAAAAAATTGACGAAGTCGCTAAAATCGGAAATAAAGTTCGTCAGATGTATTGAGCACTATCTTGAAACTTAGCTCGGTGCGCGGTTACACTGATTTTTTTTGTAAACAAGTAAGATTCGTTTCTTTCTTCATTTTTTCATCTTCCAAGAGCGTTTTTGTGAAGCTAAATATTTTGAGCAAGAGCCGACACAACGTAGATTTGACTTTAGTGGTGTACTATATTTCGGCTGGCCAAACCAGCCTTCTTCAGTTAGAATGGGAGTTTACATTGGATTGGTTCTATGTACATGTTTGTAGCGAATGGATGTTGACGTAATACTGGAAAAAATGTGATAAAATATGGCAGTTACAACAAATTTGAATTCAAATACTAAAAGTAACGGAAAAATAACGGAAGGGACTGTACCAAATAAACTGAAATCTAGTACGTTTCTTCAGGGATATTAAGACGGCTGTTTTCGTTTTCACGAGTCTACAATAGTTCTCATACCGAGTATTAAGTAAGAGAGTTTAATGCGCTCAAGTTGGAAATGAGAATAAATACACTAAGACACCGAATTGGCAAGGTTCCTAGTTTTTCAGGTACCTTCGAAAAAATTGACTTTTAGAGGGTCTTAGCAGTGGTACCGTTGCCATGGCAACAGTAAGGGGTTTGCGGTAAACTTTAGCAAATTGTCTGACAATAGTTAACTGACAACTATTCACTGAAGTGGGGGTGGCTAGTCGCGGCGAGGTAAATATCCACCACTGAGGTGGCACCACTGGCACAAAAAGGTGATTTTAACTCACATATTCCTGCCAAAGATTACAATATTTTCGGGCGCAAATCCCCCCCGAGTTGCTATCTACTGATTTAGTGTATACCAGGGGTGTTTGGCTTTAACTGTGAGAAACTAAGGAAATTCAGAGAAAAAAGATCTGATCTGTTTGCTTCAGCTTTCTTAACCGGCAATGCTGATGTCATAGCGAATGTTAGCTTTCAGTAACAAAAGGATCGTTTAAGACCAAACCATCTCCTTGTGTTTTGAAACGACATCAATCATCCTGTTACTCATGTTAAAATGCCGTAGCAGCGACCTTTAATTAACAGAGGATTTTTAAAATGCAGTTGAACACGTTCTTGAAATAATTTTTCGGTAAAATCATGCCGCAAATCATACTCACGGAAGTTACGAAAAAATAGTGTGACTGGAATAGCTGATCTAAAGGATACAATTCAATCATTTCTTACGGAAAAAAATTCTACACAATTAAGAAAATTCTTAATTTCAACTCAAGTTCAGTTCTTCACAATTCTAAACCATAACAAGACTGGCAGGACACTATCATTGGTAACTTTTATGATCACTGCACATTCAAAGAGGTGGCGTGACTAGAACTGCTGTCTTAAGGCTTTGCTTTTACAGCTTAGCTCAAAGGAGAATACTAAAAAAAGAAAAAGAAATAAAAGAAATCGGATTAAGAGAAGAGATCAAATTTGGAGCGTTTTCCAATTTTCCTATTCTTAGAAGGACTGAAAATAAACGCGATCCACAAAAGGCGAAAGACATCAAATGCGCACGGTTAAAATATGTACTTGTAGTAGTAGTAATCCGGCCGGTAATAGGAAGGGTTTACCAAAGACAGTCTCATAACTTTCTGGTGTGATGTAGGCGGCACGTGACTTGGGCACGTGGTGTTGAGGTCAACCCATCTCTTCCTTCAATGCACGAATAAATTGATGACAGAAGCAATACACAAAGCGTGACCATCAGGTACTGAGAAACACTACTGTGCACACAAGAAGACCGTTGAACACGACATCTCAACATAAACATTGAAAAGTCGACATTATTTGCGTGGGCCAGTGATACGAGGACTTCTGAGTGTTGTAAAACAACAGCAAAGGTATTACCTTAATGAGAAGCAAACAGTGTACACTTAACTTAATACAACGATACAACACTTAAACTCATGATCGCATGTGGTTTTGCAGGCCCCAGATTTTGTCCGTAACATTTCTGTTGCATTACCTTTAATACATTTAATTTCGCTGCGTTCAATTTATCATCCATAAAGAATTCATCCTTTTTCAGTGAATTAACAAGCAGGAAGGCTTAACCGTAAAGCTCATATTTAGGCTAGTCACGATAGGTTTAATTACCGCTGGATGATTTATTCGTGGAAATCTATGCACTTTCTCTCTTTTTTTTCTCTTTTTGTTCTTCCTTAGGAACTTTTCAGTTTAAATGGGAGATGGAAATTGATTGATTTATTTGTTTGGTTAGTTCTGGTTAGCCTGCCTGTTGGACGGATTCGGTACTCCTTATCATGATAGTAGATCATGCCAGCTGAAACATCGAAACGTTTTGTCGGCACGTAGTCTAAGGAATTTAAAAAAGATATGATGATCAACTTTCCTTTGTGGATCTTGGCGAGAGCACAAAAATAATGAACTCACAGCAAAACGGGCGTATCATTAATTCCATCGCCCTCACACGAATGGCGCCATTGTTCAAAGAGTTCAATTGTTAATAAAGTTACCTGTAAGAGCATTTCTAACCTCGTTGTGCTTAGGACAAAAAAGGCAGTAATGACATTAATTCACAAGTTGACGATAATGAATTTGGCATCTGAAAAGGAGCTTGATAGCTCTCCAATTTCCAAAGCAATCAATACATGAATCAAATATCCTTAAAGACTTTTCAAACAAAAGGCGAGAACCGTGGACTTAAGTCGAAAAAACCCTTCTTTACTGTTTGGATTAATTTGACTTTGCTGGTAGTTAAAGTTCGATCGAATAGAAGAGAAAGGACGTCGTGATTTGCAAGTTTACACTTCGCCATACGAAATTGCCCTTTTTCGGTTTGTATAAACAAATCACTGTCTCTGTTTATCGATGATAGCATATTTGGTCTGTATAGGTTGCACCTGATGGTGGTGATATAAAAATGCCTAAATGAGCCATTAGAAAGGATTGAGTTCTATATCTGAATTTCCGTTACCGCCGATTGCTTGCTCTGTATGGAAGCCGGAAAATCCGCTTTATTTAGAACTAATAACAAAACAAAACAGTATACAGTGCGTTTAAACAAGAGAAAATGACGTTTTATAACTTCGTTTTCCTTTAATAGAATATTATCCACCTCGTCAAGTATCAGGTTTCCGAGGAACCCATCAGACAAAAAAAACCTTTTAGAGAGAGTAAAAACACTGAATTTAATTACCTCTCTCTATTCCTTTGATTTGCACCCTGGTGATAAACAAAGGAAAGATTTTCATTACAACTCATAGCATGTGATTACGTGACCAGAGCGGAATTATTTTACATCTTGTCAGAATGTAAAAAAAATGTACCAAGCTTGTCAAACACATGTAAGCGCAACGCTAAGTGCTGTTGGAATCGAAACCAAGTTGAATTTAGCGGCAGATCAGATGTCGGGAGTAGCGCGATAAACGACTTTCACGGTTGCGAGATTCTACGTTATAACGATACTAAATGGTTTTAACATTTGAACTGCTTTTCACAAGCCCACATGGTCATTAATTTTTTTTCTTTAACCAGGTCATGAGAGGAACAGAAAAGGGTTAAACTCTCAAACAATTCTAAAATATTAATGAGATGTTTCGGTCAAAAATGTCTGCCTGGTTGGTTAGCGATAGCTTTATAATTAGCTTTCTTCGAAGACGGTCTTTCTTAACTAAGAAGGACTCTTCGATTTAAAAACTGACAACGGCACAAATGACAAATCGCTCTTGATTATTTACACGCGCCCAAAGCAATCCCAACAGAGAGTCAACACCTCACATAATAAAAGGCCTCTTAAAATAGAATGTGGACCGCATTCTGTTTATAAAAAAAATAATTTGTTTTTCTTTCGGTGTAAAGCAAGCTATGCAGTTCTTCATTGCAACATTTGCCTCTCCAGGTGACAAATAACTAAACAAAAATGTTAGCGACAATCAGGCGTTTGTCCCCGTAGGACAATGAGGCTTTGAACAAAAGCAAACTTTGGACCAATAGATTTGATTGATGCCTTTGTGGAGAGTCAGCGGGATGAAGGAGTTGCCATAACATTTGCATTCTCAAAGAATGATACATGCTTGAGATGCAATGGTTAGGATTTAATTGTGGTAAATGACGTGAATGAGTTCAACTGGCAGAAAGTGATGAAACCAACATATTTCCTCGCTTGAGACGTAGGTACAAAAATTGCGTGCAACTTCATTTGTCGTGAATGACGCCAACTAGACTAGTGAAATCTATACTGTAGCCTAGTTGTTATCACATCGGTTTAGAAACTTTATATCGACTCAGTTGGACGTTAACTCCAGACGCAGATAAATATTGACCGCCGTGAGTGAAAAAATTTTGTTTTAACTAAACATATCCAGGTAAGCTCACACTTAATAAACACCAAAGTATCAACCATTTGGTTGTATTCTCTGGGAACGGATAGGGCTGATAATTTAATTGACAAATCATTGATCACATTTTAATCTTGTATCATCGTTATCTCCCACAGGCCTGTGTACAATAACGCAAATCCAAGACGGACTTGAAATCCTTGTCGCAGTCGTGTAAATGTCAAAGTTGAAAATGGCCTCCTCGCGAAAGGATAGCATTTCTAACGCAAACATATCGTCTAGCGTTAAGGCAAAGCTGCACAAATGGATTGGAAAGGCGAGCAAAACAGTTCGCGACAAGCGCATTGCCCAAGACGTCGCTGCGGAAATTGAGCATTCCAATCCATCAACAGAAAAAGTCCCAGATACTCTGTCGCTGCAACACTCACGGTCGCGAAGTTCACCGGTACCCATGCCAAACAAGGAAAACGCCTACAAAAAGGCAAGAAAATGGTCCGTGAATTTCACTCCCACTGGGACATCGAAAGAGGACGATGACATTGTGCGTGAGAACGAACGAAATCATTCATACTCAAAGAATGGAGGTCAACAGGTTTCTATCACTCCCAGTGTGCGATTGGATGAGTCATCGATTGCGCCCAGCGGTGGCCAAGAAAATTATGAGAAAGAAACATTTTTCGACGAGCAAACTGGCAGTGCTGGCGAGGAAACAAACAAGCTAAACGACACAGCACCGATCAACGGTATGAACGGTTTCAAAATAAATCTAGAAGTGCCGGGGTCGAATGCAAGAGCAAAACGTAAGGTGTTTAATCGAAGTAGATCCAAAACATCTATTGATCTCTCTGAGCAAGAGGAAACCGCCGTGGACGGAAGAATGATTTCTGCCGTTAGCCTCGACAGCATTCCAACAAACGTGCAAGAATTATCAGGGCAAATTCAGACACGATTGCAAATGTGGGTCAAACGTGCGTCGTATTTAGCAGCCCAGTGTGATCGCCGACAAAGTGAAGAGTCTGCAAGCTCCACCGATGAAGGCGCTAACACACCCGATAGTTCTCGACCACGATCTCCTGGGTCAGAGAACGACAATCAAATGAAGAAAATTAAAGAATTGGAGCTTGCACTCAAAGAACTGGTTGGAAATGTTGGGGTTCGAGTTGGAAGTGTACCCTCCAAGCTTCAGGAAATTAGCTCAAATTCTCCTGGTTCATCGAGTACGAACAGGTCTAGGAAGAACTCAGACGGACAAGGAAGTGATCAAGTGTATGAAGAATTTAATGAAAACGAAAAGGATCGTATGACGGAAAAAGGCTCAGGAGATTCTCGTAAGGCGAAGTCACGAGAGACTCGAAACAACAGCTCAAGTTCATCAGAGTCAGACACTGTCATCAAAACGGCAGACATTTTTGACAGAGAATCAAAAGAGGAAGATCAAGAAGATGTGGATGGCATCATTTTCTTGAAATCAAGTTGCTCTACTCGTCATTCGCCCATCAATAACAGCCCACGAGAGCGGAAATCACCCAATTTACAGGATGTTTTGATATATGAGACCCTGATTGAGAACACGCCGAAAAATAGAAACAACGGCAAGAAGATGGCTCCCAAAAATCTCAGAGATGAGATAGGATTGCAACATACAACCCATGAAGAATGCTCCTCTGAGTTTGAAGAGAGCAAAGCTCGTTCAGGCAAGTGTGAAGTTCAAAATCCAAATCAAAACTCCAGCAAGACTGTGCTTCAAGGCACTTTTAGTTTGAAGAATGGGATACTAAGGAAACTGCCTGCTCGTCCCAAATTAAGAAGACATGCCATGTCTTCAGATTCTAATTTTATGACAACCAATTCTACTGTTCGAGACAGCATGAGACAATACTTAAATTTTAAAGATGCTGATCTTTCGGCTTTTGCCGTTGAATGCGTGAGGCACGCCAATAAAAAGAAACAAATTGCCCAAGAAGACGATCGAACGCATGATGGAAAAGGCAATCTGCAAGGGACATTTGTGAACACTAAGGACACAACTGCATTTCCCATAGAGCAGAAACCTATTGTTGTCATTTCGTCCCAGGATAACTACGAACAATCTGTCATCGGAAAGGGATTAGGCGATGATCCAGGAATAGTTGAAGATGCGCAGTCAAGCAAATCACCAATGGATTCTGTAGCCACTGAAGGGATCAATGCCAGCCAGGTTTCTTCGAGTGATTTTTTCTCCCGCGCTGCAGAAGAAGCTGAGCAAATTCTCGCTTCCGCGCCAACGTCAAAAGAATCCTTGGGGCGATCTTCGAGTAACCTACCACAGGATATCGAGAGTAATTCGCAGCGATTATATAAATTTCCCTCCATGCCGATGTTTTATTCACCAATAACCAGTGAGGAATCTGAGAAGACACAGCAATCGAAGGAGATACGAAAATCTGTGACATTTCCTGCTAAACTTCATGAGCTGGCGAAAAACGAAGTTGATTCGTGTGGTTATGAACCAGAACGACCATTAGCAACATCCAAACGTGTTTCCTCGAGCGGTAATTCTGTATTTAATTGCACCGATGAAAATGGAAATGTTGCCAAGGAACTTAGAAAGTCCCCCGGACAGCGACCAAAGATTAAACAAAGAAAAGTCAGTGCTCCATCGATGAGATTATTGGGTATGTCCCCGCCTGTTCGAGTTGACATTGAAGCTCTGATTTAAACTGACTGACTGAAGAACCATTTCAGTTCGTGGTTTTGACAAGAGAGTTGTAAGTTCAGTTTCAAAGTACAGGGTCACTTATTGCCATACAGATAAATGGCAAGTTTTAGCTTGTATAGAGAGGCGGATTTTAGCTGACAATCGCCTTACCTGCACTATAGAAATTAATATTGTACATTTTTAATAAGTCAGTGAAATTTGCATTTATCCTCCATTCCTCCATTTTAGACAATTCAGAGTACGTAATTTCATAAAGGTTCTGGGTAGGAAGTAAGGAAAAGTGAAAATAATCCAAAATGCTCTATGTCTCGATGGAATCACTTCGAGAAAACGATAGTCAAGTTGTAAAAAGTGTATAAATTCATATCCAAAGTATAACAAACAGTATCATAGATAGATTTAGGTTCAAACAGTTTGACAATCAGAGATGGTTTGATGCGTAATGTGGTTGAAGAAAAAAGAATGTAACTCGCAAATTTACGATTCAAAAACCCCACATTTTCGACACTCGTGCTAATGTTTTCATGACTCAGAGGTGACCTACGGCTGAAAGAACAGCCTCATTCCCAGGGTGCTCTCCCTTCCTGAGAGAGGACCCTGGGAACGAGGTTGTTGAAAGAAGAGTCCTTCAGCATCCTTTCCTTTTAATAAGATATACAAAATATGCTTGAAGTAGAAGGCTGCCATTGTTGTTAGTTACATGTTTCAGTCTTCAAGCCAGAGTACCATCAAACCATATTCAAACAACATCACAATTTCCTTAACAATATATATTTCCCCATTATCTTTTAGCAGTCATTTCTGGCCTTAAAATGTATTAAAATGGTGCGAAATGTACATTTACACTGCTGAACGAATTGACAAAAGCACCGAATGTTATATTTTTTTGTAAATTTCTACGAGGAACATCATTGCTTTCTTATCATCCAAAAAGGTTTTTAGAATCGATGATTCGGTATTAAAATGATCAGCCAAAAATAATTATCTCGATATTTTAACAAGCTCTTATGCAAAAAGGTTATAGAAACCAGATATATCAATATTTATTATAATACCTGTTGTAGAAAGGACCGCTCAACAGTTGAGCCAGAATGAAGCAAACACTATTGACTTAGTTATTGACTGTAACGAAGACCCTGCGCGTTCTTTGTAACCAAATATTGCTGAAAGCTAGGGAGTATAATTTTTATAATCTCTTCTTTCTTTAAGGCAAAAAAAGCGGATGAAGTATAGACATTCATATTTAGTTGTATGCACGAAATATATCATTATATGTCCTTATCAAACCAAACATCCGGCAATAAAAAGGTTTTGATTACTGCCAAGTGCCTACCTGTGAGTTGTCCAGTTTGTAAGAGAACTCCTCTTTCTTACAAATGCCTTTACAAGCAAATTCTTGACATTCGTGTGTGATGCTGATTTTTTAATGCATATGAATTGTCATTATAATTATTATGGAGATTTTCACCCTGACCAGCTAAGGCCAGTGGAGGGGTTTGAAAGATCGAGTAGTGACTTCCAGATACCCACCGGATGGAAGGTTCTTATCTGCTAAAGTTTGCCCCACAACCCGTGACATTATTTATGATCCCCAGAGAACTATTGCAGTCTCATGGTCCAGTCTAATCAACGAACATCACCATTGGGCAACAGCCAAATAAGGAAAGTTCATTTTCAGAGCTAGTGAGATGGATTTCAAGGTATGTGCGACATAAGGTGGATGGGCCAAGTCTGCCAAATAAGACAAAGCCCACCAAGCCGTAAAAAAGATTTCCATATTTGACTCATTACTAAAACAACAACAACTACTACTACCCTTACTATTATTTGGGCTACATTTTTCTCTAAACTTTCTTTTATTTCTATGACAAACGTTTTTCCGTGGTGCTAGACTGTGACCTCGCTGTTCATATTTATTACATAGAAAAATAAAACAGGAACGCTTCTGTATCCGGGCAACAGCCCAATTTAATTTTCGCCGAAGTTAGGGCGTTCAGAAACGGGGAAGGAGTGGCGAAAAATCGAAGGTTGTTTCGAGCGAGCATGCGTAGGGAAGCGACGATTTTCGAAGCCGGCCGGCTCTGATGTGCCTGGGAAAGTAGACCCACCTTATGCAAATCGCTGCGCGGCGTTCGAATGACTGCGCCAAGAGCCCTTTTGCCCTTTTTACCAAATTTAATTGATTAAACTGACAAAGAAGTGTCAATATATCAAGCTGGCGATAATTGAACGGTTGTCAACAGCAAGTAGCAATGAAATTTCAAAGAACACACGCCGACTTTTGAGGCCCTTGCCTTGCGTGCTCAACTCTGCCTCCGCATTGAGTTGACCTCACATATGTGAAGGAGTAACACTGCTGCGGTGTGGACCGCACCAGCATTCAATTACGTTCAGTTGCTGCATCTCGTCGGCAGTTTTAGTCGGCAACTTAGTGGTCCTATTGGTAACATATCGTGAAATCACTGCAGAGAATAATTAAGAAAACAATTGTGTGATCGTTATCTGTTTTAATTTAGCTAACAAATCGAAATTCGCATTTTCACTAGCAAATCAGTTTATGACGAAACAGGCGCCTCAAAAAAGAGTTTATCACTTTTAACCACGGATACTGGAAGGTTTGAAATCTGTTCATGTTCACAAGGTAGATGATTTCACATAATTTTGATTTCCCAGTCTTTTGATAAGGTTAGAGAAGGCTTCAGAAGTCAGTGTTTTTTCCAATACAACCATTGATAATCTTGTTCCGTGAGAGTCTGTTTGCACATTTGAACGCCCTTTCACCTAAGCAGGAAACAAGGATTAGGAGTCGCTAATACTGCAATTTCCTCTTGAAATCATGTAATTTAACTCAATGAATACCACCTCACAATTTTTTTCTCTTCATCACGAATACGTAAAGACATTACGCAACTTTAAAAAGTCAGAAATCCTCGTTGTTTCCGAGGAGATTCTGCTTCATTTCATATCTTGCAGGTTCAAACTTTAGCGTCCTTTAGTATGCTGTATTAGAAAACGCATTAACCTATCGTTTTATCATCCATCGCTTACAGACAGAGATGCGTGAGGAACAGTGGAGAAACCAATAGGAACTGGAAAGACGGAAACCGTCCAAGAAAGTCTAGTCGATGGTTTCGTTCACTAATTTCGTTTATAATGTCATCGCTATGACACAAGTCGGTTTAAATATTCCTCTCAAAGCCCTGCCTTTGGATTATCGTTCACAATTTATCTGTCCACTACAAACAAACTCTTACATACTGTATTTATACATAATTGTTTGCAAAAAAAAGTATTGAAAGTTCAGTTGCGTTGTGTGACCGCATACAGTATACTGATATGATAGATATCGGCACGTGAATGAAATTGCTTCGCTCAAGTGACATAATTTGTTCCATGTGATTGTCAGTCTTTGCATTTTTCACAGTGATGTTTTGTATCTATTCCGTGAGGCGAGCTAATTGTTTTAAGATGTTGTGCTCCAACAGTATTAGATTTCGCCACGTTTTTGGGTGTACCTGGCGTGTTTGGGCGTTCCGCACGCAACGACACCGAGAAAAAGTACTCGAATGAAAAATTGCTAAGTTTGCGAAGGACAGCCCCCACCTTTTGGCATTCGCAACAGGGGGAGGCTATGCGAACGAGTTAATTTTGTGAAAACAAGCAAATGCTTTACATAAGGAAAGTCAGTTTATGATAGTGTTTGTGGGTTGAAACTTAAATAACGAGTACAAGATTTGTTGGTCAACGAATGTTGCATAATGTCATGTTGAACCGTGAGTCATCAGCCTAATTCCATGTTAAAGAACGAAAACTCTTTGAAGTGTGATTGCATAGACCGTATTCATAAATGGCGACCGATAAATTATTCTTTTGTTTATCCGCTAAACAGACCAACTAGCCTCGTTCTAAAGTAACTTTTTTTTTGTATTTTGCGCGTGCTAACGAGGCTAGTTGGTCTAATTAGCACAAAGACAAAAGACAATTTTTTTAGCCTTCATTTATGCATTTGGTCCATGTTCATAATGTTTGGTTGGGACGACTGCATTTGTAATTCACTTTCCCTTTCAGTATTTGAATTTTTTAGTAAACAATCCGGCATGTGTTGCGATTAACTAGTTCTTATTTTTCTTTTTTCAATTTGATTTCGGTTAAAGAAATATAAGGATTCTTAAATGTCAGCACAGTCGATTCGGGGAGGTGTGCTTAATGTGCAAGTAATTCAATTTCTTGTATAACCATTGCTGTTATTTAGCTCTTTGCGAGCTTTGCTGACCGCTAAAATACCATTCATTGAAGCGATAAGAATGACACTATCTAATCAAAGTCATAAGGGGCGCTTTCCATGGTATTTAACGCTGGTTAATACTGACCATGCTTCGAGCAACCCGGGCCAGTGCTTCAAATGTTGCCTGGCAGAAGTTAAGTAAAATCACTGATTCTTAGCTTGGTTACGTAATATTCTTAGCACATGTTCTCTCAAAGCTTGTAAATAAGTTCGCGAAAATGTGAAAGAAAGCTAGAGTAGTGTTAATTAAGACCCGGCCTGATTTATCAATGAAATTTCGCGTATCTGGGAAAAACTGTCTAACGAATGTCTATGGGAAGGACCCAGGAAAGCTAACGACTGGAACCAATTCAAATCTCTTGTAGTGGCATGTGCTTTGCTCTCAGTTCAGACAACCTAATACCAGCGAGGAAAGGTTACACTCACTCTGGCAGTTTTTAATCTTAATCGTTCCCATTCATAAAGACAACTACTTAGATTTAAGAAGCTAACCTCTTTCCGGCTTTTGAACGAGGGGGCGATTAAAGATTAAAGATGTGTAATGCAACTAAACTTCACTGTAAATGAAAAGTCCCACGTTTTCCCACTCGTATTTTAGTTTTCCGAGTCTGCCCCGTGGAATGCCAGCATTTATTTGTCCGGCTCTCGTGATTTTGAGTATTTAATTCTTAGTCATGACACTTGGTTTGATTTCGTGCTTTTTTTTTCTCCCTTTTATTTAATTTCACGTTCGAGTCTTTGTCTTCTCACGATTTGCTAGTTTTAAGCTTAGTCTTGAGGCAGCTAAACTGTTTGGCCAAATTTTTGGAATGGGACTGTCGCTCTTTTTTTGTAGTTTATGGAAATAATTCTCTTGAACTTCGAGGGTGAATAAATAAAATCTTGCTGAAAACCTTCTTAGACCGTTATTTTTAGCACGAGATGGTCTTCATGTTGTCTTTCAAAAGACCAAGTGAAGGTGTGTAGAGATTTATTTTACGTTCAAAAATGCAACAACAGGATCGAATTCGTAATGTAAGCCAACCGGCGGATTACAAGTCACAGTGGTGGTTTCGCCTCAAGTGAGGATAAGCAAAGGGTCTATTGGTAACAATTGTATCAATCCCCTAGGGGACAATAAGACCTTCGCTGAGGACGTTTTTGAGGTCATGCAATTAAAGAGTACACAGCCGAGTTCCGGCTCAGTGTGAGTGCAGCTGGGGAACGGTGTACCAGAGGTTTGCTGTACAGAAGCATTTTCAGAAGTATTTGGCCACGTTTCATAGGTATCAACTGTCAAATATCAGGATCAAAAGAGTCCGGTCATTAAACGTTTACTAAAACTATTTAGAAAACAGTCCTAAGAAAATACGCGCGCTGATTGGTTAAAAATCGTGTTTCTATAACTCGATGGAGAGCTCTTGACGTAGTGATGGCGCGAGCAAAGAGAATTTACATTTTGATAATTAGAGTTAACAAGTTGTTTTCCTTTTTCTCGTCGCGTTGTGGAAACACTCGCCTGCGGCTCGTGTTCCCACAGCATTTCTCGTTCTCCCAAACTTTCACTCTTGTTTCTATAACTCGATAGAAACACGGTACATGTTTTCTATTTCTTAAATACCGGTATATATGGACGTTATAGGAGGTTTACACGTGACGTCATGGAATATCCCACGAGTCACTTGTATTTTCTTGGTATGCACACTCGCCTTTTAACTATACATGTATGTTACCATGCCATAGAAAATACAGTGGCCAGCAAGGCACGATGGGAAGGTTGGGTGTGATACCGTTGAATTGCACTGATCAATGGGAAGGTTCAGTGGAATACTGACGAATATACAACGGCTTTCCTGCATTCTGATTGGCTGTATTTTCTATGGCATGGTAAAATATATATATACTAATGACCTGTACATGAGGCATGCAAATGATGATAAAGTGCCGTAATATTATACTTTGCACTTGATCTAACCCCGTCAGGAATATTGCTCCTGGACACTGCCGTCTGCAGTAACTAAACAAACTTACTCAGGGAGAAGCAAAAGTGTACACGAATATGTTTTCGCTCTCCACGACAATGTGCTATCGGCTTTTGCTGACTCTTGGAAGAACCACCTGCCGTTCAGAGATGATCTTCCTGAGGAGATCTGGACACAAAGAAAATGCACGCGCCTGCAATAAATGCTCTAAGCAGCGGTGAAATTCGTAATTTGGCGCTAAAACGCAAACTCAAAATGGCGTCGACTTTGGAGGAAATGGCACGGTTATTCGCCATAAAAACGACAAATTTAAAGCGAAGCATGGAGTTACGAAGTGCAGGTAAATGTTCTTGAATAAAATAAAACAGCTCTCGGGGTTCTTCAATCTGATTTGTCCTGACACTAAATGTAAATTCATCGTCTGACGCGCTTACGTCCTCCAATGTTTGTCATTTCATGTCGTTGTTTTAAAAAGAAGAAGACAGCAAATAAATTAAGACGTGTATTAAAATGTTAAAAGCGGGCTTTGATTGACCATGCAAAGCCATTTTTTCCCACTAGTACTCCTATTGTTTTCTGTCATATGTTGATCTGGTCGGCCTTGTCAAATGCCAGCTGCAACAGCAAGTACTCCTTTCACTATTAATATGGAACTGAAGTTCAACTTTCAAGCAACAGTGTTATTTGTTTTGACTGTTGATGGAGCGTTTAAAACAGTGAATGACAAAGGGGAACTAAATCAGTTTACCGCAATGCTGGATATGACCCCTTTTCCCTTACCGCTATTAAAAAGGAAATCTTATTAAAAAGAAAATTGGGATTTGAACGTCAGAGTCTGCAAGTTACAGAAGGTGGAAATAACCTCACCCTTAGATCAACAAAGGCATCGACAAAGAAGCTCCAAGTTTTCATTAACAAGTGCCTGCATAGGATTTTACAGTTGGTATGATCAGATAGAGTCAGTATCATTAAACTATGGAAAGAGAGGTCGTCCATGGAACACCTGGAGATGTTCGCTAGAAGCAGACATCAAGTCCACGGGCAAGAGTTGGTACGAGCTTGAGAGGGATGCACAGGACAGGAGGCTAGGGAGAGAGACTGTTGATGGCCTATGTTCCTGAGAAGGAGGGAAGGGCGAACTAACTACTACTAATAACCTCACTAGTTTTGTTGTGGAGAATAAAACTTTATGGCAAATTTGGATGGAGCCATTCACTGTCTGCCTTAATGTCATTAAGTGACAGATTACACTGCTGTCCACATCATCATCATCATCATCATCATTGTCCTTTCTCAATGTGGCAGTTACATGTAGGTGTGTAAGGCTACATTGGTGTCCACTTAGCAAGAATGAACTGTCATAGTAATGCGTTTTCACAACAATATGTACCTTGGAAATCCCAAGTCCTAGGAAAAAGGTTGAAATTCTAACTTGCACATTGGTTGAACAATCCTCATGAGCCACTTCCTTGAGGGGTTCCTCACTTGCTTGGGTTAAAAAAGGGCTGTAACTTAATTTTTTTTGTCTCTAGACGTCTTTTTAATCCTTTGATTGACTGGGTGGTTGCTTTCCCATTGTGCAAATGGTCAGCAAGAGTTGCTTGCCCATGCCTGAAAATTACTTGTCCTGGGGGACCAGATGGGTTTTTTTTCTTGTGCTCTGATCTGAGGGTAGCTCTATTTATCTCTTGAAAACCCTCTGAATTACATTTATTGATAAATCTATGCATAGTTAGTTTCTTGGGTTTTGTAGAAATTTCATCACAGCTTCATTTGAATTTCGGAAACAGATAATCATTGTTCAATGGTGAAATGAAGTTATTGATAATTGTGTTACAGGGAATTCAACCAACTGTATTTCTGCGTTGAGGTCTTTTAACAAAGAGCTGCTGGAACTTGAAGCTTCTTTGGACATCTTACAAGACCAGGTGGAAAAGGAAAGATCATTACTGGAACAAGGGGAGGTATCATGTTGTGTCACTTAAGTTTTATCATGTGCTTCTAGTGAAACTACAGTTTAAATTATTGATAACAGATTGTGAGGAAAAGACTGCAGTAGCCCCCTACTTTTCTTGTAATATATAAAAAATTAATACGGTAAAGAATAATTGATAACTCATGGAGGTGCCAGCCTAGGGAAACGAAGCATTCAGGTCATGTATAACCCTGCAAATCCTAATACAGTGACAATGTTACCATTACTATAATTGTTATAAATTTTAAGTTCTGTAGTTTTGATACATAATGAATGCATTAACCTACACATACAATTGAATAGTACCTGTCACGTGACCTCCCTTTCCAATTCTTTCTTATTTTTTTTTTAGAATAGAGTAAATTCAATTCTATTAATTACTCTTCTCTTGGTTGCAATACATTTCACTATACACCTGTCCATTATGTAAATAACAGGCAATCCTTTTCACTATTTACCACATAATATTTATTGTTTTGAAACTGTCAAACATGGAATGTAGTGATGCAGTTTGGTAACAAATGCTTGTCATGATTGTGTTAAAGTTTCAACCTCTGGAAAAAAAAATCAGCCAGTTTTTTTAATCTTGAGTGTTAACTGGGTTACCTGTGAAAGACATGAAGAAATGTTCATTTAAATAAGGTGATTACAGCTCTTGTCTTTGTGCATGATTGAAGGCCAGACCTGGGGAATCCTGAGACCTGGCATTTTGTGGAGAAGGAAGCACTTCAGGTTATGGTTGTGTTTTGGCTTCTAATGCGAGATAAGCCATGAGAAAAGTCTCCTTTGATCTTCAAATATAAATATTAGTAAATTTATACCAGCACTTACCATGGAATACATGTACACCTGACCAACAATAGTGCAAAGAAATTAGTGTTGTTGTTGTTAGATGTGTAGTTTCAGGTGTCTCAATGCATACAAATGTAGATAACTTCCTGTTGAAGCCAGTGAGATCACACATCCCAAGGGGAGGATATTGAAGCTATTGAAATTGTTGAACATCCCATTGGAATTAAATTTCTAACCCTGAAGATGGACCAAACTTATGACTGGGGTTGCAGTCCCTAATAAAGGTGCAGCCTAGTAATTGGTTTTACATTCCATTCATTGATTTACATTCCAGGCACTACAAAATATTTCTAGCAAACTCAGTGAACGGCTTCAGCATGTGGCATCCCATCTACCCACTCATCTGCCAGGTGTGGAAAAGAAAACTAAAAGGTACTGATCAGAGAAGAATGAGAACAATAATATAAGTTCAATTGGAAAAACAAGCAGCAATAATGTACAGTTTAGATTTTGTGGTGTCTCTTTATTAGTATCTTCTTCTTCTTCTTCTTCTTCTTCTTCTTCTTCTTCTTCTTCTTCTTCTTCTTCTTCATCTTCTTCTTCTTCTTCTTCTTCTTCTTCTTCTTCTTCTTCTTCTTCTTCTTCTTATTATTATTATTGTAATCGTTACTATTACAAAATTCTTGAATCTGGTTCTATTCGCGCGTATTTGTCACATAATTGGCGTGCAATCACGTTGGTGTCTAATGACAGGTATCCAATTTGAACAACTCCAACTGGATACCTGTAAATGGACACCTACACCATTTGCGTGTCAATCACATGCACTTGGATCATGGGGTCTTTCTAGCTGTTTTCCTACTGTTTGCAAGACAGATTGGATATAATTTTTTAACTTTTTCACACACAAAGGTGTTGGCAGACTTTTTATCCTCACATTTTGTTATACTGTAGATACGATTAATTAGTAATAGGACTTTGTGTTGTACAATTCAGGGATAACCGTGCTCGTAATTTCAAATTGGCCCAGCACGCTGAAATTACTAACACGATTACTCCCTGAATTGAAGTCCACTCAGTCTTATTACTATTACTTATTATTATTATGATGCATATTGCTTGTTTATTTATGCAGCTTTCAAAAGATTGCAAGTACTTTTCCTGTGCCAAGACACAGGCACTGGGTGGGCCAGTGTGGGCAAAAGCTCAGATTGAGTTCAGTTTTGTATTAATTCATGAATTTTGGAGCTTTATTTGTACAAACCATAATTATTCCAATGCTTTTTAACAGTTGTTTGAAATTACTGCACAGTGGTATTTACAGATGAACCTGGTCAAACAAATTGCTTTTAAATGTTCGTATTCACACACATGAATTTGTTATTTGTGGTTAAAGGAGCTCTGAAGTTGAAGAGGAGACTGCTAAAGGAACTGTACATAATCCGAGGAAGATACCACGTCAGGCCAAAAGGGCTACGTCTGCCAGTAACATCAGTGGATCTGAGTTTCCCAAATTGGCTTACCTGACTGTGGAGGAGTTTGAAGAAGTTCCAAAGTGAGTCGAAAGGTGGCTTTTTACAACAGGGTCTGCAACATAACTACCCCTTGAAGACAGATAATGTTTGGGACTGGTGGGGGAGTGGGAGTGGGGTGTAGAGGCAGAGGATAAGGGAATTTTTTTGTGTGTTTAGCTAAGATTAGAGCAAGGAGTATATGTAACATAACCATTGTTTATGTTGATAAACAGCAAAACCCATGACAGAAGTAGTGGTCAGCTAGCAGTCAAACCAGATGAATAAGTGTTTCATTAAGATCATGCAACCAGGCATAGTAAAGTACAATACACACAGGAGGTTGAAAGGTCGAAAATAACCAGGGAAGTCACGACCAAAGATCTGGTTCACAGCTTATCAAATTGGCAAGTGCTGTACCTTCACAAAATCCCTCTTTTAAATCCGATGAGCAAAATCGAGTGCCTTCAATTTAAGTTAACAGAAACGTCTCCACGCAAAATTATAATTGGGTAAATAGCGGACCTAAATTAACCCTTAAAAAGCATTAATAATTCATAAGGACTCTGGCCTATCAATTGGTCGGTAATGCATCGCGCACAGTGGCTTTATAATAATAATACTAATACTACTACTACTACTACTACTAATAATAATAATATAATAATAATAATAATAATAACAATAATAATAATAATAATAATAATAAAGGTCTTTATTCAAACGAATGTTAAGACTTACAACATATTATAAAATGAAGTTAAAACTGTATTAAACTACAAAATGCTAAAGTCGAAGAGGCATCTATTAACAAGGCATTTTTTTTAAACGTCTCTTTTTTGATACTTGGGATGTGGTATGGATGGGATCTACTGCAGGGGGTGTGAGGGATGATCTACAATACTACTGCGTTGTATCAATAAAACCTCCTCTTTAATAGTAGGCGGTGTTTATCGGATATAAAGTGTCTGCACGCGACATGCTTGGTTTCCCTGTATGCTAATGTTCTCCTCTCACTGTTTGAACCTTTGTTTGGACACCCGAAGGACACGCTTTTTGTTGAATGTTTTTGAAGCCGTACAAAAAACTCACAGCATGTGTTTTATCGGGTTAAAAAAACATGAGGCGTAATAAAATACTTCTGCTCGTTTTTTTTTTTAACTTACGATCTTAGTCCCAAAAAAGGAATTCATCCATTCAAAACTGTGGTATTCAATTTGACGTAATACATTTCATTATTATTTGTGTACGTATAGGTATATTAAAGGACGTATTTCCTATGAGCAAGTTAACAACGCTATAGATGAAATCCACAAGGCGATCACAGCAAAGTACAAGATTATGCGTCTGCCCCGATCAGCAATGGGCGAGCCAGTTATGAAAAAATACAAGGTATGGGACTGACTAGCTTTTTTTTCAGTTCTTCTGTCAGTGTCTATGGGAAACATCACATGCGGGCAGGGCTGGCGCAGATACCCGCCTCTCACCACCCCGGTTCGATTGTCAGAGTAGGCGTCACTTGTGGCTTGAGTTTTGTTAGTTCTCTACTCAGCTCCGAGAGGTTTTTCTCCGGGTACTTCGGTCTTGTGCTCTCTTCAAAAACCAATGTTCTATTTGATACTTAGTTTCTTGTGGATGAAGAGCCAATTCTGTAATTTGGAAAGTCGAAATAAACCAGTAATATTATTATATCATTTTCCCTCGTCCTTTCTTATTGTTTCTGAGATAATACTGTTTTGATGCTCAGGCTTTCAAGGAAGCTGAAACGCCAGAAACGGAAGGTAAGTGCTCTTGAGTAACAATTCTTTAAAACTGTAATTAAAGAGCTGAAAGAAGCACGAAGATTAACGGTTGTGTCACGATTCTCAACGTTTCCGTTAAAATATGACCGTTGATCGCGTGAAAGAAACGCTCCTCAGAGCGCCCTTGCGATAGCGACCTTTCCGCGTACATAACTACAGGATCTACTCTTGTGTCAAGCTACATTCTTTTTTTTAAACCCTCTTCCCGTAATCTCACTTTTCTATATGGTTTGAAAGAAACTGGCCACAATTCTCATCCTTGACCGAGCGATGAAGGGAAGAAGACCTATGCCGTCACAAACTATATGGATTCGGAGGAGGAGTTCACCTCGCCAATTTTTCTCGTGCTTGTCTTCTTTCTCCTTGCGCTCGACTAACTGAGCGGCGAAAGAGAGACTGCTTCTCGTAGTCTACAAACTACTTAGTCTGTCGTAGATCAAATTTGCTCTGGTTTTCCACTTTTTGGGCGCCTCTAAAACAGCAACTTGAAAGGAGACAGCTTAGCAAAAAAATGAATTTTGGACAAATTTAGAGAATGAATTTAGGAGAAGGAACAAGGAGAAAACGCTGTTGCATTAAAGCTCGAAATGACCGCCGCGTGATTGCTGAAGGTAGAAATAGCTAAAATGAATGAATGTGGACAGAAAAAAAATTCAGTTCTCCTGGTTAACCGCTACGGATGCATACGAAAGCAACGGTTTGGAATTATTTCTGACAGTTGCCCCCATTTCGGGATCGTTTTTCCGCTCAGTTATAAAACCGGCCGTATTAAACATTCTCTTTAGTACACAAACTCTCAAATTGCTTTCTGCGGGAAGGTGAGATGCGGTTAAGAGCGGTTTAAATACCGAAGTATTTGGTTTTTGGTTTTCCTTCTCATTGGTTGATAAACTGGCGCTAGAATTTTAAACCAATCACTAAGGGTAGCAATTGCAATCGCGTACTTACTTTCGAAAGTCATTTGAGAACTGCTCTAATGCAGTATTGTCCCGCTTTTCAAATAAACAGGGGAATATTTCTTCATTGATGACGATCTGAAGACTTATTCACAACTGAAGATGGATGCCACAGGGAGGGCAATACTCACAATGTTACGACACTGCGGTCGACTCGGAGAAGTACGAGGGAAGAAACTGCTAAGATACGTGCTTAAGCAATAATTGAACTAACCCTAACTGAACTGTGTTTTCTCTTGTGCCTGTGGTTTATTGACTGTAAGTAGAATCGTTTAATTCCTTCGAAGAGGTGAGCCTCTTTGAATTAAGGTTACCATTTCTGTACCGTACAAACCCCAAAACATGTGTTGGTCCAGAAGTAAGTAGTAGATTGTGTCGAGGCAAAGTGGGTTTTAAAGCAGTTTTGTGCAGCACTACACTCAGGAAAGAGGACCCTTTTTAAAGTACGTTTAGGTTTAATGTGGTTTACATATTGCAGTAGAGTATATGGAACAGTGGTTCTACGGCTGGTGGATCATGGTGGATCCACGATCCACCATGAACGTGACTTTATAGGTACGAATAGGTAATTTGGCTCTTTAAGGTTGTACAGCAGCAAGACGCTGTTTTGAGGGTGTAATGATGTCATGCATGGGTTTGCAGTGTGTCTTGAAAGGTACCTATGAACAGACTCAGACAAGTCGGAAATATTTGATAATCCGAACGTGAACATCACAATTGTTAAAACGTGTTTGATCTAATTCAGATCAAACTCTGTGATGCTGGGTTCGTACACAAAACGAAAAACAAACAATAACACACACACGCCCTTCCCACAATTGCGCAACGCACAAGCATGAAACTTATAAACGAAAATAACTAAAGATTTTAATTTAGGAGAGGGAAAAAAATTGTAGATCCTAATATCGGAAAAAAAGAAAAACCTAAACTTGCTTAATATTACAGACTAATTAGGGTACTTAAAACTAACCTCACTTAAATAATTGTCTATTCCTTTACAAAACTGAACGATAATACTAATTATACTAATTACTTTACTCTAATGTTTACAGTCAATCAGTTCAGTCCTGTGCCAAACTAGTAGCAAAACCTTCGACAAGTTCTTTCCCACCTCGGCGCTTCCTTCTCTTCCGGCAATCACACGTCGTCGTTATGCAGAGGACTACTAAGATACTTGCTAAAATCCGTGCTGCACGTGCAGCTGCAGCCGCGTCACTTTCTTCGAGTATTCTCTTGTTTTTGCTTATCTCAAGCTTCAATTCTTTGAAGTGTTTTCCTCACTCGCCGCCACTGACAAAGGGGTTTTGTCATCGATTCTTCCGGCAGCTCCCGCTAATGGCTCTTAGCAGTGTTCTCCGTTCTTTTTCCTTTTTGCCCTCAGGCTTTCGCTCTTCAACTCTTTGCTTTCCTATACGTCAACAAACCTTGCGCCACTTCCACAACCAACCAACGCCCACGCCTTTTTACATCTATATATAGTTAACTAATTCATTCAAATTACGACTACAAGCAATGACTACATTGCAACACTTAGAAATATCGGATAATGCATAATACACTAGGGAATCGTACAATTGGTAATTAACACTCACACTAACGAACAAGACGAGTGGCTAAAACTATCTACAAACTGGTGACACAAAAAAAATAATTACGTGATAAACTCCACAAGCAAAGACCTATGGTACACAAATACGTAAAAATCACGTGGATACAAGCGGCTGAGCACGCGTGGAAAGCATGCACGCGCCAAACATGTGTTATACGGCTGGCCAATCAAACGAACAAAAGTACGCCCATCACACACGAGAACGAAAGAAATGTCGATGGCCTTCAAATTGTATCAAACACGATAAAACACCACCAAACAAGGTGGCAAAAAGGAAAAATGTTTGGTCACTAAACAAGGTTTGATGTTGTTTGGTCGCCAAACATTTCCCGTTTGTCCAGGCCCTTAAAGTCCCTAGTGTCCGGAACAAACCCGTCACAACTGATTGCACACATGATTATGTAATTGGGCGCCAAGTACTTTATTTGCATAGATATTTCATCAAGCGTAACTTTAAAAGGCAGACAACAAGCCTTTTATTTCAATCAATACCAGTGAAGTTTGTCACACAACTATAGTTCTAGTTCCAGTGCTATAGGGAAGATATCGTTGACACCTCATTGGCTGTCGAAACAAAGTGTCTTTTGTACTTGTGGTTGGTACGTTTGAATAACAAAAGCAATGTTTTTATCTTGCTATACATGTTCTCGCAGACGGTGTATACATTCTCTTTTCGCTGTCTCGCAATTGATTGCACCAAGAGAAAGAGTCCAAATTGGATATAGACTGCTCCCACTCCCTTCTAAGTCAGTCGAACCACCCGCTTTAGTCACGCAAGCGAGCCGAGGGAAGAATGGTGATAGAGCGAGATGTAGGGTCCGCTTACGTCACAACAGCATCTAGTTTCAACCCATCAAGAGCAATCATGTAAAGATCGAGGCGAACCTTCGAAGAGTGTGGATCAAATAGAAGCAGCTCGTAGGATGGCTTTCGTGTGTGATATTTGTGAGAAACGGTTCTCCCACTTGACAAACTTGGCACGGCACAAGAAGGCGCTTCATGATGGCAGGTCTTTTACTTGTGAGCGCTGTGGGAATTCGTATAACCGAAAAGATGCTTTGAGGAGGCATATGAAAAAACACTCTCAAGAGAAGACTCACCAATGCAAGTATTGCTCCCGCAAGTTTTATCGCCGCGATACATGTTTGGAACACGAAAAACTGTGCGTGTTTAAAGTGCTTCAAAGATCAAAAAATAGTTTTCTTTTTTCTTCAAATTTTGAAAGCGTGTTCGCTTAACACCTGACTGGCAAAATTTTGAGCTTTGATTTTTGTCCAAAGGCTGTTTATTTTGAGTGTAAGGTTCAAAACTGACCGATTGGACTTCAGAGAGTTGGATCTAGGGCAAAGTGACGTCATTTACTCACTAGCTTAAAATTTCAGCGAGTAAACGTGTAAAAATCGGGAAGCCCGAAACTCCCGTGCTGCATATCAATTCAGCCGCGTACACACGTATTGCATTCTTAAACCAGTGAGTCTTTGACGTCATTTTCTCCTTGACTCAGCTCTCTCAAGATTTTAAAGTTAGTAATGCCGGACCAATAAATAACAAAATTCCAGTTAAAACAAACAGTTGGTTTTTTTTTAAAATCAGAACTTAAAACTTGGGTCACTCAGTGTTTAGTTAACATAGTTTTGAAATCCAAAGAAAAAGAAGAAT
Organism: Montipora capitata; assembly: GCA_949126865.1. Classification (NCBI taxonomy): domain Eukaryota; kingdom Metazoa; phylum Cnidaria; class Anthozoa; order Scleractinia; family Acroporidae; genus Montipora; species Montipora capitata. The sequence goes on along the minus strand of OX421448.1, from coordinate 30,771,603 downwards.
TCTTTTTTTGGTCGTAGTAGCACTTTAAGAAGGAATAATGGATGATATTGCTTGAAACAAAAGGCTTGTTGTCTGCCTTTTAAAGTTGCGCTTGATGAAATATCTATGCAAATAAAGTACTTGGCGCCCTATCACATAATCATTTGTTCAATCAATTGTGACGGGTTTGTTCCGGACACTTTATCCAATCATAATGCGGGACTATGTATGCAATGAATTTTGACGTTCTCGTTCGGATTATGAAATATTCACGACTTGTCTGAGTCTGTTCATACGTAGCTTTCAAGACACACTACAAACCCATGACATCATTACACCCTCAAAACAGCGCTTTCTTGTGGTACAACCTTATACATCCAAATTACCTATTTGTACCTCTAACTTTACGCTTATGAATCGCTTATGGATCCACGTTCCACCATGATCCACCAGCCGTAGAACCGCTATTCCATATACTACTCATTGCAAATGCCTCCTTCGCCAATATTTGAATATTGGAACACTGGTATTTAAATGAACACGATAACAATGTTTATGTTCATTATTATGTTAGCTAGTTGCTCATGAAGTGTGTTTTTTTGCATCTTCATTTGTTAGCTTTGATTGCTCAGAAAGAGGTCTTGTAAAATGTGATTTTTCGTGCAAAACATTGCGAGTTTAGTCAATCTTTAACACAGTTCTCCTTTGGGGAACAGACTACACTAATTTGTATCCCTTGTTTTGTACCAATCCCGACATTCGCTGTAATAGTTGCGTTTTCAGGCCGTCAGAACTACGATCCAATCGCTGATTACTTGTTCACACTGAATTATGTTTCTCGTGCTTTGAATTGGAGGCCGAGTGGGGCTGGGGCTAAGGGTTTGTTGTTCTGGACATGCGCATTTTGAAACTGACTTTGGAGCTTTGAACTACAAGTCTCTGTCTCTCGAAGCCACTAACGAAATTTAATACTGTTCACTCTCCCAAAAATCTCAAATTTATTGTTTTCTTACGAAGGTGAAACTAGCTCTATTACAAGAAAAGGTGGTACAACTTCTGATGAGAAAATCTTAGATTTTAAAACTTAGATTAAAAAGATACACTGCAATTCTCAAGGTGTAACCAATAAAACTGAAATTGGAAAAGTGTGCAAAATTCAAACAAGTAGATAAATTACTGTCCTCGTATCGTTAACAAGATAATTTTTTCCTCCTTCATTCATTTATAAACATATGTAATATCTTTGTCCCAATTCTCATATCTGCAATATTGTCGAGTTTATTTTCGTAGTTTTAAAACTGGAAGATTTGTCTTTGCGCATTTGTGATGCTTGTCTATTCCAATAAGTCGAAATAAAAGAGGGGAATTGTTTTCGTTTGATCCAGTTGTTGGTATGTTTACTTTCATCGTCGTCTCGTTGCAGTTATGTATGTGTACGTCTCTACTCCTCCTGCCTTGTTTACGGTGTCGTAAGTTTTTTTAACTTTAATCGCGCATTTCATTGCTTCAGTTGAATGGCACTTAAAGTTACGTTACTGTTAAAAATATTTGCTAGGCTTTTGTCCCTTCTTTTTGGTAATATTTTACCGTTTGCCGGTGTGGATATGTCTTACCCTTCCGTGCGTAAATGACGTCGATTGCGATCACAAAAACTGCGTTAACCCTATATAAAGGAACTTACTTAAAAGAGGGTGGTGTTTTTTAGCTTGGTTTTGTTTTGTTCAGGTTATCTTAGAAATTTGCCGTTTACGTTTCAGTATTGTGAATTTTTAGTGAGGAAAGAAACGTTTTGTTTTACTTTTGCTGAATATTGCTGAATTGCTTTAGCTATCATGCCTTGGCATTTCGTTCAATTTCGTTCGTCTTCTTTTACTTTAAAAGAGTCGTAGGTAGAACCTGGTCCTCACCAGCCACCCAAGCACCGAAAAGGAGACCAGATGAGTGGGCTCGGGAAGCCTCATGTTTCGTAAGCTATTAGGGAGCTTTAAGAGGACGTGCAGAAGCGGACGGCAACCGCAATTGAGTTGTTTTCCCTTTTAATTTGTCTTCACGCAGCCACATTTATATTTCTAAGTATCTTTAAGGCCTATCTTTTCGGGAGACACTACTTTCCTCGCATGCGAAATGTGCTCCCTTCCAGTTGACGTCGCGTGTTTAAGTTCCCTATTAAGCAAAAGGACCTTTTTTGCCCCCAAATGGAGGCCGGCTTTGTGTGCTGGGGCATATGCCCAAGGAACATACGCAGACGCATTATTTAGTGTCTTTTGTCCTTAAAAAAGGTGCAAATGATGAGTACTTAACTGCGTATGTTTCTTATGACTCTAATGAGGACAAGGCTTTAATATGGACCACGTGGGTTATCAATTAGCTCTAGTTCTGCCACATTTGGCTTTGAGATTTTTGTTTTAAGTTGTTGACAATTTAATGTGCATAATGTTTACTATCTTAATTGTGTAGTCAAAAGATCAACCTTCTCAGTTGAGGTTTTTAATTGCATTTTATGATGTTGTAATCGCATCAAACATCATCACCGATTCGGTTGTTTATATTCTTTTCATTTGCTCTTGTCTTTTTTAGCCTTTCTCTTACGCCTTCCTGGGTGATGTCGTTTTTTGTTGGTCTCTGTTAACGATATTTTTAAACGTCTCTCTCTCAGTAATGCGTCCGTTCTTGAAACGCCGTTCATTCATTGGGCGTTTTTTGTTCGTCAAAGCATAACATTTGATCATTCGGCTCTTTTCGCCGTGAATTCGTTTTAATATACATCAAGCCTTACAATCAGTCTTTTGAAAGTCTCAAATTTGTTTGTCGGTTTGTACCTCTACAATTGTCTCACTCTCCTTTTTGTCGGTCTATTCAAATCGTTTTCTTCGTACTTCGAGTCACTGACACACGTCTTATAATTTAGCTGTGCCCTCACCCTTCTCCCCATTTCGGGCTTGTTTCACCGCTCCTTGTTGTCGTTGTTTTCATTTCTTGCCCTTCCTCTTCACCGCTCGTTTCTTTAATATGCAAAACCTACACTGTACTAATTTATACGCTTAGTAATCTCGACTCAGTCAGAGATTCCAACCTTGTCAACTAAAGAAAAAGGGAGGTGTTAGGAGCGGCGTAGCCGCGCCCATAAGCGCCGCAGGCAATTTTCGCCGAAAACGGAGGGGTTTCCGGCCAAAACGGGAGGGTTGGAATCTCTGCTCAATGTTGATTCTAAGGTTTTCGTTGGCTAGATTCAAGATCAATTAATTTGACTGTTAGATGTTATTATCATGCTTGAATGCTGACTTGTAAGGTGTGTTATTAATTATTGGTCAGTATTAGAGGAAGACACTCAAATACGGTTAATTTTGTGCTATTTTGATTATTCGAAGTAGTTGAATTAGGTTGATTGTTGTTAAGCACTAGTGTATGTAATGATTTTAATTATCTTTTTTTTTTTGTTAAGGAGAGTAACCCTTTTTCGCTATATTCAGTTTGATTTCGAGAATTTAATTAATGACAGTGTTTAAAGACTCCAATTAATCAGTATTGCTACGTTAGTAGTTTAGTGTTCATGAAAACCCATATTAAGTGCTTATGTTAATATATTTTTTTTTATAAAGCCTAATTCCAGTATTCCAGTTCTTAGTATTTGCCTATACACTACAGTTAGTTTTAACATTTGAAATGTTCGAAGAACTTAATTTAATTTTAGAAGTGAAGTCGGTCAGATTTCTTAATTCTTGTAAAAATAACATAGATCGGATTGTTATTATTATTATTATTATTATCTAACAAATGTCTCGGTTGGCAGCCCTGTATTTTAAAAATCCTAAAAAACACCCCTGTTCTCACATTTTTCTTGTATAAATCACTCATTCTAATTCAATTGAAAAACTAACTAGTGCTAAAAGATTAAAAAAAAAAGAAAATTATTCGTCTGATGTCTCATCTTTCTTTAGAGGTTTGTATCATAAGTTAACGATCTTGTTTCAGTTTGTAACTATATTTACCTGACTTATCTATCCCTGCAATCGGTGGAAAATTCCTTTTGAAAGCATTAATTTGCGGTCCTCCCCGCCTCGCGTTTTTCAAAACAAACACTAGCAATCTCTGTTCATTCTGTCGTCGGTCTCTGTCGCTTGAGTCGTTTGTAGTTCAGTTTGTCAATATTTCTTGCCAATCATTCGCGTACATCTCTGTAGTAGAACTTGATTCTATCCAGACGACCGTCCATAAGGGTTTACATATAGTCTTCTCATGCATGTCGTAGGACAATTTCAGTTCTAAAAACGACAGAGATGACCATGTGAAAACCATTTCGTTTTCCATTAAATTTTAAGCGAACCTTACTCTAACCCGTGTATTTCTTTCCTTATTCCAACCTGTGTCTCTGTTTTTTTATCTCCGTTATTGTTTTTGTGTTTATGGGATGGTCGAAGACAATGCAAAAGAACTGAATATCCCAAACCAACTTAAGACCCTAAAAATACTATTTCCTAAAGTTTATCTTCTCGACCCTGATAGATCGACTATGTTAAAATTTAAAGAAAACGACACAATCATTGCAGAACGCGTGTTTTTTGCCACGCCACTTATCGCAGCTCTTGTTTTCGTTGTCCATCTTCTAAACGGGTGTGTGAGCTTTTCCTTGTGGATCCTTTGGAGACTTTGGAGTACTTGGAGCGCTCTGGAACATAAGATTTACTATTAGTCTGCTTTTCCTAAGGACAAAAAGAGTCGTGTATACATGTAGAGTCAAAATTGATGATTTACCTTCAAAGCTCCCCTCCTTTGAAATTCCATTTTAGCTATTTCATGTTCCACCCATTCGGGTATGTCCGGAATGGCATACGCTACTGCGAACTTGATTCCAAGGACAAGATGC
>OX421448.1:30744260-30756760 GCA_949126865.1 Montipora capitata | reverse complement strand
CCGCTCTCAAATCGTTGACCATTTCCAGAATCATGCTCTGCCTTTCGCCAGACGTGAAAAATGTCGTTGGGTCGTCACTACCCTCGTAGCTAAGTTTTTCATCGCATTTAAAGTCTGTTATTCCTCCAGTTTTGAGCTTTTTTTTCAGTCCCAGGTTCTCAGCCTGGTGTAAGAACACCTATAAAAGAAAAGTTGAGATAGGTGACTGGACAGTCTTGACCTGGTTATTCTTTAGTAATCAAGGAGTTATCAAGTGGAAGTATCACTTAGTACATGACTGTATAAGCGCTATACAAATTCTATTATATCATTGTTACCTGTAACAGAACTTTGCGCTATTCAAATTATGTTTTAGACTGAAACCCGTTTTTTATTCTTTGAAGACGCTGGGACATAGAGCTTTTTCCGTACATGCGCCAGCAATAAGGAATGAGCTTGCCTTTACAAGTTCGCTTATTAAAAAACAACTAATTTATTTAACTGCAAGCTAAAGACTGAAGTATTAATTTTATGGTAAGTTAAGTTACACTAAGCCAAGATAGGATAAATTAGATTTCCAACTGGAAAGAGCCTACAACAGGACATAACGGTGTAAGAGCTTTAGAAATGATATTAGGAACCTTAAGCACACGCGTTTTTGAGACGCGGGCGCAGTCCGCGTCTCAACTGAAAACGTGCGTGCTTAAGCTCGCCATTCTTCTCGTTCATCACCATCATCATGCACCTTCTTCTAAAACATTATATCTCAAAAACAACCTCGGTAACACCGATTTCTTTGCTGGAAAGTACGGTCAGATTAAAACTATTCAGTTGCAAGTAGCGGCTTTGGAACTACCTCCACAACTGGAATCGCTAAAGTGGTTCTGAGCTGCTCCGGAGAATTTTCAATTAAGGTGGTTCTGGAGCCGCTCCAAACATTTTTTTAAACTTTACAGATAGTGTTGTTCAGTTGTCAAAGATTGTTGCCATTTCTAGCGGCTCTCGACTGTCATCTAAACTCACCACTGCACAATTGAAATGTCCCGTTCTCTCCTGGTAATGGCCGTTTTTATACCACAGACGCATAATTCGTCTGGAACGAACTTGGACAAACAAATTTTATGCGTTTGTTAAATTCGTCTAGTGTAAAGACAAACACAAGACGCATAATGCGTCTGGACGAACTATCCAGTGCGACTAAATTGGATAGTTCGTCCAGACGCATAATGCGTCTTATGCCCGTCTTTAATAATAATAATGATAATAATAATAATAATAATAATAATAATAATAATAATAATAATAATAATAATAATGATAATAATAATAATAATAATAATAATAATAATAATAATAAATAATAATAATATAATATGTGATCTGCTAATCGCCCTTTCTCGCAGACGGAGACTGAATTACTAAGGCGCAGCTCGATGAGGTCGGGCCGAAGGAGCTGTGCTGCAGGCTAGGCGCTCGGCCCCTGAACACGACCCATGTATGACCTCGGAGCAGAGCACCACAGCCTGATGGAATAGGCCGGGAGTCGATTTTGAGGAGGGAGGAAAACCGGAGTACCCGGAGAAAAACCCTCGGAGTTTGAGATCGACTGAAACCCAGCCCACATACGACCCGAGGCCTTGGTCACAGAGGTGGGAGGCACGGTTGATGACCACTAAACCACCCTGACTCCCGTCTTTATACTAGACGAATTTAACAGACACAGAACAAAATGTTCACCCACGTTCGTCCCAGACGGATTATGCTTCTTTTATTAAAAACTGGATCATTGGATAATGTAATTCGAGAGTTTTGATTGGCTAAGCCATCATGGGTTATCAGCCATGGATATGAGATGATTATAGCCAACTCGGCGCTACGCGCCTCGTTGGCTATCTATCATCTCATATCCAACGCGCGCTCCTGGAATAATTGTTAAATATTCTTCGTCCCGACTTCATACAAGACGAATAACAAGAGAGACGCATAATTCGTCAAGATGGATTATGCACCCTTAGTATAGAAACGGCCAATTCAAAATCAATTATTCGCCTCAGGCTTGCTTAACATCTGTTCACCATGCAGATATGCACTAAGCTCAGTGAATATTTGTGAATAATCTCTTCTATTTCGTGGAAAAGATTAGTCAACACCACTCATTTCGCCTTCGACGAATAATTTTAATAAATATTACAATCTGTGAAAAAGAAATGATAAGGTCTTTTTAGTTGTCTGAATAAATTCTAACCGTAAAGGGATTTCATCAGTAACAAATTGTGGATCACCTCAAAGGATGAAGTTAAATAAAAGCCGTAAACTGGTGAGTGGGCCATTTGTCGCACATGAACGTCAACATCTGGTACGCGTGCTCGAAGTCTTGACAACAGCCACATGACAGTGTAGTCTTCAGTGTTTTTTGGAAATGTGATCAGAACATCGCAAGTTTTTGACGGAGTGGAATGTTCCCATAGTTTTGAAGACAAGACAAATTTTCCGGCTTTTTGAAAGCTGCCTATAAAAAAGGAAATAAGAAAGGATAACGTGAGGGTGAGAGAACTTCTATTACACCAATGTGATCGGCTTTAAATCCTCTTTAACGCTATTTGCAGGTTGAGTTTATTGGTTCTCTACTCTGCTGTGAGAGGTCTATCGGCTAACTTCCTATGCTCTCATAAGCTGGCTATTTTAATGTATTGTAGCATCATTTACCATTGTAAAGCTTATTATAAGTTATTTTTTCTACTTTTTTAATTTTTTGTTTTCGGTCTTGGTTGCAAGCCAACCAAATTACACCTTGCAAGACCTACGACAAGACCCGGGTTTTGCCCTCCTCGAAACCGACAATTGCGTTAATTCAATTTGACCTGTAAAGCCTGGTTTTCACTAGAGACGCAATCACAAGCGCAATCACGAGAGCGCTTATTTCACCATGAAAACGGGGTTGACCTACGCGGATAAAGTGTTTTTCCTTTTCCTTGTGCCTGCGCTTTTAATATGCTTGCGTTCGTTCGCGTTGTGTGAAAACAGCTCGTATGGCAAGCACAAGGAAATTCGCTACGTCTGGCCTTGTCTGGCCGGTTAAAGTACTCATTCCAGATTCCCAATAATTCCCCAGAACCTATAAACTCAACCCACATATGACCCCGGATCTGGGAATCGAACCCCCCCCCTCCCCCTCTCACCAATGTGGCCCGGGTTCAATGCCCAGATCCGGCGTCATATGTGGGTTGAGTTTTTTTGGTTCTCTACTCTGCACCGAGAGGTTTTCTCCGGGTACTCCGGTTTCCCCTCTCCTCAAAAACCAACATTTGACTTGATTTGTGTTAATTGTTAATTTCAGTTTACAGTGTCCCCAATCAGTGCTTCAGCGCTATAGAACGACTAGACACTAAAATAAAGTTCCTTTCCTTTCCCTGCGTCTGAGCATTTGAACAAAATGGTGGATGCCGAGGTTGATTTCGATGCTTATGTCGATGTTCGTTTTCACTTAGCGTAAGCTACTTTTGCTTGTGTTTACGTCGCTTGTGAAAACCAGGCTTAATGTCCCCAATAACAGTGTCTTATAGTTAAATCGATTGACACGTAGTTAAAGTGTGCATATTGCAGCGACTTCTACCGACCTTCTTCGCCTTTGTTGCCACTGAATACATCTTTAGCCGCTGTCTTCGCTGCAAATGAAATGAAATATTCTTCTGAAGTACAGAATATCGAACGAATGAAAATCTTCAAGGTATGGTGAAGTCAAATGTTCTTGACATGAACAGTAACTGATGTTGGGAAGATAGATCTAATGTATTTTAATATTCTTGTTATGAATTCTGTGATAGTTACATCGTATAAAAAAACAACCAGATATATTTTCACTGGCCACGCCCAACTACCTACTTCCCTCGTTCCTATCTATCCGACCGTATTTGTTCCTTTGAATCTCAAAGGTCTAAGACGAAAATTTAAAATTTATGATCCCTTACCAACCGTTTAAGGACCCAAAAAGGGACATTTTTATATTAAATGAACCATTTAATATTCAATTATTTTTAAGTCATGCAGGGGTTCTAAATTATTTAAATCCCCATTTTTCGAGGGACGCTTTAATTTATGCTCCACCTGAACAAGATTGACTTTAAATTCCGTTCGCAATTGTTTAAATAAGAAAGACAAAGCAGGAATATTTTGGTATTATTTTTCCTTAGTGGAGCTTATTGTTACTTGCATACTAGTTATCAACCAAATGTTCATTCTTTTCAAAAATGAATATGCTGGTGAGGAGTTATTTTTGGCTGAGCCGTGCACAAATGAAAATTGCAATTATTCGGCAAACAAGCCCTCTTAAACTTTTAAAGGCAACGCCGTTTTCAAAGATTCTTTTACCAAGTGGCCAGAATTGTGTAGCTCATATACAATGTAAACAAGGGCCGTCTTTTTTATACTGTCCAATTAAAAGGATGTTCTGTGGACAGCAATGCAGGTATCATATAAATTTACCTTCCTTTCCGCTTGTTCGGCGATCCGGAATAGGCATTTTCACGAAATTTAAATGCGAAACGCCTACGCGCTTCTTTGGGCTTGACAATTTTTACCTTAAAATTAAATTAGGGAACAAACTTCAACTGCATCTGTTTTATTTACACCCCAAAAGGACGCGCTTCTATTCGAACTTTGATTGGTTATCCACCTGTCAATCAGTATCGGTTAAGTTGCATGTAACAGGTTTCCTAACCATCCTAACAGGTGGCTGTTTGCGTTGTGAAGTCCACAGGCGCCCCAAGCTCACAACGCGATTTTGCAATGCACACCTATTATGTAGTAAGAGAGTGGTGAAAGAGTTAAAAATGAAGTTAAGTTGAAAAATGAACGAGTACTGATTTCATTATATCAGCAATGACTAATGAATCGACACAAAACAAAAGCGAACAACATATTTGAGGTAGGGAAAGACGTTCAGTTTTTCAACTTAACTTAATTTTAACTCTTTTCACCATTAAACTCTCTTACTACATAATAGTTATGCATTGCAAAATCGCGTTATGAGCTTGGGGCCCCTGTGTGAAGTCTAGAAATGGCAACGATATTAGTGAGATAACAACGTTTGTATGATCAGGGAGTAAACAGCTGCCGTTTAAAGGATCGTAGCATTTAATACTCTCCGACACGATCTCCTTCCCTTACTTACAAATCTATCCAAAGATCCTGGTCTCGCAAGTTGTTTTTTCAGTGTGGATGAGAGCGAGATTAGGAGAATAGCCCTTTAATTTTATTGGCTAACTACTCTTTAGTCGCGTCTCAAGCGCGGGCAAAAAGTTGCAGAGTGTCTACACGGGCAACTATCTCTGCGATTTTGTCGCAAAAGTTTCAACTCTGGCGATTTTTTACTTGCGATTTTTTCACCTGTCGCGTCGCCAGATCAAGGGTGGCTACACGTGTGATTTTCATTGCTGCTTACTGCTCCTGTAGCCGCGGCTTTATTCACTCCCTACGCAGTGATAGAGCGGTTTTCAATTGAGTGTCGAAAGTAATCAGCGAATTACTTTGGTTTTGCATTTCAAGACCTTAGAAAGCAATGACCAGAACCAGGTTGCTGACTCAGTCTCGCGGGCTCAGAAAACCTGGTTGTGGTCATTGTTATTTAAGGTTTTTCTTTTGGCATTACTTCAATCAGTGATTGTTCAAAGTTCTCTCGCCACTTTTTCAACCAATCAGAAGTGAAACCAAAACCAATCGTGTCTCGCGCGTGCACATTTTCCCCCGCTTTGTGTCGGCCACGTCTAATTACTTCGAGTTTTCATTGGTTTACTGGATTGTCTCTGTCCTTTTGATTGGCCAAAGTAATTACTTTGGTTTTGGTTTACGACACTTATTTGAAAACCGCTCTAATGCGTGATCCAAACAAAACAAAATGGCCGACGTACACTCGCCAGCAATCTTGAGAATACAAGGCTGTGCTACAGAATACAAAGAGGGCCACAAGATTTTGCCTGAAAGTTTTCAAAGGTAAGAGAAGGGTTCAGACTTTGCCAACCAGTGTTTGACTTCGTTTTTCCAGATAATTATTGCTGAAAATTAAACAATCTTCACGCCAACAATTTGTTTCACTCGGAGTAATTCTATTTTGTAAGGCTGGTCACCCAGCAAAACAAAGTTTTTACTGAAATCGAAGACTTAAAAAATGTTTAAGAAATTTACACACGGCTGCAAGGAAACAAGACGGTCGTTTTACAACAAACCAGCGCTCACCTCAATTAGAGCCGCCATTTCATGTGGATACTTTACCAACTGCACTTTCAATTTCCATTTCAAATGAACCTCTAACACTTTGATCGAACTGTGAAAATGGTTTAACAAGCAGACTTTCGATTTAGATTGCTGATTTAAACGGTGTTAAGTGACCATTTTGCTGTTTGTGACGAGGATTTAAGGTTATTTTGATTTGCCATGTTTGAACATTCCGTAAACACTTTCGCGCATGCTTTGTGCCGCTTGCACGTTTAGCGTGAGTTTCGTGAGATGAATTGGGGCTCATTTAACTGAGCCTATGCGGCCCGCTAAATATGAAATTTTGATGAAACATTTTCAAGCCAGTTTTCCATTTCCGTTCCTACTGTTTGTGTCTGCAAGCAACTATTTAAAAAAGCCAATAAGATTTATCCATTTTTGACGCATGCCAATCATTTGTGGCAGTTGAACGTTCCTCTTGACTCCAACTGGTTTCGCTTCCCGTGCGCCTGATTACCTCACAGATATAATAAATGTCTCTATCACTATCCTCTTTTTCGCAGTCCTTACTGTAAGTTACGGATCCTCGTTTTTTCACCTTGATTTAAACACTCGGTCCGTAACTTACAGTACGGACCTCGAACTCGCTTAGTAAGAACATAGTTAGTAGAGGGGTTAGGGTTATCCATTTTGTTGCTTCCAAGTTGTCGTGTTAACGTTTAGAGCAGAAAGGGGGCAATTTAGGAAGTTCAATCTAATTTCTATAGCTGTTTTAAGGTAATATACGCTCTCCTCCCCCTCCTCCTCCTCTGTTCTATTTCTCGTTTCCAAGTTGTCGCGTCCAAGGGAGTTAGCGAGAAATAGGACAGAAAGAAAAAAAGGAGTTAGCGAGAAATAGGACAGAAAAAAAAAAGGAGTTAGCGAGAAATAGGACAGGGGAGGAGGGGGAGGAGAGCGTACATTACCTTAGAATAGCTATAGAAATGAGATCGAACTCTAAATTGCCCCCTCCCCAACCAAGTATCTCCCTCAATTGAAGGATTATTCTTAATTGTCACTTTCTTCCAAGTGAAGTATTATCCTTCATTTTGGACACTGAAAGCTTGATAGGGATCATGGGAAATGAACATATAGGGATCATGAGAAATGAAAGACTTAACCATTATATATACTAATTAGTTTTGGTAAATAATCGGCACATTTTCCAGGTAGTTGATCTTTGGTGGTTAAGTGGATAAAAACAGTTCCTTCAAAGTGGGTGCTCCGGATTTAAATCCTGTCCAGAGGCTGCTTTTACTTTTTTTTTCTTTTTATTTGCTACCACAAGTCCTGGGAAAGAGTGATCAAAATGGAGGATAATACTTTATTTCAGGAAGAGATTGTGTTGCCCTCCCCCTGCTCTAAACGTGAACGCGACAGCTTGGAAGCGGCAAAGTGGAAGCGAGAACTTGGAAGCGATAACGTGTGACCCTTATCGGCTTTCGTACTCATACTGTACAGCATCGTTAACGAGATGGTCCGGGATGATCAGTTAGATTTTTAAGTTATTGCTTCGTTGCAGTAACCGTCCTCGTTTCTTGAATTCTCTCCTAACCTCCCACCGAGCGCGCTAGGGCCGTGCTGAGGAATATTGACCCGTGGTCGCGGCAGTTCTCGCAGCGCTCGGTCCGTACAAAAACGATCAGGGGCCAATATTCCCAACTACGGTCCAGAGCAGGGGAGATTAGTAAGTTGTTTAATTGTTACACGGCCAATCAGAGTGCTCCATTTAGCTTGAGAATTGCTTTCCATTTCATCAGTAGTTACCCTAACCCAGTACTAACACTAACCATGTACTAACCCTAACCATGTACTATGGTCTTACTAAGCGAGTTCGAGTTCCGCACTGCAAGTTACGGACCGAGTGTTAAAATCAAGGGGGAAAAAAACGAGGTATCGTAACTTACAGTAAGGACTGAGAAAACGAGGTTAGTAATAGAGACATTTATTATATCTCTGAGGTAATCATGCGCGTGGAGAAGGAAACCAGGTGGAGTCAAGAGGAGCGTTAAACTGCCACAAATGATTGGCATTCGTCAAAATCCGAAAAACGCATAATTTTAATTGGCTTTTAAAAGAGTTGCTTGCAAGACTCAAACGGTAGAAACGGAAATGGAAAACTGGCTTGAAAATGTTTCAGGAGGAGGAGGAGAGCGTACATTTCCATAGAACAGCTATGGAAATGACGTCAACGCGACAACTTTATAGCGACAAATTGGAAGCGACAACTTGGTAGCGACAACGTGTGACCCTTATCGGCTTCCGTAGTATGGGTGATTTTATTGACACGAACTGTTTCACTGTGAAAAAAGGATATTGAAGGTTTACTGTTGTATGCAAGGAGCCTGTTATTCTCACGTTTTCGTCAAAACCTGTAATGTACGGCCGACAAGAAATGAACTCAGGTGATTGCCGCAGGTGCTACACGATCGTTTTTCCTCTTTGAAGCAATAATATCCTTGTTTTGTGATTTTGTTGTTGCCTTAGATGACAATGTCGTTTCTTAAACTCTTTAGTATCTGTCGAAGCCGGCAGAATCGTGACCTCAATTGAAGTATAACCAATTTTGGTAATAGCAAGTACCATAATAAACGGCAGAGCTTCTTCACTTACCCCAGTTCCATGCGTTCGTCTGCTTTGTCTTGACAAAATTCCATGTTGCATTTATTCCTTTCATTCAAAAGAATCTTGATTAAATGTACGTTTGAACATAGTCCAGGGCTGACAAGTGCAAACTGACTCTATTCCTTGTCTCATTGCTCTAAAAAAAAATTGAAGCCATGGTGGTTTCGAAATTATATTCATAGTTCTTAATTCGTCGTTTCCTCAGCAAGTATCCGTCACCCCGACTACGTTAGCATTAGTAAAATATTCTGTTTACAAAAATTGTCAATATCGTCTTCTGCATTTTGCATGAAAGAAGCTTAAAAAATGGTGTTTACATGTACAAAGTAACTGTTCTGAGCATAAAGCCGGTTACACACGAGCAAGTTTTCCTTGCCAAGTACCAGTGACAATTTTCATTGGGTGGTGTCTATGAAAGACAAGTTTTTTCTGAAAGGTTTTGCCTTGACAAGTTATATTTGCTCGTGTCAACAAATGGAGAAGTTTGCTTTCACTGTAGCCAGCAACACAAGTACACAGTGGAAAACAAAAAAGAAAAACGCAGGGCGCTAAAAACAATAACTGTTTTTTCAACCATGGCTTACACGGATCTGACGAAAGAGAAAAAAGTTGCTGGCTTGCGGTCTGGGTTTTACTTTGCTCGCCTATACGAGCAATCGCAGAGACACGAATCGGAGGTGGTGGGGTCGCCATTGTATTGCGGCTGTTGAGCGAAAAATCGTTCGTTTTGTGATACAAGCATGAAACTTGGCAAAACAGAACAACTAATAGTGTTCATGATTTTTTGATATATGGCCACCGGGAAATCGACAAGTATAGGTATAAAAGGGGCGTGTCATTATTTGACAGGGATGAAATCGAGGTTCATAAGAAAAAATGCATAAAGAGCTATAAAAGCTATCATAAAGTAAAAGCATTCAGGTAGAGCAATCAACATGAAGAAGAACGATTTATGACTAGCAGTTATTGTCATGTGATTAGTGACGTCAAAAAAATTTGGAAGTAAACCTATTATAGTCACTATTAAAGAACCACTACGCACCTCTCAATTAGGGTCACTGCCTGCTCAGGAATCTCTTTTGGAACTGAAGCCAACACAGAAGTGTTGTCTGGGATTTGTGGAAACGCGTTCAACACGTCCCAGGCAGATGTTTTCCCCTCCCGGAAAAGAAAGATACTGTGTCGCTTCCCTTGATTGAATGGAACATCGGGAGAGCCTTGCTTCTTTGTGGTCCCAGTTGTTCAGAAATTGGGTGGACCGAGAGGTATCGAAAATGCTTGCCAGTTCCAAATACAATCCATATTTCATCCACACTTGCACTCTGGATACCTCTAACACAACTACGTTTGTATCAATGGTTCTGATAAGAATTTTACAGTAGCCGATTGTGAGGTGTGGTATGCAAACAACATGAGTCGGGTGTCTGCTGTTTTCGTGGGAGCAGTCAAACTACTACTACTACTATTTCTACAGACGAGGGTATTAGCCAACACCAACTCGGGAATCATCAAACATCTCCAGACATCTCTCTATTTGTCGAGATCTGAGGATGAATTCACGACAAGTGGTGCACAACTCCTTCCCCTAAATGTCAAATAGCCTACATCTCCTTAGCCAGAAACAAGAACAACTCAGTTTTGTTGTCACTAACATGAAGGAAGCTTTTCCAGTTGTTAGGAAGCTTCCAGGATGATGCGACCTTCTTCGAGTACCTGTGCCACGCTTTTCTCTTGCGGTGGACTTGAAACTGTCTTCACCATATACATCCCACACTGCTTTGAGGTTACCATCACGGCTTTGGCAGGCTATGTAAAGACGGGAAAATAAAGCACAGTTGTTTTTAAGGGCCGCAACTTGTTGTTTATCCTTAGTCGGGTTCTTCTGTGGTTGTTGTTTGAACAGGGTGACTTGTTATTCCTTATTGCTTCAGTTATTGGCATTGTCCTTTTCTAGGACCTTTCTTTTACAACAACACAAAAAACTGTAAACAAGAGTGGTTCGTCTCCATTCTCGGGGATTTCAAGGATGAGCAAACAAGCGGCAATAATTTGGTGCACCCGTCGAGTTCTTGTGACGTGGGTGGCTTTTTTTCTTGTTTGGATCTCTATGGGAATCTACTTTGGTATTCCACGAGCTCTCTCTTAATCGCAGGGATTCCAGGAGAAGAACCCCGCCATCCCCCGCCATTTTAAAGGGAACACGGAGAACTACAGTGCCTACGGAACTACAATAGCCCTTTTCACGGTTAGTTTTTCTCATTTGCATTACAATGTAATTTAGCATGTATGTGAGGCAATTCGGGCTATTAAACCCGAAATAGCCTCACACCCACGTTTTCAAATGAGAAAAACTAACCCTGAAATTAACAAATTGATGTCAGTTTTTCATGCGTCTGTCCTGTTGTTGATCATGAATTGCGTCATAACATTGTCAGAGTAGCTGTGGATCCACGAGGGGGATCAAATGATCATAATGGGGGGTCAAAATTAAGTCAAAACACGAGAAGAAAGCGAGACAAAAATGCGAGAAACTTCAATCTGACGCGAGCAATATCGCGTCATTATCGCATTAATTTTAAATTTATGTGTCTGTCAGTGTCTGTACGTCCGCTTATTATATACTCAACAAAATATCTTGTTTCTGATTGGCCAATGGCGAATACATAAATAAGTTATAGAGTGCAATTCCAGGTTATAGAGTGCAATACGGAAGTTGCTATGGAAACATCGGGGAGCGCCAAATTTGAAAACCAAAGTGAAAAAAAATGTCTGACAGTCGGTTTGCTTTCAAACCAAAACATCGTTGAGCAACTTAAAGAAAATGCAAAAAACAAAAACACGTTGAAAGCTTCACAGACCTTGGTTGAATGTCTGGCAAACGTGTCAAACATTGGCGACTGAAAGAAAACTAAACCCAAAACTGGAAGAATAGTAGCGCGTTTGAGTAATTTTGTTGAGAATATAATAAAT
The DNA here is from genome assembly GCA_949126865.1 of Montipora capitata. Taxonomy (NCBI): domain Eukaryota; kingdom Metazoa; phylum Cnidaria; class Anthozoa; order Scleractinia; family Acroporidae; genus Montipora; species Montipora capitata. Next base: position 30,744,937 of record OX421448.1, on the reverse strand, counting down.
AAAAAATCGTATGAACCTGCTCGGGCATTTCGTGATTTTACGGTCACTCGTCACTCGTCATGTCGCCTACGGCTCGTGCAATTTTGAGAACTTTCAAAACATCACTCATGCCCATAAATCACGAAATGCACGAGCAAGTTGACAATAAAAATTAGCCAATGAGCGCCCGCAATTTCGCAATCTACAGACCAGCGACCAGACCAGCAAATTTTTCCTTCACAAAAGCTACTGTATCATGCAAGCTCTTGAACAAGTGCACTTGTCAAGGAAAAGCTTGACAAGTTCTTCGCTCACCATCAATTAAAACTTGTCATGCAATATTTTAAAATACCATCGCGTGATAACCATAGGACGTCGGCATCAAATTCTAAATCCGTGGGCGACTGGAAAGTAGAAAGTTACTTCCTCTGATGGCTTGTTGGGTAGTTCTTGTTCTCTTGTTAATGTTTGCCGTCTTTTCGGCGACTGTAGGGCGATTTGCACCACCTAAATATTCCGTCTGCCACAGCAAGGATTTTGGTTACGATGGAACAGTATGCGTGTGTTCAGATCAACTGGGATGTGACTCATTCAGTGATGGTTCTCCTTTGTCTGATGGAGAATATGCAGTTTACACGAGCTCTAAAGCTGGTGACCGTTTTAGCTTGAAGACTGGAAGTACGAGGAAAGTACCGGAT
>OX421448.1:30736760-30741760 GCA_949126865.1 Montipora capitata | reverse complement strand
TGGATTGAACATTTTGAACATCAGTGTTACTTTACAAGAAAAACTCATTTCATCATATTTCTCTCAAGATGGCATTGAGTACTCAATTGGACGAATACCTATGGCAAGCTGTGATTTTTCCACCTATCCCTACTCATACGACGACCATAAAGGGGATTTTCAAATGCTGAATTTTAGCTTGACCCAGGAGGATTTACGTCTCAAAATTCCCATGATGTTGATTGCTATGCACATGAGCAAGCGGGACATAAAATTCTTTGGAAGTCCTTGGGCAGCTCCTGCTTGGATGAAGACCAATGGAAAAATGCAGGGAGCTGGAACATTGAAGGGAGTAGCTGGCGACCAATACCATAAGGCTTGGGCATTGTATTTTGCCAAGTTCCTTAAGGCTTATGAGGATAAGGGAGTCAAGATCTGGGGACTCACTGTGCAAAATGAGCCATCAACTGGGTTTTTAGAAGGGTTTGTGATTATTACTGAATTTGCCCTTGTTTCATTTAAAAGAGGCTGAAGGTAGCATCCAGCTCCTAAGTGCCTGAACACAGAAATGGGTTCATCAACTGAGTTGATATGGTAAATTGACCACCGTAAAGAAATCCAAAAGCTGACATTTTCAGTGTTGGCCCTAATCACTCTGACAAAAAGGCTAACGCCTGACACAACAGCTTTCAAAATTCTTTACAGTGGTGAACTTACCAGTAGGATCGACTCAGTTTTCAGTTCCCCACCAACGCAGTACCACAGTTTCTTTAGAAACTAAATGCCTTTGTCTATTTTAAGTGTTTGGTCCATTTAACTTTCATCTAATCCAGATGATGTGCGTTCAATTCTCACCCTGGTCAACATTTTCTCTGTCCTTGTGTAGACCCATTTTCATTACTTGGGCTACCATAGCTCTCAGGTGGATTGCATGGGAATAAAGATAGCAATTTAAGTTACACTCTTACAGATATATTATTTTGAGTGGTTGACGTCTGGTAAAGAGGTGACCGGTATGTTTATGACAGCACAAATTACATTACCTTTTCATCCCTCTTAACTAAATTGAAACTTGTGACGGAGAGGCAGAGCCCATCACCCCCTATCCCCTTTCTGACTTATTTCCCACAGAGACATTGATGTGAACACTGTAACATAAACAATATCTTTTAAATTAGGATGTTAAAGGCCATTATGAGCAAATCAATCAATCAATCAATCCAGTGTGTTGAATGCTTGCATCCCTTTCTGCATGAATTATTTTACAGTCTCCCCCCAATTAGAACGGCACTTGTGCTCAGCTAGATAATAATTAAGGATGATGTTGACATATAATATTATTAGTTCCTAATAATATTATATGTCTACATCATCCTTATAGATATGCCTTCCAGTGCATGGGTTTTACTGCAGAGACGGAAGGGGACTTTGTAAACAAGGACTTAGGACCAACCTTGGCAAAGTTTGGCTATTCAGGTGTCAAGCTCATGATGTTGGATGATGCTCGTTTGCTTGTACATCCGTGGGCGGATACAATGCTTAGTGATCCCCAGACAGCCAAATACATATCTGGTATTGCATTACACTGGTACAATGAAGAATTAGCACCCCCTGATGTACTGACACAAGCACATGAGAAGTATGTTGCCACCAGCTAGTTTTTATTTGATATAGCTGACTAAGAAATTGTGATCATTGTGGTTCCAAAGTTCTATATTTTTTTGTGTGGGATACCGCTACCTGTGGTATCCCACACTATTGCTATCAAGTCTGTAAACTGCTAACTAGCTAGCTAGCTAGCTAGCAAGGCTGACCATTACCCGAAGCTGTTCGACTGAGATCGAAGTTTTATCGATTCAAAAGTGGTCAGCCAATTGACAACATTTGGCTGGATACATCCAGACCGACTATCACCCGAAACTGTTGGACTGAGAACGAAGTTTAATCGCTTGAAAAGTGGTCAGACAATTGATGACATGTCTGACATGTACAGTCGCAATGCAAAAGAAAGATAAGCTACGTTTTGACGGTACTTTTCAATCCTTCTGATGAAAGGCTTTGACAACATGAAAACATGTTTATTTTCTTTGAAAGTTGAATACAATTCTTGTGAATTAATTCAATAGAGGTCTTGATTTATCAAACGAAACGCTCACAGAAAGCAGTGGAAAACATGTAGTCGTTGGCAGATTTATGTCACGTGCTAGGCAACCGGAATGATCATATTTCCTTGAATCATGTTTCATACCACAACATTGGGCAGAATTTATGGCGATCTGATATTTCAGAGCCTGTTGTAAGATTTCTTTGGTGGCGTAGGAGGAAACATTGTTTACCTTTTTGCAACAATGTTTGTAAGATTAACTAACAGCGCTTATGCTAATCCAAACAAAAAAGAAGTTTTTGAGCTCATTTCACATTCTGTGCACCAATCAGCAATTTGGATATTTAATGTTCATCTGACATTGCGAGAAAATTCTAAAGTATTTGGTATCAACGATACTGCCTCAGTGTCTGTCATTAACAATGAACTGACTGAATTTAAAATCCAAAGCCACAAGTGAAAGCACATAATATCATGATGTTCGCTACACCTGAGCAAATACTGTAGTTGGTGGAATTACGCACAGTTCATGGAATTTTCAAGTCTAGTCTTGTTGGCTCTAATGTGATTTTAGTGATTTTTCCTCTCATCAGTGGTTCAAATAATGACCTCACATTGATTTTAATTGTTGCTATCACTTCCCCGCAGTAATCATGTGAAGTATAAATTACCATATAATTACGTATGTACATTTTCAGCCTCATTTATTCATACCTATCATTCATCTACTCGACCAGTTCTTAGCTTTGTACTGTGGTACCCCACACATGTAGCCTAAAAGGCTACCTATTTTTTTGGTTTAGTATGGGAAGCCCATGTAACCACAGCTTAATAATGCACTGTTATAGACATACAGAAGAACTGAAACATTTGCCTCATCTTACTGTTTTTACTACCGGTTGTACCTATTTCGCGGAAAAAATTATCCTTTCCTTAAATTGCTTCATATTTCAAGTATTTCATGTATTATTATAATAATAATTATTGTTGTTATTATTATTATTATTATTATTATTATTATTATTATTATTATTATTTCATAGTCATACTGATCAGGCTAAGTTTTTAACAGCTGGTAAATTTGTGGTGTCAGGCAACAACAAGTTGCCAATGAACACCAAAATGTTTCTTTTCCCTGTCCTTTACATTTCCAATACTTTTCCTAGTATCATTGCTGATCCCAGCAATGCAGACTTCTGGATTAAGGTAATAATTGATGTGTCTACTCCTATGCCCTTTAAGTTGCCCTTCAGTTGCAATGACACTGTTCCTAAAGCCCCCAATACAATTGGTACGACTTTGGTTTTCACTTCCCACATCCTCCTCAATTCTCTGGCCAGATTTTGATACTTTTCAACCTTCTCTGCCTCCTTTTCTTTTGCTCCACTGTCTTCTGGAATTGGCACGTCTATAATATGACAGCTTTTCTTGCTTTTGTCAACAAGCACTAAATCTGGCCTCCTAGCCTCGATGTTATGGTCTGTCCGTATGCTGAAGTCCCAAAGGAGTTTGTAGTTCTCATTTTCCTGTACGCTCTCAGGGACGTGATTGTACAATGTATCATTGCGGTGGAACCCGCATTTTCCTGACAGATCCCAGTGAATTGCCCTGGCCACATTATCATGTCTTTTCTTGTATTCTTTCTGTGCCAATTTTGAACAACCGCTTATTATTATTATTACTATTATTATTATCATTATTAAATTAGCATTGTTGTACTTATTTGTAATGAACATCATTGATTAGGGGGAGAAAGAACAATGTAGAGTCAGTTGTCTTGTTCCAGTGAACAAAATCATGGCAAGGTGAGACCTTATATCACCAGCTGTCCATCCAGTTGCCTGCCACTGTTCTTCCTGATCTCATCCATTTGGGTAGGGTGATTTAGCGTTCAGTGAGGAAGCCTGTGAACAGGATAATTTTGGGAGATGTTTGCTTCTATTTGCTCTTCAATGATACACAGTTAAAAGCTAAGAGATTAGAAAACAAGAGCTTTCAGAGATTGAGAGATCATCCCTAAAATTGCTTGCTTCCAAGGGCTTCTCTCCTTGTGCAAATGTCTCTGTAGCAAATCATTACAGCTTGCAAGCAGGTTGTCTGTGAGGTGAGGGAAGTATGGTTCTTTGGGGACTTTTAGAATAAGGAAACATGGCCAAATTGGTCTGTTGTGTAAGAGACAAAATACCTCAGGGAACAAGGGATCATGGGAGATTTTTCAGAATCAAAAAGCAGGATACATGTTTAGTACCACCACCTAAGGAAATGATGTTTTAAAAAAGACGTAGGACCCACCCCCTGTGTGATCCTAAGAATTGTGGCTCCTATCGTGTTATCACATTGGGATGATATGCTAAAAAGAACTAGGTACTTATTTTCATGCTGTTAACATCACATCTATCATCTCTGTTGCATTTCTCTCACAAACAATCTCCCCACTCCCCCCTTCCCTCAGTGAAAGTTTACTTGCTAAGGATATCTATTGCATTTTCAGGGGGGAAGTGGAAGGGGGTAGGGGTTTCTGTTTGATTTCAACTAAATTAGCAAACGTTATTCCAAAAACGTCTGTATGGAATAGTAGGTAGGAGGTGGGCAGATAGTAGTTAATAACCTCTCTACATTCCAAGGCTACCTGTCACTTTTATATAGTTGATTGTTTTGTTTTAGATTTCCTACTCACTTCCTGCTAAACACTGAAGCTTGTACAGGCTGGAAAGGCCCACCCTCTGAAAGAGGAGTTCACCTTGGGGAATGGTCGAGAGGAAATAAATACAGTCACAGCATCATTGAGGTAAAACCATACACTGACCAACTGGTGGTGCACAGATGATTTAGTATAGGTAATCACATGGGGCTGAGTAAAATGTAGGATTAACATCACGCAGATTTTCAAGAGTTGCAGAGATTTCTTGACTCGCAA
>OX421448.1:30716760-30724260 GCA_949126865.1 Montipora capitata | reverse complement strand
GTCCAGCACTATGGCTGCTCCTCCAATGTTCGCTTCTTCTATGCCGCTAGCCAAACCACCAGATACTCTCAACCTAGTGGACAGATCGCGTCGAGGCGATAATTGGTTACATTTTAAGAGAGCTTGGCAAATCTATGAAAAGGCAACTGGGATCAGTAAACAAGTAGGTCCAGTGCGTGTTGCTCATTTTCTTAACGTTGTAGGCAAAGAAGGTGTTCAGATGTTTGATACGTTTACTTTTGACGAAGATGGTCATGAAAGCGTTGACAACATAGACCATGTACTAGCGAAATTCGAGTCTCGGTGTTTGCCACAACGCAACGAAACTTATGAAAGGTACCTTTTCAATAAAAGGGAGCAAGAACTTGGAGAAAGTGTTGATCAGTACTGTACAGCACTGATGCGTCTCTCGGAACACTGTGGCTTCGGGAACCTCAGAGACAGCTTGATTAGAGATCGCCTCATCCTTGGAGTTAAGAATGATCGTGCTCGCAAGAAACTACTTGAACAGAAAGATCTTACTTTGGACAAAGCCTTGGATATCCTTCGAACAGGAGAACTAACTGACATACGTGCATCAGAAATCTCAACTGAAGAGCCCAATGTCAATCGCGTAGGACTTAAGAAATCAAAATCTCTTAAGAACGCTACTGAAGGCAAAATTTCACGTAGACCCACCCTAAACCGGAAGCAGTCATTTTACCGGAAACGCAAAGAAAAAGGGCCTGGTAATAATACTAGCACACCTACTGCTAAGAATCGTGAATGCAAGTTCTGTGGTACTGTCCATGAGATGAAAAAATCTTCATGCCCTGCTGTGGGGAAGAAATGCAATAAATGTGGCAGAGATGGACACTTTGCAAAGAAATGTGCGTCCAGTTCAGTCAATCATGTGGAAGATTGTGAGATTTACAGTCACAAGGCCACCTTCGAGTCAGCCTATGTGACAGTCCTCATGAACAACAAGGCCGAAGTACAACTACAGATTGATACAGGTGCTTCGTGTAACGTTCTACCAAAACGTGATTACATTAGAGAGACTGGCGACAATCAGTGTAATAATCTGGAAAAGTCGTACTCAAGGCTCGTCATGCACAACAAGTCTGTAGTCTGGCCTCTTGGACAAATCCGTCTCCTTACCGAAAGAAAAGGAAGAAAGTATGGAGTCCTTTACCACGTAGTGGAGAAAGATTTGACACCACTTCTTTGCAGAACCAGGTGCGAGAAGATGAATCTCGACGAAAGGACTGATGTCCCTTCAATTGTCAAAGGAGATCCTGTCCTATCTGAATTCACTGATGTTTTTAGTGGAGTTGGGTGTCTTGATGGAAACTACTCTATCCGAGTAGATGAAAGCTTTTCTCCGGTGGCGCATCCTCCTCGCAAAGTCCCTGTCCAACTAAGAGAAGCACTTAAGACAGAGTTAGACAGCCTGGTGAAGGACGGCATCCTCGCCAAGGTAACAGAGCCCACAGCATGGGTCTCTAGTCTCGTCATAGTCAAGAAGCCCAATGGGAAAATTCGAGTATGTTTAGACCCTCGAGATCTTAACCGCGCAGTCAAACGATCAAACTACCCCCTGCCAACCATCGAGGAAGTCTCAACTCGACCTTAATGGTGCATAAGTCTTCAGTGTGTTAGATGCTAAGTGCAGATTCTGGCAAGTTAAACTACATAGATGAGAAGAGCAGCTATCTGACGACCATGAACACACCGTTTGGTCGGTATCGCTGGCTCAGAATGCCTTTTGGTATAAATTCTGCACCTGAAGTATGTCGACAACGAATGCATGAGCTAGTTGAAGGACTAGCCGGTGTTGAAGTTATCGCTGACGACTTCTTAGTCTGTGGTTTTGGAGATACCCCTGAAGCAGAATTGGCTAACCACGATCAGAATCTCAAAGCATTCCTTGTAACAGCAGGAGAAAGAAACCTCACTCTCAACAACGAGAAGTTGAAACTGCGACAGCTACAAGTTCCTTTCATAGGACACCTCCTTACAGCGCAAGGTCTACTGCCTGACCCATCAAAGGTACAAGCGATCGCTGACTATCCGGCGCCCACGAACCTTGCAGAGTTGAGAACCTTCTTAGGAATGGTCCAGTATCTAGCGAAATTCTGCCAACATCTCTCCACAGTTTCTCAGCCCCTGAGACAGCTGGAGAAAAAGGAAGTTGAATGGTGCTGGCAACAACCTCAAGAAGAGTCATTCAACAAGATTAAAGAGCTTGTTACTAAAGCTCCACTTCTACAGTACTTTGACGTGAGTAAGAATGTTACTGTACAGTGCGATGCCTGTCAGTACGGAATCGGCGCGTCGCTCCTTCAAGATGGACAGCCAGTACGCTACGCGAATAGAGCTCTAACTATCACAGAGCAAAATTACGCGCAAATCGAGAAGGAACTCCTTGCTATCGTATTCTCCTGCGAGCGTTTTGAACAGTACATTTATGGCAAACATGTCACTGTGGAAACAGATCACAAGCCGTTGATTGCAATCCAGAGGAAGCCTATCAACACAGCCTCAAAAAGACTACAGCGAATGATGCTCCGTTTGCAAAAATACGACTTGACATTCGTCTACAAGCCTGGCAAAGAGATGCACATTGGCGATGCTCTTTCTCGTGCCTTACCCAAGAGTTCAAAGACCCCGAACACTTCACCCTTCTGCAAGGATCTAGAAACTGTTAATTCTGTTGAGGATCTGCCAATATCTGCCGCAACACTTGCGAAGTTTCAAGCGGAAACAGGCAAAGATGAATCTCTACAAGTGTTGTCAAAGGTCATACGCGCCGGTTGGCCGACAACAACTGCCATGGTACGCACTAGAGCACAGCCATTTTTCAAATACCGAGAAGAGATGACACTCCATAATGGCCTGATCTTTAAAGAAACAAAGATCGTTGTCCCAGAGAGTCTCCACCGCTCCATGCTGGAGGAAACTCATAAGTCCCATCAAGGACTCCAAGCGTGTCTTCAAAGGGCAAGAGAAGTTTTCTTCTGGCCAGGAATGGCTGCACAGCTCAAGGAGCTGATCGATAAGTGTTCTATATGCCAGAGTGTCAAGCCAGAAGAAGCTAGTGAACCTCTTCAACCTCACCCGGTCCCTGATAGACCTTGGCAGCGAGTTGCGACCGACTTATTTACTTTCGAGAACCGCAATTACCTTGTTCTTGTTGATTATTACAGCAACTTCATTGAGTTGGATCATCTCTCCGATACTTCTGCACAAGCTGTGATTTGTAAACTAAAGATGCATTTTGTGCGTCATGGGGTGCCTGATGCTGTTGTTTCAGACAATGGCCCACAGTATTCATCTTCACAGTTTCGAAGATTTGCAACAGCATGGAAGCACGTCACTACCTCACCTCGGTACCCTCAAGCTAACGGGATGGCTGAAAGTGCCGTCAAAACATGCAAGTCGATAATGAAGAAAGCTTTACTGTCCAAGTCTGATCCGTATCTTGGTTTATTGGATCACCGCAACACCCCTACTGCCGCAACGGGCATGTCACCCTGTCTACGTCTTTTTGGTCGCCAAACCAAAACACTACTTCCCTTCTCGGAATCTCTACTCAAGTGTAACAAATCGGTGAGCGATCTTCTTAAAAAGGATCGTGTTAAGCAAGCAAAGTTCTTCGACCAGCATGCTAAGCAGCTTTCAGAATTTAACCCTGGGGACATAGTACGTATGAAACTCCCTGGTGAAACTCAGTGGTCACAAGCAGTAGTTTCTAGTAAAATTGCACCTCGCAGCTATAGGGTCGAAGCGAATGGTAATGTCTACAGGCGAAACCGCAAACAGTTGCGTCAGACAAAGGAAGAGTTACAAGAATCTTCGCTCGACATCGACGAAGACGAGAGTATGAGTGCACACAATGTGCCGGACCTGACCGAGTCCTTTCCTGTAACTTCACCTAATGCTGAAGTGATGAAAGCCGAAATCACCACCAGACCTTCACCCTCCCCCGTATCAAGAAAACTGGAACAGAGTGCACGAACACCAGAGACAAGTGTAAGCACGCCTCAACCACCCTTAGTGAAAAAAACAAGGTCAAGATATGGACGCGTAATCAGGCCACCAAAGAAGTTTGACCCTGACTCATACGGATGAACATTATAGTTGATTTCGAAAGGGGAAAGATGTTATGATATCTAAAATTTTCTAGAGTTTCCTTACCTTTTCTTGTTGTTCCAGAACGTTCTAGAAACGAACTTGTCAATTTCTATAATTAAGTTAATGGTCACGAGTTCGCTATTAATAGCCTGTTTACATAAGACTTGTTGTTGTGCAGAAGTTTCGGATTTACGCGAACGAGCTCAAGTTATAACTGAGAAGTTCTAGCTAACGTTGTTGTTATTATTGGATCGAAGTTGTACCTACTGGTTACTGCCTGTACATGTTCTCATGGTAAACGTCTCAACTGGAGTGATTAAATCTGTGATTAAAGTTGAGAAATGAAACATTGCACAAGCAGCATGCTTATGCATTACTATAAAGAATGGTTCCAGTATGTTTCATTTCTCAAGGTGTAATGCGACTGTGAGAAGGGCAGGAACCACTTGCTTGGTCACAGGTGAAAGGACAACTGAAAAGTTAGAGTCCTAGGTAGGATTCGAACTTACGACCTCCGTAACACTATCCATTCTGGGCTACTTTGAACTCCCAGGGAGCAACATGTAGGTTGTTTATCTTGGTCCTGAATGGACAATTTGCCCCAAGCATCTAGTTTCCCATCCTTCCCACAGGTGATTTACACCTTAAATTTGAAAATTTGTAGGCCCGTGAATTGTAGAGTCCACTGAAGGAGAGTAAAAAACTCTGACCCTTAGTCCATGGACTACCCCAAAAATACTATAATATTGTTACGTGAGTACTATTGGTTGTAAGCAGCGTCACAATTGGTGCTAAGCCTAAACATCCACTTTAAACAGCATTGGTCAACAGTATTTAAGGGTAAGCACCCATTTTAATAAGGTTAGCTTTCAATGATTGTTGTGATGGCCTATTGCCTCATGTAAGTGAAGTGAAACTGGTGCTGCAATTAATGAAATATGAACTTTTTAAAATGGGTGCTTAAGACTTAAATACTTTTGACCAACGCTGTTTAAAATGGATGTTTAGGCTTAGCACTAACTGTGATGCTGCTTACGACCAATAGAACTCACTTCAAATAGTATTTTGGGGGCAGTCCGTTGGGGTTGTCCATGGACTAGGGGTCAGCGTTTTGTGCTCTCCCGTCTGCTGACCAGCAGGACACATTCTCCATTCAGAACCAAGATAAACAACCTACTGTAGCTCCCAGGAGTTCAAGTAGCTCAGCGGCTACTGAGCATCCAACTGGTGTCACAGATGTTGTAGCTTTGAATCCGGTCTTCTCAAACTCATTAATAATTCATAAGTTAATAAGCCAATTGCATTGCCCCATTCTGGTCACACGGACAAGTTTGAAACCCAATGAAACACTCCTTGTTGATTCACTAAATGAATTTCAAACACGTTGGTTTGAAATCAATTAATTTAGAAAACAAGTACAAAATCACTCTTAATTATAATCGCATATTCACAAATCATGGCTAAACCATGACCAAGACAAACAACGTTACTTAATATCCATGGACTTTAAACTTTACATTGCAACCGTCCAAGTTGAAATCACAAAATGAAAATGATCCATTCTGACACGGCAACGGGTGCTTGCTCACAGCTCCCACCTTCTTCTGAGCAACAATGAGGTGTACAAAAAAATTATTTGACTTGAAAAAAAAAGGATTGAAATTATAATTCCTTTTGTTGGAGAAGCATTATAATTTCAAAAACTCATGCGTCATGCTTCATTTGATTTCCAAACACAAAAACATTTAAACCACTCAGCCGTTTCAAGTGTTTTCTTGCGTTTCGAAATCCAATGAAGCTCTCACACTCATTTTTGAAATATTACTTGGACTCTGGTTTTTCAGTTGACTTTTTGTCCTTTGCCAAGCAACTAGTTTACCAATCTTACATGCGTTCTGATGCATTTCAGATGCTGCTGGATTGAACATTTTGAACATCAGTGTTACTTTACAAGAAAAACTCATTTCATCATATTTCTCTCAAGATGGCATTGAGTACTCAATTGGACGAATACCTATGGCAAGCTGTGATTTTTCCACCTATCCCTACTCATACGACGACCATAAAGGGGATTTTCAAATGCTGAATTTTAGCTTGACCCAGGAGGATTTACGTCTCAAAATTCCCATGATGTTGATTGCTATGAACGTGAGCAAGCGGGACATAAAATTCTTTGGAAGTCCTTGGGCAGCTCCTGCTTGGATGAAGACCAATGGAAAAATGCAGGGAGCTGGAACATTGAAGGGAGTAGCTGGCGACAAATATCATAAGGCCTGGGCATTGTATTTTGCCAAGTTCCTTAAGGCTTATGAGGATAAGGGAGTCAAGATCTGGGGACTCACTGTGCAAAATGAGCCATCAACTGGATTTTTAGAAGGGTTTGTGATTATTACTGAATTTGCCCTTGTTTCATTTAAAAGGAGCTGAAGGTACCATCCAGCTCCCGAGTGCCTGAATATAGAAATGGGTTCATCAACTGAGTTGAGATGCCGGGTAAATTGACCACCGTAAAGAAATCCAAAAGCTGACATTTTCAGTGTTGGCCCTAATCGCTCTGACAAAAAGGCTAACGCCTGACACGACAGCTTTCAAAATTCTTTGCAGTGGTGAACTTACCAGTAAGATCGACTCAGTTGACAAAACTATTTTTGTTTTTCAGTTACCCACCAACGCAGTACCGCAGTTTCTTTAGAAACTAAATGCCTTTGTCTATTTTAAGTGTTTGGTCGATTTAACTGTCTAATCCAGATGATGTGGGTTCAATTCTCACCCTGGTCAACATTTTCTCTGTCCTTGTGTAAACCCATTTTCATTACTTGGGCTACCGTAGCTCTCAGATGGATTGCATGGGAATAAAGATAGCAATTTAAGTTACAGTCTTGCAGATATATTATTTTGAGTGGTTGACTTCTGGTAAAGAGGTGACCTGTATGTTTATGACAGCACAAATTACATTACCTTTTCAGCCCTCTTAACTAAATTGAAACTTGTGACGGAGAGGCAGAGCTCGTCACCCCCTATCCCCTTTCTGACTTATTTCCCACAGAGACATTGATGTGAACACTGTAACATAAACAATATCTTTTAAATTAGGATATTAAAGGCCATTATGAGCAAATCAATCAATCAATCAATCAATCCAGTGTATTGAATGCTTGCATCCCTTTCTGCATGAATACACCTTATTATTTCCTTGATCCAGTTCTGTCTTCATTATCATGTTAGGGGAGCCAGCTTTGTGCAGCAGTGAGGGCCTTTGTCCTTAGCTAAAGCTTTCTCTGGGTACTTCAGTTTCAGTTGTTAACCAAAAATGAACATTTAATTGATTTATTCTAATGTTGTTGTAGACTATTTCGGATCTAACGCATAACAACACGGATTTAA
>OX421448.1:30696760-30709260 GCA_949126865.1 Montipora capitata | reverse complement strand
TTGCTTGACTTGCGAAGGCTTAAGAGTTTATCTACCATGACAAGCTTGACAATATTAAAATGCTTATTGGCTTATTGGGCCTCAACCTACTTGACACTGATAGCAAACGCTGAAATTAGTTGCTACAATAAATAAACTTCATGTTGCCAATGCTTCCGTTCAGGAACAGATCAAAGAAGATATCTGAATATATGGTAAAAAACTAGTGATATGCTCTTACTACATTTTGACCTCATAGCTGCTCCATTACTAAACAGATTTGTGGCGACACGTGATGCATTTTCTGGAGCACAGTAATAGTTCGGTGGTGAGTGCAATCACCCCGGGGGGGGGGGGGTTACTGCCATATATGGACTATATAGGTATGTGCCGCTGTGAAGGGTATGGTTTTCAAGCAGTTTACTCTAGGAAAGAGTATATAAATCGTAGCCTTTCGGTCTAGAATAGGGTATCATTTTTCACGAAACTGACCAGTCTGTTGAAGATTTTATCAAGACTAAGAAAACCAGAAATTCCCACTGAAGAATATAAAAAAAGCAAATCGGCAAAGTTTAAGTTTACGTAACTCAGCCTCAACAGTGTCAATAAATGGCTATCATGAAACACCTCTGGATATTATTAACTGTCAAGAATCGGAATTTAAACGGAAATCAGTGGGAGTTTACTCTAGTATGGGGTAGCAAAATTCAACTGAACTAGCTCTGGTATAGGCTAAGGGTTCCAGGGTCCCAGCGGCACATCCCCACCCAGAAATTCCTTAAGTGCCCCCCCGGGGGGGGGGAGTCTGTTATACTGGTGGCTCGTTTTGCTCGGCAGTGGATGGCAAATGAGCCAAACGAAATGGCTTGTTAGTAGAATCTCTAGATGTGGCCCAGACTTCTTTAGTTTACCCCTACAACCCTGGATAAAATGTCTTGGGAACTTTCTGAATGTTTCCCGGATTGCAATCAACATTGAAAGGGGGGAGGGGGGCTGTATGATAGATGGTCTTTATTTTACACCATTTTAGCTCAAGTGTCCCAAGACTTTTGTCCAGGATTGTAAGTTCAATTCCTGGGCTGGGCGAAAATGTGGATTGAGTTTGTTCAAGTTCTTTATTTTGGTTTGAGAGGTCTTTGTCCAGGTACTCTGGTTTTCCTCTTCCGAATTCAATTCAGTACTAGGTAATATTGAGAGGACTTGCGCTCCATGACATATGCCTGATACTACCTAAATAAAGACATATAATTTTTTTTATACAATTCTTTCGTAATTGAATGCAGAATTTATCACACTGGTCAACCGGCTGGGTGGACTGGAATCTAGCACTGAACATGGAGGGCGGGCCAAACTGGGTAAATAATATAGTGGACTCACCGATCATAGTTAACGCTGAGAACCAAGCATTTTACAAACAGGTAAAGGATATAATGATATCTGCGTAGGATTGGATTTAACGTGTATTTTATTCTTTCTCAAATGGCCGTTTGAGAACCATTGTTACTTCCTGACAATGGCGCATCGGATTCGTTTTCGTTCATTGTCCTAAAACGAGGTTTCAAGAGAATCTTTTGTTGTCCTCGGAGGTTCCCGGATAAAAGAGGACTTCAATTAAGGGTCTGTTTTATCGTTTAAAATGCGTACTGGCCTGCATTTACCGAAAAATTCATCTGACAGCACTCTAGCTGATCTGACTCTTACGCTGGCTGTTATTTGACAATTATTCCACGAGTGCGCGTTGGATGTGAGATGGTAACGCGCCGAGTTTCCTATATTCAACCTCGTATCCCAAAAAGCGCGAATGGAATAATAGCTGTGGTAAATCTCATTCAACTCCGGACTGAAATTACACAGTTTCAATTTTAGAAAAAGGCCGTAGCAATCAGTTTTCATGTAAAGTTATACGGTACAAGAGATGACAACCGAGATTGAGTGAGTTAGAGCGACTTTCGTATGACCTTGAAAATGTGTTCGCAATTTTTTTCACGGACCAATGTTTAAATGTTTTCCATTTTTGTTAACGTTCTGCTTTTCAAGGTCATATGAAATTCGCTCTAATCAGAACGCTAAAAACGCAACATCCGTGATTCAAAATCTAATTGTTAGTATTCCACTGTTAAATACTAGTTACCGTTTTTGTTGTTTGGTCTTTCGTTTTTGTTTTGCACGCCAAATACATTGTAACCTACCAAAGCTGCTTCATGACTCCATTCTCAGCTAGATCCCACTCCTTGCCTTGACACTCTCTCGACACAGCACCGTAAGCAATGATTTTCTTTCCCAGCTTATCCTAGAATTCGAATCTCCTTCCTATACGGCAATTTTTTACTCTTCATTTATTCTCTCCCTCTTTTCTTTCGCAGCCGATGTTCTATCATCTTGGTCATTTCAGCAAGTTTGTTCCTCCTGGATCTCAGAGAATCTCTGTTACTTCTTCTAAAGGCAATTGGTTGGAGTTCATCGGTTTTCTGACGCCACAATCAAACACCGTTTTGGTGATTCTTAACACTTCAGCGAAAAATGTATCTATCAGCATTAGCGACAAAGATGCCGGAATAATATCGGATGCTATTCCCGCATATTCCATTCAAACTTACATTTGGTGAAAAAAATGGAAAGTGAAATTAAAAAAATTCAAGTTTTCGTTGAGTTTGCCAGTTTTATCGTCAGTAGAAGAAAAGGACTCTAAAAATGTTTTATGCGTAGTTACATTCCTTGATACAATTTTGTTGGTGAATGATTTAACAGCAGAATTCCGACTCGGATTTAAAGAAGCACCAAGGGACTTAAAAATTTAGTGTATTTCTTCACAGTTTAGTAACATTTTCATCAAAAAACCGAAGAGAAACAACACAAGCAATACAAACGAAAATAAGTAGGAAAGAAATGAATGCAAAATAACTTGTTAAAATAGTTACAATTGTTTCCACGATAGTTAATAGACGGGAATGGTTATGAAACCCGACAGATTTCTTTGTTGTAGGTTTTTGTTCTCTTTTTTGGCCTTGACCGTGCGCAAAACACAATAGTTGTTTACTCCGTACTGAGGAACTAACCAACAGAAACGTATTGGTTACGTAATTCATGCATAGTGTATGAGTGCAAAACAAAAGATTGTGCACGGTCGTGGACTTTCCACCCTAAATCTTTGCATGCATCTTTGTTTGCTCCTTTGATGTTTGGCGAGCTTCAAAACCAGTCCCCTCTATTAACTATGTTTCCACTGTCCTCTAGTTAATCTGCCGTTAAGAACCTTTGTGATTCGTTTTCTGTGTTCTACAGTAAGAGTCAATGTAGCTATTTTTGAGAACATGTAATCATTGTTCTCCACCTTACAGATGGAGATAGCAATGGCACTCTGAGGCTTAATTGAACAATGGTTTCTCACGCAGTTGATCCAAAAATAATTTAATTGATGTTAGCTTGTTTTTACAATGTGTGCATCACACTTAATACCAACTTTATTCATTTAATTCAATGAACGGGAAAGATACCAGAGGTTATCCCTATCAAGGGTATCCACCTGCAGCATGATGTAATTGACTGAGAGTCAATTTTGATGAGGGAGGAAAACCGGAGAACGCGGAGAAAAACCCTCGGAGTCACAGTGAGATCGACTGAAACTCGTCCCACATACGACCCGAAGCCAGGGTTGAACCCGGGTCACAGAGGTGGGATGCGCAGTTGATAACCGCTAAACCACCCTGACTTGATTAAAAGATAAAAACGGCACAGGCTTTTCAGCATGAAAACAATAATGGCCCTTATTAGAGCTCTCTCTCAAATGAATGATCGTGGAATGGTCAATCAAGATTTAACTTGAATGTTGGATCTGGCTTGAAAAATCAACCAATCGGAGGCAAAACCGCACGCTTTTCCCGCCCTTTGCAACTGAGGAAGTCACATGAGCTTTCTTCGAATTCTGATTACTTCATCGAACGGTTGTTTGCACCTTTTGTGACTGGTGTGAGTTGTTCTCTTGGTACGTAGACACCCTATCTCTTCAATTAATGGAAACATGAACAGCTTTTTACCTGTAAACTGAATAGAGAAAAGAGATGCCTCTCTGAATATTTACCATCTAAGATCTTACTTTCTTCATGTAAACAGCCTCTAAGTCACGTTGAATCATTCTGTTGTGAGGGTCTTGAAAGCGATCCAGGGGCAATATGCTATGACCTGATTTTCCGATTCCTTTTCTCATTATTTACTTCGGCATTCCTGTGTCCACCAATTTTGAAATCCAACTCGAAGTGTACCGTTAATACCATTTCCAACAACGAGGCAAGTGTTTAGGTAAGCGTTATTTATAAGTCAGAGCTGAGGAGCAAATTGTAAAGGACACTTTGTAATACTAATCCTCTGTCGAAGGTAGGGTGAAGAGCAAGTGTACACGTACCGTAAATGATCTAATAACCGCTCGGGGCGGTTATTTAATTTTAGGGATCCAAGAGGGGCATTTAATAGATAGGAGGCGTTTTTTCTCGTAACGAACTCCACAAAACTGAATACAGTATGCTTTCCGCCAAAAACGTTTTTATGTTAAAAGAATCTCGACTGCGAGTTGACGGCTTTTGAACTCGATGGTTTCTAATTTAATTTTCTTCGCTTTTGCTACAATCAAGATTGTGCTTCAACGAGTGCGACTTGTTTTCATATTATAACCAAACGCTGTAGTCCAGAATCCTTGCTGGTTTTCTAGCTGCGTCTGAATCGAACTCCCTTACCGTCCAAGTTTGCGGAAAACGAAAACACGAAGTGGGTCTTGTCATTCCTGGATGCTATCAAGCTCGAACAGGCAGGAAAAAAGGTGCAGATATATTAAGCACCGAGATCAAGAAGATCAAAGAGCGCTATCCTTACTTTGAACTTGAAATTGAACACGACAATAAATAAACCGATGTTAATCAAGCAATGAAATTAATAAATCGATTGATTTTGCTCTATTTCTCCATTTCCTAGTAATTTGAAGCAATTTTCCAAGGGGGGCGTTTATTAGATAGGGGGCTTATGAGAGAAGGGCTTTTAATACAAACTTAATGGCGTTGGGGGGGGGGGGGGGCGTTTATTAGATACGAGGCGTTCATTTGAGAGTAGGCGTTTATTAGATCATTTACGGTAAGAGAACAAAAGAACAAAAGGTTAAGATTTGCAGTGAAATCAGGCTTCTGGTTCTCAAATCAAAGCGTGCCGTCCGGTTCTAAAAAAGGCGCTTGCTTAAGCTCCTTGTTGTAAAATGTGTTTTTTAATCCGACGGGTTTCGTTAGACCCGCTTGTGGCAAGTCTAGTGGACTTTTTCAGGGAGTCAAAAGGCTGCCAAGCAACCTCGTCCCCAGAGTCTCTCTTCTTTCCTTCCTTCTCTTTCCACTCCTCTCCCGCTCTAAGGAATGCAAGAAGAGAGAGCCTAGGGACGAAGTTGCAATTTCCCTCTCCTTGAGTGCTCCCCTCAGTGCTCAATGGTGAAAGGTTATCCTACCCCTCCCCGGCACATGATTCTTTGTTACAGTGAAAGCGAGGCTCTGTCATGGTTCCTATTCAACATTGGATGGAATTTCCTAAAAGCGTTTGTTTTGGTATTGAAAATTAGACGACTTATTCATCCGAAAATTAGCACCAACGTAAGGATTTTTTACGGATTTAAAAATACTGAACATACTCGATGAATATGGACATTAGTAAAGAGGTAGAAAGCGCTTTAGAGGAGGAAGGATATGTAAAAATCGACTCTACCTCTCCATCTACGACGACGACTGCTTCGTTAACTTCTCCTGTGTCATCTGCCGAGAAAACGTCGAGTTTATCGGGCGCAAGTTCGCTTCGATCCCTACCTGAAAATCGACGTACAAGTCCTGTTCAACAGAAAATAAGACCAGGTGTTTCTTCACCTGTTGAGCCTACAAATCCGAGTGATCCTTCGGGTTCGTCTTCATCAACGTGGCAACGTCGGGACAGCGATGAAGAGCCATTTGCTGGAGTGTGGGGCTGGATGTCTAGTGCTGTATCGGCTGGATTGCAGACAACACAAAACTTGGGAAGAAATATCGTTGAGAAGACAAAGGTATCACAACAGACACGATCTGTGATCTCGATCTAGTCAACGTTCAGTGTTTTGTTTTGAAACATCATCATTGTAAGACACTTCAGCCATACATGTGTACTACAACAACAACAACAACGAACATTTATTTATGTTGCCACAAAAAACAGAAGAGACAGCATTTAAGTAAGGGACTTAATAATTTGTCCCAAAAAACTACTCACAATAGTAGGGACTAAATGAGCTGAGTTGTTAAAAGATTCAATATTATTAGTTTATTTGGGTTGTAATTAAAATAGGATAAAAAGGAAAATAGCCAAGAAAGTAACTAAATAAAGTAACCAAAGTTAATAATAAACAAAGAAAAAGGTGTGAAAAAAAAGAAAAAGATAAAAAACAATAGTCAAATTATAATAATTCATACCAGTAACTACCAACTAGTGACAGAACCAAAAACTGGATTGGGTTAAATATAGTAGGAGCAAAGTGAAGAGTTAATAATACAAGGCTAGCATCAAACATATTACATATGGTAGATACTTAAAACTTATATGCTACACACTGCATAACTTGAATTTGCCTACTCTAAGGACTGTTAAGTCTACTCTAGGTCAAAATTATTCAATTATTTTTTAAATCTCGATATAGATTTGCATGTTTGTAGTGTCCGTCAGTCTTAATACAGTATCTCATTTTGTGATGTGATCCTGTATATATATTTTTGTACACATCTTAATATCTATACATTTTTATCTCTTTACAATACTGATTACTATTTTTACTGATCACTGGTTTATACCAGCAAATCTTTTGATTTTGCTGATCGGTCTTTTTAGTCTAAATAAAGATATTATTATTATTATTATTATTATTATTATTATTGTTATTATTATTATTATTATTATTAATTCAATAATAACTATTGGTCATAACACCTTCCTGTTTCTTGCATGGCTGTTCACATGTTGGCACTTGCCATCCATCCATCAAGAGGCTATTAAAAATAAATGTCTTGACCTTGTTCTCAACATTACTTTTTCTCAATTTTTTTAGACATCAGTTGAAAGTGTGATTACTACACTTGATCCAGAAATGGAGGATTACATGCGTAAGGATTTGATCATTTTTCTTTTAGCTACATTTTTTCATAGATTAAGGTTTGTCAAAAAGTGTTTGTGCTAAATGAGATTTTCACCTACTTCATTTTGCTGGTATAATGAGGAAATATTGGTGCCCATTATTGTCTGTCATTACTTTCTCCTTTACCTAAAATTTTACCATCTTTTATAAGGATAATGTCTGGTGGTTTGATGATACATACAATATGATACATATTTAATTGACCACTCCCCATAATGGCTTTTCAGGGCCACTGAAACACAATCGCGACAGAGCAGAACATTCAACAACAACTGTTAAGAATCCCAACTTGCTGGAGGCAAGCTAGTTGGATATTTACAAGTGCAGCTGAGACGTCGAACCAGGGACTACCAGGAACAAATTCAACCAACCAGTGGCCATGACGCATCTTGAACTCGGGATCCCAGGATCTTGAGGAAAGCGTCCTAACCACTGGGCCACACAGCCTCCTAAATGATCTCTGAATAATAATTAAAAATCCAACATAATTCAATGCACTTTCTTATCTACTTTGCGTAGAGATTGTGAAGGTAAAAAAAATGTAATTTTCTTGAACATTCTGTCAAATGGTGTTCTCTCTGTAAGGGTCAATGGAATTGCACTTAGTTGTCAAACTACCGTGAGAAGGTAACAAACTTGTTGGCTATTTGCAAATGCAGTAGAGTTGTATTGGGGACCTGCAAAAAAAATCTCGCAAGATGCCAGAGCAAGATCTGAACCAGACAGAACGACTTGAAAATCCAATATAATTAATATCCAAATCATTTGCGTATGTCTAGAAGAGCGTGTGCCCGTGCTCTTCTCCCCAACTTCAATGTCACTCGTGTCTGGGACTACAGACGATTAAGGTCACAAAATGTCACCTAAACTGTGGTCCTCAAATAAAGCGTAACAGTTGCATTTCCTCTCACCAATAAATATTATCAGCCCTTGCACTTACCTTCTTGCAAGAGCAGGATTACCACAGTCAGGGAAAAATCAGGGAAAACAAAAACTTTGCAAGGTCAGGGAAAAGTCAGGGAATTTTATTTTTGTTATAATAACGTTCACAAGATTTTGCACACAAAATCCTGTGAAAAGCACAAAGAGATCAAAAACGAAGAGAAAAATATTGATTACCTGAAAATGAAGCTGAAGCAAATGTGATTATTCACCTAATTTAAGGTCAGTGAAATTTGTTTAGAGGTCAGGGAAAGGTCAAGGAATTTTCTTGTTACTGATGAGTGGCAACTCTGAAGAAATAGGTAGCAAATGCTAAGACTAAAAGGGACACTTCATGTTGGATATCAAAATTGGTTGTACATCTAATTACAAGTGTTTGTGAACATAAGTGGAACCACTGGGTTAATTGTGGCCTCTAAAGAAGAAAGGATACATTGTACATTTCTCAAAGCATCTGTGTAAAGCTGGACTTTCTATTCTTTTCAGATAACAAACTTTAAAATAATGTACTTTCCATGTCAAAGTTCCTCTTAGCAAATTTTGCCAGATGTTTAAATAAACACTAAAATGATATCAAAGCATGTGAAATTAAAACAGGTCAAATCAAATAAGGTTTTTTGATTAGAGGGGGATTACCCTGAAAATCGTCCAAGCAGATTACAAGACTGCCTGAAGACTGCCTAGAAGTCTGACCTTTTTTGTTATGTGCATGCAGGTCCTGGTCTTGTGGCCTGGCCTGCAATTATTGTGAACTGCATAATGTTATTAAGTATTAAGTGCTGTTTAATATATTCTTAAGAAAAGTATGACATATAACAAATTTCTCCCGTATTTTACATCACTGTGCTCAAGTACAGTATTCTGTTCCTTCTACTTAATTTTCTTTTGACAGATGGCAGAGACCAGTCCATTTCCTTAGTAATAACAACAAATGATTCAGAGACAATTGAGGCAATTAAGGATGGTTTTCTGCAAGTGTTTGAGCATGTTGCAGCACAAGCCCATCCCTCTATTTCCAGTATTGCCCCCTTACCAGTTGGATTTTCGGCTGGAGTTAAGGGTGCACAACACAGAATAGCAAACCTTGTGCGGGGGAAGAAAGTTCTTGAGACGCAGGTGATAATTGGCATTGAGGAAATGATATCAGAGATTTTACCAGGAAAGTAAGTGTTTTACAAACTGGTGCTATACCCACTTAGCCAAAAAAGTCCAGAAATGTGAACTAAAAGGCAATAACAATGGACAATTTTCAGTTATGTCTGGTAGGGGGCTGTGCACTAATACCACATCTTTTGTTTTCATTGGGTGCTTTTCACAGGAATTTGTTGTGAAATCAAACTGTTTTCATTCCCTGTTTTTATGTACTTTCAGTTCTAAATACAGGGTTTGTGCTACTCCTTGAAGACCTTGAAAAGTCCTTGAATTTGATTTGTTTACTTCAAGGGTACTTGAGAAGCCCTTGAAAAAAGGATTTGGTGGGAAACAGCTTGAAAACTGCTTGAATTTGAGCCCAAATTGGACCGTGGTGCATGCACTTAATTCACAGGATGTGGGAAAGAAGTTGTGTTAAGTATTGCATTGCGGGAGCCTTTTGTTTGTACCACATGATGAAATGGAGGCCATTTTGTTTTATGAGATGTGTTCATTTGTAATCATGGTCCAATGCTTAGAGGATATCAAGGTAGGCCTTTTCAGCCCAAAAAAAAAATCACTGAAACACGATGTATGACATAAATCTTCTTTCAAACACTGCTTGAAAACTAAATTTCAAAATTTTGGGGGACGAAAGAGGTGTATCTTGGGATTTGTGCAAGTAGAGAATAGAAAATCCAGCACATATATTTTGTTTTAATTCTAAAAAAGTAACGAAAGTTACGTACGGTAATGTTTCATTTACGTGTATGTGGTGACATAATGTATTGACAAAATTTTTTTCTAATGATTAATTATTTTCTTAGAACTGTGCACTTCTTATCTTACTTTCTTTAGGTGGTTTGGTTTGACATGTCTAGCCCTCAGTGACCCCAGTACAAAGTTAGAACTTGAAACCTTTTCACAGTCTATTCAAATTCCTAAAGTTTACGTCAAAAAAGCAGAGGAGAGTACACCATCAAATTACAATCTGCGGTGGTCAGGCTTGTCACCTACCCTTGGAGAAGTTATTTTAGGATCTGGACAAACTCATGGAGACTGGCACTCTAAAATCTCAGGTATGGCTCATTTGGGGCTGTTATGGGTGGCATTGGGGTTACATGTACTAAGGACATTCTCAGGAATAATTTGTACAGTTTGAACTTTGTGTATTGTATTATAGTCAAAATTGATTGCACTGACCTTGATAGCAAAATGAAGTTATTGTCTGGACCTTTTATCCCATTACTGATTTTCATAAGAAAAGTAATAAAAATATTAGTATGTGTAATCAAATGGCGACGAGTAAAATTAGGAAATAATTTCACGCGCGTTTTGTCAAAATTCTGATAATTTCCCGAGCCTTTAGGCGAGGGAAATTATCAGAATTTAAGAGTGAGACTCGTACCAGGCCCCCCACATGCAAAATAATGCCTTGAACTTCGAATATTTACGAAATTGAAGGTAACAAAGGCTTTTTTAGCCGTTTTCCAAGGTAAATCATCTTTAAAATGTCGTATTTATGCAGGAACTCCTAAGAAACTTGTTGATTTATGTTTTATTTTATGAATTTTGTGCATTCTTTTGTGAATTATGCGATTTTTCGTGAATTGTGTGATCGGATGCGATTTGAAGTCAATTGTGCGAAATCGCACCATCGCGTAATATCAGAAGGCCTGTCTTAAGGACGTTTCCTACTATTGTTATTGCGCATGCGTTCTGCGCATCTCCAGA
The DNA here is from genome assembly GCA_949126865.1 of Montipora capitata. Taxonomy (NCBI): domain Eukaryota; kingdom Metazoa; phylum Cnidaria; class Anthozoa; order Scleractinia; family Acroporidae; genus Montipora; species Montipora capitata. Next base: position 30,698,297 of record OX421448.1, on the reverse strand, counting down.
TACTCGGATTTCCTATCGGTATTGCTTACTAATGCAAGGATATTTTTGCGCGGTTTAAATTTATGTGGAGAAAGGGGAACTTAGACAATGTTCTTGGTATCCAAAAAGAAAACTGGGGGTAACCATGCATTTTTCAGAGAAAATTAAGCTTTAATTTGGAAAGGAACGCCATACAATGCTTTGTATTTTAAAGCTTTTTGCTAATATTGTTGATTCATTATCTTTCAAAAATGCATGGTTACCCCCAATTTTCTTTTTGGATTTTAATAACACTTGTTGAGATCTGCTGTTCCCACATGTTCATAAAACCGCGCAAAAATACCTTTAAATTAGTAGGCACTGTCCTTAATGCTCATTATAGCCTGAAACGAACATGCAAAGTAATGTGCGTGTATCATCATTTTCGTCTCGGCAAGTTTGGATATGAATGAAGGTTAAACTGTATTTGAAATTTCATTTAAAATCCGAAAGCCTGGACAAAAGAGGTGAGGCCCTCTTTGGCCATTGAAAAGAGGGTTAATAGTGGTCCCTCCCGTCATAAAAAATGTTGTCCAGGAGAAGCCCAAATATCCCAGCTGTGTCTCAACATTGTTTTGGCGGTGTCAGGGAGCCATGACATTAAGATTTAGTCCAAAACAAAGTGTTTTGATATGGACAAGGAAATTAAAAATATTGCAACAATTTTGTTGAGGACTTCAGGTCCGAAATAAGTGAGGAGAAAATAACGTTCATATTTCCATAGCATTCACACTTAAATCACACTAGGGGATTAACTTAACGTTGATTCTAACATTGAAGTGAGGATCACAGGTTCGTTGAAAGGGCTTATAAAGTTTATTTAACGAACGAAATGCTATGTGAAATGAATCATATAGTGAACTGTGGATATGAAATCAGGTCTGAGGATCATAGCTTCACATAAGTTTATTTGCTTGAGGGTCTTGTTGTGCTGACTCAGCATTTCCTTGCAATTTGTGTCCTATGTAATTTAAATGACAGCAGAAGGAAGATGTGCTAATGGGTGGCTTTTTTTCTTTCTATTATGTAAAGGTTCTAGTAAAAGACAAGTTCTCACAGTAGCAGCAAGGACCTTAGCGGGGGAGTTTCAAGACCGATTGAAAACAAGTGCTGAATCACTGATGGAAAATGCTATGGTTATGTAACACTGGGAATTGCAACAAGCGCACGAAAGTCCTTTTTAATTAATTAACCCTTGTCCTTCAAAAAGTGACACATAAATCATCTCCAAGTACTCTGAATACTCATGAATCTATAGGTGGCCAGTTTAGTGAAATAGTTAAACAAGGGATAGCATGCAAAAGTCCTCACCCGAATCTTTTCAAGAGGATTGGGGCCATGGCAAAAGTTTAGCCTTTGGCTCGTTTGAAGATGAGGCTAAGATCATATAAAAACGGTGAAAAGAAAGAACATATAGAAAAATATTTAATGTTAATGATCTTTAAATAAGTATAAATATTGCTCATTTGTATGTGCTGTGTACATACACCGTACAGCGCATTTCGAAAATTTAAATGTG
>OX421448.1:30669260-30691760 GCA_949126865.1 Montipora capitata | reverse complement strand
ATTAAAAATATAACATTGCATTGTCTTCTTATCTTTATTGCAGATTTATTCTCCGACGTAAACAAATGGACGTAAGGAGAAATTACGATGAAAGCTCCCCTCTAAATCACTTATGTCCCGAAACGCAACAAATTTGATGAAATCGCAATTTGGATATCCAACGCAAAGTGTCCTTTTAGGTATAATAATAATAATACCAACTTTATTCATTCAATACAATGAAAGGGAGAGATACCAGAGCTTATCCCTATACGAGGGTATCCGCCCGGATCTTATTAACTGAAAGAGTCGATTTTGATGAGGGAGGAAAACCGGAGCACCCGGAGAAAAACCCTCGGAGTCAGATTGAGATCGACTGAAACTCATCCCACATACGACCACGAGGCCAAAGTTGAACCTGGGTCACAGAGGTGGGGGGTGCGGTTGATAACCACTAAGCCATCCTGACTCCCCAGTCTAAGCATTTCCTTCCTTTTTCTAAGGTTGGGATAAAGATTGGCGTTAATTTTAGGTCAGAGTAAATGCAGCAGTTCATCCTAACCCGAGAAGCAACATTTGGGGGACACTTTGTGTCGTAAATTGTCTGTATTCTGAGAAACCAGTGATGTTGAAGTTGGGGAAAAAAAACCATGGGGACACTTCGTGACGCTTATTGAAATCTGCGTGCATCTAATTTGGGGCATCTCTGGTCAGAGAGTGAGTTTCAATCGAGTGTCGTAAAACCAAAACCAAAGTAATTACTTTGGCCAATCAAAAAGGACAGAGACAATCCAGTAAACCAATCAAAACTCGAAGTAATTACACGCAGTCGACACAAAGCACGGGAAAATGTGCACGCGCGAGCCATGATTGGTTTCGGTTTCACTTCTGATTGGTAGAAAAAATGGCGAACCAATCACTGAGTAAAGTAATGCAAAACCAATGCAATTCGCTTATTACTTTCAACGCTCAATTGAAAACTGCTCTATCTGCTCTGAAAACTGATTTCATACTGAAATAATTGTTAAATGAACCGAGAATCAGAAAGGTGTCCATATTACACACTGCAGCGCGGCCACAATTATGGACTATTGAGTACCCCTATTTGAGAAATGTAACCAACAAGATATCTTTGAATACTGGAGTGTCTATTGGGACGGATTTGACAGCATGCCTTTTCAACAGAGGAATAATAAAATATGGTGTAACTAAGTTCAACCTATTGTTTTCTCCCATTCTCGTTCTCATCTTCACTGCTTAAGCTCTCCTTTGAGTATAAAACTCTGTGGCAAGGGGTCGGCATCTTGCCTATTCCCTTCCCAATTTGACAATGTCATCACGTAAGTCAGGAAAAAACCTGAACATGGGGTGACACAAGTACCTATCTAGTAAATTTCAGAGGGTGTTATTTGTTTTGGCTCGTTCTGAAAGCTTGAGAGCGGTTTTTTTATGTATGGTACTGTATTTGTGCGTGACAGTAGGCTGTCATAGGTTATTTTGGTTCATTTTCAGAGGTTAGAGAAAAGTAGGAATTTTGGCCTTTCTCTAACATCCAAATCTTCATTTCATATGACATCCACCTAGGCTTATCGATAGAGTGAAAACCAAGAGCTTACCAACTGTAATCTTGGACAGCTGCTGATCACCAAAACGGTAAGTACTTGAAGCAGAAGTTCCATGAACACTCATAACCTTCCCTCTGAAGTGCACCAAAGTGTTGTCTCGTAACCTTGCCATTTCAGTAAATTCAACAGTTCTTGTGACACGAGAAACGGCAAAAAAGTAAGGGTGCTCTGACCTTGCCCATCTAAAAATACTGTTGAATCTTTCTTGTGACACTAATCTAAGACAAGCATTTGACAAAATGGTTTCTGGTTGATGCAGATTGAAGAAGCTAGACTTAAATGTGGTTTGCCCAACGAATTCCTCACGCCATTTTCCAACCTTAACTCCTGTTGCAACAGCAAAATCACCTATGCATATCTTATCTGTCCAACTTGAGGCCTCTCTCCACAGTGTCAACTTGAAAGCAGACTTTGATTCATCAGCAACCAGAAGGGAGGAGACTGCTACAAAACTTCCGGCATTAGTACCAGATTTGATCTTTACATCACGAGTTTCATTGACTTGTGTCACAAGAAACAAAATGTTTACCACAGAGTTTTCTGTTATACAGTCTTTGAATGGGGTCAAATCATTAAAAACTTTGGGGATTGTATTCAATGCAAAATTCTTACATTTTTTATCAATGTCTGAAGATTTGTGAGACTTGAAGGAAGTCCCTAAGATTTTAACCTGCTTCCTTCGGTCTGTTGTTGTGACAGGACTATGGCTATTACTGAAGTTAGAGGGGTATTTGTCTTGGGTGTATATATCCTCTAAGGTTAACTGATGTTCATCAGTTTTACATTCACAACTGGAACCTTTGTCACGTTTTCTTTTGACACTTTTCCTATCTTCATCACTCGAAGTGTCAATTGATCTGGGGGAGCCATGTTCAACAAAAAGTCTTTGACTTGCACATCTGACATCATCAAATTCCTTCTGTAAGGCTTCATCATTTTCAATTTCATCAGTTGTATTATGCATCCCTGTCACAAATCCAAATGAAGACTGGGCTGTAAGCAGTGAGGAGCTCTCTGTGCTATTAAACTCACTCTCCAGGTAAAAGTGCACGGACTCTTGGATTGCTAGGGGTTCATACTCCAGCATTATGTTGCTATCGTCAGTCGAATCGTCTTCATTGTTATTAAAAGAGGTTTTTTTGTCCACGGACATACGAAGGTTTTCACTGATAGAAACGGCTGATTCCTTCCATCTACGACCATGTGATTCGCCTCCTTGTAAGAAAACATGAATGTAAGAAAATTCAATAGAATTAATTATTGTAGGGTAATGTAAAGTTCTGTTTTTACCCATGTAAACCATGTGAGTGTTAGCCCTACTAATGGCTACTACTAATTCTGTTGAAATATAAAGTGCTACACGGCCAACGTTTGTAAGAAAATTCAATGTTTGTAACGTGAATGTTCTGACATGCACAGATTAAAATAGCTCTTATCATTAAGAGAAACCAGCTACCTTCATCTACAGTATTTGGTTCTTTCTCAACACACTGAGGACAAAGAATCGGCGCCACGAAAATCAGAACTTTCGGGGACGTTAATTCCGCCATTTTGGTTTTCTCGTTCCCAGAGGCCCTCGTTGCCCTAGACCAGCGGTTGGGAACGGAGACCACTCTGGTCTAGGTAAGTAGTTCGTGTAAGACTACGTATATTGTCGCGACTTAATGAGTGTTCTACAGGTCTCTTTTGAGATAGTGAGCGAGGCCAAGGGGCCTCTGGACTTTTCAACTTCTGTGGGATCTTGTGGAGATCAACTCAGTCCAGTGGATAGGAGTCACCATAAATGAGTTCGAGGAAAGGGAATAACACGAAGAAAGGCCAGAAATACCAAAATACAGTAGCATTCAAGAACGATCGCCATGACAAGAGCAAGAAGACCAAGCAGATCAACAGTTTGGTTGTCACCGGCGTGTGCGCACGATGCCGAGAGATTATTGAGTGGAGAAAAAAATTCAAGAAATATAAGCCTTTAACAGCTCCTAAGAAGTGGTTAGTAGATCATAGTTCTTTATAAACTTATTCATAATTTTGAATTTATATTACTACTAACGTTGCCATGTGGGATAACCCTCCTTAATACCCCCCCCCCCACACACACAAACCATCGTGGTTTCGTGGTACTAAGTAGGGTGTAGTGGGGAGAGTGTTTTGAAGAAATGGAAGAAATATTGAAACTGAGCACAACAACCATTGATCACCACTAAAATATTGTCAGAAAATGCAAATAATTAACAACTATTCACCATAGAGGAGATGGCCACACCACTGGCCACCGACTTTGGGGTGAATAGTTGTTTTAGTATATACTAGAACAGTTAGATAATATATCCCGATAAATGACTTTAGCTCATACTAGTATTCCTGCAACGACTAAAAAATTTTTGGCCGCAAATACTACACAAGTTGCTCAGAGGTGAATATCAAAGGATGTTCGGAGTTTCAGTAGCAAATCAGGGCATGCATTTAACACTATCCAAGTTGTTTTAGTACATACTAACAGTGCTTCTAAGCAAATCACAATATTAACTCATTCATCCCATAAGTGCTGCCGTTGAAGAGTAAAATCAACTGGCGTTAGACAGAGTAACACAACTCTCAGAACTGGAAGGGTTAAGTTAGTAAGAATTAAAGTGATCAATGACCAGGAAGGGATCAATCATGAAAGGAGCACATGCAGTTTGTCTATAGGTGGCACTGAGAAGTGACCTTTATTCATATTTGGTGCTTTTTCCTTGACGGCAATGTTATCTCAAGTTTTGTTCATTGATATGAAGGTCAAGTGTTGTATGGTTACTCACATACAAACTTTATTTTCACTCAAATTTTAGAGTATACTGTTGGCTAAGATCTCTGAGTCATGACACACTCAAAAGAAAACAGCAACAACAACAACAACAACCTTTTTTAGAGCCCCAACTGGCCGTCGATAAACCAGTTGATTACATGTATTTACAAGTGCAGTCCGAGAAGTTGAAACAGGGACAAGCAGGATGAAATTTAACTATTGGTCAGGGCAGGTCTTGAACCTGTGATGTCCAAATCTCAAGGCAAACACGCTAACCACTGGGCCGCACTGCCTCTTCAAAGTGTTAATCACACGAGACTAAACTATTGTAGAGTCTTGTTAGCTTTGAGGTACCAGGGCTCGAGACTAACATTAGCCAACAGGCCGTAGGCTAGTGAAATTTCAGTTTTGGCTAGTAGCCATTAAGGCTAGTAAAAATTGTGACGCAGAGGAGTTCTGGACGAAAACAAAACTGAAAATTATTTCAGATGAATACGTCAGAAGGAGAGAATAGAAACTAAGACAAACAGAAACTGTCAATGGATTTCATGGATTCTGAATTAACTGCCTTAAAAATAATAAGTTTAAAAATATAAATAAATACAAAACCAAAACGGATTACAATTTCCCCATGCCCTGTTGTGAACAATTTTTTCGAAGATGATTGACCACATGTGAAATCATGCGGAACTGGTTGTGTTTCATTTACTGTAAACAACAAGGGCAAGAGGTCCTGTACTTAGAAGTTGCTGATTTGTGCTTCATGCGTAGAATGGTGCTTTCATGTTTAACATTGAACCTGAAAAAGCCCACTTTATAATCAAAGGACAAGCCTTTCCACAGACTTCCTAATAAAAGTAATTTTATTTATGGTTTATTTTTAATTTACTTTATTCTGCATTTTCCATACTCCAGTGCTATAGTGTGAGTTGCAAAGTTTGGCAGTGGGTCCACAACAATTTTGACTCAAGGCGGCGAAAACTTTGCCCTTGTGAAAAAAATACATGTAAATTTGTATGGACAAACAGTTATCAATTAATCACAGTAGATGTAAATTTCTTAGTTGTTCACTCTCTAGTGATTTATAATATTAATGAATGGCAAGTTTTCAGAATTTTAAGAATTAAGAAAAAATAAGTGAGCAAACTCCTACAATGAGATTGAACACATGAGAATATTTAATAAAAGTGGGAGCTGTGTTTGCGAAAGTGGGAATTTTTTGTGTGGTTATTTTTAGACATAACAAGAAATGTCTGAACTCGACTACTCTGACTCATTACCAGTGAGTGAAACCACACATGACAAGACTAGCTGGTGTAACTGTAGTTTTGGCTAGTGAGATCAGACCTGCTACCAGCCATGAAGCCAGTAAGCTACAAAGTTAGTCTCAAGTCCTGGCTCCACTTACTAGCATCATGATAATATACTATTATTACATTTGGCAGTGTTCGGTGTCAGCAGAAGACAGTGATACATGCATATCACACAGTTTGCAGCAAATGTGCGCAGGCTGCGGAAGTGTGCGAAAAATGTGGACAAGTACAAGAGATAGTGGCAAAGTAAGAATTATGTATTTGTGAAAGTTCATTATTAAGGTTAAACTTTGAACAACAATTATATTTGTTGGACCTCCTTTTAAGGTCAGTCAAGGTGGTGGCTTTATTTGTTCAAAGAAGCCAACTCTTTATGTTGAAGGGGTTACAATGTATGTCACGCAAAGTGATGTAATTTCATGATGCCCAAAATGCCCAAAAACTAGAATGAAACATTGTAATTACCACTTAAAACTGTTGAACAACATAAAAGAAGTACAGCAAAAGGAAAGAAAAGCATGGAGGGACTCAACTGAACGAGATTAAAACGGATTGCATTTGGGTAATCTGGCGTTTTTCAAGATTATGACAAATCGCCTGGATAAAGGTCGTTTTTGCCAGAATCATCTTGTTTGTGATGTAATGATAATTTTATCACTAAAGGAATTCCACATTACCATTTCGGGTTTTAAACTCGTGATTAACTAAAGACTTCCCCCAGACACCCTAAAATAACGTGAGACATAGCCCCTCTAAGGCAAATTGTTTAAATTTGCATTTTTAATGGGGCAGCAGTGACAAACAGTGCTGGGGAAAGTTATTGGAGTACTTGAGCAAACTGGGAGTAGTAACAATATTTGCCTTGATTCAGAGTGAGTTTGATGCCTTACCATTAAATTTTAGTTTAAAATAATAGTTGCGTATTTCTTGCCAATCAAATCACTTTTATTCATCCGAATTAATGGTTTCACACTAAGACCGGCAAGGCAAAGAGAAACTTAGAAGTGAGCTACACATGTGCTTATTGTGATGACCATAAAGTTCATTGTTTGAGTTAGAAAACACTCCACCATTCTTCAGTTCTTTCTCTTTGAATCGTGAACCAGTTACTGCATATTATAATGAATGCCGGTAGTTTTTCTTGACAGGTTCTAGAGGAAATGTACCATTTCAGAAAAGAAGGTGTTACACTGTAGTTGTCTGCAAAGCACACATTATCGTGTGAAAATAAAGGATTATTATTATTATTATATTATAAAATAATGTATCTTTGATTCTTAGGGCTACACCAAGTTCTGCAGAGAAAGCCTCTGAAGACAGCATGCTTCAGCCGGAAATAAAGGCAATGACAGAGAGACAAAGACGTATGTTTGACTATTTAGAAAACTTTCACCTGTCGAGATTAATCACTAGTGCAAAATAAAAAAGTACCAAAACGAAATTCAAACCGAATTTCAACTTTCTTTTAAATCATGGATAAAATGTTCTTACCCAGCTTAAAAGAACCCGAGTTTCTCAGAAAGATCTTTGTCAATTTTACACCACATGCGTACGCTCCGTTATTGATTATACTGCACTCGTTTTCTTAATGCAAGAATTAGAACGCGCTCAGAAAAGGGCGATGCGAATCATCTGCCTCGGCATGGAATATCAGCACGCGTTAGCACTAGTGACCCTACCTACCGTAGCGGAGCATCAGAGTGTATTTGCAAGCGCACGCTTGAAAATATACTTAATGACAGCGGCCATAAACTTAGGAAATTACTGCCACCTTTATATAGAGAAAGTACAATCTTAGGTACGCGCGCACCTTTAGCATGCTGCGCTGTAAAACAAACATATTTAGGATAGCTTTATTATGGCTTTATGCGCCTTAGCAAAGATCCATTTTATATATTATTTCATCGCTGATTCATTCCTCACGGGAACATTGGAACCCACAAATGACCAGCTCCCAACGTGAGTGGCTTCATAGCTCAGTTGGTTAGAACGTCGCACTGGTATTGCGAGGTCACGGGTTCAAACCCCGTTGAAGTCCTGAATATTTCAGGACTTTATTTATTTTCTTTTCTGCGAGGATCATAGCTTCACTTGATTTCATATCCGCAGTTCATATATGATCCATTTCATATATCATTTCATCGCTGATTCATTCCTCACGGGAACATTGGAACCCACAAATGACCAGCTCCCAACGTCAGTGGCTTCATAGCTCAGTTGGTTAGAACGTCGCACCGGTATCGCGAGGTCACGGGTTCAAACCCCGTTGAAGTCCTGAATGTTTCAGGCTTCTTTACGCAATTGCAAAAATTTCGTTCATAACTGCGAGGATCATAGCTTCACTTGACCGTTTGAATTATAAATGTGTTTTTTAGTGTTATCATTTTAACGAGACATTTATAGTTTTTGAATGTAATAGATATCATTATCATTAGCTTTTAGGTATCTAAATAATCTGTAAGTTTGTACATTCAATTAGAATCTTTGTAAATACGTAATTCAGCTCTACGATAAAGAATCTATCTATCTATCTATCTATCTATCTATCTATCTATCTATCTATCTATCTAAATGGTATTTGAGAGATACAGACCTCACGTTTTGTGAGGCATGATGTAAAGAAGAACCCTGGAATGGTTCGATAATCAAACTGTATCTAACAACTGCCAGTACAGTGAATCATAAACAATAGTCCCTTAGGTTTGTGATCACAATATAAGTGCAAGCGTACTTTTCTTGCTTGGATTTTTAGCATCATTTTCAAATCAATAGACTATTTTCATAATTGGTGGCTGGTTTGTTGTTCTTTTGTATCTATGTGGAAGTTAAAGAACCCACACACTTACGTAGAGTAGGGCACAGAGTTCGCAGTGCTATGGTGTCCCTGGGGTGCGTGTGTGCGTATGTGTCATCAAATTACTCTGATCCCGAGATCCATACTATGTTAAACAACTGTAATAGCCCTTAATGGGATTTACGAGCGATTTTGTCACATGAACGACGCTAAGGGGTCATTTTGTCTCGAATTGACCCCTAAGCCTCTTTTACATGTGGTTTTAAACAAAAGAAAATGTGCTGCAGGCGCAACTCCAATAAGGTCTATTGGTTCATACAATGTATGTTACCGTGGTTGTACCCTGTATAAGAAGTACAAAAGGAAATCAAAATATGTTAATATTAAATTTCCTAGAGCAACAATTCTTTTGAATAAGCAGATCGTAGCGCGGAAAGGCTTGCTTGCGTTAAAATTTAAGGATAACAAGGTGTGTTTCTTACTGTTTGAAAAGGATTTTGATATGTTATTTACTCAGGGACATTCCTCAGGCATCTTGAAAAAGGGGGTCAAGATGGAGAGCTGAAAAATTCCACTTCACCAAATCACTCAGCAACCAGTAGTTGTACAGTATCAGATTTATCCTCTGGTGACGATGAAGGTGAACTCTCAGAACCTGAATCCATTGATAATAATACTGGATCGTGACAGCGAGTGATCGAGGAACAAGATGTGCTGGAGATCAAAGAGTCTTATCGGTTCCATGTTTTTACTTGTAACATGGTTTTGTTTATGTAGTGCAAGACATTTTATCGAAGAAAATCCAACGAAGGAGGGCTGGAAATAAAGGGATATCTATGTCTGGTATCCGGATATTACATAACAAATCATAGTTTGCAATTCACAGACCCTAGACTCGAACGAGAATGTTGCTTGTTTCCCGTTAAAAGCCATTCATCCGGCCTACACTTCAGTCGATTTTCGCCATCATGAAAGGCAAACCTCTAACTGTTTTACAACTAGTAGGTTTTTTTTATGTTTGTGCGCAAGTGATGTTAGAGGTAACTCAGTGGAAAAGACGCAAAATAGACGTGGGATCAGCAAGGAAAGGGAGAGGAAAGAATTCCCTGTTTTGGTCTAATCCTATATAGGTATTTTTTCAAAAAGGGCACAGGTGTAGGAAATATTCAATAGCCAATCATCTATTGAAAATTCGTGAATTACACTTTTTGCATGGGAGAGACAGCGATGAGCGAGGCAAAAGGAAGCATTTTGAGACAAATGTGCCACACTTCTTTGTATTTGAGGGTAATTTAAGTTCATCCCTGTCCTTCATTTCCCTATGTAAAGTGTGCTCGTAGAATTCTTTCAAATAAAAAGTGTTACGTACGGATTGTAAGGCCCGCTATCCAGAGAATTTTGCTCTTTCCCTAATGACTTTTATAATAACTGTATAATTTAGTCTATAAATACGTCCAAGGTAACCTCCTAATAAAATTGCCCCATTTATCTTACCGCTTTGCTTTCGTTAAATCAACGAAAAAATTCAATTCAATTCATCCGATCGAATTGTTGACAAGATTGCTTCTAAAAAAGATGCTCACTTGGCATACCTTGCATCTCAGGCTGGATTAAGCTTGGTTTGTTTAAATAGTAGGCGGCGGTTCATTGGCTTGTCTTGGTATTCACTAAAAGCAACAAGCTGCTTGATTTCTTCTATTTTGGGTTGACCACTTACGCCATATGAGGTCTGCTAGTGCTGGAGCACTAAAATTAACGCAAATTAAGTGAAGTGTTGGCTTTCGACAAGAGGGGAAAACCGGAGTAGCCGGAGAAAAACCTCTCGGAGCAGAGTAGAGAACCAACAAACCCAACGGTCAATCCACATGTGACACTGAGTGTGGGAATCGAACCCTGGCAAGATGGTGGGGGGAGACAAGTGCTCTCACCGCTGCACCAGCCCTGCACCACGGCCTTGTCCGCTTAAGAAAGAGCCAAAGTCAATTCTTGAACTGAGGTACTGATTGCGTTGTTTAGATCTGCCATCCTTAGCTTTCTTGTATGCTAGCTTATGCTGTTTCCTCGTTTCTTCATATTGTGTTTTGTGTAGCTGTGTGTGCGCGCATGTGTATTACCTGACCCTAATAATCATAATCAGGAACCCATAGCTGTCATGGGTTCCTATCATAATTAAGTATGGCTGCCCTATCTTTCTAGCTCTCTGTGGTTATTACGGGCAGCCTGTTCTCTCGCTTTTCATATCCTTTTTTTACGTTATCATTTATAAATTGCTGGGTACAAAGAATTTTTTTTGTCAACTGCTCTGTAAATTGTGATAAATAGTGCAAAATAATAAAATCTTGGGTAGACTTTCATATGGAAACCGCACTGAAAAGGCGGAGGACAAAAGAATCATTGTTATTCTGATTAGGCCTTGCTAATTAGGTATTGTTTCGTTCGCTTTGTTCGGCTTCGCTTGTTCGTCCCTGTTACGTGATTTTCCGTATTGTTGAAACTCAAGATTATTTACACCAAATTTAAATGTATGCAGAACAAGACATTATAACTGATTATTTTTGAAACCCTTACCGGAAGTTAACCTGTTTCAAGGCCCAATCCGCTCTTACGAAATTTCGTGACTTGCGTGACAAGCTTAGTCCTCAAGGAATCATGGGAACTCTGGGCGCCAATTTTCAATGACTTCTCTCATCCACCATCCACCTTGGTTCTCCCTGCAGCTCATCTCGCTTTTCCTTTTAATTCTTCGTGGTTTTTTCTCCTCTTTTATCGATTTTAGTTCGTCATTTTATCATACGATCTTAGAGTCTTACCTTTTTATGGATGAGGATTTATTTTCAGCCATCGAAGATGAAAATTACGGGTGAGCGATCTGTTACGTTTCTTCAGGCCAGGTGTATGACAACTGCAGACTGCCTACAAATAACGCCGATAAACAGTATTTAAGTCTAAGCACCAATTTTAAAACGGTTAGCTTTCAATGACTGTGATTTAGGGTTAGTCTGCCATCTGCAGTCTGCAAGTGTAGACACCGCGTTTCTTCTCATTCAAGAGCACTTTTTTCATTCCTTTTTACATGAGCGTATAAAGCTTACCTGTTCTTTTAAAGCAAATATTTGAGACCAATGCCCTGGTTTCTCTCATAATTTTATTCTTTGATATCAGGATATTGCCTCCATGATATCACTTCCCAGGTGTAACACTTTCGATTAAACGATAATAAGTTTTATAGTTTACAAACCAATGTCAAATTTATTCCTAAATTTTTATCCTTGTTATCTAAACAGTTTGCTGGGACATGTTTCAGGTTGTTAAATTTGACCAAAAGGTGCAAATGATAGCGAAATTGAAAGGTTACCACAACCCCCAACTACACTACTTCAAGACATCTAATGGTAATAATACGGTAATTCCCTGCTAACCAACCAGTAACACCTGCATGAATTAATGACAAGGAGTCACCAGAGGTTGCCCTAATTTATCGTTTTGCCCTGGTGGTACTCAAATGCCAGTTGATTTTTGCTGAGGGAGGAAAACTGGAGCAAAACATGTCAACCCTATATCTGTCTGCGCACTTGCAAAATTTTAGCAGTTCTAAGTTCTCTTGTCACTGCATCCTCCTTGCTTTGTGAGGGCAAAAGGCAGCATGAAATTTAAGAGTGGCATGTTTGATAACTTGTGGAGTCACATTTGTTGGAAATTGATGTTTAACCCTGTGCCCACTGAGAATGAGGCTTGTAGATTTTACTCTAACGCCAGACGATTTTACTACGGGGGGGGGGGGGGGGGGTGACAACTCTAAGAAACACTGTTTCGGGAAAAAGCCAAAATTGTTCTGGGAATCTGGTGATTTCTCTGGGAATCGGGACACTTGGAAATTTTTTCGGGAAACCTGTGATAATTCTAGAACATTGCAGAGAAAAATTGGGACATTGAAGGAAATTTTATGTCACGTTTTTATTTAGGTTAACCTTGGTAAGTTAGGCATGAAATCTTAGAATATATGCTGGGAATTCTAAGAATTTCAGGGAATGTATCCCAAAAATTGGGGAGGATGATCCACAATTCTGGGATGACTTAAGTTAAGACCTAGTATTGCTCAAACAGCGTTTGTTAGAGTTGTCACCCCCCGTATTTTACTTGTCAATGGTGGCACAAGTGAGGAGTGAGTGGGTTAAAGAAAAAGATTACCTGATACCACAGAACAAAGCTTAAGATTAAATGGATCTGTACTTTAACCTAACCTTTTTTGAGAATGGTTAGCTACTGTTTATTAGATAGTATGGGTGACAATTAACCCATTGACCCTTCAAGCATCCTAGGACGCACCCAGTTGTCAAGTAAAATCGTCTGAAGTTAGACAGAGTAAAATCTGTCAAGTCTCACTCCCAGGAATCAATGGGTTACTGACAGAATGTGAAAAATTTTCAGTTTCAGTCAGTCAATGTCTAGAGCTAATTCTTATGCATACATTACACCCTGTATTGATTCCTGTTCCTCCAACTTTATAGAGAGCTTTAGATTCTAGGATGAGAATGACTACGAGTACCAAATTTTCTCATAGAACAACAGTGAGCGCACGCAAACCTGCTTCATTTTGGCGGGAAAAACGTGTTACCGTTGTCATTTTAGTACGAGCGGTTTTGCAAAAATGTCGTTGTGTCAAAACAAATAAACAACACGGTAGCAGTTTAGGCATTTTTCAATCAGCAAAAAGGCCCAGGTAACAGCAATAAGAATAACTGAGCAACCTATACTGCTAACAAAGAGTAAGATTAATTGTATGGGTTATAAATCTTAATATTTTCGCTACAAACAAACAGTCAAAACTCATACTCGTTCTAGTCCTTGTCCTAGAATCTAAAGGTCCGTTATATTGTACTGAATGATGCTGTGTGACAATGTTGCCTTCTAGTAATGAATATTACCATAGACATGCAAGTTGCTGTATAAATCATTGTCTTTGCTGGATTGATTGATCCGTTCTACTCTTAAATGACATGTAGATGAAAGAGTATTTGATTTGCTTGAACTTAAATAGTATTACTGTAACATTAGTTCTTGCCATATTTTCTTTGTATAGGTGGGTTGTGCTATGACCATCATCATCATCATCATCACATTTAGTTAAGAGTTTTAGAAAAAAATCTCCTCTGTATCCTCCCATATGGATACACCTACCATGGCATTACTGCAAACAACCTTAAGTGCACTATTAGAATAATAACAATGTTGCTAAATCTACACATTTGTTCCAAAATGTCCTGATTTAGATAAAAAACCCTTTACCCAGCCTAAGGTCAAATTTGTCTAAGGTGACTGCATGCTCCACGTGGAAAATTGTTAGGGGCAGTTGTGCAAGTGTTATGTCTCATCTTAAATTTTCTGTTATGAAAATAACAAAAATGCCCCTTTGTCTATTTTTCAGGCTTGCTAGACATCTTTTATCCAAGGGTGCAAGGGCAGATCATCTTATGAGAGATGGTATCAGTGCATTGCATCTTATAGCTGGCAAAGACAGCCAAGGAGCTACCAACTTCTTAGAATCTTGTATTGAGCACTCCAATCCTAATGTTAAATCTTGGGAGGGACTTACCCCTGTCCATGTTGCTGCTTTATGGGGTAGAATACAAAATCTTAGAGTTTTAACAATTCATGGAGGTGATATAAATGAGAAAGACAGTGAGGGGAATGATGCATTAGACTTTGCTTGCCTGTCAAGTGAAAACAATGCTACTGAATGTATAAAGTTCCTTCTGGAGATAGAGAGCTCCAAACCCAATGTTGAATCACACATACCAGCTGAAGAGACATCACTGGACAGTGAATTCACAGACTCGTTTTATACAGCTGTTGGTGAAGGGAATGACAGTGTACTTGATAACACAGTTGTGACATTTCCAAAGATTCATCCTTGGAATGTCAAACGTTGTCCGACTGACTTTGAAACCACTGTCGCAGATGGATTAAATAGCCTCAATTTTACTAATGACAGGTAAAGATTTTCATCTTAAAACACAAGCTATGTGTTTTAACGTTGTGAAAACATAATTAAGTAATCAACTTTAGTTCAACTTTGTGAAATAGCATGCAAGAATACACTTTTTTTCAGGAAGAATTATTAATTTGAGTTCAATCATACTTTTCTCAAGCATTTTTTTTGTGTTTGAGTCTGAAGTAGAGCACCACTAGTTCATCTGGTTTTGTTTGTCCCATTTTGTGGAATTAGCACAGTTTTCGTATACTTCTGGTTGTCTCTCGAGGAGTGTCAATATTCTTGTCCTTCTGTTTCACAGTCATTCACCAATTTTTGAGCATTCATTTGGAGAAAAAGTTACTCTGTTTTGACAGGAGGTTTATTACAAACTAATGTTACACCATGACTATGTGATGGAAACAAGGAGAAAGTGATGACAAATCCTCACCAAATAGAAAATGATACCTGCTTGGGTATTTGTAGATGGCTAATGCAATAAAAGTAAACTATCTATAACCCAAAAGTGAATCTTGTCTTAAAAAACACAGTTTAAATTTTGAAGAAAGTAGTGAATTTCTCCTTTCAATAGCACTTACAAGGCTTACAAAACAACAATACCAGTATTCTTGCCTTTCAAATGAGATGCAGTGAGATAATACCAGTATACATAATTGCTGTGGTTACAAAATTACTACATTAAAATTTTCTTACATGCAGAGACTAGTACATACTTAGTAAACTCATGGTTTGGTTGCATAACTTTGTCCTTCTTGCTAACATTTAAGTTTTGAAGAATTTGAAGTGAATAATGATGCTGCCAGGGAGCAAGATGGCCAGCAGCAGGACAAAGTGGACTCGCACTCTGGTGGGTATTCTTTTGTTTGAACAAACAGCCTCTTGATTAAGTTGCCAACATGTTAAGCACAAGTGAGTGTACTGCACCAGTCTTTTATAGTGCCTATGAAATGCAAAATAACTAAGGCTTATTTAAAAGATTTTTTGAAGAAAAGAAACAGTGTTCTCAATTTTGAAAGAGATATTTAAAGTTTTTGAATGAAAACTGATGGTGTCATCAGTGGTTCCAAGGGGAATACAAATCACAAAATCTAGAAAATCCTCAGAAATCAGCTGTGGTACCATGCTAAGTAATTAATGCAGGAATAGTTTTGGAAAGGACAGGGATTTTTAAACTTTTCCACCTTACTGAAGGAGTTTAAAATTATGTCTTGTTAGCCAGAGTACACAAGAATTAGGTAATATACACTTGCTCTGCCTAGTCTAAAATGGCAGTGATTTCTTTTTCCCAATCCTTTGTTGTTGTTGTTGTTGTTGTTGTTGTTTTTTTTGGGGGGGGGGGGTAATTGAAGTAAATAAACAGTTGACATCTTGGGAAATTGCTCCACCATGTCATGTTAGCATTGCTGATACCTAGACAATCCTGACTGATGCCTGTAATTATTTATGTTTACCTAGATTTTATAAACGAGAGCTTTGATGGATTTGATGAATTTGGAGAAACCACAATATTCTACGACTGGAAAGAATGTTCAATGAACACAACATCCCTTGATGAGTCAATAGTGATTCCAGCAGAGTTTGCTGCACTCGGTATACCGGAGCTAAGGAGGCAACTTCAGTTATGTGGTGAAATACCGGGACCAATAACACCTGCTACCAAAAATGTGTATCTTAAGAGATTAACAAGACTTCACAGTGGTACTACATACTCCAAGGTAAATTACATGATTGAGCTGGATCAATGGCAAGATCAGGCCATTATCTAGGCCAGGTTTCAAATAAATTTTGGATTATGTATCATGGAAATTCTCATCCAATAAAAGAAGGGAAAACAACTCACTTATGTTTCCTGCATTTAGTGCCAGCTGGCTGCATGTATTGTTTACATTCTGATTTGCTGAGATATGATTATCTGTGACTGTTGTGCTTGGCCAAAGTGTCATATTTGGTGTGACAACTCTTGCTTAAAAACAACAACCACTCTGACTCAAAATAAATACATTCAGTCAACACTAAAAGCGGAAAAACATCATCACATGCAAGAATGTCACAATTGGACTTCTGCCAACCTCTGATTGGCTGGGAAAGTGGTCCAAGATTTTAAGTAACGAGATGCTGGTTGGTCATGTATAACGTATACTTAAACAAAGATATCTGTTGGAGTGAAAGTTTTAGGTGCCATCTTGGTTCCTGTGTAATCCATTTGGTATAATAATAGCAGTGGGCTCTCGCGAGGATGCAGAAAGACTTGGACCAGGGAGGAAATTCTTTGATTGCACTCACATGATAAGGTGGCCATGTTGGTGCCAAAACAATAGAACAAAGTAGCTCAAGTTTTGCATAATAATAGAGTCAAATTTCCAAAAGACTTTTTTGCTATTGTTCTTTCCACCAACATGGCTGCCTTCGACGACAGGTGCAATCAAAGAATTGACCCAACGACCAATCAACGTTGCTCTAAGGACTGAACTACTACTATACACGGTCAGTCATGAGCAATGCGTAACTGAGGCAACTGTGAAATTCAGTGTATGTTCTACGAAAACATGAAAAACCGTTCTGATTAGCAGCAGTGCAACAAAAAAAAGAAGATGAAAAGGAAGTAAAATCAATATTACTGTTTTATAGGACTCGCAATATCACAATTTTTTGCCGGAAATCCGCAAGCACTTGGAGGGACGGGCTCAGACTCCTGACTTGTTTGCAGCGGAGGAGTCCATGTGTCATGAGTTCGACCTGAAAAAGAACTGGAGGGAGGGGTGAGTAGTTAACTTAGAATGTCCAGAGTTCAAATCTTGATGCATGATTTGCAACGCCTCAGGCACTAGGAATTGTTTTTAGATACTACTACTACCACCACGAAGTCAGCCAAAGCCGAGCCTTGATAAGATTATTCCAAACTCATTGATCATGTATCAGTGCCTCTAACTCCAGGCTAGAGTCTACATCAGTGTCTTGCTTTAAGATATTAATTAATATTTATTTTGGTCGTCCTCTACTTCTATGGCCGTGGTTTTTCTCCCAAAGGACTAGTTTGTGTACTACTAGGGGGTAAGGATGTTTTTGACAGTGCCCAGCAATCCTCATCCTTCTTGTTCAGTGCTACTCTATCTCCAGCTCTCGGCAAATCTCCATAAAGTTCTTCATTGGAAGTGTGACTTTGCCGGGAAACATTCAAGGTCATTCAAGGTCATCCAAGGCCACCTGCAACATGCGAATGTAAGAGCCATTTAATGACTTGGTGAGGGTAGAGGTTACGGTAGGCCTGATCCAGGTTTCTCTATCTTGAAGAAGAACAGATTCTGCAGTGGCTTTGAAGAATAAGAGCTCTACGCCCCTGGACATATTAGAACTCCAGATCTTTAAACAGTGGGTTTACATGAATTAAAAGGGAAAATACATATTATACTGTGAATTGCTGTTAACTAAATTACAAATAAAGGTAAGTAAAAATGTACAAATCGTTAATGAAGGAGTCTTGCAGCCCTTACTAAGAACGAATTAGTGAGTCTTTGCATTCCTGAATTTGGTATCGCTACTGAACCTGGTTTGGACCTTAAGTTATTGCCGTGGCCGGTGTTTGGCTTGTTTGGATGGTTAACATCATTCAAAATTCTTTCTAATTTACGCTTTGTCGCTACTCATCTTCTTTCCTCTAATGTTGGAGGCGATGTTCTTGGTATCCCTATAATATCTAAGCACCTGTTTTGTATAGACTGTGACTCTTCTGCAAAGAAAGTCGGCAGACCACCGCACACTGGGGACGCATATTCGAGAAGTGAGCGTATCTTGGTACAAGATATTGTAATGCCCACCTCTGTAGGTAGGTTTCCTTTCCTACATTCTCTCAAATAATACAACCTCTTTCTGGCTTTCTTTACTATCTGTTCAACATGGTAATTCCAGGGTAGGTTGTCTTGTTACCATACCCCTAATAACTTAAACTTTGACACCCTCTCCAAGCACGAATCATTTATTCGCGGAAGGTTCGGCTCAATAGAGTTTTTGCAAAACGAGATCCACATATCCTTTTTCTTCCTTCGATTAAAATAGCATGTTGTTCGTGGTCGCCCATTTCTGAAGTCCGTCAAGCACCTTCTGCATATTTGATAATTAGCCATTTGTTATACTTGGATGCTGTGCAGTCGACAGCGTACTTACACATCTTTACAGGTATAGAGTCGTCGGAATCATCGATAAACGTACCGAACAATAAAGGAGGAATGACAGATCCCTGTGGCACACCTGCCGGGCAGGCCCGTGTTTGGCCAGGTTTTTGTTGTTGTTGATAGTACACCGGAAAGCTTTGTATCCACTGCCACAAAGACTTGTTAATGTTCCTGGCTTTAAACTTTGATAATAGAGTTGTGTGGTCGACGAGATCAAAAGACTTGCTGAATTCATTAAATAGGGAATGGATGGCCTTTTTCTCCTCTGTTGTGTTGTCGGAGTCATTTAACTAAGCTTGCGTTATGTATACAAGGACAGACACGGTCAAGTGGCCATGAGTGAAACCATGTTGATTTCCTTTGACTCTGGAGCTTTTCTGCTACAGTGTACAGGTCTTCGTGTGTAGGGGTAGTTGAGCACCTTCTAGGCCTTGGCGTTTCTTTCTTTTATCTCATTCTCTGTAGAGGCAATGAGAGACCCTAAATACGTAAGATCCTGAACTTCCCTCAGTTCTTTTCCTTTCGTGTTTTTGAGTGGAGAATACGGTCGCTCGAGTTGTACATGATAATCTCCGTCTTATTTGGGTTAAGCTGCAGGCCTACTTTCTTGCACTCGGTCTCCGTTCGTGTGAGTAGTTAAGATACTAACTTAACAGCAAAACCTGGTAGGAGTCACTGTTATTTGACATTGCGCAAACTCGTGAATTAGTGAGTTTTTTAATTCGTGTGCTTATTTCTTTTTCTTTTTAAAGAACTGAAAAGTCTTCTTTCAACTATCTGTTGATTGATCCTCGGGTGACGCAGAACTTGCCAGTCAGAGCTAAAAAGATGCAATCGGATGACGTTTTCAGAGTGTTTGTTATGTCGATATTTTACGTGGGTAAAGGCAAAAGATCGCGACCTTATGCGCATCTCAATGAAGCCCTGCAGTCTTCCAAGGTGAGCCGGAATAATCTCTGCATTCCTAAAGACTAAGCAGGTTAATGCTCTTTTAGACATGACGTTTCAGTACGCAATGTTTGCTTTTTTTGACAAATTGCATTTCATAGGGAAGAGTATGTTACCTACATGTACGCAATTACAGAAAGTTGTTGATGTTTCAAAGCGCGTTGTTTAACCGTAATGGTTTAGTTTGAATCTATGTATTCCTTATATACTAAAATCCTATCATTCACCTCTTTTGGCGGGGATATAACTTGAACTCACAATTGACGAGCTCCCAGCTGGATTGATGGGAAACAAGTTGTCGCCCTGGTCAACCTGAGCTCTTGTGGGCCAGGTTGAGTTTGTTGGTTCTCTGCTCTGTTCGGAGAGGTTTTCGCCGGGTATTCTCACCAAAACCAACATTAATATATTTCTTTGATGCGCCATACTTGTTAAAACTTTTGCAATTGGTATCATCTTGTTTCCTTTTGTGAACAGCATAACCCTAAAATCCAGCAGATAAAAGACATTTGGGCGGCAGGGCTTGGCGTTGTGTCTCTTCACATTTTTCAGAGTGTAATCCCCGTGGAGGCGTACACGCGCGAAGCGTGCATGATCGACGCGCTTGGTAAGTTCATTTTAAGCCAATTTGGTCGTAACACGTTTTGACACGTCTGATGTAAACCATACTCTTCGCTGAGCCCTGCTCGTACGTATGATTTTCAAATAGATACGGTATCTTACATGTCAGAGACAGCAGATGTGAACAAGTTGGAAGCGTGTTTGTGTAGTGCAGTTAAAGCGCGTAGGCAGGATTCTCGACCTCAGGTCCCAGATAGCGCTATCCACCGGATGAATCACTATCCAGCGGATAAACACTAGCAAAACCAATTGAGTCGTCCAGTGGATAGTGATTTATCTGGCGGATAGCGCCAACAACTGGGGCCAGATCTGGTTTAATAAGCACTTAATGACTGGCCCCAATGGAAACAGTGAGTTTTGTTTCCCCGAGACCCTCAATGTTCCCCGAGGCGAAGCCGAGGGAAACATTGAGGTCGAGGGGAAACAAAACTCACAGTTTCCCGAGGGGCCAGTCATTAAGTGTTTTGTTATACCTTCCAACTCAAAATAGAACAATACACAGATAAAAATTATTTGCTTGATGTCGGCTGGCGTACAGATTTGCCGCCGTTTCAAAGGTGCACGACCTGATCACGTGTGAGTCGAAAGTTCAAGTTGTTGTTGCCCTAGGGCGTCATGAAGTTTTGTTCGCCCTAGGGCGTCATGAAGTTTTGACCAATGACACGTGACACGTTCTCCTCCAATCAGAAAACGTATTTGAGTTGGGAGGTATAACAATTAATTTTAAGGCCTGGTTCCCCACACCTACTAAAGAATAACTTTAAACCGTGGCGGAGGTCACGTTACAGTATTCAATCAAATTTGTTCAAGATATTTTTTGCAAAAAGTGAATTATAAAATCAATTTTTTTCGATTTCAAATTTACCGGGCATCGTCATCTGGATATCTTCAATAATTGCTTCACTTCATGTGAACAACACTGCAACACTTCAGTGAAGTGTTGCGGTTGTCCTGTTATTCTAGATCTGTTGTTCTGACACGGAGCTTTCGTGTAATATCAATTAGGCAACCGTAACTCGGGGGAATTGAAAACAAAAACAAGCGATTCTAATATTCATTAATTTCGGTTGCCAACGCTTTGTTTGAAAAAAAATAGAAACAAAATTGATTGTGACCATTACGTCCTGCGGTTGAAAGTTACTTTTTGTTGAAGTAGAGGTTGCCTTAAAACAAGAAATCCTTCTCTACACCGTTTTTTACCCAACACTGATGTACGATAATGTATACAGACCTCTTTGGGGGAGTAGCAAACTGCTAGGTCCGGTAAAATAGCACTACTTGCTCAAAGGGGGGTGTTATACTTGAAAACTGGCACCAATACTACAAACCAGTATGACTTAGACACTTCATTCGGCGTTTACATGGCATCAACTTCCGCGTCCACCCCTGCTCAAATTAGGTCGTGATAAATAACACCTTAAAGTCGTTTTACGCTACCGAAACTGGGATAAACTTCGGCAATGTGAACTCTCTTGGCTTTTGATGTTACTAACATAATTGCAGATTTGATTTACACGAAGCAACTTTACGGTTTAGAAAGCTGTAATTGCCTGCACGGTGTCCGACTCTGTCTTTAGCCTGCGCAATATATACCGGTGTTCTTTGTCTTAAACAGGGCTATCGTGCCTGACAAATAAAAAGAGGGGGGACTATTACGGAAGAGCGGCTTCATGGAACCAGAAAAAAAGAAGAGAAATGGGAGTCTACCTTTTAAAACGAGCGCTCAAGATTCTTTTGAATGAAGGCGAAAGACAATTGAGACCCAATGACTTGAGAGTCCATTCATCTTAGGAGATCTGAAGAAGAAAAGGGAAACTGTTTGTATTATTTCTTTTTGTATACTGGATGCGGAGTATTGCAAGAGATAACAGCGTCGGTTACCCTCTTATAGACTGAGGCTTGAAAATCATGTTCGAGGATCAAAATGTGCGGGTTTTTAGCAGAGCTGTGACCACCCTAATCATCACGTCAACAATCAAGAATGTGTCGTGCTTGGGACTTTCATGCGAGACACTGTTTTCTGGAAGTGAAAATTATCTCATTTCGCAATAGTCACAATTGTATTTAAAAGTATTATTAGCTTCCTCGAAATTAGTTTAAGGGTTACAATGACTATTTCCGGCGCTGGGCGTTTTGAATATATATATTTTTTGTAGATTCAGAGAATCGATTTTCTTCTTGGCCCTTTAAGGGAAGTTTTTAACGCGGAGGTTTTTTTAGTTTATTTAACTTTCTTTTCAGAAATTCCAGTGGAAAAATAGGTAATGAAACGATTAT
>OX421448.1:30636760-30661760 GCA_949126865.1 Montipora capitata | reverse complement strand
GGCTCGTGCATACTCGGAAGGAATCCGAGTTCCTTTTAAAGCGGAGTCAAACCAGCTCTTGCCTCTCAATTATCACGTCGGATGTTCTACCGCTGAGCTCCAGGAGAATCGAGGTAACTGATACGTCCAGCATACCTCTCTCGTAAGCGACCACCCAGGGAATTCGAAAAAGTGGTTGCAACTAGGGCTGGTCGCTTATAAGAATGGGCTCTCGCAAGAGACCAAAATTATAAACAATAAAGGTTGGTCGCTTACGAGAGATTTCAGCGAAAGTCTGTAGGATTTGCAAATTCTTATTGATGGTACAGAAGATATTAAACGGACTGGAACATCTTTACTCTCGTTCAAAACATTTCTAGCCAAAACATTCAAAGCCCACCTTGAAGAGTTAAGCTACCCTAAGCATCTTATCGTGAGAACTGTCAACACTATCTGAGGTCAATTTTTCTGGAAGACAGTCGGCCCTTAAACAAAAAGCCAAACCAGGGGGTACTACCTCGGGTACCGCACAGAATAGAGTAACTATTGTTTATTAGTAATTGTGTTTTGGCTAGGCATTGTTTCATGGCTTTGGTTTCTTCTTTTTTTTTACGTCATCTGTGCTTACTGGTATTTTTCTACACGAAGTAAGAGCTTACCCAGCAGTGTGGAATCTTCAAGCAATACTGATTCGCAACTGAAGTTTTATTGAAAACCAGGCATTGCTGGCAAACATGTTCAAGAAACCACCTTTAATATTATGCAAAAGGGGTAAATCACTCAAGCACATTGCTCGTTAAAGCAAAACTGTGAATTGAAGGTTTCGTAATTATCTGTAACCACGAATCCATGAAAGGGAGACCGTGCAAGTCTGTCACGATTCTTTCAAATTCTCAGCGCAGTGGGTTGTGTTTTTATTAAAGTGTTAACATAGCGTCATAGATGAGCCTCTGAGTGGTCACTCAGGAGAACTTAAAAACAATGCGAAAATCCCGTTGGTTAATCCCGCAGGTGGTCGCGGTCACTTACGAGAGCTTTCAATTAGACAGTTCAAGTGAGGTTTTACATTGGTGGTCGTAACTAGAGATGATCGCTCACGAGGGTGGGTCGCAGTGAGAGCTTCAATTGTATTACTACCAAACACTGGTTTTTTTGATCGAAAAGTGTCTTTCACTTGCACACCCCGTTACCAGGGTTTTAATTTGCCCCCTGAGCATCCCATAATAGATATCAAAATATAATAGATATTAAATATAATAGATATATATATATATAAGCGATAAATATAATAGATATTAAATATTATAATGGATCGTTTTCAGGTGACGTCATCATTTTCGAAAATCCAAAACTAAAGAGCCACGGAAGTTTTTATCCTCATCAGGCATAAGAGGCGGTAAATTTGTATCCATTTGCAATTTTAAAGCTCAATAGCGTGCTTCGTTTGGAAACCAGAGCATTTTGAATTTCTGAGTTATAGCGGTGCGTGACACGAGGCGACGATCGAGTTTTTTGAGAAATATATATTTATCTCATGGTTTTGAGCCTTTTTAGAATTTAAAGCGTTAGGAAAAGTGCTTAGGTAAATAGCTGTTTGTTCAGTACAGATGATCACTCGCCTAGATAGCCAAAGTAAGTAACAGATGTTGACACTATTTTCCGGCCGCCATATTGGTGCACCACAGATGTGCACCAACATGGCGTTTTCATACTAGGCTCTGTAAATTTCTGCGAAACATTTCGACGAAAATCTGAAGTTTGGGGAAACGCACAACATCACGAATTCTTATCTTTTTCCACTGGATGGTTTTCGATTTATTTTTTTATTGCGTGACAGTGAAAACGATCTATAGATATTAAAATATCGATTTGCCCCTGGGCATTCATAGCTATTTGAAACAATAGAAATCAAAATGGCCGCCGTATCTGCAAAAAGGTCAGGTCTGTGTGCCAGTGGCAACCGCAGACAAGTCAGCTGTGAACCAACATAATGTAAATGTCTGGGTCATCAAATAATTTTCTTCCAAAATATATACCAGAACTCTTAGATAAATGAAACCCGTTGTACGGTGGATCGTTTGTGAAAAAAAGTTTCAACTCTCCATCGAACATAGTCAGTTGGGCCGAGATTTTGAATATTTTACCAACGATATGAAAACCATCGCTTGGAGGTCACGTTTGACGACACAACAAGTCATGACAGTCATTCCCAGTCACGACACTTCTTGGCTTTGTTCACTTCTCATTTGTTCACAGGTCAGGAGCCCTGACAGGTGCATCGTTTCAAGTTTGTGTCAGTAGAACCTCTTGTATTTAGTAACCTCTGGTGTACACGACTTCCTCCAGCAGTCGTTATTTCCAAACTGCGTAAATTTACGTAAGTCACAAAATCTTTCGTATCCAATTTTCGGCGTTTTAGTCCTTCAAAAGACAAAACGTAACCGGATAAGCTTAACTCCCAGTTGACTATTAACAGCAAGGATTACAGGCAATAGGCAACGAAGAAGACGAAAGGCAATAGGCAACGAAAGAGAAAAAATTCGTGGTTTGCTCTTCTAGAGCTTTATCAAAATACAAATATTAAAAGAACCCCAAAGATATTTGTTTAAGTACTGCCTGTATTATAGTGGGATTATTGGCCTAACTTGAGTCAAGTTGATTTCAACGTTTATGTAAGTGAATATGTTCTCATGTACAGCTCATCGAACGTTTTCTTTTGGAGAAATCTTGCAGAACATCTTTCCTTAATTCCCAGTATGAGGGACATTTCCGTCCATAACTTTTAACATCAAGTTTTCCTCTCCGTGGCTTAAGTTTTAAAATATAAAACATGTCCGCTATGCTGTTTCCAAAATAGCGATATCGCTCTAAATGGTAAGTACACATGTATTTTTCAAGGTCAGTGTCAAACACAATAAAGAAATAAAGTTTAGCGTTCGATTCGTCGTCGCATTCCTGAAGTGGTTCTGGTTTTAGATACTGTCCAGCAGTAGCGACGAACCTCCCGAGAGAAATTTCCTCTCTTGTGAAAAACTTGATTCGTAAAGTTTCAAACACGCTGTCGCCCCAGGCATCAGCAAGCTCAAATAAGGCTTCTGCAACTTCGTCTGCTTCGTCGAATCTCTCTTTTGTCGCTAGGCTTGACATTATTGAGGTCGCCATGCACAACATGGCGTTGAATGACTCGATACAACCTGAATTTGGGAAGCTAATTTGTCGCTTTGGCCATGTAAGAGCGTCTTCAATATCGGACAAGAGTTCATCGAGATCTTCGTCATGCATGAATGTCTGACTTCCTTGGTCGTCCTCGATCTCAGTGCTTTCAGAATCCTCCACATAGACCCAGTCATCACCAATTTTCACGTTTAAGAAGTCTTTTCTGTTTTTACATACGCAAGAGCAACAGTGCCCCATGTTGTTCTCGCAGATAAAGGAGTCTCCTTTGCAAAGGCGTCTGAGCCGCAAAGATTTATGCTTGAAATAATTTCTGCCGTCGAATCACATCTCATGGGGCCCAGGAACGAACAATGCACGAATGGCCATCATTTCTTCGTGCAATTACGGCTGGTTTAACATGTTTTACTGTTCTCCTAAAATGACTATTATTATTTAGAGTTCAAGGTACAATGGGATTATTTCACCCGGAAATCAGTCGAAGTGAGCCAAGTCACGCCCGTGAAAATTTCACCCAGCATTGGCTACTCTGCTTCAGTTTTGTAAATGCAAGTATCACTTCCGCTTTTAAAAAGGAATATTTTAATTTGCTGCATGTCTTTAATTTTCTTACTTACTTTTTACCGCCCGCTATTGAAAACTGTGACGTGACATGTTGAAGTTCGCTGAGTACGTCACTCACGTGTCTGTTATTAGATTCAAAGTTTCCTATTTTGTACAAGTTCAAGTGTTGTTCAAAGAGCACGAATCTTCTTTGCAAAAGTTAGCGTCATCAGAAGCGTGATTCTACAATACATTTTACTCGGAAGTTCTTGGAGTTGACCAAGTGAATCACGTCATTTGCATTCATGATTATGTTAAGTGTCACGTCGTTGCAAATGAACCGTGACCTTTGAAGGCATTCATTTCCAGGTTCTCCCTTCATCCCTTCCCTGAAAAGAAGATAGGCCCTGGTTGTGAGTGAGGCTTTTTCCAACCCATTTCGAAGCAATCGAAGCTACAATAGCTCTCATCCTTTTTGCGCATGAGAGAGAGAGAGAGAGAGAGATTGAACATTGGGGGTGCTTACCATTTAGCCAAAAAATCCGGAAATTTCGGTTTGAGGTCAAATGGAATGGCAATTTTCCGGAAAATCGTTTCGGAAATTGTGGACAACCTCCAGAGATAGTCCACTTTTAATGAAATTCGGGAAATTCTCTTACCATTTGCGAGAATCGTTCCGTTTCCAGGCCCTTTCTCACAAGATCGAGTAAATATGCGAGATGGAATGCCAGGTAGTAAATGGTAAGCGCCATTTTCATCCGGTTGGTCAATAAATTCGGAAAATCGCTTACCTTTACGCAACGATCATTCCATCCGGATTATTTGAATAAATGGTAAGCACCCCGGGTCTAAGGCAGATAAAATTCCTGTCTCTCTATATTTGCGCTATTTGACCAACTCAATTATCTCATTTACGACAGGCTGAAAAATTCTCGTATCTCATGACTGTCTAAAACCGACTGTTTCTTTTCCAATTAAAAAACGAAATAATTTGCTACATTTTTCCTTCTGTATCTTTGACACCACATCATGTGAAGTATCCCAAATTAAACCAATGGCACAAATTTGAAAACTGTGAGGGATTCAGGACGTTGCAAATCGATGGAAATCGATCATCAGAAACTAATCGGTTACTCCATAATACTCGATGATTTTTCATCGATTAGCTAATAATAATAATAATTATAATAATAATAATAATAATAACATTTTTACAGCGCCTATCCAGTAATAATCTAGGCGCTTTACAGAGTAAAAAATAAGAATTAAAAATAAATGTGTTAATTAAACTTAAATTTAAAAACATAGAAAATCAAAATTAATCTTCCTAATGATTACAATAGTAGTTCTTGAAAAGGTAGGTTTTTAGTTTATGCTTAAAAAGACTTAGATTCTCGCATGAGCGTATGTCGTTAGGAAGTTTGTTCCAAAGTTCGGGAGCTGAGACGGCGAATGCTCTGGATCCCGTAGGTCTTAAGGTTAAAGCTAAAAGGATTCAGACTGAGCGTAGAAGATGACCGAAGCGAGTGATTAGGTCTTGAATGTAGGATAGAGATTGGTGATGCAGGGCCTTGAAAGTAAGTGGTAGGATCTTGATATTAATGCATTCAGAAACAGGTAGCCAGTGAAGTCTTCTTTGCCTTAGTTCCTCTGACGAAATCGATGGACATCGATTAATATCAAACGGTAATTACCAAAATCGATTATCACAAAAACCTCTGCTATCGAGTATTATCGATTTTCTATTATCGATTAATTAGTATCGAAAAATCGATTTTATCGAGTATCGAGATTATCGATTTGTAACGTCCTGGGCCAGGTTCCTCGAAAGCCGATTAACTTAATCCAGGATTAGCGTAAACTTTTGTTTCACGTTTTCAACTTTTTGCTGAAAGTTTCTTTTGCTTATTTTTGTTTTTCAAGATTGACGTCTTCTCATGTAAAGTTCTGCCGAAAATCTGCGTTGAACAGCATTTGGGAGTAGAGAAATAAACTGCTTGGTTAATTTTTAATCTTAGGTTAGCGTTAATCGGCTTTTGAGGAACTGGGCCCTGGGCCAGGTTCCTCGAAAGCCGATTAACTTAATCCAGGATTAGCGTAAACTTTTGTTTCACGTTTTCAACTTTTTGCTGAAAGTTTCTTTTGCTTATTTTTGTTTTTCAAGATTGACGTCTTCTCATGTAAAGTTCTGCCGAAAATCTGCGTTGAACAGCATTTGGGAGTAGAGAAATAAACTGCTTGGTTAATTTTTAATCTTAGGTTAGCGTTAATCGGCTTTTGAGGAACTGGGCCCTGGGGATTACCTCGAGGCTCCGGAGAAAAAGTCTCTAATAAAGCTTTAATTTATTCCTCGGTGCCTCCAAAACATAAGGTAATTGTTTTAAGCTGAATTTTGAATGATTATCGTCATTGGTCTACTCATATTTTTGCAACACGCCCCTCGCTTAAAAGCAAAAGGTGCTGATCTGCTGCGTTCAAATGATTAATATCGGCAGACAGTTGTTGTCTATGGAGCAGAAACATGGCGGACAACCAAGGCATCTATGAAGAAGATCCAGACCTTTATTAATCAGTGCTTACGTAGAATCCTAAAAATCCATTTGCCAGAGACTATCATCAACGAGAACCTATGGGCAAGGACGCAGCAAACGCCTGTGAAAGAGGACATTCGACGAAAGGAGATGGAGATGGCTTGGCCATACGCTACGCAAACCACCTGGTCAAAGAAAGAGAGGGATACCCCGGAACCCCTAGCGGCGGAAGCTTGAAAAGGACGTTAAAAGGACTGGACACACTTGGCAACTACTTGAAAGAATAGCTCAGGACAGAGGAGACTGGAGATTTATCATTGGTGGCCTATGTTCCGGGAGGAGTGAAGGGCAAAATTGATTGATTGATTGACAGTTGTTGTCTACAGATGGCACTCCTTGAATAGAGGATATTGGACACCTTGCGCTTCGCTGCGAGACTTTCAATAGCTTACTGGTCTCTTCAAAAACCACACACAAACAGCGGTAACAAACATAATAAAAAGCATATTAATATTCCGTTAGGAAATACGAAACTATATTTAAATCGAAAATTTGGTTTTATCAACGGAGTTGATAATGTAAATTGGCCACCTCCTTGCATACGGCTGGCGCGCCTGAAATTTGAATTGACCAATCAGGACTCAGCAGGCGGGAAAAACTTTACTGTCCTGACTTCAATGAAAGTTAAAGGAATAGCATTGAAATAAGGCCATTTATCTCATTAGAGATGGCATTAAATATTCAGGAAAAGAGACTTACAATTTCCAAAACCATATCAGACTGTAGAAGGTGAAAAATATGAAAGAATTTGTGTCTTCAAGCAAGCAATTTGGCGTCAAAAATGGGTCACCGGCTTCCGGCATAGCAACTCGCTCGTACGTAGTTTGTGGAGCGTCGCCACGTAGGGAAATAGTTGTGTTATTTTGAGCAAAATATGCTGTTCCTTGTAAAATGAAATCCGGAATTCTCAACTTAACCATTAGGCCAAGGCAACTTCAGCATTGCCTTTATTTTGGTTAGCTTTGAAGAAAAAGTCTATTATCGTGTAGTTTTGGTAGGACGGCTAAGTTAGCCGCAGATAGCCATGTTTTTTTGGAGTGGTTAGGGAGATTAAAATGACGAGCGAGTGGCTTAGATGCATTTTTGTCATTCTTCTCAGCATCGCGAAGGTGTTCGCGGAATCGGTCACCTGGTCGTCTACCTGTCTCGCCAATTTATAATTTATTGCATAACGTACAGGTTATGCGATAAATGACATTTGCGGAGGTACATGTGAAACGATCGGTGATCTTAACAGCTCGCTTAGGTCCCGATGTCTTGCTAGTGTTAACTGATGAAAAGACAAGTTTTGCATCGTGAGCGCGCGCATTTGAAAGTACCGGGTTGCTCGTTAGTTTTGAGCGCGCTTCTAACTAAAAAGTTGCCAAAGTTTTTGTCGCGTTTGAATGAAATAAGTGGAGGTTGCGAAAAGATTCTACCAGTCTCGGGATCATTTTGGAGTAATTTAAAATTATTAAGAATGATACTTTTGACTGTGTTATGAGGATGGAAAGTGAGGGTGAATGGAATTCTGTCATTCTTATCTTTTTGTGACGTTTGTAGCGGTGATGACTGTCGATCAAATTGTTGGGCCCGATGATGGCCCGCTTTGACCACAGAGACAGGATAGCCACGTTTTTCGAAGAACTGGCACATCTCCTCTGATTTGCTGGAAAAATCGAAGTCATCACTACATAGACGTCGAAGTCTGAGAAATTGAGAATAAGGAATGGAGTTCTTGACATGTGATGGATGTGATGATGAATACAACAAATAACTGTGAGAATCTGTAGGTTTGTAGTGCACACTGATACATAGCACGTTGCCACAAATAGAAACTTTGATATCTAGGAAAGGCCAATGAAGTTTCCGAAATTTCCCAGGTATATTTAAGAGCCGGATGAAAAGAATTGACGGAGGTTATAAAATGATCGAGTTCTTCTCTGCTGGATGAAATAGCGCCGATGCAGTCGTCGATATAGCGGCCGTAGAGTTCAGGTTTGGGGCCGTTGTACTGATTAAAAAATTGGTGTTCAACATATCCCACAAAAAGATTGGCATAGCTAGGTCCCATTCTTGTGCCCATCGCTACACCATTAATTTGTTTGTAATAGTTACCGGCGAATGAAAAACAATTAAGCGTTAAAACTAGTTCGGCAAGGCGGACCGGAGCGTTTCCGAGCTTGGTTCTTTGACAGTGCGTTGATCGAAAAAGTGTTTAAGTGCTTGAAGACCTTCGCTATTGGGAATGACTGTGTACAGAGATGTAATGTCCTTTAAATCGAGTTGATGACTGGAAACTATTTAAAGAGAAAATCTAATTGGTCAGCAGTGACATCATTTTTTTTCTTTGTATAGTTTCCAGTCTTCTACAAGATTTAAATGTAGTTTCGTATTTCCCAACGGGTATTGCTTCAATTCTGAAGATGAATGTTGTAGCATTCGAAACGTCAAGCTATAAATATGCGTTTTACTATGTTTGTTACCGCTGTTTGTGTGTTGTTTTTGATCAAACTAAATGGCCAAAGAACAAGAATATCTACGATGCTACTGGTCACTTGTGCGCTTTTTCTAACTCTAGCCGGCCCGCCCCCCAGCCTCTAATCCCGGGCGTTCTCAAAGCAAAAGATGGTCCGAAGCAATTCATTGCTAAAAAGATATATTCTTCGATGAAATGTGTCGTTTGGTTTGGAAATGTAATTTGCAAAACGTAAATTAAGGCAGGAGGTGATTCTTACATTGACCTTAACATTTCTCAGTGAAATCAACAGACAGAGATTTATTCATTTGGGTGACCAAAGTGGGTCCTGTTCAACCAGAAAGTGCCTTGTAATAAGTCTCGTATAAACGGATCACTTCCAAACAATATATTACTGGTACCTTGTTCTTATTACATATATCACGCTCAGTGAAGCCTTCTTGTTTCTATATAAAATGCAGGGGTGGATCCAAGATTTCTCTTTGGAGCTAGGGGGTGCACCACTAAGGAATTTCGTGTCTGACTGGTGACTTTTTTCTTTGCAGAATACCAGTTGTATTAGAACGCCGCAGGTCATCTCAGGAAGGGAGGAAGGGGGGGGGGGGGGGGGGGAGGGGGAAGGTACGGAACCCCCGCATCCTCCTGGATCCGCCCCTAAAATTACATCCGTGCGCCAATATCGATTGTTCATTAGGTCGGTAATTGTAGGCATAATTTTAAAGAAGTCTACCTTATTCTTTTCTCCTTTCATAACACTGTAGCAAAATGACCATATAGGAAGCTTTTTTACTTTGGACTTGACGTTTCGTATGCTTCAACATATATCTTCAGAAGTGACGGTTAAACAAATTCAAATATGATATATATGATGTATGTTGTAGCATACGAAACGTCAAGTCCAAAGTAAAATGCGTTTTATCGTTATGTTTGTAGCCGCTGTTTGTTTTATGTTTTTGATTAAGTTGAGATGGCCAAAGTACAAGAACATTTAGAAGCTTTTATTTTCAATAAAAGGGATTCACGTTAAGTCAAAAGTCTTTTTTCTTTGGCCATCTTAGTTTAATCAAAAATAAAACCCAAACAGCGGTGACAAACATTGACGTTCGTATAATTCTGATACTTCGACATACATCCTCAGAAGTGACCCTTCACAACAAATTTGAACTTTTTGTATGTAACGTAAGTAACTAATTAATGGTTCCAAAACAATAAATGTGACAATTAATGGTAAAAAGAAAAAAAACGACTAATGCTAGTTAAAAATGAACGAAGTATCATATGAAATGAATCATATACTGAACTGCGGATACGAAATCAAGTAAAGCTATGATCAGTTATGGACGCAATTTTAACAATTGCTTAGAGAAGCCTGAAAAATACAGTTGAAAATGATCCTGAATTTTTCAGGCTTTTCTACGCAATTGTTAAAATTGCGTCCATAACTGCGAGGATCATAGCTTTACTTGCTAGCTATAAAGATACAGCTTTTCACTGCTAACATATTCATTTAGGGTAGGCTTTAAATCCTGTCTAACCAACAGTTTCGTTTACTTTCCAATGCATATCAGAACCGGACCTTTTGCAAAAATAATACATTACCACAAAAGTGATGACTTATTTAGACTATTCGTTACACATTGCTTTGAGCCACCTTAATTTTGAGCATACTTTTGACAATAATTGGGTTTTGACAGTGACCGGCAAAATAGAGCTTCTTTCAGTACTAACGCAATCGAAAAGAGCCAAATTGCAGCCTGCAGCAAAGGTCAGAGATGAACTCCAGAAAATATATCCTGCTTGTGATGGTTTCGTCTAGATAAGCTCCTTTATTCGAGTGTTTCGTGTTTCATCATTTCCGAAACAAAATTCAGTTTTTAATACTTCCTGACTATTTTAATATCTCTTTCTCTAATGTTCCTTTATTTTTGTACATTTCTCTATCTGTGTAACTGTTACATAATCAAAGCTTGCCCAATAGTCTTCCGCATGCGTAATTGATAGCCTAGGGAGCACATGTTTGAGGCCGCGCTGTCGTTTGCTCTCATCGTGGACATGAAATCAAGAATATGTGAACCCAATGCAAACTTTCACAGTAATCAGCAGCGTTCAATCGACAACCAAATCTCGTATCACAGCTTTCTTGCCACGCCAAACCAGACTTCAATTAAAATTCCACAATAAACACAATCATCATTACTAAGGGCGCGTTCGATTGACCCTATTCCGGAATAAGAATACTTGGAGTGATGACTTAAAACGGTATGACTGGCGTTTTGAAGCAACAAGGATAATAAAGATATGTTTAAAATAGCATTTTACCAGGTGTTTAACAATTTTGTTGTGAATCTCCGTAAGAACGAAGGATTTCTAACTTCTATTCCATATATTCCTATTCCTGAATACGGTCAATCGAACGCAGCCTAAGTCATCCCAGCCTATTTTTTACCCTTTTTAGACTCTGTTAACACTGATTTACAAGATTAAGAAAAGCTTCTGCTCTCCAGCATAAATTGCTCACCAGAATTTTTTCCTTTTAGAAAAGGTGCAATCGGTTATTTTGCATAATAAAAGAAGCTATTATCGGCAAATCACTTAAGCTGAAGCGTGGAGTTGCATTTTGTCAGAGCGCTGTGTTCTTTGTTGATAAAATCATTCAGCATGTCTTCCCTGACTGCCCAATATGCAGGGCACGTTTTGCCATATTTTGCAAGTTGCATATGCCCCCCAGAACACGATAAACAGAGAACATAAAACTTCTGCAAAATATTGCTACATTCTAAATAGTACGTAAATACATATTGGTCAGTTTCTGCGTCCCTTACTTCAAAGAAATACAATCTATAAAGACGATCATCCGTCTTGTAATATTGATCGGGTTTAAGATATTGTCCAGCAAGAATTATGGCACTTTTCGTTTCAATTCGTTCGCGGAGAAAAGATTTGATTTTGAAATGCTCAAAAATTTCGCTTCCCCATACAACTGGAAACCTCAAAATCCTTTTCACAATGTCATCTGCTGCAACAAAATTTCCCAGTTCGGCTAAACGACTCATTTCATTCCGGGCCTCCACGAATAACTCGTTTATTGAGTTGCAAAAGTCTGGACTCCATGAAGTGTCGTGCTTGCTTGTCCAACACAAAGCTCTTTCCAGTTTTGACTTCAATTCTTGTAAGTTTCGGTCTTCCGAACACACCACATTCATGAGCTCTGTCGAGAGAAATTCGAGACGTCCTTTCGTTTTTACATCTTTCGTGTTTGTCGTCTTGCATTTTGTTCGATCTTTTGAAACGTTAAATTCTCTCTTAGATGGTGTACTCCCCATGATATCTCTAAAAATCCTCCACTTCGATTAAATCGGAAAACTGTAAAAGGGTGGCGTTAGATTACCAGACGTGTAAAGCAAACGTTCCACTTGTTTTTGTTTTTTTTCATATCATGCCCACAAATCAATCTTTACTAGTATTGCCCACAGGACGGCGCAAATGTAAAAGATCCTCACTAAATATCTCCAAATTCATAATTAATCATTTCACATAACCTCATCAATCCTATTCAAACGAGATAAAGAAAAGCAACTTAAGCTTTCATAAGACATGAAATGCTTCCCGCATTTCCTTTTTCACCAATTAAACCAGATGATTAATTTTTAGAAAAACCATGGATACGATTCGCTCTTGAAGATAATGCGTTTTATTTTACCCTCTACAATGCAATGAACAGCAATTAATCGCACTTAATGCTTCCAAAGCGAAATTCGCTTCAGCATTTGTCATACCTTCATTAGTTACAGAAAAATTCCCTTTCTTAGTTACTGAGTTATCAAGTTTCCGAAATAGTTTGTCAAGAAGCAATTTCACTCGAGATCTCACGCTACATGCTTTAAAGGACAAAAGTACCGTAGCTGAGGGAATCATGGAATAAGAACCTTGCCCTGTTAGCAATATGAAGCTCAAATAAGCTTTTTTTGTTTTTAAGCAAAAAAATCGCAATTTTCTCATTAAAAACTAGATTGTTCACATTTTTTTTCGTTTTTCAGACGTGCAATTTGTCTAACTGAAATTTGACAATTGAATAAATCATAAATGATCTCATTTTCCTCGAGGACCAGTAGAAATCAAGTGGGCAAATAAAATATTAAATTTAAAACGGGAGCTGGCAATAATTTAGTTGTCCTCCAACGAGAAAAGTCACCTGCTCATATAAAACTTTAGGTTTAGAATTTAATAGGCCATTTGCAACAAACTTGTCACATGACTAATAATTGGTAGACTTACAGCTCGGACTTTATAAATTCTAGAAGTGGAAAGATCGTGTTTGACTTAGCTAGAATTCAAATTTTCAGAGAAATACCACTTAAGGTAATTCCATACGTTTACGAACGAAAAGCATTTGCCCTCCAGTGTAATTTCTTGTAATTACGCACCACAAACAGAGCTCAGATTCCTACTTTTACCGTGGGTCAAATAAGCGAGAATAAATGTGCAAGGGTAGAAATCTTCACAATTTCATATTTCGAAGGAAGAATTTTAAAGCTGTTTGAAAAAAAAAAAACAAAAAAACAAGGATTTGTATGAAAATCATTTTGCGTGACTGGTTGTCAAAGCGTCCTTTTCCCACACAAATCCTTATAGTTAATTTCTTTCAACTGTAACAACACCAGTTTAAACGATATACATATTTTGAGTTGCTCTTTTTATTCAGAATCATCGTGTTTATGGAAAGAAGGTCACGTGAAGTATTGTTGCAAAAAGGCCTATTAATTTTGCATCAATGTGAAATACAATTCAACAAATATGAAAACAAGGAAATATTGATTATATCACTTTGTAGAAAGTTCTCCCATATGGCATTTACTCTCGTTTCATTCATTTACTTTTCATTTGTTTGCTTTTTCATCGCAGCTTAAAGTCAGATAATACAGGATATTAAAGAAAGAAAATAACAAGCTTAGTTAATTGATTAACAAAACAAGTGAATACAATACATACAAATTTGTCAAATTACTGTCATACGCAAATACTGAGATCGGCATCCAAACCAATGCGTTTTGTTTAGGAAATACGTACTGTTTGATTTGTTTTCACTCTAGTACCCTCGAAAAAGTCGATGAAATATACTGTCGCAAACAGTCTAGGAACTCGACACTTAGGTAAAGGCAGTGTTTCGGAAACGCACCATTTGAAGTGCTCACAGATGCTAAAGCAAAATTACATAAAAATCGTGGGAGAGTGTTTGCGAACTTTTTAAAGAGTCTTTTTATTTTGTTTCTTTTTTATACCCGTCTTCCCGTACTTGAAAAAGGAGCTGAACGGTTACCTTTATAATGTTAGACTTTCTTTCAGGGGCACCCAACGACCAATTTGTTGTAAAATGTATTATTATACCCCAGTTAATGAAAATAAATGTTATTAAGGCATTTTCAGGTGTTTTTCAGTGTTGCTGGGAAAACATTATCTGTTCCTTTTTCCCAGCAAGACACACAAGAAATTTCCCAGCCAGCTAGATAAAATTGGTTGGTTTCCCAGCCAGCTGATCAAATTTATTTCCCAGCCAGGAATTCCGCGCGCTTTCAAATCCCTCGATCCAAAACGACCGAACAAAAGCGACAAAACCGGGACAAAACAGGTTTTTTCCGCAAGCGCAATCACTCTGACCAGCCGTCGTATGTTTGGGAGAGGGATGGGGTTTTTATTATTATTTTTAAGTTGTCCTCAGTCTTCAGAGTTTCTACAGCCAGCTCGGATTGAAATGTCAGTAATTCCCAGGCAAAACCTCTATCAATAACAAAATTTCCCAGCCAGCTCATCGAAACACCTGTATTTTTGCCAGCCAGCAAGATTCCTCTGGAGAACAGATAATGTGAGGAACATATTCGTTGGGTGTCCCTGTTTCTTTGGTAGAAAATGATCCCTAATGATTACCAGTTGACACATTTTAATACCCCTTTTCTTTTGAGTCACCAGTTTAGCTCTTGAGATGCGAAAAACTGAACCAACAGTGGATTGAACGATTTTGATCGAGAGTTTCGTTACGACAAACCTTGCCAAGGAAAATAAAACCTAATGAACTTCCATTGCATTTGACGTCACCTGATTTTTGAAAGATAGACTGAGAGCAGAAAAACAACATTTTGCTGTAGCTGATCCGTCACTAGCCCGCTCGCTTGTTTTTAATCGACGGGTGAAGAGTGTGGGGTGACAGAAGGAGAGATTTCCTCAGTATTGGAACATCATTTGTAGTGTCGCGTCTACTTAATTTTCACCTGCCCGTTTGATGATGCTACACCAATAAATAGACGCGCTACAATTGAGATTTGCTCAAGTTCATCCAAGATGAATTATTCCGAAACTGTCTTGTACAAACGAGAAAGATTCTGGTTCATGATTGCGAGTTTCGAAAGATTGCTGCTAATCGATAGTTGGTGGTTGTTGATTGCACTGGTCAGACGTTTAAATTGGAAACTGGGTCTTGGGTAGGAAATATTTAAATAATTTAAAAGACAAAATTGTTTACACTGCAATGCGTTGGTTTGAACTAGGGTTAGCCCTAAAATCACACTTGTATGTTACATGCGTCAAAACAGATATTTCTTCAATTATCTTTCCGATCTATGTGTCGCAAACCAGTCCGCCTGAGTGCAAGTTGCTACCGGAAGTTGTGAACTCTTCGGACCGCGACACTTTTCTAAGGTATTTTTGCACGAAACCCAGGGGACTCGGTCGTTAGTTGTTTTCAATCGTGTTTGCGGAAATTTGCATTGAGTTTATTCACCGGTCCGTTTTCAATTATCAAGGTATTTTATGCGTCGGTGAACTTAAAGTGTTCTGATACAACGAGTATGGTGCCGGGCAAGCAGGAAAAAAACTCGAGAAGATTTCACTAATGGATCATGGGCTGCTTTCCGAGCAGACTTAGACGCAACTTAAACGACTCCTGTGATGGTGACTCGTTTATTGATCTTGATCAAGAAGTCACTCCATTACTGACAGAAAACTCGACAACACAACAACAATCGGAGCATATAATCCCGCAGATTAAAATTAAGGATCAAGATATAATAGGGCTACAGGACAGGGATTTGGAATCTATTTTGCTTAAACTGGAGCAGGCACAAAGTTGGAGAGCGAAAATTAAACGAGTGGAAACCACGGCGGAACTTGAAAGCTACCGGTTAAATATTATAGGAATCTTGAATACAGCTACTATAGAAATGAGCAGATTAACAAAAGAAAACAAACGTTATGACGTCGAGAAAGTTGTAAATAGCATCGTGCATTTACGAAGTGCAATCGGTGATGAGTTTTTCGAAGGTGTAGGCATCAACGCCTTTGGGAGAGAAATAACTGATCTGGGATCTTATGTCATTACGGGAGGACAATACTTTAAGCCTGTTATGGTACAAGAAGATGACGATAGCATAGTTAAGCTTTACTTCTTCATTGTGTCTGATGCGGATTCAACTGAAGTCTTGCTTCGCTATTATCTCGAGCATGCAAGTCTTTTGGACGATTACTTCGCTTTGGGGTTGGTTACTCCAGAAGGACATACGCAAGTTGAAATATATGGAAGTACGTGTCCAACTTATTGGAAAACTCGACGAGATGTGATGAACAACGTAACAGCTCGTCTCAATCGACTAGAAGACTCGTATGAATTTGACTATTTATCCGATTATGATAGTCTATTGACGGCAATCCGATAGTCCTAGCCTCGAATTGAAACACAAGATTGCTAGATATCAACGATTGATCCCAGAATTTTATAAAACTTCTAAACCTTTAGACCTAATTACATAATCACTTTGCAGGACAGAAGATGATTACGTCTTTACAACATTCCTGAACTGTGCATAGCTTTAAACACGTTTATTTCGACTTGTTCCTAAACATTGATGAATTACAGCTAAAGAACCGGCCTCGGTTGTCAAAAAGGTGGATAGTGCTATCCCCCCTTCGAACAACTGAGGCCAGGTGTTTTACAGACATCTAATTATTTCTTGATGGAAATGAATTTAGCTAATACGAAATAATTCGAACAGAGTTCCTGCAAATTTTAAATCTTTGCAACAGTTTTAGAGCCTATTGTATCCACTAATTTTAGAAGAGCCTATTGTAACCACATATTTTAGAATCTCTAAATAAATTCAGCAATTTAAGCCTGAATCATGTTTTTAGTTCGTACTTCTTTTTGTCGTAGTGGCCGAACACAGTTTCCGCGCGGTCAGCGGAGTTGTTTAAAGGCCTGCGCGGCTTTTAAAAAACAAAACAAACGAAGCGGCGATTACGACAGACTTTTAAAGGAAGGTAGCAATAGTTACTCAGAAAATAACTTAGAAAATCTTAATTTTAAAAGATGGTCCGCTATCTTGTTCCATAGAACAGATCCCCTGTAACATACTCTCCCTTTTGCAGACTCAGTTCTTGGTTTGGGCAAGAGTGAATTAGATGAGTGTTGATCTATCATTTTGCGGCCTTGCTCCAGCACAGTCACAAATGGATTTATTTTTAGATACACTTTGCGCGCGAAAGAAACAAGGGGCAGCCAATTTTAACCAATCAAAAGAAGCCATGTCACGCGTGACTGCTTCTGCCCTGTTATTTTCAGGGACATGACAACTGATTTTCACGGGAACGGGTATTCTAAAACTAGACTCATTTGTGACTGTGTTAGGGAACCGACACATACCATAACAACACTCTTATTTAATTTCACTCTTGGTTTGGGGATATATAATTTTGAATGGGACTTCGTCGCTTTTTTTCTCCGTGACGACTGACTACCCCAGGCCAGAGGATGACGGTAAGTCACAGTGCCTTTTTAAGGCCGCTCATGTTGAGGAAAGCGAGTACTCCCCGTAACCCACCAAGTTCCATGAGCTAAACGACGAGAGAGCTTGAACGCGGAAATCGAACCTGAAGTTAGCGGTTTACCCGTTACCAAAAATAGCTTTCCACTTAACAAGGTCATGACTTTAGAACACATTTGGGCATCGTAATGATAATAGTAATGCTAATGTCTCGCACATACTAGTATCACATACAATCTATAATAGGGTCTTTGCATGACCGCGTCACGTAACCTTGTCAATCAAAAAAATGGTCGTGGCATAAAAAAGGAATGGGAAAGAGTGTGATGAAATTAATAAGAATGTCAATTTTGAGGCAACAGACATGTAGGTGAAAGATTTTACAGCGATTTTAATGCTTAAAAAGATTAACTGAGACAGGAACCAATCTATTTTTGGACTACTTTTTCCGCAAAGCAAAAAGGCAGTTCCGGTTCGGTGACGCTATGCCGTCAAGTTAGTTTCCTGCGGGTGTCTCATTAGCGGGAAATTCTAAAAATAAATCAGTCTGTGAAAACACCGTGACAGGAATACATAGAAGTTGCTCGTTCCTACTCATGGGCTCCTGTCTGAGATTTATAGCGGAGCTCCGCGCGCGCGGAGCACCATAGTTAAGAAAATATGGTAACACATCGATGTGAGAAAATTTGGTTTTATAGCCATGACGTCATCAACGTCCGTACGTACAACGTACGTACGTACGTACGTCCGTCCGCCCCTTCATGTATGCCAATGTGACCAGTACACGTAACCATATCACGGGCTAACTAAAGTTTAGAGCTCATCCAGGAGGCAATACTACATTTGACACTAACTAGTTTACAGCATACATCTTTGATATTGGACATCAATGTTATGGTGACAGAGCGCAAAAACCGCTGATTGGCTAGAGAATAATGACGTAAAATGGCTTTTTTCGCGTAACTGCGCCTGCGCAAACTCTATAGATTCGAAGTGATCGAGACAGTGATCGATCGAAGTGGAGAATAACACTCTAGCATTTGTCAAATTTTGTGGAAAGTTAGACGACTCATACCCTGGGTGCCAGAGGAATTTTTTTTCAAGGTCGGAGAGAACACTCAGCGATTCCAAATCAACGTTCGAGGACACACGATTGATTACTTCGCAAGTCTGCATGTCAAGTAGCAATGCGTCCTCTTGTATCATTTTGTTGGTTTTGGCTACTGTGAATTTTCTTGACATGGGGTGTTGGTCTTCCCCCAAATTATTTAGAAATCTTACAGAAACCAGCGAACTGGCAACGAAATTCTTCTATGTTCTCGGGACCTACAGGAGCAACTTGGTCTTGATGGACGAAAGGTTTTTGCTTTTGAAAATAAGTTTGGCTGGCCGTTGGTATTGAAGACTGTAACGCGGTCATACAACTTTGATCGTGTAAAATCGTCCACTGGGTTTCTTGCTGCAGATGAACTGTGAGTGAACTTCAGCCACAAAGTTGAATTTTCTTAACACCTGGGATTTACAATTTCCACGTCACGTAACCTTGACTGTTAAATGCCATCGATCTGTGCGAGGTTTTTGTTGCTGTTCCTCGCAAATATTTTTGCAGAAACCATTCCAGGAAATCTGCATCAAAGCGTCTTCCACTCAGTGTTTGGCAATATTGTCCTGATCAATTGTGGAACAGCCCAGAAAAGTACATTACTATAACAGAGTAACCATATTGGTCAACTTTTTCACATTTATAAATGTAAGTTTGCAAAACGGCTACAAACACACATGTGCAGCAAAGCTTTGGAAGCATGCAAACACTTCAGGTACATTATATAATAATAATAATAATAATAATAATAATAATAATAATAATAATAATAATAAGCCTTACAGCTTTAGTTAGATGCGTACCCAGACTGAAAATTCTTTAACACTAAAAATTAGTATGAACACCAAATAATAATTATTAACAATTATTGTTTTGCCGAAGGCAAGGTGAATATCGGTTAATAAAAACCGAGATGAAGTTGAGGTTTTTATTCACCAACATTCATAAAGTCTGAGGGAATATCGGAAACAATTTAAATTTGCCTGACAATAGAAGCAACTCAATTTCTTAGTAAATGATGCCATCATGCAAATCGTCTATTACATAGTTGATTATTTGAATACACATTTTCTTTAAAACAATTAATTTATTCGTCTGTCACCTCAACAAAACAGCTTTTGAAAAACCGCTTGGGTGATTATCACGTAATAATAATCATCTCAATGACAACCAATCAGCGCAGAGAACTTTCAGTAATTATACTAATTAATAAGCATATAATTCCTATAGCACAAGACAATAATGAACAATAATATTATTATAATTCCATGAGTGCATGTTGATATGAGATCAACCACTCAATCATATCCATTGATTATTGTTTTATTAAACAAACGAAGCGGCGATTACGACAGACTTTTAAAGGAAGGTAGCAATAGTTACTCAGAAAATAACTTAGAAAATCTTAATTTTAAAAGATGGTCCGCTATCTTGTTCCATAGAACAGATCCCCTGTAACATACTCTCCCTTTTGCAGACTCAGTTCTTGGTTTGGGCAAGAGTGAATTAGATGAGTGTTGATCTATCATTTTGCGGCCTTGCTCCAGCACAGTCACAAATGGATTTATTTTTAGATACACTTTGCGCGCGAAAGAAACAAGGGGCAGCCAATT
This sequence comes from Montipora capitata, assembly GCA_949126865.1. Lineage (NCBI taxonomy): Eukaryota > Metazoa > Cnidaria > Anthozoa > Scleractinia > Acroporidae > Montipora > Montipora capitata. The sequence continues at coordinate 30,641,493 of OX421448.1, read as the reverse complement.
TTAACCAATCAAAAGAAGCCATGTCACGCGTGACTGCTTCTGCCCTGTTATTTTCAGGGACATGACAACTGATTTTCACGGGAACGGGTATTCTAAAACTAGACTCATTTGTGACTGTGTTAGGGAACCGACACATACCATAACAACACTCTTATTTAATTTCACTCTTGGTTTGGGGATATATAATTTTGAATGGGACTTCGTCGCTTTTTTTCTCCGTGACGACTGACTACCCCAGGCCAGAGGATGACGGTAAGTCACAGTGCCTTTTTAAGGCCGCTCATGTTGAGGAAAGCGAGTACTCCCCGTAACCCACCAAGTTCCATGAGCTAAACGACGAGAGAGCTTGAACGCGGAAATCGAACCTGAAGTTAGCGGTTTACCCGTTACCAAAAATAGCTTTCCACTTAACAAGGTCATGACTTTAGAACACATTTGGGCATCGTAATGATAATAGTAATGCTAATGTCTCGCACATACTAGTATCACATACAATCTATAATAGGGTCTTTGCATGACCGCGTCACGTAACCTTGTCAATCAAAAAAATGGTCGTGGCATAAAAAAGGAATGGGAAAGAGTGTGATGAAATTAATAAGAATGTCAATTTTGAGGCAACAGACATGTAGGTGAAAGATTTTACAGCGATTTTAACCCATTGAAAAATTCGCGTGCCGTGTGTGTCATGTGTAAGAAACTTGGAAAATTTTCGAGGTTTTGCAGTGGAGAGCGAGCGTTAAAAATAAACCATATGCGCAGTAAATGTACACAAGATACTGAGTTCTAGAATTAAGTTCACCTTAAAGAAGAAACAGTGAACTTCCAGATGATGTAAAAATATTGCTAAAAAGTGATTGAAAACACGTCCTAAGGCTCAACTGAAAATGTAAAGGTAGAATTTTCGAAGCAGCGCGCGTTAAGCAATCAAGAAAGTTTTTGATCGCTAAGTAAACAAAGCGCTTGAAAAATATATATTATAACTCAAAATATGCCTTGTGCAATTTACAGTTAAGTCTAACCACTCAATGGATAAAAATTGCTTGAAATTTATTCCAATCGCTTTGTTTTCTTGCAGGTATAAGTGCAAAAATTATGCCCAAACGCCGCTGCTGAAACAAAATTTCACGAGAAGCTTTCTGCTTGTCGAAATACACGTGCACAAAACCGCAAGATTAATTTAGTTAATTGATCACTATCATGTTTCATGAGAGAACAAACAAGGTCAAATTGTGTACAAAAATGCTCTTTCGAAAACTTTCACTGAAAGATAACTTACAAAACACAAGAAAACCAACAGAGAAAATCGCTGGAGGTATTCTCGCATTTACGGAATATAAACGCACGATCGGATTGATTTATTTGTTGAAGACACTGATCTTCCGAGGTATGCCGAAGGTGAAAATTCCTTCGATTACCAATTTATTTTAGGACAAAAAAAACTTGTTATTTGCAAAAAATCCATGGGTTGATCAATATAAAGCTAAATTTGGGAGCAAATCAATGCCCATTATGACGTTAATTGCTACGAAGGCCTTTAATTCTGCGCGGCTTACTCCATGAAAAAAGGCAATGCGCTCGGGGGTTTTAAGAGTTTTTGACAGGCGTACCTACTCGTTTCGTTTACCATTAATTCCCATAGATCATCTCCTATGAAAACTAAGAAAAATATTTCATTCATTATGATTATCTAAAACGAAATACCGAGCAGAGGCTGCCACGAAATCTGGAACTTGAATATTATCGAGCTGATCATTCCAGCGAGCTTCTTGTTTATCATCGGTCGCTAGGTTTTCACTGTCTTCTTCGTCACTTTTAAAGCCATCTAAATCAAAATTTTTGTCTCTAATATCCCCTCCTCTTACAGGAAAACCATAAAAGATCCCTTATATCCCTAGATCCTCCGAATCCGAAAAAAAAAGCATGAATATCCCCATCGTTCGGTGCGTTATCTGGCGCATCGGCTGTTGTTTTCGCGTAATTTGATCGCGCGATCGAAAGGGCAGAAAGCCAGCCCTTGTGGGGTCTCTTATCAGCTGTCAAAATATGCTCACAACACGGCAAATGATTGGTCAATTATCCTACTAAATCTCCATAACAACAAAAAATTTAGATTTACTAAGGGAGACTGGGTAGAGGCCTAAGATCAACTCCGATCAAGCCGCCATGTTTTCCGGCCGGTTTTGGCCGGTTTAGGTAATTCAGGGGTCATCGGCGCGCGGCCGGTTTTGGCCGGTTTAGGTGTCAATGGGTTAATGCTTAAAAAGATTAACTGAGACAGGAACCAATCTATTTTTGGACTACTTTTTCCGCAAAGCAAAAAGGCAGTTCCGGTTCGGTGACGCTATGCCGTCAAGTTAGTTTCCTGCGGGTGTCTCATTAGCGGGAAATTCTAAAAATAAATCAGTCTGTGAAAACACCGTGACAGGAATACATAGAAGTTGCTCGTTCCTACTCATGGGCTCCTGTCTGAGATTTATAGCGGAGCTCCGCGCGCGCGGAGCACCATAGTTAAGAAAATATGGTAACACATCGATGTGAGAAAATTTGGTTTTATAGCCATGACGTCATCAACGTCCGTACGTACAACGTACGTACGTACGTACGTCCGTCCGCCCCTTCATGTATGCCAATGTGACCAGTACACGTAACCATATCACGGGCTAACTAAAGTTTAGAGCTCATCCAGGAGGCAATACTACATTTGACACTAACTAGTTTACAGCATACATCTTTGATATTGGACATCAATGTTATGGTGACAGAGCGCAAAAACCGCTGATTGGCTAGAGAATAATGACGTAAAATGGCTTTTTTCGCGTAACTGCGCCTGCGCAAACTCTAAAGATTCGAAGTGATCGAGACAGTGATCGATCGAAGTGGAGAATAACACTCTAGCATTTGTCAAATTTTGTGGAAAGTTAGACGACTCATACCCTGGGTGCCAGAGGAATTTTTTTTCAAGGTCGGAGAGAACACTCAGCGATTCCAAATCAACGTTCGAGGACACACGATTGATTACTTCGCAAGTCTGCATGTCAAGTAGCAATGCGTCCTCTTGTATCATTTTGTTGGTTTTGGCTACTGTGAATTTTCTTGACATGGGGTGTTGGTCTTCCCCCAAATTATTTAGAAATCTTACAGAAACCAGCGAACTGGCAACGAAATTCTTCTATGTTCTCGGGACCTACAGGAGCAACTTGGTCTTGATGGACGAAAGGTTTTTGCTTTTGAAAATAAGTTTGGCTGGCCGTTGGTATTGAAGACTGTAACGCGGTCATACAACTTTGATCGTGTAAAATCGTCCACTGGGTTTCTTGCTGCAGATGAACTGTGAGTGAACTTCAGCCACAAAGTTGAATTTTCTTAACACCTGGGATTTACAATTTCCACGTCACGTAACCTTGACTGTTAAATGCCATCGATCTGTGCGAGGTTTTTGTTGCTGTTCCTCGCAAATATTTTTGCAGAAACCATTCCAGGAAATCTGCATCAAAGCGTCTTCCACTCAGTGTTTGGCAATATTGTCCTGATCAATTGTGGAACAGCCCAGAAAAGTACATTACTATAACAGAGTAACCATATTGGTCAACTTTTTCACATTTATAAATGTAAGTTTGCAAAACGGCTACAAACACACATGTGCAGCAAAGCTTTGGAAGCATGCAAACACTTCAGGTACATTATATAATAATAATAATAATAATAATAATAATAATAATAATAATAATAATAATAATAATAATAATAATAATAATAATAATAATAATAATAATAATAATAATAAGCCTTACAGCTTTAGTTAGATGCGTACCCAGACTGAAAATTCTTTAACACTAAAAATTAGTATGAACACCAAATAATAATTATTAACAATTATTGTTTTGCCGAAGGCAAGGTGAATATCGGTTAATAAAAACCGAGATGAAGTTGAGGTTTTTATTCACCAACATTCATAAAGTCTGAGGGAATATCGGAAACAATTTAAATTTGCCTGACAATAGAAGCAACTCAATTTCTTAGTAAATGATGCCATCATGCAAATCGTCTATTACATAGTTGATTATTTGAATACACATTTTCTTTAAAACAATTAATTTATTCGTCTGTCACCTCAACAAAACAGCTTTTGAAAAACCGCTTGGGTGATTATCACGTAATAATAATCATCTCAATGACAACCAATCAGCGCAGAGAACTTTCAGTAATTATACTAATTAATAAGCATATAATTCCTATAGCACAAGACAATAATGAACAATAATATTATTATAATTCCATGAGTGCATGTTGATATGAGATCAACCACTCAATCATATCCATTGATTATTGTTTTATTAAATTTTCATTTGATTCTTAACACTTGGACAAATTTAAAGCCAATCAGTTTCCAGCGTGGTAACACTTGACGCAATCATTTTCCATATTATGTCATACTGTATAAGAGCTGTTAACTGAGAGTGAGTGAACCAATCAGAAAGCTAAAAACACAGTATCCGGGGTTCAAAATTTCATAATGTAAGGTATTATCTTTCCCCTTGTGCTTACACTGTCGTTATTCACTTTCTGTGTAATGGTTTTATCATTGTTTTTGTTTGTAGGAAATGGTAGCCATACCTGATTTATGAAGAAACTGAAGTTGTGCAGTAGTACAGGAACCTACTTTTACTCTCTGCAGATTAGCTTTCTTGGTTCACGGAAAACCCTTTTCATTATTGTAAATACATTGTGGCATG
>OX421448.1:30621760-30629260 GCA_949126865.1 Montipora capitata | reverse complement strand
TTAAAGTCAAATTGTCCCTGATCTCCCCAGACGTAAACAATGAGGTTATTTAGAATTATTCTAAGAAGTCGATTCATCTACTGTACATCTCCGGGACATCTGCATATTCCGGCTTATGGTTGTTTCTGCTTAGGTGGTCTCGTACACCGTAAGCATTTTTAGAGACATCACTACCAAGCCGGCCACCTCTGCTGGAGAGAACAGGACAGCCACAACACTGGGGACTACATCCCCTACTTTTATCGAATAGTGTGTGGGTTCTTTAATGTCCCACAGGGAACTTATGAACATGGAAGTTATTTGTGAGACGGAGCCTACGGTTTAAAGTCCTTATCTGAGAAGACTTGAAAGTCTAACCATTTTCAGATGAAATTACAAAGACAGCACTTTCTCCTCAGTTGTTTTAAGATCCTGAGTCTTGATCTGGCCGGGGTTCATACCTGCGACCTCCCACGACGGGTGAAGCTATGTCGAAGGCATTGATCGAGGATCAGCACACGTGTAAAGGGGACAGCGGTCGATGGGTATAGCACGTCTTGTAAACTACATGTTTTACCAATACAGAAACAAACCTAAACATTCATTAAAGGTAACCTTAGACCTGAAAAGTCTTGTTTAGGTCTAATTAGGTCTAATTTAGGTTTAATTAGGCCTAAGGTGAGTTTTAATGATTGATTAGGTTTGTTTCTGTATTGGTAAAACATGTAGCTTATAAGACATGCTACACTCTTCGACCGCTGTCCCATAAACATGTGTGCTAGATCCTCAATCAACACCTTCAACATAGCTTCACCCGCCATGACAGCCGGATGCTCAACCAACTGAGCCACCAGTGCACGATTACTTTGAATGTCACTTTGTTTTTGTTAATTGATCACTTTATATAGATAACAGTGTATTAAATCTTGAACTAAAAAAGAGTTCTCGGTGAAAACATAATTATTGTTCAAGCGAAGGTGATAGTGGCCAAATCTCCAAGCAGTACCAACAAGTTATCAATGGTTTCCGTTACATGTACATCAAGGAATAGGCCTGTTTTCACAGTACATGTAGATGTAGCTCATCAATGGTGATCTTTTCACTTGCAACCACATGACCCAAGTTCTTTGTAAGTACAGTTAACAACAGTTGTTACATCAATGGCGCAAATTTGGTTGTATAATAAAAAAGGTGATAATAAGAAATCTATTGGTTTTGGCCTCAATCTGGTGGTTATGCTCTTTGACGTAATATGAAAAACTGGCAGTGCAGCTACTTGGTAGGTCTAAAATTATCCATTATCTTAAAAAGGTACTCAATTTTTTTTCTAGGTTTTTCTGTTTTTTCCTTCTGCTCAGGAACCACCTTAACCCATTGACTCCTAAACTGCCCAACGTTTTGGCTTTTGACAGAGTAAAATCTGTCAAGGCTCATTTCTAGGCGTCATTGGATTAAGGGTATACATGTATGAAAGAACCCATAGTTTGGTGGAAACTGGATTTATTAGCTTTATCAGGGGGATGTAAGCCTTGCTTAAAGTAACTTTCTAGAAGTAGGAAGTTTCTGCACAATAGGGTGCGAAATCAACTCTTGTTGACATCAATTAACCATGTTACTCCTGAAACTGCTTCTGTTGACAAATTAAATCATCTGGTGTTAGACAGAGTCATATCTATAGGTATCACTCGTAGGAGGAAAAGGGTTAATATTAACAATAATTTTATTACTATTCTTAACCTTTTTTTCCCTACAAGCAATAAATAATTATTCACTGGTTGTCTGGGTCCACTAGGCCTTATGGTTATTTTATGCAGCCAGTACTCTAACTACAAGCTAACTTACAGTGTATTGTAGAGAGGCAGTGTAAACTGCACAAAAAGAATGATCGATTGATTGCTTAAAATACACAACATTCTTATTACACCCAGTAATAATAATAATAATAATAATAATAATAATAATAATAATAATAATAATAATAATAATAATAATAATAATAATAATAATAATAATAATATCACATTTTCCAGAAAATGAAAACAATGGTAATTCCTATTGTAATCGGAACATTTGGAACAGTTCCAAAAGATCTAAAGAAGAGACTAGAGAATATTGGTATAGAGACCAAGATAGACGAGCTTCAGAAAAGTGTTATTCTGAACACGGCAAGGATTCTTAGGAAGGTCCTAGAAGTTTGAGGAGACTTGTTGTCACCAAGCTTCCTGGAGTACGGAAGTTCCATTGGAAGTCCAATGTGCGAAAACAAGATAATAATAATAATAATAATAATAATAATAATAATAATAATAATAATTAATATTATTAATTTTATTTATTCTCAATACGTTTTTAATTGTTTATAATTAGGAAAAAGAACCTATTGACGAAGAGGAAGAGGTTGATACATTTGATATGGACATCCAAGTAACAGATCCTGAAAAAATCGGTAAGTCCAGTTAATTTGGGTTATCACGAATAGTTATTACACATTTCCAGAATTTTGTGATTTTTTGAAGGAAGACCTTTTTGAAAATTTAGGTCATCCAGGGGCACGAGTTGAACCAGATCCTCTTGATTCAGAGGGAACTGTCTTGTCTTGTAAGCCATCAATAGCATAGCAATGTTATTGAGAGAAATAAGTTTATCAAAGCCTTACGTGACCAAAAACAAGATTTGTTTCATGTTGTCATTTTCAGTGGTTGATATTTTTGCTTTGGAAATGCTGTCAAGGATCAGCAAAAACTAAAAAAAGCAGCCAGAGAGAGGCTTCCTGAGGCCTCCTTTATTTATTTAAAGTAAACAAATGTAGTATTGTGTAATCATTTATGCTAGCTTTTCTTTGGCAACTGAACTAAGGAAGTATTGTCCAATTTTGTTGTTTAGGTGATGGTATGAGTTCTTACATGGTGTTCAAAGTAACAACACAGGTAATTACAGTCATTTATTGAATGCAGTGTTTGATGTGACAAGAAATAATACTTGTATTTCTCTCTTTATCAAGATTCATTGCCTTGTTATATTTTTAACTGAAACAGATATAAAATATTCCTTGTTACTATTTAACCTGGTCATGTACAACTGTACAGCATATTGAGTTGTTGACTCAAAATTTTTTTTTGGACAATTGGTCATACAACATGATGACGTACAACAACTCAATCAAAATGCTGTCACAAGAACAGATTGTTACATTCGTGGCCTAGTTGGCTCATAGAGCCTTTGATTGCTCTTTGTCTTTCTACTGCTACTTTTGAAAAGCTGCAGCATAATCTTGTTACATGCAGTAGATCAAAGGGACAAATAATACAAAGAGGAAAAGATTTCTTGATTGTCAAAACTTCGCTTCAGGGATAGAACCCTTCCTAAAAAGTAACAAATTAATTGTGTGGATTCTGTTTTCACTCTGCACAACATCAAGTAATACTTGTAATAGTTTTCACTACATCTGCCCCTGCCCAAGATAATATGGATGGCAGTTGAGGTGTTTTCCAATTAATATGTGCTGCACATTGTGATATCTTCATATTATGCTACACACTGTACATGTAATTAGGTAGGTAACTGAAAGTGAAAGATGCAAGGAAAGGATGGGCAACATTTATTTCCAATTTCCATCAACGTTTATTTGATATGCTATTATTTGAAAAGCAATTTACAAAAATATTGTTTAATGCCTTAAAAATATGATAGTAAAACAGGAACGTTAATTAGGAGGCAACATTTCGTCATCATCTTTTTGATCCACATGGTTCTTTCCATGTTACCTTGAAATACCATAAAATAGGAACAAAACTCAGTTATTATATTCGGATCGCTAATTATTATTATCTGGGAATAAGTGTTGTAAATATGATTGAAGATTCCTTGAAATACCATAAAATAGGAACAAAACTTAGTTATTATATTCGGATTGCTAATTATTATTATCTGTGAATAAGTGTTGTAAATATGATTGAAGATTTCTGAGGTTGCGTCTGGCAGTTTATGGGTAGAGTCTGTCACCCATGTTTCTGATTTGTGTCAGACAAATGGTTGCTCCCATTTCTGATTTGTTCCTGAAAAATAGATTTCCCACCCACAGCTGCAGGCAATGTGATTTTCTATCTCATTCCCTTTGACCCCCAAGCCACACTGAACTGGCCACACTTACGTATTTTACTCTGTTTAACGCCGGACGATTTTAGTCATCAATGGGGAAACCCCTGTGAGTCAATGGGCTATAATCTTTGATTTTCAAAGTAAAAGGAATCGCTGTAAATATTCGAAAATTACTGACCTTCAATCGCTATGTTGAACAGCACTTTTATATCAATGCTTCTTGTGACTTTCTACCTTGTGACTCAAGTTACCCAGAACACCTCGCAAACTCGATGAGCAATACTGATACCACCTTGCGTGTCTGGTTGAGCACTACCTATACCACCTTGTGAGCTCGGCTGAGCAAATCAAGATTGCTTTCCCCTATACAACATCTACCAATTTACATATTTTCCCTTTTACGCGGGGGCTTCTGGGTTACCTCCTGTGGAGCAAAAGCGTGATTGGGCATTTTATATCCCTTTTGACAAGGGAAAGTCACTAATATGAAAAGAAAATGGTTTGCTGCTACATGTACAGTGTATTTCCTGGATATCTTGTACAGTGTAACAACTTGAGAATGTTACAGATTGGATTTTGCAGTATAATATTATGTATATGTAGCTTTAGTTAAGAGTGTTTCACTTGGGAATACAGCAAAAGTTCTACTGTAGTTTTTGGCTTGCAGGTGTATTTTCATCATTCTTTTTAGGAAGGGTAACTATTGATGATGTCATTTCCTTTGGTACAACTCTTTGTGCAAAAAAACACTCATTCAGTACTTATATCTATGCAATAAAAAGAAAGTAACATGGTGAACTCAATTTTATTTCTTCACAGTAGAAAATCATTCTTTAACATTGCAGTGGTTATCCTCTTCATCAGCAAGCTTTTAACTGTGTAATGATTTTTCTGTTTCTCTCCACATGTGGTAAATTGATATGAAATTTATTGAGCATGTAAGTATCTAGTGCTAGCAAAGATGACAATAGTGTTTTAATTTTCTTCCTCTTAGACAAGCATGCCAACATTCAAGAATGCGGAATCAACTGTCAAACGCCGATTCAGTGACTTCCTCGGTCTTCATGAGCGACTGAACAGCAAGTTTCTTCACTTGGGTCGCATTGTACCACCAGCTCCTGAGAAGTCTGTTGTTGGTATGGTGCATGTTCCTCAGTTTGGCACTGCTGATTAGTTACAATGTACATGTAAATTGACACAGGGTAGAGTACAATTGTATCAACTTTATGACAATGCTACAAAATGCCATGTTTTTACTTTCCCAGGCAAATGAAATAATGTTAGGGGGCCAAATTGTGTTATAGCTCTTGCTCTTAAGTTTGAAGACCCTTAATAAAACCTTCTACATGTATGTATGTGCCCAATTAAATTAATTTTGCTTGAGTTTGTGTGGTTTCCATTCTTTGTTGCCATCAATCAGATTATTTTGGTGGGCAGTTGTTGTTTTCATACCAGCAATCACAATGTACAATGCAGAGGGGAATTGCTTTGTTTATAGACTGGCTCTATTTCTTTAAATTGGGTGTCAACTTTTTAGCTACTCTAGGATGCCTACCTCTTGGAGCACTTTGTGAAGCATGTTATAGTTAAGAATACAAAAGCAATCAACCATTCCAAACACAACTTTGATATTTTCACTTATGTTGTACCCTGTTTGAAAGAATTGTTATTGCAGCAGAGAAAGGTCAAAGCAGTGTTACTTGCAGTGGAAGTAACATTGCAGTAACTGCCTTTCTTCTGTTGGGTTAAGATTTGTTGTGTGTTTTTTTTAAAATGATATTTGTTTCATTGACACTGAAAAGTCCCTGAGGAGATAATAATAACACAAATTTTGCCTTTTGGAGTTTGCTTTTGTAGGATGATTTGTTATTTTAATATTTAGGAATGACCATGGTGAAGCTGGGGAAGGGAGAGGAAAGTACCCCAGTTGATTTTATCAACAAAAGGCGAGCTGCCTTGGAGAGGTATTACATGCTAAATTAATTTTTGTCTGCTTCAATAAAATAATGAACTACACTCCCACGGTAAAATGTATAATTTTATCAGTATTATTTTGTATGTCCCTGGTTTGATCTATGGTTACTTCATGTGTGTTTTGACTTTGTTCAGAAGGCTACAGTATTTGACAAAGGTAACACTGTCCACTGTAATACCTTGTTATTAATTTTTTATTCTCTGTGCAGAATTCTTGAAGGTTATAAAAAAACTTGCCAATCAGTGATGTTGTGTAGATTCATTGTCTTAAATAGTTCATTTTTGTAAAGAGAAGAATTAGTGACTCAACAATAGTCGAACATCTCCTTGGGTACTTTTTGCAGTATGGACTGTAGGCAAAAAAGACCTACAGTTTAAGATGGGAGGTCAAGTACACAGACCAAGTCTGGGTTCATTTGACTGGTTAAGCAGAGTTTTAGCTTGCCTCCTGTGATTAAGGGAGGTTCATACTGCAGTGCAATGAATTGTGCTTCTGTCATGGAATGTTTCTTTTAGAATGACACTTCTGTGCACCAGAATACAGTAAACCTCTACATTTCTCTTCATGCTCACTGCTCTTTTGCAGGGAGACTTCAGAACATGTGAAACAGCAATGAATGTTGTATTTTCCAGATATCTGAACAGGGTTGCAAGACATCCCATTCTCCAAGAAGATCCAGACTTCAGACAGTTTTTGGAGGCAGATGTGGTATATATTATTGTTTTTGTGTTACATTATTAATTTGTGATTAAAAGCAAGTGATATTGTTGGCTCTTATACATGTACAGCATGAAATAATTACAGTTGTTGCCTTCTCTTTTATCTACCTTTTTTCATCTATAGTAAATTGTCTACTTTTTTGCGTCAGACGTATGATTCATTTGTTCAAATTAATAAGATTTTTTTAAAATTCTCTTTATCAGCTTCCTAGAGCCAAAGACACAGCAGCCTTCAGTGGGGGTGGTTTCAAACGCCTTGTGAAATCAATGGGAGACACCATGTTTCAACTTACCACAAAGATGTCAGAGTCAGACCATGTATGACACAAAAACATTCTGGCAGTTATTATGTTGATGTCTTTGAGTATATTTCAACAAAACATTTTTCTTTTGACAAAAGACTGGGTCGTTCATTTTTTAATGATAATGACCGTAATAATGCTATACGTACAGATATACTCAAAGGTGCTTTAAGATGATGAGCTAAGTGAAGAAACCCAACGGCTGGAAGCAACCAGTTGGCTATCTAAGTGCCATAAAGTTGATTTCAAGGTCACCAAAGACATATCTGTCCAGTGTTCAGAGGTGGATTTGAACCAGGCACAACCTCTCTCAAATCCAATGCCTTTTTTGTTGGATCACACTGTCTCCAAATTTTAAGGTGGACAAAGCTCAGTTCAAACTTTAACTTCCAAATTTTTTTGTGTTACAGTAAGTGACAATAATTTG
>OX421448.1:30611760-30614260 GCA_949126865.1 Montipora capitata | reverse complement strand
TAGGAATTTTTCTGGAAAGCAGCCAATATGTTAAGACTCAAGCTTACAACTCTCTCGTAAGACCCCATGTAGAATACGCATCAGCCGCTTGGAAAATCCGTTTGAAAAACAACACAAAAATACATTGAAGGCTGTCCAACGTTGCGCTATCAGATTTGTCTGCCCCGATTATTGACAGTTTTCAAGTGTAACTTCTGTGCAGCATTCGCTTGGCTGGGACGCTCTCGAAGTCCGTCGGTATCTAAGTGCCGCGACCATGATGTATAAAACCGTGCACAATCAGACTCGCTCAACATTTCCAGCATCTGTCACCTTAGCTCAAAGAAGCAATCGCTCCAAACACCCTCATAATTTCAGACATATCTTTACCAGCACTAATGCATATAAGTTCTCCTCTTTCCCTGTAATGTCATCCCCGTCTGGAATGGTCTTTCAATGGCTGCTGTTAATGCTGAGTCTGTTACTGCCTTCCAAGCGAATGCTTTGCCAACCATAAGACAATATTGCAACGCAATGTAAATATTCATATGCTGTAAATAATTTAATTTACGTATTTTAGTATCCTGTATAGTATCCTGTCTAGCCTCACGACGTCTAGGATTATTAAATAAGTATGTACGCATCCCGCGTTATGATTGGTTTCGTTTTTGTTAATGGCCCTACAACGGGGCCCTACAACGACCCTAGATCGGGAGTGCAGGGATGGCGCAGTGGTGAGAGCACTCGCCTCCCACCAATGTGGCCCGGGTTCGATTCCCGGTTTTTCTCCGGGTACTCCGGTTTTCCCCTCTCCTCCAAAAACAACATTTGATTTAATTTGAGTTAATGTGTTTATTTCAGTTTACAGTGTACCCAATTAGTGCTCCAGCGCGAGAACGATTAGACACTTAAATAAAGTTCCTTACCGTCGAGTGATCTTCAACTCAACAGAAAAGCCCTTTTTTTCTACTTAACAGAAAAGCCGAGTAAAAGATTTCCGGGAAGGAATGATCAAGTATTTGGAAGCCATGATGGAAAGTCAGCAACAGGTTCGTTATTTTTTTAGAGGGTTGGGTTTTCTAGCAAAAGGGTCAGACACACTTAAATGTATCACAAAAAGCAGCAAGTAAATGACTCGTTGACATTTGCGATATCTGTAGAACTGCTAAATCGTCCAAAACAAACAACTTAATGCAGATGTGATCTGATGGATGTCTTATTATTTCAATTTAATTCAAACTTGATACATTGCTTGTTTACTGGAAAGACTAAATAAGGTCATTTTTCACTTATCGGAGTCGAAATGAGTTTTTTGTCGGAGATCCTTACAGAGTGTTTCATTGAAGCAAAACAGAGTGTCAACAGAACACTATAAAAATACTTCAGATGAGGCTTAAAACAAAACTACGAACGTTGAAGGCATCTCACCAGGTGACAACATACTCTGTATTTCTGTAGAATATTTACATGCAGCTTTTCTTTTGATAAAGAACGTTTCTAAACTGCCCTCGCCATTCAGCAGATTGCGAGAACTTGACTTCGCGTGTTTTTTTTTTTTTCCAACAGTTAATCAAGTTCTGGGAAGGATTCCTACCTGAAGCTAAAGCAATTGCATAGGCATTAGATTTATTTTAGTAACTAAATAATAATTTTCTACTAACGAAAACTGTAGTGGCTGTACACAAGTATTCCGGTCAAATGAGTTTGTGTATTCATTTGCAGTAAATACAGTCTTGATTGAAATTGTATTAAGAGCGGATATGCATCGATTACTATTGATAATCGTCGTGACCAGCTTAAACGTATCACTCCTTGTTTTCTCCAATGAGGGTTTAGACCAAAGCAAGTGCGAAATGTTGACGGGCATTTTCCCTCGCGTTTTGAGCATGTGGCATGTAATGGCCTAGTTGTGAGTGCCTTTTTGACTCTTTTTCAAAGGAAGGCTTGGCGCCAAACGTTTAGTATAGGTAATTTCATTATTACGAGTGCATTGAAATAAATAAGCACGAGTATTTTTTGTCAAAGACCAATAAAATTGCATGAGTCCGTAGGGCGAATCTTAAAAAAAATACAGGCGGTTATTTTTGATTGCTTTATCTCGCGGTTTGCACTTATTGTGAGACTCTGCGTAAATCCGCTTTAAACGTAGTTCTGTTTAATGATGTTGACTTAAGACGTGTCAAGAACCAGAGAATTAGGTCCTATTGTTCTGTGTATCTATCCACATTTGCCGGACGTCACCTTTTCCTTCTCTTGGTGCCTGGGAACGATGTTGTTGCTGGGCACTTTCAAACTTCTTTGTAATTAAAACATTGAATCTATGCATTTAAGGTAAATGAAACATGCATGCTTCTTTGAGAAGACTATTAAATGGAAAATTTAGTGACAAACAATGATGGGATAAAAATGATTAAAAAACAAACAATTCCAAGCGTCAATGGATTTTTTTGTAGCTTGTGTTTTTCAAGAAGGCAGGAGGAGGCAGTATGGTCCAGTGGTTAGGGCGTTGGGTTTGCACGCG
>OX421448.1:30524260-30604260 GCA_949126865.1 Montipora capitata | reverse complement strand
TAATGAATGAATGTAAAAAGAAATTTACACATCATCCACTTCCCTTTGTCCTTGTCTGCAGAAAAAGTTTACGTGCGTATAAAGGACACGTTCAAAATACATATGGAACTTGAGATTCTTTCGTTTTGTTTGTAGAGTGACAGTTGATTGATTAATTTAGTGATTTTCATATTACCTGTGTATAGATAAGCGATTACACATTAACGCTATACAATAAAAACGAGTTGCAATTACGTCTACGCTTGGTTTATTATATTGTCCTCTAAACCCCTCTTTCAAGCTGAATTTTAATACATCGAAAAAGGCCTATTGCTTATAATCTTGAACTGTCATTGGCTAATGTGCCGCTGTCGATAAGAGTCTAGACAAGGCTGCTCGCGGCAGTGCTTTTCCAAGGGTAAAGGGTGAAGGGTAAAGGGTATTATTATTCATTCAAAATATTTCCCTGTTTCTGATTGGTTAAAACCACACGCATAATTCACCATAACCAGCTGCTGTTCACCAAATTTGGAAAGAAACTTCGTCATATTGAATCAATGACGTCAAAAGTGCAGCCCGCTGCAGATTAGGGAGCTTACGAAACGACAACGCCGACGGCAACGACGACGCTACAAAACAATAGGTTTAGTGAGCAAAAACAATGGCTCTGCACGTGCGTTTTACATTTTGGTACATTTCTTTGCCGTCATCTCCTAGATGACGACGTGAAATGACCAAATTCAAGGTTCTGTGGGGGACGTTAGCACATGACGATGAATTTTCAGTTCTCTCTGTACGCGTCCAACCCACTCATACCAGTTTAATTCCTCAACAGTTATTACACATTTTTAACGCGAAACGACATGAAATAGTTTCGTAGTTATATGAATAACGCGAACTCGTATTTTTAAATGAAGTCCTCGTAGCCGTCGTCGTCCTCGTTTCGTAAGCTCCCTATTATTGAACCGATGACGTCAAAATGACGCAGATCTCGGAGGATGTTATCCACCTCGGCGTTCGACCTCGGTGGATAACACCCTCCTCGACCTGCAGAATTTTTCATATCCTAATCAGCCTCATTCAATAATTGCTAACTAATAAGAGCTAAATATTTTGAACCAACCTTTTTGCTGAAGTGCTTGGCGCTGCCATTAATTCCTATTACACCCTGTTGAAATGGGGAGAACTTGATTGCATGGTCCAAGAAATTGTTGTGTTCATGATTAATCTTTTTGTGAAAGCAATATTATGGGTGCCCTATGTAGGCCAAGCACAGCAGACCAAATCCCACGAATGGGGCAAAAATGACAAACTGATATTTTCTGTCTCGCTTGTACTTTGCGGATGCGTTCGCTACGAAAATCTGCATGTAGAACTTAAGACTCGGATCTTTCAACATTGCAATTGAACACAAAATCCAAAGCACAATTAATTAATAAAATCCGCAAATAAATCACTTTTAGGATTTTGTGTTCCAATGAAAATCAGAAAGATCGCGAGTTTGAAAATTCCAATCGAACGCACCCCCAAGTTTCTCAATCGAACACACCCTTTGTTTATTCTTGGGGTAAGTGAGTAAGTTAGCCTATCAAGTGAACTAAGCCCCACTCGGGAGAGGTTTTGAGCTGGAACTCGTGTTCGAAATGACATTTTTTTTCCTCAAATAATATCTGGTGCTTATAATTAATTTTTCTGTGTAAGGAAAACTTTTCAGATAGAACAGGGGATGAAGTGAAAGCAATGTTTCTGCTGTGGTCCCCTGTATCTGTGTTGTAGACTATGTTGTGTTCTTTGCAAACCTTTCTTGACAAGTGAGATGGACAGAAGTTTTACTCGAGTATCTAAAGTGAATTTGGACGAAGGGCCAAATAAAGTTGTTGTTGTTGTTGTGTACTACTTCCCCACCGACGCAGCACCACAGTTTCTTTAGAAACTACCCCTTTATTAATTTGATTTAAAACACAATTTGTCTTCTCCTTATAATAATTGCCTTTCCTTCTTTCCATTCAATCCAGAAAAGTTAATTTTCCAAACATTTGCTTTTTGAAAAATGAGTGGAAGTGGAATGATGTAAGTTGCCCCGAGTCACTCTTTCTTTATAATTCTTCTTTATCTTTCGCACGATCAATAAACTACGCAAAATAGTTTACTTACCTCTAAAAATTGAACTATGGGGTTGGAATTTTCTAGACGATGACCAACTATTAAAGATTATTACAGCAATGAAGCTGCCTAAAATTAATGCATCTTGAAATTGGAAATAAGGCGATACTACGGTTATTTAACAATTATTCCATGAGCACGCGTTGGATATGAGGTGGCAAATAGCCAACGAGGCGCGTAGCGTCGAGTTGGCTATAACTAGTCTCATATCCGACCCTCTACATGCCTACATTTGGCGCCAAATGAACCGTCCTAAAAGCGTACACTGGATATTGGAACAAAAACAGGCCATGTATGATTGTCGCCAGCTTTGACGACGAAAAAAGCCAAGTGATTAAGTGTCTTCAAAAAAATTGTCTATATGATTGAGATAAAACATGACCTTATTTTCTCTTGATATGACCTTGTCACTCAGGTGGCCTTACACTGTAGGGAGGATCAGGAATGAATAAATTGCATGGCATGCAGATAAAAAAATATAAACTAATCAGTGTTTATTGAAGAAATCGCGTAAAGCCTTTATTGAGTATGCGCAAGCCGTTACTTGGAGACAGTTTCAAACCAAGGTCGAGTCTCGATCGCACTCCTCGATTTTCACCTTCGCCTTGTCAAAAATATGATGAGCAAGCTGCCTAAACCGGTTTGACCTGAGTGACTAGCCCAGAAACTTGGGCTTCGGCGACTTAAAAGACTTGGCACGATTTTTGCAGAGGCTCTCTTGCTCGCCCTCTTGGGAGTTTTAGACAGGCTCTGCTCGTAGGGTGCGTTTATCTTTGATGTTAAACGAATAAAAAACTGCAATCAAATGGCAAAAAGGCACAGCTTATCGTTGACGTTCAATGTGGCGTAAATAACGGTGCAACAGAAATCAAATGCACAGATAATTCATCGTTGATGTTGAATGCATAAGTGACAGTGCAGAAAAAATCAAATCCCAGAAGGGCACAGTTCATCATTGATGTTGAATGCATAAATAATGGTGCAGCTGGAATCAAATGCCAGAAAGGCACAGTTCATCGTTGATGTTGGATGCATAAATAACTGTGCAGAAGAAATCAAATGTCAGAAAGGCACAGTTTATCGTTGATGTTGAATGCATAAATAACGGTGCAGAAGAAATCAAATGCCAGAAAGGCATAATTCATCGTTGATGTTGAATGCGTAAACAACGGTGGTGCAGAAGAATTCAAATGCCAGGAAGGCACACTTCATCGTTGATGTTGAATGCATAAATAACGGTGCAGAAGAAATCAAATGCCTGAAAGGCACAGTTCATAGTTGATGTTAAATGCATAAATAACGTTGCAGAAGAAATCAAATGCCAGAAAGCCACACTTCATCGTTGTGTTGAATGCAGAAACGACGGTACAGCTGAAATCAAATGCCAGAAAGGCACAGTTCATCGTTGAATATCCATGGCATGACGAGAAGAACATAGTCGGGTTCCTGGCAGAAATATAGAGTGTATTATTTGTACTACTTTGTAGTAGTGGTATGTTCCGAGTTGCGGCGTTTTGTAATTGTAATTTTGACATGAGAAGAATCATAAAATTAATGGAGAGATTTATTGGTCTTAAGCGTCGCCATCGAAATGCCAGCTCAGGCGAGGCTAACTATGTCAGTCATTAGTTGAGCACGTAGTTGTGGCGCGTCTTGATAGGTCCAAGTGAAGGAGTCTCCATGACAATTGCAAATGTCCCTACCCGCACATATGACAGCCACACCACAGCTACCTGAAACAGGTTCAGGTTGATCAGGCATTGGAAATTTGAATCGCTGAATTGCGTTCCATATACATTCTTGAAATTTAATCAGACTGGTGTTTTCGAAAACGATGAAAAGAATACGAGTTGTTCTACTTTCAAGATCTTCTGAAACAGGACAATGATATCCAGCTACTCCATCGTCAAAAAACACCGTCTGCTCGGTTACTGAAAATATTGCGATCCCCCAGTGGTGCTGCATTGGCATGTGGACTGGCAAGAACATAACCTCCGATACGTTCATGTCTTCAACGTTGCAGATTTTCCCAACCACTTGACTTGAAACTTCACCGATAGAAAGAGAGGATGGTAGAAGGATAAAACGACACGTGTGTTGCATTTCGTTAGCTCGGTCACAATATCTTTGAATCAAAAGATTTATTATCTCATAAGAGAGATATCTCTAGCCACACAACACTGAAAACTCCTGGGAGATTACTCTGTAATCTTTGTAACATAGGAGGGGTTTTCCCTCTTCGTTCACTCTGTCCAACAGTGCGTAAGCTACCTCATCTCTCACACTGTCTTCTATGAACTCAGTCAAACAAACTCCATCTTGGTAAATTGTATGAGTAACATAGCCGATGGCGTTTTATGCCTTAGCTTGATAGACAACTTAGAGGTAGCTCCTTCATGTACTTTCCATTTTGTTGGAAAACATGCACATACACAGTTAATATTTTTCCAAAGTTGCTTCTTCAGAAAATGCCAACTTAAGACATTATGTGTTATCATTAACTTGTGTTCTTGAGCACATTGCTCATAGCCGGGCCATGAAACACCTTGACTCTCACCGGATACTCACCGATGTGTCAGCATGGCTTCAAAGCCAAACCATCAACTGTTACTCAGCTGATAATAACTATCCATGATTTAGCGAAGACCATACAAGACAATAAATCCATCCAAGCCGCCATACTGGATTTCAGTAAAGCCTTCGACAAGGTTCCCCACCAGCGTCTCCTTCCTAAACTTGAATACCATGGCATCCGAGAGACCTTACTTAAGTTTGAGTCATTCCTAATAGGGCGCACAAAATCAGTTACTTGCCATAGAAGCCAATCAAATCCCATCATGGTGACATCTGGTGTTCTGCAGGGTACAGTTCTAGGGCCGTTAGTTTTTTTATTATATGTAAATGACTTGCCAGCGGATTTATAATCCTCTGTCTAGCTCTTTGCTAACGACGCACTCTTATACGGTATCATTTCCAATCAGGACGACTGTAATGGACTCCAAGCTGATTTATTCGAACTGGAACGCTGGTATGACAGATGGCAAATGAAGTTTAATCCATCCAAGCGTAAAATAATGTTTATTTCCATCAATAAGTCACCTCTTCTGAAGAAATATGTGTTTAGTTTTGTGAAGCTAAACTCGACCAAGGTGTTACCTTGACAAACAACCTTAAGTGGTCCCAGCATGTTTCGTCCATCTCTGGTAAGGCGAGAAACGTCTTTGGTTTAATCAAAAGGAATTTTTTGGAACTATCCACGATCAGTAAAAAAAACTGCATATACAGCATTGGTTCATCCAAAATTGGAATATGGCTGTGGAGCTTGGGATCCCCACTTTAAAAAGGACATTTCATCTCTTGACGTGTGCAGAGGAAAGCAGCACGGTTCTGTTCAAACAACTACCAACCTACAGCTAGTGTTACTGGGATGTTAAGGGACTTAGCTTGGTTCAGTCTTTAAACAAGGAGAACAATATCCAGATTAAATGTGATGTATAAAATATACCATGGTAATATGGTCCCGTTGATATCGATAAAAATAGTTACTTACGCCCGCATAACAACTGTGGAGTCAAAACTCGTTCCAGTCATGATTATAAATTTTTAAACATAAATACCACAAGGATGTATGTTTCTATTATTTTTTTCCACGTACCCTGAGGATATGGAACAAACTACAGAAAGGCATTGTTAAAAGTAATTCTCTAGAGACATTTAAGACTAACATTTCTAAGTATTTTACTAAGTGATTTTACTGCTTAAGTTATTTTTATATGTATTTATTCCTTTACTTATTTATTTATACTTTCATTTCACGTTTTAGTAGATATAATTTTCATTGGTATTATTTTAACTTTTGTTACATCTTAAAACGTTTGCCGGTGAAGATGTAGATGTAGATGAGACTCTCCGACATCTGCCAGAGACGGATAGTTCATCTGTAAAGCGCAACTTGCATCAGCCTTTCTGATGTTATTTTCTTCGCTTTCATTTTGTAATTGTAATTACCAATGAATGATTTCATGCAAAGCTCTTGAACATCATTTTCGCGCTATTGTCAGTCTTTCCCTGTATCATACATCTCAGTCACGCAAGCGCTCTGGACTTTTCTGAACCGTCACGGTATGATATGTAGATAATAGAAAATCAATATCTCACTTGCAGACTTAAACTTGAAATAAAGTTTTTTTGCAGAATATTCTTGTTGTACATCTTGCTCAGACATTCACCCTGTAAGGGTGGTTTTATTCCGCCACACCTTATCGGCCCTAGAATCAGGACTGCTATCTCTAAAAATACGTCTCTTTGGAATTTGACAATAAGTGGCAGTTCCAAAGTATAAAACGACTCATCTTTTAACAGGTAACCTAATGCTGCATAATTATACGAAACTCTATAGTTTTATATAAAGTTACCTAAAAACCTTCTCCGTTCTTTAACTGATTACGTCACTCAGAGTCTACAACCTTAATAGCAGCTAGTAAAGATTCATAATAAAATATAACTTGGTTCGGCGGGATTGGAGGACACACCGTGACTCATAGAGCACAGATTTTTACCTCTTTGTCGCCAAAAAGAATAAATTGTAAGCACCAGACATAACTTTAACCCTTTACGTCCCAAGTGCTTTCATGTTTCCTATTTTTTTGTGCTTTTTTGGGGATAAACGGACTAATGCTGAACTTCGGTTCGCCGTATACGAAGTCATAATTGAGACATATGAATCAATGTGGGCTCACGTTCAGCAATCACGTGAACATGTCAACAGTTCGTGATTTTGGCTTAAACCTGGTAGGTTTATCCTTCTATATCTGCTTTTTCGGGCCATCTGCGTCTACAGAAGCCCCCAGGCTGGCATCATCAAGCTAGAATGTGGGTAAAGGCAAGCCTTTGAAAGAAACCAGAGGTGAGAGATGGTTTCATGCAGACTGAGACGCCTAAAATGCTCTGTTGTAAACATGGCGGTTCACGAGTGAAGTTGTCTCTCTGGCCTTTCTGTGGACGAATTCCAGTACCTACCGATTCAATTTGGGCAAGTTTTGAAAGCTAAAAATTTCAATCGATGCGGTATTTTGCCGGTAGGACTGGGTGACCCGACACTTATAAAAAATCTATGAGATGAGAATCGGGGATCTTCCCTTGTCACGGAATGGCAGAATTACCCAGAATTCTTTTTGGGCATGAACGAGGCAACTTGAGAAGCACGAGAGTGGCCCTCATCAATATGGCTGAAGCGCGGCGCGCCGGGGAAAAAAGTAGTGAGAAGAAGATTTCCAGCCAGATAGTAAGGAATAGCCCTGGTGTGTGCTGTTAACGTAGACTTTTGATTTCTGAACAAGTTTTGCGGCAAAGTAGTGCTTTTTTCGCTGTTATTCTTGTAGCAAAAACTGGCCTTGCGTCAGTTGTTCTTGTCAAAAGAACGGTATAATGTAAATGAGAGAATACGAAGATTTACATTTGCAGATTACGAAAGGCGAACTCTATATGATCTCTATGCAATAAGCGCATTCAAAATGTCTTCATATTAATAGTATAAAACTCTGTTTTTGAAGGATTTTCCTGCTACTACATATGAAAAACAAGCGAGTTTTCTCTCCTTTCTTCTTCTCATGATCGATGTTCGCGGAAATTACATTCTCTCTCAATAAACCTAGAACAACCAGTTATGGTCTTAATACTCTTTCTTACTTCAGTATCAGCTAAGTTATAGATGCGTTACCTGATTTTACCCGTACTGACTGAGTTAACAGGTTTTAAAAGGGGAATCCAGGCCGCATTTTGTAGAGTATAGCTGCTTTTTAAAACATTGCTCTTTCTTTAAATATTTCATATTTAGTTATTTATCCGTATGGGCTATGTATTTTAGCTGTAAATGTAATGTCTGGAAGATATTAGCTCTTGCAATTGCTCTGAAATTCGAGATGAAAGAAAGTTTATACCTGTGTGTGTATTACCTTTAGCAGGGCGCGTGCGTACTCTTTGCATTGTGCGACTCCAGTGCTTACCATATGAGAGATAAAATGACATTTCTCTTGTATATTTAAACCATCGAAATCTTACGTTAAATTGTAATGACAAGGGCGGTCTGGAGCTGTGAGTAGGCGTGGGATTTGTCACATATGGTTTAGGGGCCGACATATCTCTCCCTCAATGCCGTACCGGGAGGCGAGGTCGGTAGCAGAAAGCAGCGAAGGGTCAACTGCGTCCAAAAGCGATCGCACGGGCCGAAATCCCGGGATGACTCGTTTGGTACGACGCTCCAGCGCCACGTCTGGAGGTACTGCATTTTTCTCTCTTGTTCAGACATTCCGTCACCGCATGCGCAAATGTTCTGGCTCTCCCATACCTAGCCTACACAAAAAATTGAGGTACTGTTTTTTTTACAAGGAATTGACATTTCAGTTGATTCTACAGGCATGAAGGTAACGTAAGAACCGTGCGTGTCTGGCCTTCTCCAAACAGAGGTGAGAGATGGTTTCATGCAGACTGAGACGCCTAAAATGCTCTGTTGTAAACATGGCGGTTCACGAGTGAAGTTGTCTCTCTGGCCTTTCTGTGGACGAATTCCAGTACCTACCGATTCAATTTGGGCAAGTTTTGAAAGCTAAAAATTTCAATCGATGCGGTATTTTGCCGGTAGGACTGGGTGACCCGACACTTATAAAAAATCTATGAGATGAGAATCGGGGATCTTCCCTTGTCACGGAATGGCAGAATTACCCAGAATTCTTTTTGGGCATGAACGAGGCAACTTGAGAAGCACGAGAGTGGCCCTCATCAATATGGCTGAAGCGCGGCGCGCCGGGGAAAAAAGTAGTGAGAAGAAGATTTCCAGCCAGATAGTAAGGAATAGCCCTGGTGTGTGCTGTTAACGTAGACTTTTGATTTCTGAACAAGTTTTGCGGCAAAGTAGTGCTTTTTTCGCTGTTATTCTTGTAGCAAAAACTGGCCTTGCGTCAGTTGTTCTTGTCAAAAGAACGGTATAATGTAAATGAGAGAATACGAAGATTTACATTTGCAGATTACGAAAGGCGAACTCTATATGATCTCTATGCAATAAGCGCATTCAAAATGTCTTCATATTAATAGTATAAAACTCTGTTTTTGAAGGATTTTCCTGCTACTACATATGAAAAACAAGCGAGTTTTCTCTCCTTTCTTCTTCTCATGATCGATGTTCGCGGAAATTACATTCTCTCTCAATAAACCTAGAACAACCAGTTATGGTCTTAATACTCTTTCTTACTTCAGTATCAGCTAAGTTATAGATGCGTTACCTGATTTTACCCGTACTGACTGAGTTAACAGGTTTTAAAAGGGGAATCCAGGCCGCATTTTGTAGAGTATAGCTGCTTTTTAAAACATTGCTCTTTCTTTAAATATTTCATATTTAGTTATTTATCCGTATGGGCTATGTATTTTAGCTGTAAATGTAATGTCTGGAAGATATTAGCTCTTGCAATTGCTCTGAAATTCGAGATGAAAGAAAGTTTATACCTGTGTGTGTATTACCTTTAGCAGGGCGCGTGCGTACTCTTTGCATTGTGCGACTCCAGTGCTTACCATATGAGAGATAAAATGACATTTCTCTTGTATATTTAAACCATCGAAATCTTACGTTAAATTGTAATGACAAGGGCGGTCTGGAGCTGTGAGTAGGCGTGGGATTTGTCACATATGGTTTAGGGGCCGACATATCTCTCCCTCAATGCCGTACCGGGAGGCGAGGTCGGTAGCAGAAAGCAGCGAAGGGTCAACTGCGTCCAAAAGCGATCGCACGGGCCGAAATCCCGGGATGACTCGTTTGGTACGACGCTCCAGCGCCACGTCTGGAGGTACTGCATTTTTCTCTCTTGTTCAGACATTCCGTCACCGCATGCGCAAATGTTCTGGCTCTCCCATACCTAGCCTACACAAAAAATTGAGGTACTGTTTTTTTTACAAGGAATTGACATTTCAGTTGATTCTACAGGCATGAAGGTAACGTAAGAACCGTGCGTGTCTGGCCTTCTCCAAACAGAGGTGAGAGATGGTTTCATGCAGACTGAGACGCCTAAAATGCTCTGTTGTAAACATGGCGGTTCACGAGTGAAGTTGTCTCTCTGGCCTTTCTGTGGACGAATTCCAGTACCTACCGATTCAATTTGGGCAAGTTTTGAAAGCTAAAAATTTCAATCGATGCGGTATTTTGCCGGTAGGACTGGGTGACCCGACACTTATAAAAAATCTATGAGATGAGAATCGGGGATCTTCCCTTGTCACGGAATGGCAGAATTACCCAGAATTCTTTTTGGGCATGAACGAGGCAACTTGAGAAGCACGAGAGTGGCCCTCATCAATATGGCTGAAGCGCGGCGCGCCGGGGAAAAAAGTAGTGAGAAGAAGATTTCCAGCCAGATAGTAAGGAATAGCCCTGGTGTGTGCTGTTAACGTAGACTTTTGATTTCTGAACAAGTTTTGCGGCAAAGTAGTGCTTTTTTCGCTGTTATTCTTGTAGCAAAAACTGGCCTTGCGTCAGTTGTTCTTGTCAAAAGAACGGTATAATGTAAATGAGAGAATACGAAGATTTACATTTGCAGATTACGAAAGGCGAACTCTATATGATCTCTATGCAATAAGCGCATTCAAAATGTCTTCATATTAATAGTATAAAACTCTGTTTTTGAAGGATTTTCCTGCTACTACATATGAAAAACAAGCGAGTTTTCTCTCCTTTCTTCTTCTCATGATCGATGTTCGCGGAAATTACATTCTCTCTCAATAAACCTAGAACAACCAGTTATGGTCTTAATACTCTTTCTTACTTCAGTATCAGCTAAGTTATAGATGCGTTACCTGATTTTACCCGTACTGACTGAGTTAACAGGTTTTAAAAGGGGAATCCAGGCCGCATTTTGTAGAGTATAGCTGCTTTTTAAAACATTGCTCTTTCTTTAAATATTTCATATTTAGTTATTTATCCGTATGGGCTATGTATTTTAGCTGTAAATGTAATGTCTGGAAGATATTAGCTCTTGCAATTGCTCTGAAATTCGAGATGAAAGAAAGTTTATACCTGTGTGTGTATTACCTTTAGCAGGGCGCGTGCGTACTCTTTGCATTGTGCGACTCCAGTGCTTACCATATGAGAGATAAAATGACATTTCTCTTGTATATTTAAACCATCGAAATCTTACGTTAAATTGTAATGACAAGGGCGGTCTGGAGCTGTGAGTAGGCGTGGGATTTGTCACATATGGTTTAGGGGCCGACATATCTCTCCCTCAATGCCGTACCGGGAGGCGAGGTCGGTAGCAGAAAGCAGCGAAGGGTCAACTGCGTCCAAAAGCGATCGCACGGGCCGAAATCCCGGGATGACTCGTTTGGTACGACGCTCCAGCGCCACGTCTGGAGGTACTGCATTTTTCTCTCTTGTTCAGACATTCCGTCACCGCATGCGCAAATGTTCTGGCTCTCCCATACCTAGCCTACACAAAAAATTGAGGTACTGTTTTTTTTACAAGGAATTGACATTTCAGTTGATTCTACAGGCATGAAGGTAACGTAAGAACCGTGCGTGTCTGGCCTTCTCCAAACAGAGGTGAGAGATGGTTTCATGCAGACTGAGACGCCTAAAATGCTCTGTTGTAAACATGGCGGTTCACGAGTGAAGTTGTCTCTCTGGCCTTTCTGTGGACGAATTCCAGTACCTACCGATTCAATTTGGGCAAGTTTTGAAAGCTAAAAATTTCAATCGATGCGGTATTTTGCCGGTAGGACTGGGTGACCCGACACTTATAAAAAATCTATGAGATGAGAATCGGGGATCTTCCCTTGTCACGGAATGGCAGAATTACCCAGAATTCTTTTTGGGCATGAACGAGGCAACTTGAGAAGCACGAGAGTGGCCCTCATCAATATGGCTGAAGCGCGGCGCGCCGGGGAAAAAAGTAGTGAGAAGAAGATTTCCAGCCAGATAGTAAGGAATAGCCCTGGTGTGTGCTGTTAACGTAGACTTTTGATTTCTGAACAAGTTTTGCGGCAAAGTAGTGCTTTTTTCGCTGTTATTCTTGTAGCAAAAACTGGCCTTGCGTCAGTTGTTCTTGTCAAAAGAACGGTATAATGTAAATGAGAGAATACGAAGATTTACATTTGCAGATTACGAAAGGCGAACTCTATATGATCTCTATGCAATAAGCGCATTCAAAATGTCTTCATATTAATAGTATAAAACTCTGTTTTTGAAGGATTTTCCTGCTACTACATATGAAAAACAAGCGAGTTTTCTCTCCTTTCTTCTTCTCATGATCGATGTTCGCGGAAATTACATTCTCTCTCAATAAACCTAGAACAACCAGTTATGGTCTTAATACTCTTTCTTACTTCAGTATCAGCTAAGTTATAGATGCGTTACCTGATTTTACCCGTACTGACTGAGTTAACAGGTTTTAAAAGGGGAATCCAGGCCGCATTTTGTAGAGTATAGCTGCTTTTTAAAACATTGCTCTTTCTTTAAATATTTCATATTTAGTTATTTATCCGTATGGGCTATGTATTTTAGCTGTAAATGTAATGTCTGGAAGATATTAGCTCTTGCAATTGCTCTGAAATTCGAGATGAAAGAAAGTTTATACCTGTGTGTGTATTACCTTTAGCAGGGCGCGTGCGTACTCTTTGCATTGTGCGACTCCAGTGCTTACCATATGAGAGATAAAATGACATTTCTCTTGTATATTTAAACCATCGAAATCTTACGTTAAATTGTAATGACAAGGGCGGTCTGGAGCTGTGAGTAGGCGTGGGATTTGTCACATATGGTTTAGGGGCCGACATATCTCTCCCTCAATGCCGTACCGGGAGGCGAGGTCGGTAGCAGAAAGCAGCGAAGGGTCAACTGCGTCCAAAAGCGATCGCACGGGCCGAAATCCCGGGATGACTCGTTTGGTACGACGCTCCAGCGCCACGTCTGGAGGTACTGCATTTTTCTCTCTTGTTCAGACATTCCGTCACCGCATGCGCAAATGTTCTGGCTCTCCCATACCTAGCCTACACAAAAAATTGAGGTACTGTTTTTTTTACAAGGAATTGACATTTCAGTTGATTCTACAGGCATGAAGGTAACGTAAGAACCGTGCGTGTCTGGCCTTCTCCAAACAGAGGTGAGAGATGGTTTCATGCAGACTGAGACGCCTAAAATGCTCTGTTGTAAACATGGCGGTTCACGAGTGAAGTTGTCTCTCTGGCCTTTCTGTGGACGAATTCCAGTACCTACCGATTCAATTTGGGCAAGTTTTGAAAGCTAAAAATTTCAATCGATGCGGTATTTTGCCGGTAGGACTGGGTGACCCGACACTTATAAAAAATCTATGAGATGAGAATCGGGGATCTTCCCTTGTCACGGAATGGCAGAATTACCCAGAATTCTTTTTGGGCATGAACGAGGCAACTTGAGAAGCACGAGAGTGGCCCTCATCAATATGGCTGAAGCGCGGCGCGCCGGGGAAAAAAGTAGTGAGAAGAAGATTTCCAGCCAGATAGTAAGGAATAGCCCTGGTGTGTGCTGTTAACGTAGACTTTTGATTTCTGAACAAGTTTTGCGGCAAAGTAGTGCTTTTTTCGCTGTTATTCTTGTAGCAAAAACTGGCCTTGCGTCAGTTGTTCTTGTCAAAAGAACGGTATAATGTAAATGAGAGAATACGAAGATTTACATTTGCAGATTACGAAAGGCGAACTCTATATGATCTCTATGCAATAAGCGCATTCAAAATGTCTTCATATTAATAGTATAAAACTCTGTTTTTGAAGGATTTTCCTGCTACTACATATGAAAAACAAGCGAGTTTTCTCTCCTTTCTTCTTCTCATGATCGATGTTCGCGGAAATTACATTCTCTCTCAATAAACCTAGAACAACCAGTTATGGTCTTAATACTCTTTCTTACTTCAGTATCAGCTAAGTTATAGATGCGTTACCTGATTTTACCCGTACTGACTGAGTTAACAGGTTTTAAAAGGGGAATCCAGGCCGCATTTTGTAGAGTATAGCTGCTTTTTAAAACATTGCTCTTTCTTTAAATATTTCATATTTAGTTATTTATCCGTATGGGCTATGTATTTTAGCTGTAAATGTAATGTCTGGAAGATATTAGCTCTTGCAATTGCTCTGAAATTCGAGATGAAAGAAAGTTTATACCTGTGTGTGTATTACCTTTAGCAGGGCGCGTGCGTACTCTTTGCATTGTGCGACTCCAGTGCTTACCATATGAGAGATAAAATGACATTTCTCTTGTATATTTAAACCATCGAAATCTTACGTTAAATTGTAATGACAAGGGCGGTCTGGAGCTGTGAGTAGGCGTGGGATTTGTCACATATGGTTTAGGGGCCGACATATCTCTCCCTCAATGCCGTACCGGGAGGCGAGGTCGGTAGCAGAAAGCAGCGAAGGGTCAACTGCGTCCAAAAGCGATCGCACGGGCCGAAATCCCGGGATGACTCGTTTGGTACGACGCTCCAGCGCCACGTCTGGAGGTACTGCATTTTTCTCTCTTGTTCAGACATTCCGTCACCGCATGCGCAAATGTTCTGGCTCTCCCATACCTAGCCTACACAAAAAATTGAGGTACTGTTTTTTTTACAAGGAATTGACATTTCAGTTGATTCTACAGGCATGAAGGTAACGTAAGAACCGTGCGTGTCTGGCCTTCTCCAAACAGAGGTGAGAGATGGTTTCATGCAGACTGAGACGCCTAAAATGCTCTGTTGTAAACATGGCGGTTCACGAGTGAAGTTGTCTCTCTGGCCTTTCTGTGGACGAATTCCAGTACCTACCGATTCAATTTGGGCAAGTTTTGAAAGCTAAAAATTTCAATCGATGCGGTATTTTGCCGGTAGGACTGGGTGACCCGACACTTATAAAAAATCTATGAGATGAGAATCGGGGATCTTCCCTTGTCACGGAATGGCAGAATTACCCAGAATTCTTTTTGGGCATGAACGAGGCAACTTGAGAAGCACGAGAGTGGCCCTCATCAATATGGCTGAAGCGCGGCGCGCCGGGGAAAAAAGTAGTGAGAAGAAGATTTCCAGCCAGATAGTAAGGAATAGCCCTGGTGTGTGCTGTTAACGTAGACTTTTGATTTCTGAACAAGTTTTGCGGCAAAGTAGTGCTTTTTTCGCTGTTATTCTTGTAGCAAAAACTGGCCTTGCGTCAGTTGTTCTTGTCAAAAGAACGGTATAATGTAAATGAGAGAATACGAAGATTTACATTTGCAGATTACGAAAGGCGAACTCTATATGATCTCTATGCAATAAGCGCATTCAAAATGTCTTCATATTAATAGTATAAAACTCTGTTTTTGAAGGATTTTCCTGCTACTACATATGAAAAACAAGCGAGTTTTCTCTCCTTTCTTCTTCTCATGATCGATGTTCGCGGAAATTACATTCTCTCTCAATAAACCTAGAACAACCAGTTATGGTCTTAATACTCTTTCTTACTTCAGTATCAGCTAAGTTATAGATGCGTTACCTGATTTTACCCGTACTGACTGAGTTAACAGGTTTTAAAAGGGGAATCCAGGCCGCATTTTGTAGAGTATAGCTGCTTTTTAAAACATTGCTCTTTCTTTAAATATTTCATATTTAGTTATTTATCCGTATGGGCTATGTATTTTAGCTGTAAATGTAATGTCTGGAAGATATTAGCTCTTGCAATTGCTCTGAAATTCGAGATGAAAGAAAGTTTATACCTGTGTGTGTATTACCTTTAGCAGGGCGCGTGCGTACTCTTTGCATTGTGCGACTCCAGTGCTTACCATATGAGAGATAAAATGACATTTCTCTTGTATATTTAAACCATCGAAATCTTACGTTAAATTGTAATGACAAGGGCGGTCTGGAGCTGTGAGTAGGCGTGGGATTTGTCACATATGGTTTAGGGGCCGACATATCTCTCCCTCAATGCCGTACCGGGAGGCGAGGTCGGTAGCAGAAAGCAGCGAAGGGTCAACTGCGTCCAAAAGCGATCGCACGGGCCGAAATCCCGGGATGACTCGTTTGGTACGACGCTCCAGCGCCACGTCTGGAGGTACTGCATTTTTCTCTCTTGTTCAGACATTCCGTCACCGCATGCGCAAATGTTCTGGCTCTCCCATACCTAGCCTACACAAAAAATTGAGGTACTGTTTTTTTTACAAGGAATTGACATTTCAGTTGATTCTACAGGCATGAAGGTAACGTAAGAACCGTGCGTGTCTGGCCTTCTCCAAACAGAGGTGAGAGATGGTTTCATGCAGACTGAGACGCCTAAAATGCTCTGTTGTAAACATGGCGGTTCACGAGTGAAGTTGTCTCTCTGGCCTTTCTGTGGACGAATTCCAGTACCTACCGATTCAATTTGGGCAAGTTTTGAAAGCTAAAAATTTCAATCGATGCGGTATTTTGCCGGTAGGACTGGGTGACCCGACACTTATAAAAAATCTATGAGATGAGAATCGGGGATCTTCCCTTGTCACGGAATGGCAGAATTACCCAGAATTCTTTTTGGGCATGAACGAGGCAACTTGAGAAGCACGAGAGTGGCCCTCATCAATATGGCTGAAGCGCGGCGCGCCGGGGAAAAAAGTAGTGAGAAGAAGATTTCCAGCCAGATAGTAAGGAATAGCCCTGGTGTGTGCTGTTAACGTAGACTTTTGATTTCTGAACAAGTTTTGCGGCAAAGTAGTGCTTTTTTCGCTGTTATTCTTGTAGCAAAAACTGGCCTTGCGTCAGTTGTTCTTGTCAAAAGAACGGTATAATGTAAATGAGAGAATACGAAGATTTACATTTGCAGATTACGAAAGGCGAACTCTATATGATCTCTATGCAATAAGCGCATTCAAAATGTCTTCATATTAATAGTATAAAACTCTGTTTTTGAAGGATTTTCCTGCTACTACATATGAAAAACAAGCGAGTTTTCTCTCCTTTCTTCTTCTCATGATCGATGTTCGCGGAAATTACATTCTCTCTCAATAAACCTAGAACAACCAGTTATGGTCTTAATACTCTTTCTTACTTCAGTATCAGCTAAGTTATAGATGCGTTACCTGATTTTACCCGTACTGACTGAGTTAACAGGTTTTAAAAGGGGAATCCAGGCCGCATTTTGTAGAGTATAGCTGCTTTTTAAAACATTGCTCTTTCTTTAAATATTTCATATTTAGTTATTTATCCGTATGGGCTATGTATTTTAGCTGTAAATGTAATGTCTGGAAGATATTAGCTCTTGCAATTGCTCTGAAATTCGAGATGAAAGAAAGTTTATACCTGTGTGTGTATTACCTTTAGCAGGGCGCGTGCGTACTCTTTGCATTGTGCGACTCCAGTGCTTACCATATGAGAGATAAAATGACATTTCTCTTGTATATTTAAACCATCGAAATCTTACGTTAAATTGTAATGACAAGGGCGGTCTGGAGCTGTGAGTAGGCGTGGGATTTGTCACATATGGTTTAGGGGCCGACATATCTCTCCCTCAATGCCGTACCGGGAGGCGAGGTCGGTAGCAGAAAGCAGCGAAGGGTCAACTGCGTCCAAAAGCGATCGCACGGGCCGAAATC
This sequence comes from Montipora capitata, assembly GCA_949126865.1. Classification (NCBI taxonomy): domain Eukaryota; kingdom Metazoa; phylum Cnidaria; class Anthozoa; order Scleractinia; family Acroporidae; genus Montipora; species Montipora capitata. The sequence continues at coordinate 30,586,538 of OX421448.1, read as the reverse complement.
CCGGGATGACTCGTTTGGTACGACGCTCCAGCGCCACGTCTGGAGGTACTGCATTTTTCTCTCTTGTTCAGACATTCCGTCACCGCATGCGCAAATGTTCTGGCTCTCCCATACCTAGCCTACACAAAAAATTGAGGTACTGTTTTTTTTACAAGGAATTGACATTTCAGTTGATTCTACAGGCATGAAGGTAACGTAAGAACCGTGCGTGTCTGGCCTTCTCCAAACAGAGGTGAGAGATGGTTTCATGCAGACTGAGACGCCTAAAATGCTCTGTTGTAAACATGGCGGTTCACGAGTGAAGTTGTCTCTCTGGCCTTTCTGTGGACGAATTCCAGTACCTACCGATTCAATTTGGGCAAGTTTTGAAAGCTAAAAATTTCAATCGATGCGGTATTTTGCCGGTAGGACTGGGTGACCCGACACTTATAAAAAATCTATGAGATGAGAATCGGGGATCTTCCCTTGTCACGGAATGGCAGAATTACCCAGAATTCTTTTTGGGCATGAACGAGGCAACTTGAGAAGCACGAGAGTGGCCCTCATCAATATGGCTGAAGCGCGGCGCGCCGGGGAAAAAAGTAGTGAGAAGAAGATTTCCAGCCAGATAGTAAGGAATAGCCCTGGTGTGTGCTGTTAACGTAGACTTTTGATTTCTGAACAAGTTTTGCGGCAAAGTAGTGCTTTTTTCGCTGTTATTCTTGTAGCAAAAACTGGCCTTGCGTCAGTTGTTCTTGTCAAAAGAACGGTATAATGTAAATGAGAGAATACGAAGATTTACATTTGCAGATTACGAAAGGCGAACTCTATATGATCTCTATGCAATAAGCGCATTCAAAATGTCTTCATATTAATAGTATAAAACTCTGTTTTTGAAGGATTTTCCTGCTACTACATATGAAAAACAAGCGAGTTTTCTCTCCTTTCTTCTTCTCATGATCGATGTTCGCGGAAATTACATTCTCTCTCAATAAACCTAGAACAACCAGTTATGGTCTTAATACTCTTTCTTACTTCAGTATCAGCTAAGTTATAGATGCGTTACCTGATTTTACCCGTACTGACTGAGTTAACAGGTTTTAAAAGGGGAATCCAGGCCGCATTTTGTAGAGTATAGCTGCTTTTTAAAACATTGCTCTTTCTTTAAATATTTCATATTTAGTTATTTATCCGTATGGGCTATGTATTTTAGCTGTAAATGTAATGTCTGGAAGATATTAGCTCTTGCAATTGCTCTGAAATTCGAGATGAAAGAAAGTTTATACCTGTGTGTGTATTACCTTTAGCAGGGCGCGTGCGTACTCTTTGCATTGTGCGACTCCAGTGCTTACCATATGAGAGATAAAATGACATTTCTCTTGTATATTTAAACCATCGAAATCTTACGTTAAATTGTAATGACAAGGGCGGTCTGGAGCTGTGAGTAGGCGTGGGATTTGTCACATATGGTTTAGGGGCCGACATATCTCTCCCTCAATGCCGTACCGGGAGGCGAGGTCGGTAGCAGAAAGCAGCGAAGGGTCAACTGCGTCCAAAAGCGATCGCACGGGCCGAAATCCCGGGATGACTCGTTTGGTACGACGCTCCAGCGCCACGTCTGGAGGTACTGCATTTTTCTCTCTTGTTCAGACATTCCGTCACCGCATGCGCAAATGTTCTGGCTCTCCCATACCTAGCCTACACAAAAAATTGAGGTACTGTTTTTTTTACAAGGAATTGACATTTCAGTTGATTCTACAGGCATGAAGGTAACGTAAGAACCGTGCGTGTCTGGCCTTCTCCAAACAGAGGTGAGAGATGGTTTCATGCAGACTGAGACGCCTAAAATGCTCTGTTGTAAACATGGCGGTTCACGAGTGAAGTTGTCTCTCTGGCCTTTCTGTGGACGAATTCCAGTACCTACCGATTCAATTTGGGCAAGTTTTGAAAGCTAAAAATTTCAATCGATGCGGTATTTTGCCGGTAGGACTGGGTGACCCGACACTTATAAAAAATCTATGAGATGAGAATCGGGGATCTTCCCTTGTCACGGAATGGCAGAATTACCCAGAATTCTTTTTGGGCATGAACGAGGCAACTTGAGAAGCACGAGAGTGGCCCTCATCAATATGGCTGAAGCGCGGCGCGCCGGGGAAAAAAGTAGTGAGAAGAAGATTTCCAGCCAGATAGTAAGGAATAGCCCTGGTGTGTGCTGTTAACGTAGACTTTTGATTTCTGAACAAGTTTTGCGGCAAAGTAGTGCTTTTTTCGCTGTTATTCTTGTAGCAAAAACTGGCCTTGCGTCAGTTGTTCTTGTCAAAAGAACGGTATAATGTAAATGAGAGAATACGAAGATTTACATTTGCAGATTACGAAAGGCGAACTCTATATGATCTCTATGCAATAAGCGCATTCAAAATGTCTTCATATTAATAGTATAAAACTCTGTTTTTGAAGGATTTTCCTGCTACTACATATGAAAAACAAGCGAGTTTTCTCTCCTTTCTTCTTCTCATGATCGATGTTCGCGGAAATTACATTCTCTCTCAATAAACCTAGAACAACCAGTTATGGTCTTAATACTCTTTCTTACTTCAGTATCAGCTAAGTTATAGATGCGTTACCTGATTTTACCCGTACTGACTGAGTTAACAGGTTTTAAAAGGGGAATCCAGGCCGCATTTTGTAGAGTATAGCTGCTTTTTAAAACATTGCTCTTTCTTTAAATATTTCATATTTAGTTATTTATCCGTATGGGCTATGTATTTTAGCTGTAAATGTAATGTCTGGAAGATATTAGCTCTTGCAATTGCTCTGAAATTCGAGATGAAAGAAAGTTTATACCTGTGTGTGTATTACCTTTAGCAGGGCGCGTGCGTACTCTTTGCATTGTGCGACTCCAGTGCTTACCATATGAGAGATAAAATGACATTTCTCTTGTATATTTAAACCATCGAAATCTTACGTTAAATTGTAATGACAAGGGCGGTCTGGAGCTGTGAGTAGGCGTGGGATTTGTCACATATGGTTTAGGGGCCGACATATCTCTCCCTCAATGCCGTACCGGGAGGCGAGGTCGGTAGCAGAAAGCAGCGAAGGGTCAACTGCGTCCAAAAGCGATCGCACGGGCCGAAATCCCGGGATGACTCGTTTGGTACGACGCTCCAGCGCCACGTCTGGAGGTACTGCATTTTTCTCTCTTGTTCAGACATTCCGTCACCGCATGCGCAAATGTTCTGGCTCTCCCATACCTAGCCTACACAAAAAATTGAGGTACTGTTTTTTTTACAAGGAATTGACATTTCAGTTGATTCTACAGGCATGAAGGTAACGTAAGAACCGTGCGTGTCTGGCCTTCTCCAAACAGAGGTGAGAGATGGTTTCATGCAGACTGAGACGCCTAAAATGCTCTGTTGTAAACATGGCGGTTCACGAGTGAAGTTGTCTCTCTGGCCTTTCTGTGGACGAATTCCAGTACCTACCGATTCAATTTGGGCAAGTTTTGAAAGCTAAAAATTTCAATCGATGCGGTATTTTGCCGGTAGGACTGGGTGACCCGACACTTATAAAAAATCTATGAGATGAGAATCGGGGATCTTCCCTTGTCACGGAATGGCAGAATTACCCAGAATTCTTTTTGGGCATGAACGAGGCAACTTGAGAAGCACGAGAGTGGCCCTCATCAATATGGCTGAAGCGCGGCGCGCCGGGGAAAAAAGTAGTGAGAAGAAGATTTCCAGCCAGATAGTAAGGAATAGCCCTGGTGTGTGCTGTTAACGTAGACTTTTGATTTCTGAACAAGTTTTGCGGCAAAGTAGTGCTTTTTTCGCTGTTATTCTTGTAGCAAAAACTGGCCTTGCGTCAGTTGTTCTTGTCAAAAGAACGGTATAATGTAAATGAGAGAATACGAAGATTTACATTTGCAGATTACGAAAGGCGAACTCTATATGATCTCTATGCAATAAGCGCATTCAAAATGTCTTCATATTAATAGTATAAAACTCTGTTTTTGAAGGATTTTCCTGCTACTACATATGAAAAACAAGCGAGTTTTCTCTCCTTTCTTCTTCTCATGATCGATGTTCGCGGAAATTACATTCTCTCTCAATAAACCTAGAACAACCAGTTATGGTCTTAATACTCTTTCTTACTTCAGTATCAGCTAAGTTATAGATGCGTTACCTGATTTTACCCGTACTGACTGAGTTAACAGGTTTTAAAAGGGGAATCCAGGCCGCATTTTGTAGAGTATAGCTGCTTTTTAAAACATTGCTCTTTCTTTAAATATTTCATATTTAGTTATTTATCCGTATGGGCTATGTATTTTAGCTGTAAATGTAATGTCTGGAAGATATTAGCTCTTGCAATTGCTCTGAAATTCGAGATGAAAGAAAGTTTATACCTGTGTGTGTATTACCTTTAGCAGGGCGCGTGCGTACTCTTTGCATTGTGCGACTCCAGTGCTTACCATATGAGAGATAAAATGACATTTCTCTTGTATATTTAAACCATCGAAATCTTACGTTAAATTGTAATGACAAGGGCGGTCTGGAGCTGTGAGTAGGCGTGGGATTTGTCACATATGGTTTAGGGGCCGACATATCTCTCCCTCAATGCCGTACCGGGAGGCGAGGTCGGTAGCAGAAAGCAGCGAAGGGTCAACTGCGTCCAAAAGCGATCGCACGGGCCGAAATCCCGGGATGACTCGTTTGGTACGACGCTCCAGCGCCACGTCTGGAGGTACTGCATTTTTCTCTCTTGTTCAGACATTCCGTCACCGCATGCGCAAATGTTCTGGCTCTCCCATACCTAGCCTACACAAAAAATTGAGGTACTGTTTTTTTTACAAGGAATTGACATTTCAGTTGATTCTACAGGCATGAAGGTAACGTAAGAACCGTGCGTGTCTGGCCTTCTCCAAACAGAGGTGAGAGATGGTTTCATGCAGACTGAGACGCCTAAAATGCTCTGTTGTAAACATGGCGGTTCACGAGTGAAGTTGTCTCTCTGGCCTTTCTGTGGACGAATTCCAGTACCTACCGATTCAATTTGGGCAAGTTTTGAAAGCTAAAAATTTCAATCGATGCGGTATTTTGCCGGTAGGACTGGGTGACCCGACACTTATAAAAAATCTATGAGATGAGAATCGGGGATCTTCCCTTGTCACGGAATGGCAGAATTACCCAGAATTCTTTTTGGGCATGAACGAGGCAACTTGAGAAGCACGAGAGTGGCCCTCATCAATATGGCTGAAGCGCGGCGCGCCGGGGAAAAAAGTAGTGAGAAGAAGATTTCCAGCCAGATAGTAAGGAATAGCCCTGGTGTGTGCTGTTAACGTAGACTTTTGATTTCTGAACAAGTTTTGCGGCAAAGTAGTGCTTTTTTCGCTGTTATTCTTGTAGCAAAAACTGGCCTTGCGTCAGTTGTTCTTGTCAAAAGAACGGTATAATGTAAATGAGAGAATACGAAGATTTACATTTGCAGATTACGAAAGGCGAACTCTATATGATCTCTATGCAATAAGCGCATTCAAAATGTCTTCATATTAATAGTATAAAACTCTGTTTTTGAAGGATTTTCCTGCTACTACATATGAAAAACAAGCGAGTTTTCTCTCCTTTCTTCTTCTCATGATCGATGTTCGCGGAAATTACATTCTCTCTCAATAAACCTAGAACAACCAGTTATGGTCTTAATACTCTTTCTTACTTCAGTATCAGCTAAGTTATAGATGCGTTACCTGATTTTACCCGTACTGACTGAGTTAACAGGTTTTAAAAGGGGAATCCAGGCCGCATTTTGTAGAGTATAGCTGCTTTTTAAAACATTGCTCTTTCTTTAAATATTTCATATTTAGTTATTTATCCGTATGGGCTATGTATTTTAGCTGTAAATGTAATGTCTGGAAGATATTAGCTCTTGCAATTGCTCTGAAATTCGAGATGAAAGAAAGTTTATACCTGTGTGTGTATTACCTTTAGCAGGGCGCGTGCGTACTCTTTGCATTGTGCGACTCCAGTGCTTACCATATGAGAGATAAAATGACATTTCTCTTGTATATTTAAACCATCGAAATCTTACGTTAAATTGTAATGACAAGGGCGGTCTGGAGCTGTGAGTAGGCGTGGGATTTGTCACATATGGTTTAGGGGCCGACATATCTCTCCCTCAATGCCGTACCGGGAGGCGAGGTCGGTAGCAGAAAGCAGCGAAGGGTCAACTGCGTCCAAAAGCGATCGCACGGGCCGAAATCCCGGGATGACTCGTTTGGTACGACGCTCCAGCGCCACGTCTGGAGGTACTGCATTTTTCTCTCTTGTTCAGACATTCCGTCACCGCATGCGCAAATGTTCTGGCTCTCCCATACCTAGCCTACACAAAAAATTGAGGTACTGTTTTTTTTACAAGGAATTGACATTTCAGTTGATTCTACAGGCATGAAGGTAACGTAAGAACCGTGCGTGTCTGGCCTTCTCCAAACAGAGGTGAGAGATGGTTTCATGCAGACTGAGACGCCTAAAATGCTCTGTTGTAAACATGGCGGTTCACGAGTGAAGTTGTCTCTCTGGCCTTTCTGTGGACGAATTCCAGTACCTACCGATTCAATTTGGGCAAGTTTTGAAAGCTAAAAATTTCAATCGATGCTGTATTTTGCCGGTAGGACTGGGTGACCCGACACTTATAAAAAATCTATGAGATGAGAATCGGGGATCTTCCCTTGTCACGGAATGGCAGAATTACCCAGAATTCTTTTTGGGCATGAACGAGGCAACTTGAGAAGCACGAGAGTGGCCCTCATCAATATGGCTGAAGCGCGGCGCGCCGGGGAAAAAAGTAGTGAGAAGAAGATTTCCAGCCAGATAGTAAGGAATAGCCCTGGTGTGTGCTGTTAACGTAGACTTTTGATTTCTGAACAAGTTTTGCGGCAAAGTAGTGCTTTTTTCGCTGTTATTCTTGTAGCAAAAACTGGCCTTGCGTCAGTTGTTCTTGTCAAAAGAACGGTATAATGTAAATGAGAGAATACGAAGATTTACATTTGCAGATTACGAAAGGCGAACTCTATATGATCTCTATGCAATAAGCGCATTCAAAATGTCTTCATATTAATAGTATAAAACTCTGTTTTTGAAGGATTTTCCTGCTACTACATATGAAAAACAAGCGAGTTTTCTCTCCTTTCTTCTTCTCATGATCGATGTTCGCGGAAATTACATTCTCTCTCAATAAACCTAGAACAACCAGTTATGGTCTTAATACTCTTTCTTACTTCAGTATCAGCTAAGTTATAGATGCGTTACCTGATTTTACCCGTACTGACTGAGTTAACAGGTTTTAAAAGGGGAATCCAGGCCGCATTTTGTAGAGTATAGCTGCTTTTTAAAACATTGCTCTTTCTTTAAATATTTCATATTTAGTTATTTATCCGTATGGGCTATGTATTTTAGCTGTAAATGTAATGTCTGGAAGATATTAGCTCTTGCAATTGCTCTGAAATTCGAGATGAAAGAAAGTTTATACCTGTGTGTGTATTACCTTTAGCAGGGCGCGTGCGTACTCTTTGCATTGTGCGACTCCAGTGCTTACCATATGAGAGATAAAATGACATTTCTCTTGTATATTTAAACCATCGAAATCTTACGTTAAATTGTAATGACAAGGGCGGTCTGGAGCTGTGAGTAGGCGTGGGATTTGTCACATATGGTTTAGGGGCCGACATATCTCTCCCTCAATGCCGTACCGGGAGGCGAGGTCGGTAGCAGAAAGCAGCGAAGGGTCAACTGCGTCCAAAAGCGATCGCACGGGCCGAAATCCCGGGATGACTCGTTTGGTACGACGCTCCAGCGCCACGTCTGGAGGTACTGCATTTTTCTCTCTTGTTCAGACATTCCGTCACCGCATGCGCAAATGTTCTGGCTCTCCCATACCTAGCCTACACAAAAAATTGAGGTACTGTTTTTTTTACAAGGAATTGACATTTCAGTTGATTCTACAGGCATGAAGGTAACGTAAGAACCGTGCGTGTCTGGCCTTCTCCAAACAGAGGTGAGAGATGGTTTCATGCAGACTGAGACGCCTAAAATGCTCTGTTGTAAACATGGCGGTTCACGAGTGAAGTTGTCTCTCTGGCCTTTCTGTGGACGAATTCCAGTACCTACCGATTCAATTTGGGCAAGTTTTGAAAGCTAAAAATTTCAATCGATGCGGTATTTTGCCGGTAGGACTGGGTGACCCGACACTTATAAAAAATCTATGAGATGAGAATCGGGGATCTTCCCTTGTCACGGAATGGCAGAATTACCCAGAATTCTTTTTGGGCATGAACGAGGCAACTTGAGAAGCACGAGAGTGGCCCTCATCAATATGGCTGAAGCGCGGCGCGCCGGGGAAAAAAGTAGTGAGAAGAAGATTTCCAGCCAGATAGTAAGGAATAGCCCTGGTGTGTGCTGTTAACGTAGACTTTTGATTTCTGAACAAGTTTTGCGGCAAAGTAGTGCTTTTTTCGCTGTTATTCTTGTAGCAAAAACTGGCCTTGCGTCAGTTGTTCTTGTCAAAAGAACGGTATAATGTAAATGAGAGAATACGAAGATTTACATTTGCAGATTACGAAAGGCGAACTCTATATGATCTCTATGCAATAAGCGCATTCAAAATGTCTTCATATTAATAGTATAAAACTCTGTTTTTGAAGGATTTTCCTGCTACTACATATGAAAAACAAGCGAGTTTTCTCTCCTTTCTTCTTCTCATGATCGATGTTCGCGGAAATTACATTCTCTCTCAATAAACCTAGAACAACCAGTTATGGTCTTAATACTCTTTCTTACTTCAGTATCAGCTAAGTTATAGATGCGTTACCTGATTTTACCCGTACTGACTGAGTTAACAGGTTTTAAAAGGGGAATCCAGGCCGCATTTTGTAGAGTATAGCTGCTTTTTAAAACATTGCTCTTTCTTTAAATATTTCATATTTAGTTATTTATCCGTATGGGCTATGTATTTTAGCTGTAAATGTAATGTCTGGAAGATATTAGCTCTTGCAATTGCTCTGAAATTCGAGATGAAAGAAAGTTTATACCTGTGTGTGTATTACCTTTAGCAGGGCGCGTGCGTACTCTTTGCATTGTGCGACTCCAGTGCTTACCATATGAGAGATAAAATGACATTTCTCTTGTATATTTAAACCATCGAAATCTTACGTTAAATTGTAATGACAAGGGCGGTCTGGAGCTGTGAGTAGGCGTGGGATTTGTCACATATGGTTTAGGGGCCGACATATCTCTCCCTCAATGCCGTACCGGGAGGCGAGGTCGGTAGCAGAAAGCAGCGAAGGGTCAACTGCGTCCAAAAGCGATCGCACGGGCCGAAATCCCGGGATGACTCGTTTGGTACGACGCTCCAGCGCCACGTCTGGAGGTACTGCATTTTTCTCTCTTGTTCAGACATTCCGTCACCGCATGCGCAAATGTTCTGGCTCTCCCATACCTAGCCTACACAAAAAATTGAGGTACTGTTTTTTTTACAAGGAATTGACATTTCAGTTGATTCTACAGGCATGAAGGTAACGTAAGAACCGTGCGTGTCTGGCCTTCTCCAAACAGAGGTGAGAGATGGTTTCATGCAGACTGAGACGCCTAAAATGCTCTGTTGTAAACATGGCGGTTCACGAGTGAAGTTGTCTCTCTGGCCTTTCTGTGGACGAATTCCAGTACCTACCGATTCAATTTGGGCAAGTTTTGAAAGCTAAAAATTTCAATCGATGCGGTATTTTGCCGGTAGGACTGGGTGACCCGACACTTATAAAAAATCTATGAGATGAGAATCGGGGATCTTCCCTTGTCACGGAATGGCAGAATTACCCAGAATTCTTTTTGGGCATGAACGAGGCAACTTGAGAAGCACGAGAGTGGCCCTCATCAATATGGCTGAAGCGCGGCGCGCCGGGGAAAAAAGTAGTGAGAAGAAGATTTCCAGCCAGATAGTAAGGAATAGCCCTGGTGTGTGCTGTTAACGTAGACTTTTGATTTCTGAACAAGTTTTGCGGCAAAGTAGTGCTTTTTTCGCTGTTATTCTTGTAGCAAAAACTGGCCTTGCGTCAGTTGTTCTTGTCAAAAGAACGGTATAATGTAAATGAGAGAATACGAAGATTTACATTTGCAGATTACGAAAGGCGAACTCTATATGATCTCTATGCAATAAGCGCATTCAAAATGTCTTCATATTAATAGTATAAAACTCTGTTTTTGAAGGATTTTCCTGCTACTACATATGAAAAACAAGCGAGTTTTCTCTCCTTTCTTCTTCTCATGATCGATGTTCGCGGAAATTACATTCTCTCTCAATAAACCTAGAACAACCAGTTATGGTCTTAATACTCTTTCTTACTTCAGTATCAGCTAAGTTATAGATGCGTTACCTGATTTTACCCGTACTGACTGAGTTAACAGGTTTTAAAAGGGGAATCCAGGCCGCATTTTGTAGAGTATAGCTGCTTTTTAAAACATTGCTCTTTCTTTAAATATTTCATATTTAGTTATTTATCCGTATGGGCTATGTATTTTAGCTGTAAATGTAATGTCTGGAAGATATTAGCTCTTGCAATTGCTCTGAAATTCGAGATGAAAGAAAGTTTATACCTGTGTGTGTATTACCTTTAGCAGGGCGCGTGCGTACTCTTTGCATTGTGCGACTCCAGTGCTTACCATATGAGAGATAAAATGACATTTCTCTTGTATATTTAAACCATCGAAATCTTACGTTAAATTGTAATGACAAGGGCGGTCTGGAGCTGTGAGTAGGCGTGGGATTTGTCACATATGGTTTAGGGGCCGACATATCTCTCCCTCAATGCCGTACCGGGAGGCGAGGTCGGTAGCAGAAAGCAGCGAAGGGTCAACTGCGTCCAAAAGCGATCGCACGGGCCGAAATCCCGGGATGACTCGTTTGGTACGACGCTCCAGCGCCACGTCTGGAGGTACTGCATTTTTCTCTCTTGTTCAGACATTCCGTCACCGCATGCGCAAATGTTCTGGCTCTCCCATACCTAGCCTACACAAAAAATTGAGGTACTGTTTTTTTTACAAGGAATTGACATTTCAGTTGATTCTACAGGCATGAAGGTAACGTAAGAACCGTGCGTGTCTGGCCTTCTCCAAACAGAGGTGAGAGATGGTTTCATGCAGACTGAGACGCCTAAAATGCTCTGTTGTAAACATGGCGGTTCACGAGTGAAGTTGTCTCTCTGGCCTTTCTGTGGACGAATTCCAGTACCTACCGATTCAATTTGGGCAAGTTTTGAAAGCTAAAAATTTCAATCGATGCGGTATTTTGCCGGTAGGACTGGGTGACCCGACACTTATAAAAAATCTATGAGATGAGAATCGGGGATCTTCCCTTGTCACGGAATGGCAGAATTACCCAGAATTCTTTTTGGGCATGAACGAGGCAACTTGAGAAGCACGAGAGTGGCCCTCATCAATATGGCTGAAGCGCGGCGCGCCGGGGAAAAAAGTAGTGAGAAGAAGATTTCCAGCCAGATAGTAAGGAATAGCCCTGGTGTGTGCTGTTAACGTAGACTTTTGATTTCTGAACAAGTTTTGCGGCAAAGTAGTGCTTTTTTCGCTGTTATTCTTGTAGCAAAAACTGGCCTTGCGTCAGTTGTTCTTGTCAAAAGAACGGTATAATGTAAATGAGAGAATACGAAGATTTACATTTGCAGATTACGAAAGGCGAACTCTATATGATCTCTATGCAATAAGCGCATTCAAAATGTCTTCATATTAATAGTATAAAACTCTGTTTTTGAAGGATTTTCCTGCTACTACATATGAAAAACAAGCGAGTTTTCTCTCCTTTCTTCTTCTCATGATCGATGTTCGCGGAAATTACATTCTCTCTCAATAAACCTAGAACAACCAGTTATGGTCTTAATACTCTTTCTTACTTCAGTATCAGCTAAGTTATAGATGCGTTACCTGATTTTACCCGTACTGACTGAGTTAACAGGTTTTAAAAGGGGAATCCAGGCCGCATTTTGTAGAGTATAGCTGCTTTTTAAAACATTGCTCTTTCTTTAAATATTTCATATTTAGTTATTTATCCGTATGGGCTATGTATTTTAGCTGTAAATGTAATGTCTGGAAGATATTAGCTCTTGCAATTGCTCTGAAATTCGAGATGAAAGAAAGTTTATACCTGTGTGTGTATTACCTTTAGCAGGGCGCGTGCGTACTCTTTGCATTGTGCGACTCCAGTGCTTACCATATGAGAGATAAAATGACATTTCTCTTGTATATTTAAACCATCGAAATCTTACGTTAAATTGTAATGACAAGGGCGGTCTGGAGCTGTGAGTAGGCGTGGGATTTGTCACATATGGTTTAGGGGCCGACATATCTCTCCCTCAATGCCGTACCGGGAGGCGAGGTCGGTAGCAGAAAGCAGCGAAGGGTCAACTGCGTCCAAAAGCGATCGCACGGGCCGAAATCCCGGGATGACTCGTTTGGTACGACGCTCCAGCGCCACGTCTGGAGGTACTGCATTTTTCTCTCTTGTTCAGACATTCCGTCACCGCATGCGCAAATGTTCTGGCTCTCCCATACCTAGCCTACACAAAAAATTGAGGTACTGTTTTTTTTACAAGGAATTGACATTTCAGTTGATTCTACAGGCATGAAGGTAACGTAAGAACCGTGCGTGTCTGGCCTTCTCCAAACAGAGGTGAGAGATGGTTTCATGCAGACTGAGACGCCTAAAATGCTCTGTTGTAAACATGGCGGTTCACGAGTGAAGTTGTCTCTCTGGCCTTTCTGTGGACGAATTCCAGTACCTACCGATTCAATTTGGGCAAGTTTTGAAAGCTAAAAATTTCAATCGATGCGGTATTTTGCCGGTAGGACTGGGTGACCCGACACTTATAAAAAATCTATGAGATGAGAATCGGGGATCTTCCCTTGTCACGGAATGGCAGAATTACCCAGAATTCTTTTTGGGCATGAACGAGGCAACTTGAGAAGCACGAGAGTGGCCCTCATCAATATGGCTGAAGCGCGGCGCGCCGGGGAAAAAAGTAGTGAGAAGAAGATTTCCAGCCAGATAGTAAGGAATAGCCCTGGTGTGTGCTGTTAACGTAGACTTTTGATTTCTGAACAAGTTTTGCGGCAAAGTAGTGCTTTTTTCGCTGTTATTCTTGTAGCAAAAACTGGCCTTGCGTCAGTTGTTCTTGTCAAAAGAACGGTATAATGTAAATGAGAGAATACGAAGATTTACATTTGCAGATTACGAAAGGCGAACTCTATATGATCTCTATGCAATAAGCGCATTCAAAATGTCTTCATATTAATAGTATAAAACTCTGTTTTTGAAGGATTTTCCTGCTACTACATATGAAAAACAAGCGAGTTTTCTCTCCTTTCTTCTTCTCATGATCGATGTTCGCGGAAATTACATTCTCTCTCAATAAACCTAGAACAACCAGTTATGGTCTTAATACTCTTTCTTACTTCAGTATCAGCTAAGTTATAGATGCGTTACCTGATTTTACCCGTACTGACTGAGTTAACAGGTTTTAAAAGGGGAATCCAGGCCGCATTTTGTAGAGTATAGCTGCTTTTTAAAACATTGCTCTTTCTTTAAATATTTCATATTTAGTTATTTATCCGTATGGGCTATGTATTTTAGCTGTAAATGTAATGTCTGGAAGATATTAGCTCTTGCAATTGCTCTGAAATTCGAGATGAAAGAAAGTTTATACCTGTGTGTGTATTACCTTTAGCAGGGCGCGTGCGTACTCTTTGCATTGTGCGACTCCAGTGCTTACCATATGAGAGATAAAATGACATTTCTCTTGTATATTTAAACCATCGAAATCTTACGTTAAATTGTAATGACAAGGGCGGTCTGGAGCTGTGAGTAGGCGTGGGATTTGTCACATATGGTTTAGGGGCCGACATATCTCTCCCTCAATGCCGTACCGGGAGGCGAGGTCGGTAGCAGAAAGCAGCGAAGGGTCAACTGCGTCCAAAAGCGATCGCACGGGCCGAAATCCCGGGATGACTCGTTTGGTACGACGCTCCAGCGCCACGTCTGGAGGTACTGCATTTTTCTCTCTTGTTCAGACATTCCGTCACCGCATGCGCAAATGTTCTGGCTCTCCCATACCTAGCCTACACAAAAAATTGAGGTACTGTTTTTTTTACAAGGAATTGACATTTCAGTTGATTCTACAGGCATGAAGGTAACGTAAGAACCGTGCGTGTCTGGCCTTCTCCAAACAGAGGTGAGAGATGGTTTCATGCAGACTGAGACGCCTAAAATGCTCTGTTGTAAACAGGGCGGTTCACGAGTGAAGTTGTCTCTCTGGCCTTTCTGTGGACGAATTCCAGTACCTACCGATTCAATTTGGGCAAGTTTTGAAAGCTAAAAATTTCAATCGATGCGGTATTTTGCCGGTAGGACTGGGTGACCCGACACTTATAAAAAATCTATGAGATGAGAATCGGGGATCTTCCCTTGTCACGGAATGGCAGAATTACCCAGAATTCTTTTTGGGCATGAACGAGGCAACTTGAGAAGCACGAGAGTGGCCCTCATCAATATGGCTGAAGCGCGGCGCGCCGGGGAAAAAAGTAGTGAGAAGAAGATTTCCAGCCAGATAGTAAGGAATAGCCCTGGTGTGTGCTGTTAACGTAGACTTTTGATTTCTGAACAAGTTTTGCGGCAAAGTAGTGCTTTTTTCGCTGTTATTCTTGTAGCAAAAACTGGCCTTGCGTCAGTTGTTCTTGTCAAAAGAACGGTATAATGTAAATGAGAGAATACGAAGATTTACATTTGCAGATTACGAAAGGCGAACTCTATATGATCTCTATGCAATAAGCGCATTCAAAATGTCTTCATATTAATAGTATAAAACTCTGTTTTTGAAGGATTTTCCTGCTACTACATATGAAAAACAAGCGAGTTTTCTCTCCTTTCTTCTTCTCATGATCGATGTTCGCGGAAATTACATTCTCTCTCAATAAACCTAGAACAACCAGTTATGGTCTTAATACTCTTTCTTACTTCAGTATCAGCTAAGTTATAGATGCGTTACCTGATTTTACCCGTACTGACTGAGTTAACAGGTTTTAAAAGGGGAATCCAGGCCGCATTTTGTAGAGTATAGCTGCTTTTTAAAACATTGCTCTTTCTTTAAATATTTCATATTTAGTTATTTATCCGTATGGGCTATGTATTTTAGCTGTAAATGTAATGTCTGGAAGATATTAGCTCTTGCAATTGCTCTGAAATTCGAGATGAAAGAAAGTTTATACCTGTGTGTGTATTACCTTTAGCAGGGCGCGTGCGTACTCTTTGCATTGTGCGACTCCAGTGCTTACCATATGAGAGATAAAATGACATTTCTCTTGTATATTTAAACCATCGAAATCTTACGTTAAATTGTAATGACAAGGGCGGTCTGGAGCTGTGAGTAGGCGTGGGATTTGTCACATATGGTTTAGGGGCCGACATATCTCTCCCTCAATGCCGTACCGGGAGGCGAGGTCGGTAGCAGAAAGCAGCGAAGGGTCAACTGCGTCCAAAAGCGATCGCACGGGCCGAAATCCCGGGATGACTCGTTTGGTACGACGCTCCAGCGCCACGTCTGGAGGTACTGCATTTTTCTCTCTTGTTCAGACATTCCGTCACCGCATGCGCAAATGTTCTGGCTCTCCCATACCTAGCCTACACAAAAAATTGAGGTACTGTTTTTTTTACAAGGAATTGACATTTCAGTTGATTCTACAGGCATGAAGGTAACGTAAGAACCGTGCGTGTCTGGCCTTCTCCAAACAGAGGTGAGAGATGGTTTCATGCAGACTGAGACGCCTAAAATGCTCTGTTGTAAACATGGCGGTTCACGAGTGAAGTTGTCTCTCTGGCCTTTCTGTGGACGAATTCCAGTACCTACCGATTCAATTTGGGCAAGTTTTGAAAGCTAAAAATTTCAATCGATGCGGTATTTTGCCGGTAGGACTGGGTGACCCGACACTTATAAAAAATCTATGAGATGAGAATCGGGGATCTTCCCTTGTCACGGAATGGCAGAATTACCCAGAATTCTTTTTGGGCATGAACGAGGCAACTTGAGAAGCACGAGAGTGGCCCTCATCAATATGGCTGAAGCGCGGCGCGCCGGGGAAAAAAGTAGTGAGAAGAAGATTTCCAGCCAGATAGTAAGGAATAGCCCTGGTGTGTGCTGTTAACGTAGACTTTTGATTTCTGAACAAGTTTTGCGGCAAAGTAGTGCTTTTTTCGCTGTTATTCTTGTAGCAAAAACTGGCCTTGCGTCAGTTGTTCTTGTCAAAAGAACGGTATAATGTAAATGAGAGAATACGAAGATTTACATTTGCAGATTACGAAAGGCGAACTCTATATGATCTCTATGCAATAAGCGCATTCAAAATGTCTTCATATTAATAGTATAAAACTCTGTTTTTGAAGGATTTTCCTGCTACTACATATGAAAAACAAGCGAGTTTTCTCTCCTTTCTTCTTCTCATGATCGATGTTCGCGGAAATTACATTCTCTCTCAATAAACCTAGAACAACCAGTTATGGTCTTAATACTCTTTCTTACTTCAGTATCAGCTAAGTTATAGATGCGTTACCTGATTTTACCCGTACTGACTGAGTTAACAGGTTTTAAAAGGGGAATCCAGGCCGCATTTTGTAGAGTATAGCTGCTTTTTAAAACATTGCTCTTTCTTTAAATATTTCATATTTAGTTATTTATCCGTATGGGCTATGTATTTTAGCTGTAAATGTAATGTCTGGAAGATATTAGCTCTTGCAATTGCTCTGAAATTCGAGATGAAAGAAAGTTTATACCTGTGTGTGTATTACCTTTAGCAGGGCGCGTGCGTACTCTTTGCATTGTGCGACTCCAGTGCTTACCATATGAGAGATAAAATGACATTTCTCTTGTATATTTAAACCATCGAAATCTTACGTTAAATTGTAATGACAAGGGCGGTCTGGAGCTGTGAGTAGGCGTGGGATTTGTCACATATGGTTTAGGGGCCGACATATCTCTCCCTCAATGCCGTACCGGGAGGCGAGGTCGGTAGCAGAAAGCAGCGAAGGGTCAACTGCGTCCAAAAGCGATCGCACGGGCCGAAATCCCGGGATGACTCGTTTGGTACGACGCTCCAGCGCCACGTCTGGAGGTACTGCATTTTTCTCTCTTGTTCAGACATTCCGTCACCGCATGCGCAAATGTTCTGGCTCTCCCATACCTAGCCTACACAAAAAATTGAGGTACTGTTTTTTTTACAAGGAATTGACATTTCAGTTGATTCTACAGGCATGAAGGTAACGTAAGAACCGTGCGTGTCTGGCCTTCTCCAAACAGAGGTGAGAGATGGTTTCATGCAGACTGAGACGCCTAAAATGCTCTGTTGTAAACAGGGCGGTTCACGAGTGAAGTTGTCTCTCTGGCCTTTCTGTGGACGAATTCCAGTACCTACCGATTCAATTTGGGCAAGTTTTGAAAGCTAAAAATTTCAATCGATGCGGTATTTTGCCGGTAGGACTGGGTGACCCGACACTTATAAAAAATCTATGAGATGAGAATCGGGGATCTTCCCTTGTCACGGAATGGCAGAATTACCCAGAATTCTTTTTGGGCATGAACGAGGCAACTTGAGAAGCACGAGAGTGGCCCTCATCAATATGGCTGAAGCGCGGCGCGCCGGGGAAAAAAGTAGTGAGAAGAAGATTTCCAGCCAGATAGTAAGGAATAGCCCTGGTGTGTGCTGTTAACGTAGACTTTTGATTTCTGAACAAGTTTTGCGGCAAAGTAGTGCTTTTTTCGCTGTTATTCTTGTAGCAAAAACTGGCCTTGCGTCAGTTGTTCTTGTCAAAAGAACGGTATAATGTAAATGAGAGAATACGAAGATTTACATTTGCAGATTACGAAAGGCGAACTCTATATGATCTCTATGCAATAAGCGCATTCAAAATGTCTTCATATTAATAGTATAAAACTCTGTTTTTGAAGGATTTTCCTGCTACTACATATGAAAAACAAGCGAGTTTTCTCTCCTTTCTTCTTCTCATGATCGATGTTCGCGGAAATTACATTCTCTCTCAATAAACCTAGAACAACCAGTTATGGTCTTAATACTCTTTCTTACTTCAGTATCAGCTAAGTTATAGATGCGTTACCTGATTTTACCCGTACTGACTGAGTTAACAGGTTTTAAAAGGGGAATCCAGGCCGCATTTTGTAGAGTATAGCTGCTTTTTAAAACATTGCTCTTTCTTTAAATATTTCATATTTAGTTATTTATCCGTATGGGCTATGTATTTTAGCTGTAAATGTAATGTCTGGAAGATATTAGCTCTTGCAATTGCTCTGAAATTCGAGATGAAAGAAAGTTTATACCTGTGTGTGTATTACCTTTAGCAGGGCGCGTGCGTACTCTTTGCATTGTGCGACTCCAGTGCTTACCATATGAGAGATAAAATGACATTTCTCTTGTATATTTAAACCATCGAAATCTTACGTTAAATTGTAATGACAAGGGCGGTCTGGAGCTGTGAGTAGGCGTGGGATTTGTCACATATGGTTTAGGGGCCGACATATCTCTCCCTCAATGCCGTACCGGGAGGCGAGGTCGGTAGCAGAAAGCAGCGAAGGGTCAACTGCGTCCAAAAGCGATCGCACGGGCCGAAATCCCGGGATGACTCGTTTGGTACGACGCTCCAGCGCCACGTCTGGAGGTACTGCATTTTTCTCTCTTGTTCAGACATTCCGTCACCGCATGCGCAAATGTTCTGGCTCTCCCATACCTAGCCTACACAAAAAATTGAGGTACTGTTTTTTTTACAAGGAATTGACATTTCAGTTGATTCTACAGGCATGAAGGTAACGTAAGAACCGTGCGTGTCTGGCCTTCTCCAAACAGAGGTGAGAGATGGTTTCATGCAGACTGAGACGCCTAAAATGCTCTGTTGTAAACATGGCGGTTCACGAGTGAAGTTGTCTCTCTGGCCTTTCTGTGGACGAATTCCAGTACCTACCGATTCAATTTGGGCAAGTTTTGAAAGCTAAAAATTTCAATCGATGCGGTATTTTGCCGGTAGGACTGGGTGACCCGACACTTATAAAAAATCTATGAGATGAGAATCGGGGATCTTCCCTTGTCACGGAATGGCAGAATTACCCAGAATTCTTTTTGGGCATGAACGAGGCAACTTGAGAAGCACGAGAGTGGCCCTCATCAATATGGCTGAAGCGCGGCGCGCCGGGGAAAAAAGTAGTGAGAAGAAGATTTCCAGCCAGATAGTAAGGAATAGCCCTGGTGTGTGCTGTTAACGTAGACTTTTGATTTCTGAACAAGTTTTGCGGCAAAGTAGTGCTTTTTTCGCTGTTATTCTTGTAGCAAAAACTGGCCTTGCGTCAGTTGTTCTTGTCAAAAGAACGGTATAATGTAAATGAGAGAATACGAAGATTTACATTTGCAGATTACGAAAGGCGAACTCTATATGATCTCTATGCAATAAGCGCATTCAAAATGTCTTCATATTAATAGTATAAAACTCTGTTTTTGAAGGATTTTCCTGCTACTACATATGAAAAACAAGCGAGTTTTCTCTCCTTTCTTCTTCTCATGATCGATGTTCGCGGAAATTACATTCTCTCTCAATAAACCTAGAACAACCAGTTATGGTCTTAATACTCTTTCTTACTTCAGTATCAGCTAAGTTATAGATGCGTTACCTGATTTTACCCGTACTGACTGAGTTAACAGGTTTTAAAAGGGGAATCCAGGCCGCATTTTGTAGAGTATAGCTGCTTTTTAAAACATTGCTCTTTCTTTAAATATTTCATATTTAGTTATTTATCCGTATGGGCTATGTATTTTAGCTGTAAATGTAATGTCTGGAAGATATTAGCTCTTGCAATTGCTCTGAAATTCGAGATGAAAGAAAGTTTATACCTGTGTGTGTATTACCTTTAGCAGGGCGCGTGCGTACTCTTTGCATTGTGCGACTCCAGTGCTTACCATATGAGAGATAAAATGACATTTCTCTTGTATATTTAAACCATCGAAATCTTACGTTAAATTGTAATGACAAGGGCGGTCTGGAGCTGTGAGTAGGCGTGGGATTTGTCACATATGGTTTAGGGGCCGACATATCTCTCCCTCAATGCCGTACCGGGAGGCGAGGTCGGTAGCAGAAAGCAGCGAAGGGTCAACTGCGTCCAAAAGCGATCGCACGGGCCGAAATCCCGGGATGACTCGTTTGGTACGACGCTCCAGCGCCACGTCTGGAGGTACTGCATTTTTCTCTCTTGTTCAGACATTCCGTCACCGCATGCGCAAATGTTCTGGCTCTCCCATACCTAGCCTACACAAAAAATTGAGGTACTGTTTTTTTTACAAGGAATTGACATTTCAGTTGATTCTACAGGCATGAAGGTAACGTAAGAACCGTGCGTGTCTGGCCTTCTCCAAACAGAGGTGAGAGATGGTTTCATGCAGACTGAGACGCCTAAAATGCTCTGTTGTAAACAGGGCGGTTCACGAGTGAAGTTGTCTCTCTGGCCTTTCTGTGGACGAATTCCAGTACCTACCGATTCAATTTGGGCAAGTTTTGAAAGCTAAAAATTTCAATCGATGCGGTATTTTGCCGGTAGGACTGGGTGACCCGACACTTATAAAAAATCTATGAGATGAGAATCGGGGATCTTCCCTTGTCACGGAATGGCAGAATTACCCAGAATTCTTTTTGGGCATGAACGAGGCAACTTGAGAAGCACGAGAGTGGCCCTCATCAATATGGCTGAAGCGCGGCGCGCCGGGGAAAAAAGTAGTGAGAAGAAGATTTCCAGCCAGATAGTAAGGAATAGCCCTGGTGTGTGCTGTTAACGTAGACTTTTGATTTCTGAACAAGTTTTGCGGCAAAGTAGTGCTTTTTTCGCTGTTATTCTTGTAGCAAAAACTGGCCTTGCGTCAGTTGTTCTTGTCAAAAGAACGGTATAATGTAAATGAGAGAATACGAAGATTTACATTTGCAGATTACGAAAGGCGAACTCTATATGATCTCTATGCAATAAGCGCATTCAAAATGTCTTCATATTAATAGTATAAAACTCTGTTTTTGAAGGATTTTCCTGCTACTACATATGAAAAACAAGCGAGTTTTCTCTCCTTTCTTCTTCTCATGATCGATGTTCGCGGAAATTACATTCTCTCTCAATAAACCTAGAACAACCAGTTATGGTCTTAATACTCTTTCTTACTTCAGTATCAGCTAAGTTATAGATGCGTTACCTGATTTTACCCGTACTGACTGAGTTAACAGGTTTTAAAAGGGGAATCCAGGCCGCATTTTGTAGAGTATAGCTGCTTTTTAAAACATTGCTCTTTCTTTAAATATTTCATATTTAGTTATTTATCCGTATGGGCTATGTATTTTAGCTGTAAATGTAATGTCTGGAAGATATTAGCTCTTGCAATTGCTCTGAAATTCGAGATGAAAGAAAGTTTATACCTGTGTGTGTATTACCTTTAGCAGGGCGCGTGCGTACTCTTTGCATTGTGCGACTCCAGTGCTTACCATATGAGAGATAAAATGACATTTCTCTTGTATATTTAAACCATCGAAATCTTACGTTAAATTGTAATGACAAGGGCGGTCTGGAGCTGTGAGTAGGCGTGGGATTTGTCACATATGGTTTAGGGGCCGACATATCTCTCCCTCAATGCCGTACCGGGAGGCGAGGTCGGTAGCAGAAAGCAGCGAAGGGTCAACTGCGTCCAAAAGCGATCGCACGGGCCGAAATCCCGGGATGACTCGTTTGGTACGACGCTCCAGCGCCACGTCTGGAGGTACTGCATTTTTCTCTCTTGTTCAGACATTCCGTCACCGCATGCGCAAATGTTCTGGCTCTCCCATACCTAGCCTACACAAAAAATTGAGGTACTGTTTTTTTTACAAGGAATTGACATTTCAGTTGATTCTACAGGCATGAAGGTAACGTAAGAACCGTGCGTGTCTGGCCTTCTCCAAACAGAGGTGAGAGATGGTTTCATGCAGACTGAGACGCCTAAAATGCTCTGTTGTAAACATGGCGGTTCACGAGTGAAGTTGTCTCTCTGGCCTTTCTGTGGACGAATTCCAGTACCTACCGATTCAATTTGGGCAAGTTTTGAAAGCTAAAAATTTCAATCGATGCGGTATTTTGCCGGTAGGACTGGGTGACCCGACACTTATAAAAAATCTATGAGATGAGAATCGGGGATCTTCCCTTGTCACGGAATGGCAGAATTACCCAGAATTCTTTTTGGGCATGAACGAGGCAACTTGAGAAGCACGAGAGTGGCCCTCATCAATATGGCTGAAGCGCGGCGCGCCGGGGAAAAAAGTAGTGAGAAGAAGATTTCCAGCCAGATAGTAAGGAATAGCCCTGGTGTGTGCTGTTAACGTAGACTTTTGATTTCTGAACAAGTTTTGCGGCAAAGTAGTGCTTTTTTCGCTGTTATTCTTGTAGCAAAAACTGGCCTTGCGTCAGTTGTTCTTGTCAAAAGAACGGTATAATGTAAATGAGAGAATACGAAGATTTACATTTGCAGATTACGAAAGGCGAACTCTATATGATCTCTATGCAATAAGCGCATTCAAAATGTCTTCATATTAATAGTATAAAACTCTGTTTTTGAAGGATTTTCCTGCTACTACATATGAAAAACAAGCGAGTTTTCTCTCCTTTCTTCTTCTCATGATCGATGTTCGCGGAAATTACATTCTCTCTCAATAAACCTAGAACAACCAGTTATGGTCTTAATACTCTTTCTTACTTCAGTATCAGCTAAGTTATAGATGCGTTACCTGATTTTACCCGTACTGACTGAGTTAACAGGTTTTAAAAGGGGAA
The DNA here is from genome assembly GCA_949126865.1 of Montipora capitata. NCBI lineage: Eukaryota > Metazoa > Cnidaria > Anthozoa > Scleractinia > Acroporidae > Montipora > Montipora capitata. The sequence goes on along the minus strand of OX421448.1, from coordinate 30,563,635 downwards.
TCCAGGCCGCATTTTGTAGAGTATAGCTGCTTTTTAAAACATTGCTCTTTCTTTAAATATTTCATATTTAGTTATTTATCCGTATGGGCTATGTATTTTAGCTGTAAATGTAATGTCTGGAAGATATTAGCTCTTGCAATTGCTCTGAAATTCGAGATGAAAGAAAGTTTATACCTGTGTGTGTATTACCTTTAGCAGGGCGCGTGCGTACTCTTTGCATTGTGCGACTCCAGTGCTTACCATATGAGAGATAAAATGACATTTCTCTTGTATATTTAAACCATCGAAATCTTACGTTAAATTGTAATGACAAGGGCGGTCTGGAGCTGTGAGTAGGCGTGGGATTTGTCACATATGGTTTAGGGGCCGACATATCTCTCCCTCAATGCCGTACCGGGAGGCGAGGTCGGTAGCAGAAAGCAGCGAAGGGTCAACTGCGTCCAAAAGCGATCGCACGGGCCGAAATCCCGGGATGACTCGTTTGGTACGACGCTCCAGCGCCACGTCTGGAGGTACTGCATTTTTCTCTCTTGTTCAGACATTCCGTCACCGCATGCGCAAATGTTCTGGCTCTCCCATACCTAGCCTACACAAAAAATTGAGGTACTGTTTTTTTTACAAGGAATTGACATTTCAGTTGATTCTACAGGCATGAAGGTAACGTAAGAACCGTGCGTGTCTGGCCTTCTCCAAACAGAGGTGAGAGATGGTTTCATGCAGACTGAGACGCCTAAAATGCTCTGTTGTAAACATGGCGGTTCACGAGTGAAGTTGTCTCTCTGGCCTTTCTGTGGACGAATTCCAGTACCTACCGATTCAATTTGGGCAAGTTTTGAAAGCTAAAAATTTCAATCGATGCGGTATTTTGCCGGTAGGACTGGGTGACCCGACACTTATAAAAAATCTATGAGATGAGAATCGGGGATCTTCCCTTGTCACGGAATGGCAGAATTACCCAGAATTCTTTTTGGGCATGAACGAGGCAACTTGAGAAGCACGAGAGTGGCCCTCATCAATATGGCTGAAGCGCGGCGCGCCGGGGAAAAAAGTAGTGAGAAGAAGATTTCCAGCCAGATAGTAAGGAATAGCCCTGGTGTGTGCTGTTAACGTAGACTTTTGATTTCTGAACAAGTTTTGCGGCAAAGTAGTGCTTTTTTCGCTGTTATTCTTGTAGCAAAAACTGGCCTTGCGTCAGTTGTTCTTGTCAAAAGAACGGTATAATGTAAATGAGAGAATACGAAGATTTACATTTGCAGATTACGAAAGGCGAACTCTATATGATCTCTATGCAATAAGCGCATTCAAAATGTCTTCATATTAATAGTATAAAACTCTGTTTTTGAAGGATTTTCCTGCTACTACATATGAAAAACAAGCGAGTTTTCTCTCCTTTCTTCTTCTCATGATCGATGTTCGCGGAAATTACATTCTCTCTCAATAAACCTAGAACAACCAGTTATGGTCTTAATACTCTTTCTTACTTCAGTATCAGCTAAGTTATAGATGCGTTACCTGATTTTACCCGTACTGACTGAGTTAACAGGTTTTAAAAGGGGAATCCAGGCCGCATTTTGTAGAGTATAGCTGCTTTTTAAAACATTGCTCTTTCTTTAAATATTTCATATTTAGTTATTTATCCGTATGGGCTATGTATTTTAGCTGTAAATGTAATGTCTGGAAGATATTAGCTCTTGCAATTGCTCTGAAATTCGAGATGAAAGAAAGTTTATACCTGTGTGTGTATTACCTTTAGCAGGGCGCGTGCGTACTCTTTGCATTGTGCGACTCCAGTGCTTACCATATGAGAGATAAAATGACATTTCTCTTGTATATTTAAACCATCGAAATCTTACGTTAAATTGTAATGACAAGGGCGGTCTGGAGCTGTGAGTAGGCGTGGGATTTGTCACATATGGTTTAGGGGCCGACATATCTCTCCCTCAATGCCGTACCGGGAGGCGAGGTCGGTAGCAGAAAGCAGCGAAGGGTCAACTGCGTCCAAAAGCGATCGCACGGGCCGAAATCCCGGGATGACTCGTTTGGTACGACGCTCCAGCGCCACGTCTGGAGGTACTGCATTTTTCTCTCTTGTTCAGACATTCCGTCACCGCATGCGCAAATGTTCTGGCTCTCCCATACCTAGCCTACACAAAAAATTGAGGTACTGTTTTTTTTACAAGGAATTGACATTTCAGTTGATTCTACAGGCATGAAGGTAACGTAAGAACCGTGCGTGTCTGGCCTTCTCCAAACAGAGGTGAGAGATGGTTTCATGCAGACTGAGACGCCTAAAATGCTCTGTTGTAAACATGGCGGTTCACGAGTGAAGTTGTCTCTCTGGCCTTTCTGTGGACGAATTCCAGTACCTACCGATTCAATTTGGGCAAGTTTTGAAAGCTAAAAATTTCAATCGATGCGGTATTTTGCCGGTAGGACTGGGTGACCCGACACTTATAAAAAATCTATGAGATGAGAATCGGGGATCTTCCCTTGTCACGGAATGGCAGAATTACCCAGAATTCTTTTTGGGCATGAACGAGGCAACTTGAGAAGCACGAGAGTGGCCCTCATCAATATGGCTGAAGCGCGGCGCGCCGGGGAAAAAAGTAGTGAGAAGAAGATTTCCAGCCAGATAGTAAGGAATAGCCCTGGTGTGTGCTGTTAACGTAGACTTTTGATTTCTGAACAAGTTTTGCGGCAAAGTAGTGCTTTTTTCGCTGTTATTCTTGTAGCAAAAACTGGCCTTGCGTCAGTTGTTCTTGTCAAAAGAACGGTATAATGTAAATGAGAGAATACGAAGATTTACATTTGCAGATTACGAAAGGCGAACTCTATATGATCTCTATGCAATAAGCGCATTCAAAATGTCTTCATATTAATAGTATAAAACTCTGTTTTTGAAGGATTTTCCTGCTACTACATATGAAAAACAAGCGAGTTTTCTCTCCTTTCTTCTTCTCATGATCGATGTTCGCGGAAATTACATTCTCTCTCAATAAACCTAGAACAACCAGTTATGGTCTTAATACTCTTTCTTACTTCAGTATCAGCTAAGTTATAGATGCGTTACCTGATTTTACCCGTACTGACTGAGTTAACAGGTTTTAAAAGGGGAATCCAGGCCGCATTTTGTAGAGTATAGCTGCTTTTTAAAACATTGCTCTTTCTTTAAATATTTCATATTTAGTTATTTATCCGTATGGGCTATGTATTTTAGCTGTAAATGTAATGTCTGGAAGATATTAGCTCTTGCAATTGCTCTGAAATTCGAGATGAAAGAAAGTTTATACCTGTGTGTGTATTACCTTTAGCAGGGCGCGTGCGTACTCTTTGCATTGTGCGACTCCAGTGCTTACCATATGAGAGATAAAATGACATTTCTCTTGTATATTTAAACCATCGAAATCTTACGTTAAATTGTAATGACAAGGGCGGTCTGGAGCTGTGAGTAGGCGTGGGATTTGTCACATATGGTTTAGGGGCCGACATATCTCTCCCTCAATGCCGTACCGGGAGGCGAGGTCGGTAGCAGAAAGCAGCGAAGGGTCAACTGCGTCCAAAAGCGATCGCACGGGCCGAAATCCCGGGATGACTCGTTTGGTACGACGCTCCAGCGCCACGTCTGGAGGTACTGCATTTTTCTCTCTTGTTCAGACATTCCGTCACCGCATGCGCAAATGTTCTGGCTCTCCCATACCTAGCCTACACAAAAAATTGAGGTACTGTTTTTTTTACAAGGAATTGACATTTCAGTTGATTCTACAGGCATGAAGGTAACGTAAGAACCGTGCGTGTCTGGCCTTCTCCAAACAGAGGTGAGAGATGGTTTCATGCAGACTGAGACGCCTAAAATGCTCTGTTGTAAACATGGCGGTTCACGAGTGAAGTTGTCTCTCTGGCCTTTCTGTGGACGAATTCCAGCACCTACCGATTCAATTTGGGCAAGTTTTGAAAGCTAAAAATTTCAATCGATGCGGTATTTTGCCGGTAGGACTGGGTGACCCGACACTTATAAAAAATCTATGAGATGAGAATCGGGGATCTTCCCTTGTCACGGAATGGCAGAATTACCCAGAATTCTTTTTGGGCATGAACGAGGCAACTTGAGAAGCACGAGAGTGGCCCTCATCAATATGGCTGAAGCGCGGCGCGCCGGGGAAAAAAGTAGTGAGAAGAAGATTTCCAGCCAGATAGTAAGGAATAGCCCTGGTGTGTGCTGTTAACGTAGACTTTTGATTTCTGAACAAGTTTTGCGGCAAAGTAGTGCTTTTTTCGCTGTTATTCTTGTAGCAAAAACTGGCCTTGCGTCAGTTGTTCTTGTCAAAAGAACGGTATAATGTAAATGAGAGAATACGAAGATTTACATTTGCAGATTACGAAAGGCGAACTCTATATGATCTCTATGCAATAAGCGCATTCAAAATGTCTTCATATTAATAGTATAAAACTCTGTTTTTGAAGGATTTTCCTGCTACTACATATGAAAAACAAGCGAGTTTTCTCTCCTTTCTTCTTCTCATGATCGATGTTCGCGGAAATTACATTCTCTCTCAATAAACCTAGAACAACCAGTTATGGTCTTAATACTCTTTCTTACTTCAGTATCAGCTAAGTTATAGATGCGTTACCTGATTTTACCCGTACTGACTGAGTTAACAGGTTTTAAAAGGGGAATCCAGGCCGCATTTTGTAGAGTATAGCTGCTTTTTAAAACATTGCTCTTTCTTTAAATATTTCATATTTAGTTATTTATCCGTATGGGCTATGTATTTTAGCTGTAAATGTAATGTCTGGAAGATATTAGCTCTTGCAATTGCTCTGAAATTCGAGATGAAAGAAAGTTTATACCTGTGTGTGTATTACCTTTAGCAGGGCGCGTGCGTACTCTTTGCATTGTGCGACTCCAGTGCTTACCATATGAGAGATAAAATGACATTTCTCTTGTATATTTAAACCATCGAAATCTTACGTTAAATTGTAATGACAAGGGCGGTCTGGAGCTGTGAGTAGGCGTGGGATTTGTCACATATGGTTTAGGGGCCGACATATCTCTCCCTCAATGCCGTACCGGGAGGCGAGGTCGGTAGCAGAAAGCAGCGAAGGGTCAACTGCGTCCAAAAGCGATCGCACGGGCCGAAATCCCGGGATGACTCGTTTGGTACGACGCTCCAGCGCCACGTCTGGAGGTACTGCATTTTTCTCTCTTGTTCAGACATTCCGTCACCGCATGCGCAAATGTTCTGGCTCTCCCATACCTAGCCTACACAAAAAATTGAGGTACTGTTTTTTTTACAAGGAATTGACATTTCAGTTGATTCTACAGGCATGAAGGTAACGTAAGAACCGTGCGTGTCTGGCCTTCTCCAAACAGAGGTGAGAGATGGTTTCATGCAGACTGAGACGCCTAAAATGCTCTGTTGTAAACATGGCGGTTCACGAGTGAAGTTGTCTCTCTGGCCTTTCTGTGGACGAATTCCAGTACCTACCGATTCAATTTGGGCAAGTTTTGAAAGCTAAAAATTTCAATCGATGCGGTATTTTGCCGGTAGGACTGGGTGACCCGACACTTATAAAAAATCTATGAGATGAGAATCGGGGATCTTCCCTTGTCACGGAATGGCAGAATTACCCAGAATTCTTTTTGGGCATGAACGAGGCAACTTGAGAAGCACGAGAGTGGCCCTCATCAATATGGCTGAAGCGCGGCGCGCCGGGGAAAAAAGTAGTGAGAAGAAGATTTCCAGCCAGATAGTAAGGAATAGCCCTGGTGTGTGCTGTTAACGTAGACTTTTGATTTCTGAACAAGTTTTGCGGCAAAGTAGTGCTTTTTTCGCTGTTATTCTTGTAGCAAAAACTGGCCTTGCGTCAGTTGTTCTTGTCAAAAGAACGGTATAATGTAAATGAGAGAATACGAAGATTTACATTTGCAGATTACGAAAGGCGAACTCTATATGATCTCTATGCAATAAGCGCATTCAAAATGTCTTCATATTAATAGTATAAAACTCTGTTTTTGAAGGATTTTCCTGCTACTACATATGAAAAACAAGCGAGTTTTCTCTCCTTTCTTCTTCTCATGATCGATGTTCGCGGAAATTACATTCTCTCTCAATAAACCTAGAACAACCAGTTATGGTCTTAATACTCTTTCTTACTTCAGTATCAGCTAAGTTATAGATGCGTTACCTGATTTTACCCGTACTGACTGAGTTAACAGGTTTTAAAAGGGGAATCCAGGCCGCATTTTGTAGAGTATAGCTGCTTTTTAAAACATTGCTCTTTCTTTAAATATTTCATATTTAGTTATTTATCCGTATGGGCTATGTATTTTAGCTGTAAATGTAATGTCTGGAAGATATTAGCTCTTGCAATTGCTCTGAAATTCGAGATGAAAGAAAGTTTATACCTGTGTGTGTATTACCTTTAGCAGGGCGCGTGCGTACTCTTTGCATTGTGCGACTCCAGTGCTTACCATATGAGAGATAAAATGACATTTCTCTTGTATATTTAAACCATCGAAATCTTACGTTAAATTGTAATGACAAGGGCGGTCTGGAGCTGTGAGTAGGCGTGGGATTTGTCACATATGGTTTAGGGGCCGACATATCTCTCCCTCAATGCCGTACCGGGAGGCGAGGTCGGTAGCAGAAAGCAGCGAAGGGTCAACTGCGTCCAAAAGCGATCGCACGGGCCGAAATCCCGGGATGACTCGTTTGGTACGACGCTCCAGCGCCACGTCTGGAGGTACTGCATTTTTCTCTCTTGTTCAGACATTCCGTCACCGCATGCGCAAATGTTCTGGCTCTCCCATACCTAGCCTACACAAAAAATTGAGGTACTGTTTTTTTTACAAGGAATTGACATTTCAGTTGATTCTACAGGCATGAAGGTAACGTAAGAACCGTGCGTGTCTGGCCTTCTCCAAACAGAGGTGAGAGATGGTTTCATGCAGACTGAGACGCCTAAAATGCTCTGTTGTAAACATGGCGGTTCACGAGTGAAGTTGTCTCTCTGGCCTTTCTGTGGACGAATTCCAGCACCTACCGATTCAATTTGGGCAAGTTTTGAAAGCTAAAAATTTCAATCGATGCGGTATTTTGCCGGTAGGACTGGGTGACCCGACACTTATAAAAAATCTATGAGATGAGAATCGGGGATCTTCCCTTGTCACGGAATGGCAGAATTACCCAGAATTCTTTTTGGGCATGAACGAGGCAACTTGAGAAGCACGAGAGTGGCCCTCATCAATATGGCTGAAGCGCGGCGCGCCGGGGAAAAAAGTAGTGAGAAGAAGATTTCCAGCCAGATAGTAAGGAATAGCCCTGGTGTGTGCTGTTAACGTAGACTTTTGATTTCTGAACAAGTTTTGCGGCAAAGTAGTGCTTTTTTCGCTGTTATTCTTGTAGCAAAAACTGGCCTTGCGTCAGTTGTTCTTGTCAAAAGAACGGTATAATGTAAATGAGAGAATACGAAGATTTACATTTGCAGATTACGAAAGGCGAACTCTATATGATCTCTATGCAATAAGCGCATTCAAAATGTCTTCATATTAATAGTATAAAACTCTGTTTTTGAAGGATTTTCCTGCTACTACATATGAAAAACAAGCGAGTTTTCTCTCCTTTCTTCTTCTCATGATCGATGTTCGCGGAAATTACATTCTCTCTCAATAAACCTAGAACAACCAGTTATGGTCTTAATACTCTTTCTTACTTCAGTATCAGCTAAGTTATAGATGCGTTACCTGATTTTACCCGTACTGACTGAGTTAACAGGTTTTAAAAGGGGAATCCAGGCCGCATTTTGTAGAGTATAGCTGCTTTTTAAAACATTGCTCTTTCTTTAAATATTTCATATTTAGTTATTTATCCGTATGGGCTATGTATTTTAGCTGTAAATGTAATGTCTGGAAGATATTAGCTCTTGCAATTGCTCTGAAATTCGAGATGAAAGAAAGTTTATACCTGTGTGTGTATTACCTTTAGCAGGGCGCGTGCGTACTCTTTGCATTGTGCGACTCCAGTGCTTACCATATGAGAGATAAAATGACATTTCTCTTGTATATTTAAACCATCGAAATCTTACGTTAAATTGTAATGACAAGGGCGGTCTGGAGCTGTGAGTAGGCGTGGGATTTGTCACATATGGTTTAGGGGCCGACATATCTCTCCCTCAATGCCGTACCGGGAGGCGAGGTCGGTAGCAGAAAGCAGCGAAGGGTCAACTGCGTCCAAAAGCGATCGCACGGGCCGAAATCCCGGGATGACTCGTTTGGTACGACGCTCCAGCGCCACGTCTGGAGGTACTGCATTTTTCTCTCTTGTTCAGACATTCCGTCACCGCATGCGCAAATGTTCTGGCTCTCCCATACCTAGCCTACACAAAAAATTGAGGTACTGTTTTTTTTACAAGGAATTGACATTTCAGTTGATTCTACAGGCATGAAGGTAACGTAAGAACCGTGCGTGTCTGGCCTTCTCCAAACAGAGGTGAGAGATGGTTTCATGCAGACTGAGACGCCTAAAATGCTCTGTTGTAAACATGGCGGTTCACGAGTGAAGTTGTCTCTCTGGCCTTTCTGTGGACGAATTCCAGTACCTACCGATTCAATTTGGGCAAGTTTTGAAAGCTAAAAATTTCAATCGATGCGGTATTTTGCCGGTAGGACTGGGTGACCCGACACTTATAAAAAATCTATGAGATGAGAATCGGGGATCTTCCCTTGTCACGGAATGGCAGAATTACCCAGAATTCTTTTTGGGCATGAACGAGGCAACTTGAGAAGCACGAGAGTGGCCCTCATCAATATGGCTGAAGCGCGGCGCGCCGGGGAAAAAAGTAGTGAGAAGAAGATTTCCAGCCAGATAGTAAGGAATAGCCCTGGTGTGTGCTGTTAACGTAGACTTTTGATTTCTGAACAAGTTTTGCGGCAAAGTAGTGCTTTTTTCGCTGTTATTCCTGTAGCAAAAACTGGCCTTGCGTCAGTTGTTCTTGTCAAAAGAACGGTATAATGTAAATGAGAGAATACGAAGATTTACATTTGCAGATTACGAAAGGCGAACTCTATATGATCTCTATGCAATAAGCGCATTCAAAATGTCTTCATATTAATAGTATAAAACTCTGTTTTTGAAGGATTTTCCTGCTACTACATATGAAAAACAAGCGAGTTTTCTCTCCTTTCTTCTTCTCATGATCGATGTTCGCGGAAATTACATTCTCTCTCAATAAACCTAGAACAACCAGTTATGGTCTTAATACTCTTTCTTACTTCAGTATCAGCTAAGTTATAGATGCGTTACCTGATTTTACCCGTACTGACTGAGTTAACAGGTTTTAAAAGGGGAATCCAGGCCGCATTTTGTAGAGTATAGCTGCTTTTTAAAACATTGCTCTTTCTTTAAATATTTCATATTTAGTTATTTATCCGTATGGGCTATGTATTTTAGCTGTAAATGTAATGTCTGGAAGATATTAGCTCTTGCAATTGCTCTGAAATTCGAGATGAAAGAAAGTTTATACCTGTGTGTGTATTACCTTTAGCAGGGCGCGTGCGTACTCTTTGCATTGTGCGACTCCAGTGCTTACCATATGAGAGATAAAATGACATTTCTCTTGTATATTTAAACCATCGAAATCTTACGTTAAATTGTAATGACAAGGGCGGTCTGGAGCTGTGAGTAGGCGTGGGATTTGTCACATATGGTTTAGGGGCCGACATATCTCTCCCTCAATGCCGTACCGGGAGGCGAGGTCGGTAGCAGAAAGCAGCGAAGGGTCAACTGCGTCCAAAAGCGATCGCACGGGCCGAAATCCCGGGATGACTCGTTTGGTACGACGCTCCAGCGCCACGTCTGGAGGTACTGCATTTTTCTCTCTTGTTCAGACATTCCGTCACCGCATGCGCAAATGTTCTGGCTCTCCCATACCTAGCCTACACAAAAAATTGAGGTACTGTTTTTTTTACAAGGAATTGACATTTCAGTTGATTCTACAGGCATGAAGGTAACGTAAGAACCGTGCGTGTCTGGCCTTCTCCAAACAGAGGTGAGAGATGGTTTCATGCAGACTGAGACGCCTAAAATGCTCTGTTGTAAACATGGCGGTTCACGAGTGAAGTTGTCTCTCTGGCCTTTCTGTGGACGAATTCCAGTACCTACCGATTCAATTTGGGCAAGTTTTGAAAGCTAAAAATTTCAATCGATGCGGTATTTTGCCGGTAGGACTGGGTGACCCGACACTTATAAAAAATCTATGAGATGAGAATCGGGGATCTTCCCTTGTCACGGAATGGCAGAATTACCCAGAATTCTTTTTGGGCATGAACGAGGCAACTTGAGAAGCACGAGAGTGGCCCTCATCAATATGGCTGAAGCGCGGCGCGCCGGGGAAAAAAGTAGTGAGAAGAAGATTTCCAGCCAGATAGTAAGGAATAGCCCTGGTGTGTGCTGTTAACGTAGACTTTTGATTTCTGAACAAGTTTTGCGGCAAAGTAGTGCTTTTTTCGCTGTTATTCTTGTAGCAAAAACTGGCCTTGCGTCAGTTGTTCTTGTCAAAAGAACGGTATAATGTAAATGAGAGAATACGAAGATTTACATTTGCAGATTACGAAAGGCGAACTCTATATGATCTCTATGCAATAAGCGCATTCAAAATGTCTTCATATTAATAGTATAAAACTCTGTTTTTGAAGGATTTTCCTGCTACTACATATGAAAAACAAGCGAGTTTTCTCTCCTTTCTTCTTCTCATGATCGATGTTCGCGGAAATTACATTCTCTCTCAATAAACCTAGAACAACCAGTTATGGTCTTAATACTCTTTCTTACTTCAGTATCAGCTAAGTTATAGATGCGTTACCTGATTTTACCCGTACTGACTGAGTTAACAGGTTTTAAAAGGGGAATCCAGGCCGCATTTTGTAGAGTATAGCTGCTTTTTAAAACATTGCTCTTTCTTTAAATATTTCATATTTAGTTATTTATCCGTATGGGCTATGTATTTTAGCTGTAAATGTAATGTCTGGAAGATATTAGCTCTTGCAATTGCTCTGAAATTCGAGATGAAAGAAAGTTTATACCTGTGTGTGTATTACCTTTAGCAGGGCGCGTGCGTACTCTTTGCATTGTGCGACTCCAGTGCTTACCATATGAGAGATAAAATGACATTTCTCTTGTATATTTAAACCATCGAAATCTTACGTTAAATTGTAATGACAAGGGCGGTCTGGAGCTGTGAGTAGGCGTGGGATTTGTCACATATGGTTTAGGGGCCGACATATCTCTCCCTCAATGCCGTACCGGGAGGCGAGGTCGGTAGCAGAAAGCAGCGAAGGGTCAACTGCGTCCAAAAGCGATCGCACGGGCCGAAATCCCGGGATGACTCGTTTGGTACGACGCTCCAGCGCCACGTCTGGAGGTACTGCATTTTTCTCTCTTGTTCAGACATTCCGTCACCGCATGCGCAAATGTTCTGGCTCTCCCATACCTAGCCTACACAAAAAATTGAGGTACTGTTTTTTTTACAAGGAATTGACATTTCAGTTGATTCTACAGGCATGAAGGTAACGTAAGAACCGTGCGTGTCTGGCCTTCTCCAAACAGAGGTGAGAGATGGTTTCATGCAGACTGAGACGCCTAAAATGCTCTGTTGTAAACATGGCGGTTCACGAGTGAAGTTGTCTCTCTGGCCTTTCTGTGGACGAATTCCAGTACCTACCGATTCAATTTGGGCAAGTTTTGAAAGCTAAAAATTTCAATCGATGCGGTATTTTGCCGGTAGGACTGGGTGACCCGACACTTATAAAAAATTTATGAGATGAGAATCGGGGATCTTCCCTTGTCACGGAATGGCAGAATTACCCAGAATTCTTTTTGGGCATGAACGAGGCAACTTGAGAAGCACGAGAGTGGCCCTCATCAATATGGCTGAAGCGCGGCGCGCCGGGGAAAAAAGTAGTGAGAAGAAGATTTCCAGCCAGATAGTAAGGAATAGCCCTGGTGTGTGCTGTTAACGTAGACTTTTGATTTCTGAACAAGTTTTGCGGCAAAGTAGTGCTTTTTTCGCTGTTATTCTTGTAGCAAAAACTGGCCTTGCGTCAGTTGTTCTTGTCAAAAGAACGGTATAATGTAAATGAGAGAATACGAAGATTTACATTTGCAGATTACGAAAGGCGAACTCTATATGATCTCTATGCAATAAGCGCATTCAAAATGTCTTCATATTAATAGTATAAAACTCTGTTTTTGAAGGATTTTCCTGCTACTACATATGAAAAACAAGCGAGTTTTCTCTCCTTTCTTCTTCTCATGATCGATGTTCGCGGAAATTACATTCTCTCTCAATAAACCTAGAACAACCAGTTATGGTCTTAATACTCTTTCTTACTTCAGTATCAGCTAAGTTATAGATGCGTTACCTGATTTTACCCGTACTGACTGAGTTAACAGGTTTTAAAAGGGGAATCCAGGCCGCATTTTGTAGAGTATAGCTGCTTTTTAAAACATTGCTCTTTCTTTAAATATTTCATATTTAGTTATTTATCCGTATGGGCTATGTATTTTAGCTGTAAATGTAATGTCTGGAAGATATTAGCTCTTGCAATTGCTCTGAAATTCGAGATGAAAGAAAGTTTATACCTGTGTGTGTATTACCTTTAGCAGGGCGCGTGCGTACTCTTTGCATTGTGCGACTCCAGTGCTTACCATATGAGAGATAAAATGACATTTCTCTTGTATATTTAAACCATCGAAATCTTACGTTAAATTGTAATGACAAGGGCGGTCTGGAGCTGTGAGTAGGCGTGGGATTTGTCACATATGGTTTAGGGGCCGACATATCTCTCCCTCAATGCCGTACCGGGAGGCGAGGTCGGTAGCAGAAAGCAGCGAAGGGTCAACTGCGTCCAAAAGCGATCGCACGGGCCGAAATCCCGGGATGACTCGTTTGGTACGACGCTCCAGCGCCACGTCTGGAGGTACTGCATTTTTCTCTCTTGTTCAGACATTCCGTCACCGCATGCGCAAATGTTCTGGCTCTCCCATACCTAGCCTACACAAAAAATTGAGGTACTGTTTTTTTTACAAGGAATTGACATTTCAGTTGATTCTACAGGCATGAAGGTAACGTAAGAACCGTGCGTGTCTGGCCTTCTCCAAACAGAGGTGAGAGATGGTTTCATGCAGACTGAGACGCCTAAAATGCTCTGTTGTAAACATGGCGGTTCACGAGTGAAGTTGTCTCTCTGGCCTTTCTGTGGACGAATTCCAGTACCTACCGATTCAATTTGGGCAAGTTTTGAAAGCTAAAAATTTCAATCGATGCGGTATTTTGCCGGTAGGACTGGGTGACCCGACACTTATAAAAAATCTATGAGATGAGAATCGGGGATCTTCCCTTGTCACGGAATGGCAGAATTACCCAGAATTCTTTTTGGGCATGAACGAGGCAACTTGAGAAGCACGAGAGTGGCCCTCATCAATATGGCTGAAGCGCGGCGCGCCGGGGAAAAAAGTAGTGAGAAGAAGATTTCCAGCCAGATAGTAAGGAATAGCCCTGGTGTGTGCTGTTAACGTAGACTTTTGATTTCTGAACAAGTTTTGCGGCAAAGTAGTGCTTTTTTCGCTGTTATTCTTGTAGCAAAAACTGGCCTTGCGTCAGTTGTTCTTGTCAAAAGAACGGTATAATGTAAATGAGAGAATACGAAGATTTACATTTGCAGATTACGAAAGGCGAACTCTATATGATCTCTATGCAATAAGCGCATTCAAAATGTCTTCATATTAATAGTATAAAACTCTGTTTTTGAAGGATTTTCCTGCTACTACATATGAAAAACAAGCGAGTTTTCTCTCCTTTCTTCTTCTCATGATCGATGTTCGCGGAAATTACATTCTCTCTCAATAAACCTAGAACAACCAGTTATGGTCTTAATACTCTTTCTTACTTCAGTATCAGCTAAGTTATAGATGCGTTACCTGATTTTACCCGTACTGACTGAGTTAACAGGTTTTAAAAGGGGAATCCAGGCCGCATTTTGTAGAGTATAGCTGCTTTTTAAAACATTGCTCTTTCTTTAAATATTTCATATTTAGTTATTTATCCGTATGGGCTATGTATTTTAGCTGTAAATGTAATGTCTGGAAGATATTAGCTCTTGCAATTGCTCTGAAATTCGAGATGAAAGAAAGTTTATACCTGTGTGTGTATTACCTTTAGCAGGGCGCGTGCGTACTCTTTGCATTGTGCGACTCCAGTGCTTACCATATGAGAGATAAAATGACATTTCTCTTGTATATTTAAACCATCGAAATCTTACGTTAAATTGTAATGACAAGGGCGGTCTGGAGCTGTGAGTAGGCGTGGGATTTGTCACATATGGTTTAGGGGCCGACATATCTCTCCCTCAATGCCGTACCGGGAGGCGAGGTCGGTAGCAGAAAGCAGCGAAGGGTCAACTGCGTCCAAAAGCGATCGCACGGGCCGAAATCCCGGGATGACTCGTTTGGTACGACGCTCCAGCGCCACGTCTGGAGGTACTGCATTTTTCTCTCTTGTTCAGACATTCCGTCACCGCATGCGCAAATGTTCTGGCTCTCCCATACCTAGCCTACACAAAAAATTGAGGTACTGTTTTTTTTACAAGGAATTGACATTTCAGTTGATTCTACAGGCATGAAGGTAACGTAAGAACCGTGCGTGTCTGGCCTTCTCCAAACAGAGGTGAGAGATGGTTTCATGCAGACTGAGACGCCTAAAATGCTTTGTTGTAAACATGGCGGTTCACGAGTGAAGTTGTCTCTCTGGCCTTTCTGTGGACGAATTCCAGTACCTACCGATTCAATTTGGGCAAGTTTTGAAAGCTAAAAATTTCAATCGATGCGGTATTTTGCCGGTAGGACTGGGTGACCCGACACTTATAAAAAATCTATGAGATGAGAATCGGGGATCTTCCCTTGTCACGGAATGGCAGAATTACCCAGAATTCTTTTTGGGCATGAACGAGGCAACTTGAGAAGCACGAGAGTGGCCCTCATCAATATGGCTGAAGCGCGGCGCGCCGGGGAAAAAAGTAGTGAGAAGAAGATTTCCAGCCAGATAGTAAGGAATAGCCCTGGTGTGTGCTGTTAACGTAGACTTTTGATTTCTGAACAAGTTTTGCGGCAAAGTAGTGCTTTTTTCGCTGTTATTCTTGTAGCAAAAACTGGCCTTGCGTCAGTTGTTCTTGTCAAAAGAACGGTATAATGTAAATGAGAGAATACGAAGATTTACATTTGCAGATTACGAAAGGCGAACTCTATATGATCTCTATGCAATAAGCGCATTCAAAATGTCTTCATATTAATAGTATAAAACTCTGTTTTTGAAGGATTTTCCTGCTACTACATATGAAAAACAAGCGAGTTTTCTCTCCTTTCTTCTTCTCATGATCGATGTTCGCGGAAATTACATTCTCTCTCAATAAACCTAGAACAACCAGTTATGGTCTTAATACTCTTTCTTACTTCAGTATCAGCTAAGTTATAGATGCGTTACCTGATTTTACCCGTACTGACTGAGTTAACAGGTTTTAAAAGGGGAATCCAGGCCGCATTTTGTAGAGTATAGCTGCTTTTTAAAACATTGCTCTTTCTTTAAATATTTCATATTTAGTTATTTATCCGTATGGGCTATGTATTTTAGCTGTAAATGTAATGTCTGGAAGATATTAGCTCTTGCAATTGCTCTGAAATTCGAGATGAAAGAAAGTTTATACCTGTGTGTGTATTACCTTTAGCAGGGCGCGTGCGTACTCTTTGCATTGTGCGACTCCAGTGCTTACCATATGAGAGATAAAATGACATTTCTCTTGTATATTTAAACCATCGAAATCTTACGTTAAATTGTAATGACAAGGGCGGTCTGGAGCTGTGAGTAGGCGTGGGATTTGTCACATATGGTTTAGGGGCCGACATATCTCTCCCTCAATGCCGTACCGGGAGGCGAGGTCGGTAGCAGAAAGCAGCGAAGGGTCAACTGCGTCCAAAAGCGATCGCACGGGCCGAAATCCCGGGATGACTCGTTTGGTACGACGCTCCAGCGCCACGTCTGGAGGTACTGCATTTTTCTCTCTTGTTCAGACATTCCGTCACCGCATGCGCAAATGTTCTGGCTCTCCCATACCTAGCCTACACAAAAAATTGAGGTACTGTTTTTTTTACAAGGAATTGACATTTCAGTTGATTCTACAGGCATGAAGGTAACGTAAGAACCGTGCGTGTCTGGCCTTCTCCAAACAGAGGTGAGAGATGGTT
Source organism: Montipora capitata (assembly GCA_949126865.1). NCBI lineage: Eukaryota > Metazoa > Cnidaria > Anthozoa > Scleractinia > Acroporidae > Montipora > Montipora capitata. Next base: position 30,547,343 of record OX421448.1, on the reverse strand, counting down.
TCATGCAGACTGAGACGCCTAAAATGCTCTGTTGTAAACATGGCGGTTCACGAGTGAAGTTGTCTCTCTGGCCTTTCTGTGGACGAATTCCAGTACCTACCGATTCAATTTGGGCAAGTTTTGAAAGCTAAAAATTTCAATCGATGCGGTATTTTGCCGGTAGGACTGGGTGACCCGACACTTATAAAAAATCTATGAGATGAGAATCGGGGATCTTCCCTTGTCACGGAATGGCAGAATTACCCAGAATTCTTTTTGGGCATGAACGAGGCAACTTGAGAAGCACGAGAGTGGCCCTCATCAATATGGCTGAAGCGCGGCGCGCCGGGGAAAAAAGTAGTGAGAAGAAGATTTCCAGCCAGATAGTAAGGAATAGCCCTGGTGTGTGCTGTTAACGTAGACTTTTGATTTCTGAACAAGTTTTGCGGCAAAGTAGTGCTTTATTCGCTGTTATTCTTGTAGCAAAAACTGGCCTTGCGTCAGTTGTTCTTGTCAAAAGAACGGTATAATGTAAATGAGAGAATACGAAGATTTACATTTGCAGATTACGAAAGGCGAACTCTATATGATCTCTATGCAATAAGCGCATTCAAAATGTCTTCATATTAATAGTATAAAACTCTGTTTTTGAAGGATTTTCCTGCTACTACATATGAAAAACAAGCGAGTTTTCTCTCCTTTCTTCTTCTCATGATCGATGTTCGCGGAAATTACATTCTCTCTCAATAAACCTAGAACAACCAGTTATGGTCTTAATACTCTTTCTTACTTCAGTATCAGCTAAGTTATAGATGCGTTACCTGATTTTACCCGTACTGACTGAGTTAACAGGTTTTAAAAGGGGAATCCAGGCCGCATTTTGTAGAGTATAGCTGCTTTTTAAAACATTGCTCTTTCTTTAAATATTTCATATTTAGTTATTTATCCGTATGGGCTATGTATTTTAGCTGTAAATGTAATGTCTGGAAGATATTAGCTCTTGCAATTGCTCTGAAATTCGAGATGAAAGAAAGTTTATACCTGTGTGTGTATTACCTTTAGCAGGGCGCGTGCGTACTCTTTGCATTGTGCGACTCCAGTGCTTACCATATGAGAGATAAAATGACATTTCTCTTGTATATTTAAACCATCGAAATCTTACGTTAAATTGTAATGACAAGGGCGGTCTGGAGCTGTGAGTAGGCGTGGGATTTGTCACATATGGTTTAGGGGCCGACATATCTCTCCCTCAATGCCGTACCGGGAGGCGAGGTCGGTAGCAGAAAGCAGCGAAGGGTCAACTGCGTCCAAAAGCGATCGCACGGGCCGAAATCCCGGGATGACTCGTTTGGTACGACGCTCCAGCGCCACGTCTGGAGGTACTGCATTTTTCTCTCTTGTTCAGACATTCCGTCACCGCATGCGCAAATGTTCTGGCTCTCCCATACCTAGCCTACACAAAAAATTGAGGTACTGTTTTTTTTACAAGGAATTGACATTTCAGTTGATTCTACAGGCATGAAGGTAACGTAAGAACCGTGCGTGTCTGGCCTTCTCCAAACAGAGGTGAGAGATGGTTTCATGCAGACTGAGACGCCTAAAATGCTCTGTTGTAAACATGGCGGTTCACGAGTGAAGTTGTCTCTCTGGCCTTTCTGTGGACGAATTCCAGTACCTACCGATTCAATTTGGGCAAGTTTTGAAAGCTAAAAATTTCAATCGATGCGGTATTTTGCCGGTAGGACTGGGTGACCCGACACTTATAAAAAATCTATGAGATGAGAATCGGGGATCTTCCCTTGTCACGGAATGGCAGAATTACCCAGAATTCTTTTTGGGCATGAACGAGGCAACTTGAGAAGCACGAGAGTGGCCCTCATCAATATGGCTGAAGCGCGGCGCGCCGGGGAAAAAAGTAGTGAGAAGAAGATTTCCAGCCAGATAGTAAGGAATAGCCCTGGTGTGTGCTGTTAACGTAGACTTTTGATTTCTGAACAAGTTTTGCGGCAAAGTAGTGCTTTTTTCGCTGTTATTCTTGTAGCAAAAACTGGCCTTGCGTCAGTTGTTCTTGTCAAAAGAACGGTATAATGTAAATGAGAGAATACGAAGATTTACATTTGCAGATTACGAAAGGCGAACTCTATATGATCTCTATGCAATAAGCGCATTCAAAATGTCTTCATATTAATAGTATAAAACTCTGTTTTTGAAGGATTTTCCTGCTACTACATATGAAAAACAAGCGAGTTTTCTCTCCTTTCTTCTTCTCATGATCGATGTTCGCGGAAATTACATTCTCTCTCAATAAACCTAGAACAACCAGTTATGGTCTTAATACTCTTTCTTACTTCAGTATCAGCTAAGTTATAGATGCGTTACCTGATTTTACCCGTACTGACTGAGTTAACAGGTTTTAAAAGGGGAATCCAGGCCGCATTTTGTAGAGTATAGCTGCTTTTTAAAACATTGCTCTTTCTTTAAATATTTCATATTTAGTTATTTATCCGTATGGGCTATGTATTTTAGCTGTAAATGTAATGTCTGGAAGATATTAGCTCTTGCAATTGCTCTGAAATTCGAGATGAAAGAAAGTTTATACCTGTGTGTGTATTACCTTTAGCAGGGCGCGTGCGTACTCTTTGCATTGTGCGACTCCAGTGCTTACCATATGAGAGATAAAATGACATTTCTCTTGTATATTTAAACCATCGAAATCTTACGTTAAATTGTAATGACAAGGGCGGTCTGGAGCTGTGAGTAGGCGTGGGATTTGTCACATATGGTTTAGGGGCCGACATATCTCTCCCTCAATGCCGTACCGGGAGGCGAGGTCGGTAGCAGAAAGCAGCGAAGGGTCAACTGCGTCCAAAAGCGATCGCACGGGCCGAAATCCCGGGATGACTCGTTTGGTACGACGCTCCAGCGCCACGTCTGGAGGTACTGCATTTTTCTCTCTTGTTCAGACATTCCGTCACCGCATGCGCAAATGTTCTGGCTCTCCCATACCTAGCCTACACAAAAAATTGAGGTACTGTTTTTTTTACAAGGAATTGACATTTCAGTTGATTCTACAGGCATGAAGGTAACGTAAGAACCGTGCGTGTCTGGCCTTCTCCAAACAGAGGTGAGAGATGGTTTCATGCAGACTGAGACGCCTAAAATGCTCTGTTGTAAACATGGCGGTTCACGAGTGAAGTTGTCTCTCTGGCCTTTCTGTGGACGAATTCCAGTACCTACCGATTCAATTTGGGCAAGTTTTGAAAGCTAAAAATTTCAATCGATGCGGTATTTTGCCGGTAGGACTGGGTGACCCGACACTTATAAAAAATCTATGAGATGAGAATCGGGGATCTTCCCTTGTCACGGAATGGCAGAATTACCCAGAATTCTTTTTGGGCATGAACGAGGCAACTTGAGAAGCACGAGAGTGGCCCTCATCAATATGGCTGAAGCGCGGCGCGCCGGGGAAAAAAGTAGTGAGAAGAAGATTTCCAGCCAGATAGTAAGGAATAGCCCTGGTGTGTGCTGTTAACGTAGACTTTTGATTTCTGAACAAGTTTTGCGGCAAAGTAGTGCTTTTTTCGCTGTTATTCTTGTAGCAAAAACTGGCCTTGCGTCAGTTGTTCTTGTCAAAAGAACGGTATAATGTAAATGAGAGAATACGAAGATTTACATTTGCAGATTACGAAAGGCGAACTCTATATGATCTCTATGCAATAAGCGCATTCAAAATGTCTTCATATTAATAGTATAAAACTCTGTTTTTGAAGGATTTTCCTGCTACTACATATGAAAAACAAGCGAGTTTTCTCTCCTTTCTTCTTCTCATGATCGATGTTCGCGGAAATTACATTCTCTCTCAATAAACCTAGAACAACCAGTTATGGTCTTAATACTCTTTCTTACTTCAGTATCAGCTAAGTTATAGATGCGTTACCTGATTTTACCCGTACTGACTGAGTTAACAGGTTTTAAAAGGGGAATCCAGGCCGCATTTTGTAGAGTATAGCTGCTTTTTAAAACATTGCTCTTTCTTTAAATATTTCATATTTAGTTATTTATCCGTATGGGCTATGTATTTTAGCTGTAAATGTAATGTCTGGAAGATATTAGCTCTTGCAATTGCTCTGAAATTCGAGATGAAAGAAAGTTTATACCTGTGTGTGTATTACCTTTAGCAGGGCGCGTGCGTACTCTTTGCATTGTGCGACTCCAGTGCTTACCATATGAGAGATAAAATGACATTTCTCTTGTATATTTAAACCATCGAAATCTTACGTTAAATTGTAATGACAAGGGCGGTCTGGAGCTGTGAGTAGGCGTGGGATTTGTCACATATGGTTTAGGGGCCGACATATCTCTCCCTCAATGCCGTACCGGGAGGCGAGGTCGGTAGCAGAAAGCAGCGAAGGGTCAACTGCGTCCAAAAGCGATCGCACGGGCCGAAATCCCGGGATGACTCGTTTGGTACGACGCTCCAGCGCCACGTCTGGAGGTACTGCATTTTTCTCTCTTGTTCAGACATTCCGTCACCGCATGCGCAAATGTTCTGGCTCTCCCATACCTAGCCTACACAAAAAATTGAGGTACTGTTTTTTTTACAAGGAATTGACATTTCAGTTGATTCTACAGGCATGAAGGTAACGTAAGAACCGTGCGTGTCTGGCCTTCTCCAAACAGAGGTGAGAGATGGTTTCATGCAGACTGAGACGCCTAAAATGCTCTGTTGTAAACATGGCGGTTCACGAGTGAAGTTGTCTCTCTGGCCTTTCTGTGGACGAATTCCAGTACCTACCGATTCAATTTGGGCAAGTTTTGAAAGCTAAAAATTTCAATCGATGCGGTATTTTGCCGGTAGGACTGGGTGACCCGACACTTATAAAAAATCTATGAGATGAGAATCGGGGATCTTCCCTTGTCACGGAATGGCAGAATTACCCAGAATTCTTTTTGGGCATGAACGAGGCAACTTGAGAAGCACGAGAGTGGCCCTCATCAATATGGCTGAAGCGCGGCGCGCCGGGGAAAAAAGTAGTGAGAAGAAGATTTCCAGCCAGATAGTAAGGAATAGCCCTGGTGTGTGCTGTTAACGTAGACTTTTGATTTCTGAACAAGTTTTGCGGCAAAGTAGTGCTTTTTTCGCTGTTATTCTTGTAGCAAAAACTGGCCTTGCGTCAGTTGTTCTTGTCAAAAGAACGGTATAATGTAAATGAGAGAATACGAAGATTTACATTTGCAGATTACGAAAGGCGAACTCTATATGATCTCTATGCAATAAGCGCATTCAAAATGTCTTCATATTAATAGTATAAAACTCTGTTTTTGAAGGATTTTCCTGCTACTACATATGAAAAACAAGCGAGTTTTCTCTCCTTTCTTCTTCTCATGATCGATGTTCGCGGAAATTACATTCTCTCTCAATAAACCTAGAACAACCAGTTATGGTCTTAATACTCTTTCTTACTTCAGTATCAGCTAAGTTATAGATGCGTTACCTGATTTTACCCGTACTGACTGAGTTAACAGGTTTTAAAAGGGGAATCCAGGCCGCATTTTGTAGAGTATAGCTGCTTTTTAAAACATTGCTCTTTCTTTAAATATTTCATATTTAGTTATTTATCCGTATGGGCTATGTATTTTAGCTGTAAATGTAATGTCTGGAAGATATTAGCTCTTGCAATTGCTCTGAAATTCGAGATGAAAGAAAGTTTATACCTGTGTGTGTATTACCTTTAGCAGGGCGCGTGCGTACTCTTTGCATTGTGCGACTCCAGTGCTTACCATATGAGAGATAAAATGACATTTCTCTTGTATATTTAAACCATCGAAATCTTACGTTAAATTGTAATGACAAGGGCGGTCTGGAGCTGTGAGTAGGCGTGGGATTTGTCACATATGGTTTAGGGGCCGACATATCTCTCCCTCAATGCCGTACCGGGAGGCGAGGTCGGTAGCAGAAAGCAGCGAAGGGTCAACTGCGTCCAAAAGCGATCGCACGGGCCGAAATCCCGGGATGACTCGTTTGGTACGACGCTCCAGCGCCACGTCTGGAGGTACTGCATTTTTCTCTCTTGTTCAGACATTCCGTCACCGCATGCGCAAATGTTCTGGCTCTCCCATACCTAGCCTACACAAAAAATTGAGGTACTGTTTTTTTTACAAGGAATTGACATTTCAGTTGATTCTACAGGCATGAAGGTAACGTAAGAACCGTGCGTGTCTGGCCTTCTCCAAACAGAGGTGAGAGATGGTTTCATGCAGACTGAGACGCCTAAAATGCTCTGTTGTAAACATGGCGGTTCACGAGTGAAGTTGTCTCTCTGGCCTTTCTGTGGACGAATTCCAGTACCTACCGATTCAATTTGGGCAAGTTTTGAAAGCTAAAAATTTCAATCGATGCGGTATTTTGCCGGTAGGACTGGGTGACCCGACACTTATAAAAAATCTATGAGATGAGAATCGGGGATCTTCCCTTGTCACGGAATGGCAGAATTACCCAGAATTCTTTTTGGGCATGAACGAGGCAACTTGAGAAGCACGAGAGTGGCCCTCATCAATATGGCTGAAGCGCGGCGCGCCGGGGAAAAAAGTAGTGAGAAGAAGATTTCCAGCCAGATAGTAAGGAATAGCCCTGGTGTGTGCTGTTAACGTAGACTTTTGATTTCTGAACAAGTTTTGCGGCAAAGTAGTGCTTTTTTCGCTGTTATTCTTGTAGCAAAAACTGGCCTTGCGTCAGTTGTTCTTGTCAAAAGAACGGTATAATGTAAATGAGAGAATACGAAGATTTACATTTGCAGATTACGAAAGGCGAACTCTATATGATCTCTATGCAATAAGCGCATTCAAAATGTCTTCATATTAATAGTATAAAACTCTGTTTTTGAAGGATTTTCCTGCTACTACATATGAAAAACAAGCGAGTTTTCTCTCCTTTCTTCTTCTCATGATCGATGTTCGCGGAAATTACATTCTCTCTCAATAAACCTAGAACAACCAGTTATGGTCTTAATACTCTTTCTTACTTCAGTATCAGCTAAGTTATAGATGCGTTACCTGATTTTACCCGTACTGACTGAGTTAACAGGTTTTAAAAGGGGAATCCAGGCCGCATTTTGTAGAGTATAGCTGCTTTTTAAAACATTGCTCTTTCTTTAAATATTTCATATTTAGTTATTTATCCGTATGGGCTATGTATTTTAGCTGTAAATGTAATGTCTGGAAGATATTAGCTCTTGCAATTGCTCTGAAATTCGAGATGAAAGAAAGTTTATACCTGTGTGTGTATTACCTTTAGCAGGGCGCGTGCGTACTCTTTGCATTGTGCGACTCCAGTGCTTACCATATGAGAGATAAAATGACATTTCTCTTGTATATTTAAACCATCGAAATCTTACGTTAAATTGTAATGACAAGGGCGGTCTGGAGCTGTGAGTAGGCGTGGGATTTGTCACATATGGTTTAGGGGCCGACATATCTCTCCCTCAATGCCGTACCGGGAGGCGAGGTCGGTAGCAGAAAGCAGCGAAGGGTCAACTGCGTCCAAAAGCGATCGCACGGGCCGAAATCCCGGGATGACTCGTTTGGTACGACGCTCCAGCGCCACGTCTGGAGGTACTGCATTTTTCTCTCTTGTTCAGACATTCCGTCACCGCATGCGCAAATGTTCTGGCTCTCCCATACCTAGCCTACACAAAAAATTGAGGTACTGTTTTTTTTACAAGGAATTGACATTTCAGTTGATTCTACAGGCATGAAGGTAACGTAAGAACCGTGCGTGTCTGGCCTTCTCCAAACAGAGGTGAGAGATGGTTTCATGCAGACTGAGACGCCTAAAATGCTCTGTTGTAAACATGGCGGTTCACGAGTGAAGTTGTCTCTCTGGCCTTTCTGTGGACGAATTCCAGTACCTACCGATTCAATTTGGGCAAGTTTTGAAAGCTAAAAATTTCAATCGATGCGGTATTTTGCCGGTAGGACTGGGTGACCCGACACTTATAAAAAATCTATGAGATGAGAATCGGGGATCTTCCCTTGTCACGGAATGGCAGAATTACCCAGAATTCTTTTTGGGCATGAACGAGGCAACTTGAGAAGCACGAGAGTGGCCCTCATCAATATGGCTGAAGCGCGGCGCGCCGGGGAAAAAAGTAGTGAGAAGAAGATTTCCAGCCAGATAGTAAGGAATAGCCCTGGTGTGTGCTGTTAACGTAGACTTTTGATTTCTGAACAAGTTTTGCGGCAAAGTAGTGCTTTTTTCGCTGTTATTCTTGTAGCAAAAACTGGCCTTGCGTCAGTTGTTCTTGTCAAAAGAACGGTATAATGTAAATGAGAGAATACGAAGATTTACATTTGCAGATTACGAAAGGCGAACTCTATATGATCTCTATGCAATAAGCGCATTCAAAATGTCTTCATATTAATAGTATAAAACTCTGTTTTTGAAGGATTTTCCTGCTACTACATATGAAAAACAAGCGAGTTTTCTCTCCTTTCTTCTTCTCATGATCGATGTTCGCGGAAATTACATTCTCTCTCAATAAACCTAGAACAACCAGTTATGGTCTTAATACTCTTTCTTACTTCAGTATCAGCTAAGTTATAGATGCGTTACCTGATTTTACCCGTACTGACTGAGTTAACAGGTTTTAAAAGGGGAATCCAGGCCGCATTTTGTAGAGTATAGCTGCTTTTTAAAACATTGCTCTTTCTTTAAATATTTCATATTTAGTTATTTATCCGTATGGGCTATGTATTTTAGCTGTAAATGTAATGTCTGGAAGATATTAGCTCTTGCAATTGCTCTGAAATTCGAGATGAAAGAAAGTTTATACCTGTGTGTGTATTACCTTTAGCAGGGCGCGTGCGTACTCTTTGCATTGTGCGACTCCAGTGCTTACCATATGAGAGATAAAATGACATTTCTCTTGTATATTTAAACCATCGAAATCTTACGTTAAATTGTAATGACAAGGGCGGTCTGGAGCTGTGAGTAGGCGTGGGATTTGTCACATATGGTTTAGGGGCCGACATATCTCTCCCTCAATGCCGTACCGGGAGGCGAGGTCGGTAGCAGAAAGCAGCGAAGGGTCAACTGCGTCCAAAAGCGATCGCACGGGCCGAAATCCCGGGATGACTCGTTTGGTACGACGCTCCAGCGCCACGTCTGGAGGTACTGCATTTTTCTCTCTTGTTCAGACATTCCGTCACCGCATGCGCAAATGTTCTGGCTCTCCCATACCTAGCCTACACAAAAAATTGAGGTACTGTTTTTTTTACAAGGAATTGACATTTCAGTTGATTCTACAGGCATGAAGGTAACGTAAGAACCGTGCGTGTCTGGCCTTCTCCAAACAGAGGTGAGAGATGGTTTCATGCAGACTGAGACGCCTAAAATGCTCTGTTGTAAACATGGCGGTTCACGAGTGAAGTTGTCTCTCTGGCCTTTCTGTGGACGAATTCCAGTACCTACCGATTCAATTTGGGCAAGTTTTGAAAGCTAAAAATTTCAATCGATGCGGTATTTTGCCGGTAGGACTGGGTGACCCGACACTTATAAAAAATCTATGAGATGAGAATCGGGGATCTTCCCTTGTCACGGAATGGCAGAATTACCCAGAATTCTTTTTGGGCATGAACGAGGCAACTTGAGAAGCACGAGAGTGGCCCTCATCAATATGGCTGAAGCGCGGCGCGCCGGGGAAAAAAGTAGTGAGAAGAAGATTTCCAGCCAGATAGTAAGGAATAGCCCTGGTGTGTGCTGTTAACGTAGACTTTTGATTTCTGAACAAGTTTTGCGGCAAAGTAGTGCTTTTTTCGCTGTTATTCTTGTAGCAAAAACTGGCCTTGCGTCAGTTGTTCTTGTCAAAAGAACGGTATAATGTAAATGAGAGAATACGAAGATTTACATTTGCAGATTACGAAAGGCGAACTCTATATGATCTCTATGCAATAAGCGCATTCAAAATGTCTTCATATTAATAGTATAAAACTCTGTTTTTGAAGGATTTTCCTGCTACTACATATGAAAAACAAGCGAGTTTTCTCTCCTTTCTTCTTCTCATGATCGATGTTCGCGGAAATTACATTCTCTCTCAATAAACCTAGAACAACCAGTTATGGTCTTAATACTCTTTCTTACTTCAGTATCAGCTAAGTTATAGATGCGTTACCTGATTTTACCCGTACTGACTGAGTTAACAGGTTTTAAAAGGGGAATCCAGGCCGCATTTTGTAGAGTATAGCTGCTTTTTAAAACATTGCTCTTTCTTTAAATATTTCATATTTAGTTATTTATCCGTATGGGCTATGTATTTTAGCTGTAAATGTAATGTCTGGAAGATATTAGCTCTTGCAATTGCTCTGAAATTCGAGATGAAAGAAAGTTTATACCTGTGTGTGTATTACCTTTAGCAGGGCGCGTGCGTACTCTTTGCATTGTGCGACTCCAGTGCTTACCATATGAGAGATAAAATGACATTTCTCTTGTATATTTAAACCATCGAAATCTTACGTTAAATTGTAATGACAAGGGCGGTCTGGAGCTGTGAGTAGGCGTGGGATTTGTCACATATGGTTTAGGGGCCGACATATCTCTCCCTCAATGCCGTACCGGGAGGCGAGGTCGGTAGCAGAAAGCAGCGAAGGGTCAACTGCGTCCAAAAGCGATCGCACGGGCCGAAATCCCGGGATGACTCGTTTGGTACGACGCTCCAGCGCCACGTCTGGAGGTACTGCATTTTTCTCTCTTGTTCAGACATTCCGTCACCGCATGCGCAAATGTTCTGGCTCTCCCATACCTAGCCTACACAAAAAATTGAGGTACTGTTTTTTTTACAAGGAATTGACATTTCAGTTGATTCTACAGGCATGAAGGTAACGTAAGAACCGTGCGTGTCTGGCCTTCTCCAAACAGAGGTGAGAGATGGTTTCATGCAGACTGAGACGCCTAAAATGCTCTGTTGTAAACATGGCGGTTCACGAGTGAAGTTGTCTCTCTGGCCTTTCTGTGGACGAATTCCAGTACCTACCGATTCAATTTGGGCAAGTTTTGAAAGCTAAAAATTTCAATCGATGCGGTATTTTGCCGGTAGGACTGGGTGACCCGACACTTATAAAAAATCTATGAGATGAGAATCGGGGATCTTCCCTTGTCACGGAATGGCAGAATTACCCAGAATTCTTTTTGGGCATGAACGAGGCAACTTGAGAAGCACGAGAGTGGCCCTCAGCAATATGGCTGAAGCGCGGCGCGCCGGGGAAAAAAGTAGTGAGAAGAAGATTTCCAGCCAGATAGTAAGGAATAGCCCTGGTGTGTGCTGTTAACGTAGACTTTTGATTTCTGAACAAGTTTTGCGGCAAAGTAGTGCTTTTTTCGCTGTTATTCTTGTAGCAAAAACTGGCCTTGCGTCAGTTGTTCTTGTCAAAAGAACGGTATAATGTAAATGAGAGAATACGAAGATTTACATTTGCAGATTACGAAAGGCGAACTCTATATGATCTCTATGCAATAAGCGCATTCAAAATGTCTTCATATTAATAGTATAAAACTCTGTTTTTGAAGGATTTTCCTGCTACTACATATGAAAAACAAGCGAGTTTTCTCTCCTTTCTTCTTCTCATGATCGATGTTCGCGGAAATTACATTCTCTCTCAATAAACCTAGAACAACCAGTTATGGTCTTAATACTCTTTCTTACTTCAGTATCAGCTAAGTTATAGATGCGTTACCTGATTTTACCCGTACTGACTGAGTTAACAGGTTTTAAAAGGGGAATCCAGGCCGCATTTTGTAGAGTATAGCTGCTTTTTAAAACATTGCTCTTTCTTTAAATATTTCATATTTAGTTATTTATCCGTATGGGCTATGTATTTTAGCTGTAAATGTAATGTCTGGAAGATATTAGCTCTTGCAATTGCTCTGAAATTCGAGATGAAAGAAAGTTTATACCTGTGTGTGTATTACCTTTAGCAGGGCGCGTGCGTACTCTTTGCATTGTGCGACTCCAGTGCTTACCATATGAGAGATAAAATGACATTTCTCTTGTATATTTAAACCATCGAAATCTTACGTTAAATTGTAATGACAAGGGCGGTCTGGAGCTGTGAGTAGGCGTGGGATTTGTCACATATGGTTTAGGGGCCGACATATCTCTCCCTCAATGCCGTACCGGGAGGCGAGGTCGGTAGCAGAAAGCAGCGAAGGGTCAACTGCGTCCAAAAGCGATCGCACGGGCCGAAATCCCGGGATGACTCGTTTGGTACGACGCTCCAGCGCCACGTCTGGAGGTACTGCATTTTTCTCTCTTGTTCAGACATTCCGTCACCGCATGCGCAAATGTTCTGGCTCTCCCATACCTAGCCTACACAAAAAATTGAGGTACTGTTTTTTTTACAAGGAATTGACATTTCAGTTGATTCTACAGGCATGAAGGTAACGTAAGAACCGTGCGTGTCTGGCCTTCTCCAAACAGAGGTGAGAGATGGTTTCATGCAGACTGAGACGCCTAAAATGCTCTGTTGTAAACATGGCGGTTCACGAGTGAAGTTGTCTCTCTGGCCTTTCTGTGGACGAATTCCAGTACCTACCGATTCAATTTGGGCAAGTTTTGAAAGCTAAAAATTTCAATCGATGCGGTATTTTGCCGGTAGGACTGGGTGACCCGACACTTATAAAAAATCTATGAGATGAGAATCGGGGATCTTCCCTTGTCACGGAATGGCAGAATTACCCAGAATTCTTTTTGGGCATGAACGAGGCAACTTGAGAAGCACGAGAGTGGCCCTCATCAATATGGCTGAAGCGCGGCGCGCCGGGGAAAAAAGTAGTGAGAAGAAGATTTCCAGCCAGATAGTAAGGAATAGCCCTGGTGTGTGCTGTTAACGTAGACTTTTGATTTCTGAACAAGTTTTGCGGCAAAGTAGTGCTTTTTTCGCTGTTATTCTTGTAGCAAAAACTGGCCTTGCGTCAGTTGTTCTTGTCAAAAGAACGGTATAATGTAAATGAGAGAATACGAAGATTTACATTTGCAGATTACGAAAGGCGAACTCTATATGATCTCTATGCAATAAGCGCATTCAAAATGTCTTCATATTAATAGTATAAAACTCTGTTTTTGAAGGATTTTCCTGCTACTACATATGAAAAACAAGCGAGTTTTCTCTCCTTTCTTCTTCTCATGATCGATGTTCGCGGAAATTACATTCTCTCTCAATAAACCTAGAACAACCAGTTATGGTCTTAATACTCTTTCTTACTTCAGTATCAGCTAAGTTATAGATGCGTTACCTGATTTTACCCGTACTGACTGAGTTAACAGGTTTTAAAAGGGGAATCCAGGCCGCATTTTGTAGAGTATAGCTGCTTTTTAAAACATTGCTCTTTCTTTAAATATTTCATATTTAGTTATTTATCCGTATGGGCTATGTATTTTAGCTGTAAATGTAATGTCTGGAAGATATTAGCTCTTGCAATTGCTCTGAAATTCGAGATGAAAGAAAGTTTATACCTGTGTGTGTATTACCTTTAGCAGGGCGCGTGCGTACTCTTTGCATTGTGCGACTCCAGTGCTTACCATATGAGAGATAAAATGACATTTCTCTTGTATATTTAAACCATCGAAATCTTACGTTAAATTGTAATGACAAGGGCGGTCTGGAGCTGTGAGTAGGCGTGGGATTTGTCACATATGGTTTAGGGGCCGACATATCTCTCCCTCAATGCCGTACCGGGAGGCGAGGTCGGTAGCAGAAAGCAGCGAAGGGTCAACTGCGTCCAAAAGCGATCGCACGGGCCGAAATCCCGGGATGACTCGTTTGGTACGACGCTCCAGCGCCACGTCTGGAGGTACTGCATTTTTCTCTCTTGTTCAGACATTCCGTCACCGCATGCGCAAATGTTCTGGCTCTCCCATACCTAGCCTACACAAAAAATTGAGGTACTGTTTTTTTTACAAGGAATTGACATTTCAGTTGATTCTACAGGCATGAAGGTAACGTAAGAACCGTGCGTGTCTGGCCTTCTCCAAACAGAGGTGAGAGATGGTTTCATGCAGACTGAGACGCCTAAAATGCTCTGTTGTAAACATGGCGGTTCACGAGTGAAGTTGTCTCTCTGGCCTTTCTGTGGACGAATTCCAGTACCTACCGATTCAATTTGGGCAAGTTTTGAAAGCTAAAAATTTCAATCGATGCGGTATTTTGCCGGTAGGACTGGGTGACCCGACACTTATAAAAAATCTATGAGATGAGAATCGGGGATCTTCCCTTGTCACGGAATGGCAGAATTACCCAGAATTCTTTTTGGGCATGAACGAGGCAACTTGAGAAGCACGAGAGTGGCCCTCATCAATATGGCTGAAGCGCGGCGCGCCGGGGAAAAAAGTAGTGAGAAGAAGATTTCCAGCCAGATAGTAAGGAATAGCCCTGGTGTGTGCTGTTAACGTAGACTTTTGATTTCTGAACAAGTTTTGCGGCAAAGTAGTGCTTTTTTCGCTGTTATTCTTGTAGCAAAAACTGGCCTTGCGTCAGTTGTTCTTGTCAAAAGAACGGTATAATGTAAATGAGAGAATACGAAGATTTACATTTGCAGATTACGAAAGGCGAACTCTATATGATCTCTATGCAATAAGCGCATTCAAAATGTCTTCATATTAATAGTATAAAACTCTGTTTTTGAAGGATTTTCCTGCTACTACATATGAAAAACAAGCGAGTTTTCTCTCCTTTCTTCTTCTCATGATCGATGTTCGCGGAAATTACATTCTCTCTCAATAAACCTAGAACAACCAGTTATGGTCTTAATACTCTTTCTTACTTCAGTATCAGCTAAGTTATAGATGCGTTACCTGATTTTACCCGTACTGACTGAGTTAACAGGTTTTAAAAGGGGAATCCAGGCCGCATTTTGTAGAGTATAGCTGCTTTTTAAAACATTGCTCTTTCTTTAAATATTTCATATTTAGTTATTTATCCGTATGGGCTATGTATTTTAGCTGTAAATGTAATGTCTGGAAGATATTAGCTCTTGCAATTGCTCTGAAATTCGAGATGAAAGAAAGTTTATACCTGTGTGTGTATTACCTTTAGCAGGGCGCGTGCGTACTCTTTGCATTGTGCGACTCCAGTGCTTACCATATGAGAGATAAAATGACATTTCTCTTGTATATTTAAACCATCGAAATCTTACGTTAAATTGTAATGACAAGGGCGGTCTGGAGCTGTGAGTAGGCGTGGGATTTGTCACATATGGTTTAGGGGCCGACATATCTCTCCCTCAATGCCGTACCGGGAGGCGAGGTCGGTAGCAGAAAGCAGCGAAGGGTCAACTGCGTCCAAAAGCGATCGCACGGGCCGAAATCCCGGGATGACTCGTTTGGTACGACGCTCCAGCGCCACGTCTGGAGGTACTGCATTTTTCTCTCTTGTTCAGACATTCCGTCACCGCATGCGCAAATGTTCTGGCTCTCCCATACCTAGCCTACACAAAAAATTGAGGTACTGTTTTTTTTACAAGGAATTGACATTTCAGTTGATTCTACAGGCATGAAGGTAACGTAAGAACCGTGCGTGTCTGGCCTTCTCCAAACAGAGGTGAGAGATGGTTTCATGCAGACTGAGACGCCTAAAATGCTCTGTTGTAAACATGGCGGTTCACGAGTGAAGTTGTCTCTCTGGCCTTTCTGTGGACGAATTCCAGTACCTACCGATTCAATTTGGGCAAGTTTTGAAAGCTAAAAATTTCAATCGATGCGGTATTTTGCCGGTAGGACTGGGTGACCCGACACTTATAAAAAATCTATGAGATGAGAATCGGGGATCTTCCCTTGTCACGGAATGGCAGAATTACCCAGAATTCTTTTTGGGCATGAACGAGGCAACTTGAGAAGCACGAGAGTGGCCCTCATCAATATGGCTGAAGCGCGGCGCGCCGGGGAAAAAAGTAGTGAGAAGAAGATTTCCAGCCAGATAGTAAGGAATAGCCCTGGTGTGTGCTGTTAACGTAGACTTTTGATTTCTGAACAAGTTTTGCGGCAAAGTAGTGCTTTTTTCGCTGTTATTCTTGTAGCAAAAACTGGCCTTGCGTCAGTTGTTCTTGTCAAAAGAACGGTATAATGTAAATGAGAGAATACGAAGATTTACATTTGCAGATTACGAAAGGCGAACTCTATATGATCTCTATGCAATAAGCGCATTCAAAATGTCTTCATATTAATAGTATAAAACTCTGTTTTTGAAGGATTTTCCTGCTACTACATATGAAAAACAAGCGAGTTTTCTCTCCTTTCTTCTTCTCATGATCGATGTTCGCGGAAATTACATTCTCTCTCAATAAACCTAGAACAACCAGTTATGGTCTTAATACTCTTTCTTACTTCAGTATCAGCTAAGTTATAGATGCGTTACCTGATTTTACCCGTACTGACTGAGTTAACAGGTTTTAAAAGGGGAATCCAGGCCGCATTTTGTAGAGTATAGCTGCTTTTTAAAACATTGCTCTTTCTTTAAATATTTCATATTTAGTTATTTATCCGTATGGGCTATGTATTTTAGCTGTAAATGTAATGTCTGGAAGATATTAGCTCTTGCAATTGCTCTGAAATTCGAGATGAAAGAAAGTTTATACCTGTGTGTGTATTACCTTTAGCAGGGCGCGTGCGTACTCTTTGCATTGTGCGACTCCAGTGCTTACCATATGAGAGATAAAATGACATTTCTCTTGTATATTTAAACCATCGAAATCTTACGTTAAATTGTAATGACAAGGGCGGTCTGGAGCTGTGAGTAGGCGTGGGATTTGTCACATATGGTTTAGGGGCCGACATATCTCTCCCTCAATGCCGTACCGGGAGGCGAGGTCGGTAGCAGAAAGCAGCGAAGGGTCAACTGCGTCCAAAAGCGATCGCACGGGCCGAAATCCCGGGATGACTCGTTTGGTACGACGCTCCAGCGCCACGTCTGGAGGTACTGCATTTTTCTCTCTTGTTCAGACATTCCGTCACCGCATGCGCAAATGTTCTGGCTCTCCCATACCTAGCCTACACAAAAAATTGAGGTACTGTTTTTTTTACAAGGAATTGACATTTCAGTTGATTCTACAGGCATGAAGGTAACGTAAGAACCGTGCGTGTCTGGCCTTCTCCAAACAGAGGTGAGAGATGGTTTCATGCAGACTGAGACGCCTAAAATGCTCTGTTGTAAACATGGCGGTTCACGAGTGAAGTTGTCTCTCTGGCCTTTCTGTGGACGAATTCCAGTACCTACCGATTCAATTTGGGCAAGTTTTGAAAGCTAAAAATTTCAATCGATGCGGTATTTTGCCGGTAGGACTGGGTGACCCGACACTTATAAAAAATCTATGAGATGAGAATCGGGGATCTTCCCTTGTCACGGAATGGCAGAATTACCCAGAATTCTTTTTGGGCATGAACGAGGCAACTTGAGAAGCACGAGAGTGGCCCTCATCAATATGGCTGAAGCGCGGCGCGCCGGGGAAAAAAGTAGTGAGAAGAAGATTTCCAGCCAGATAGTAAGGAATAGCCCTGGTGTGTGCTGTTAACGTAGACTTTTGATTTCTGAACAAGTTTTGCGGCAAAGTAGTGCTTTTTTCGCTGTTATTCTTGTAGCAAAAACTGGCCTTGCGTCAGTTGTTCTTGTCAAAAGAACGGTATAATGTAAATGAGAGAATACGAAGATTTACATTTGCAGATTACGAAAGGCGAACTCTATATGATCTCTATGCAATAAGCGCATTCAAAATGTCTTCATATTAATAGTATAAAACTCTGTTTTTGAAGGATTTTCCTGCTACTACATATGAAAAACAAGCGAGTTTTCTCTCCTTTCTTCTTCTCATGATCGATGTTCGCGGAAATTACATTCTCTCTCAATAAACCTAGAACAACCAGTTATGGTCTTAATACTCTTTCTTACTTCAGTATCAGCTAAGTTATAGATGCGTTACCTGATTTTACCCGTACTGACTGAGTTAACAG
Source organism: Montipora capitata (assembly GCA_949126865.1). NCBI lineage: Eukaryota > Metazoa > Cnidaria > Anthozoa > Scleractinia > Acroporidae > Montipora > Montipora capitata. The sequence goes on along the minus strand of OX421448.1, from coordinate 30,529,374 downwards.
GTTTTAAAAGGGGAATCCAGGCCGCATTTTGTAGAGTATAGCTGCTTTTTAAAACATTGCTCTTTCTTTAAATATTTCATATTTAGTTATTTATCCGTATGGGCTATGTATTTTAGCTGTAAATGTAATGTCTGGAAGATATTAGCTCTTGCAATTGCTCTGAAATTCGAGATGAAAGAAAGTTTATACCTGTGTGTGTATTACCTTTAGCAGGGCGCGTGCGTACTCTTTGCATTGTGCGACTCCAGTGCTTACCATATGAGAGATAAAATGACATTTCTCTTGTATATTTAAACCATCGAAATCTTACGTTAAATTGTAATGACAAGGGCGGTCTGGAGCTGTGAGTAGGCGTGGGATTTGTCACATATGGTTTAGGGGCCGACATATCTCTCCCTCAATGCCGTACCGGGAGGCGAGGTCGGTAGCAGAAAGCAGCGAAGGGTCAACTGCGTCCAAAAGCGATCGCACGGGCCGAAATCCCGGGATGACTCGTTTGGTACGACGCTCCAGCGCCACGTCTGGAGGTACTGCATTTTTCTCTCTTGTTCAGACATTCCGTCACCGCATGCGCAAATGTTCTGGCTCTCCCATACCTAGCCTACACAAAAAATTGAGGTACTGTTTTTTTTACAAGGAATTGACATTTCAGTTGATTCTACAGGCATGAAGGTAACGTAAGAACCGTGCGTGTCTGGCCTTCTCCAAACAGAGGTGAGAGATGGTTTCATGCAGACTGAGACGCCTAAAATGCTCTGTTGTAAACATGGCGGTTCACGAGTGAAGTTGTCTCTCTGGCCTTTCTGTGGACGAATTCCAGTACCTACCGATTCAATTTGGGCAAGTTTTGAAAGCTAAAAATTTCAATCGATGCGGTATTTTGCCGGTAGGACTGGGTGACCCGACACTTATAAAAAATCTATGAGATGAGAATCGGGGATCTTCCCTTGTCACGGAATGGCAGAATTACCCAGAATTCTTTTTGGGCATGAACGAGGCAACTTGAGAAGCACGAGAGTGGCCCTCATCAATATGGCTGAAGCGCGGCGCGCCGGGGAAAAAAGTAGTGAGAAGAAGATTTCCAGCCAGATAGTAAGGAATAGCCCTGGTGTGTGCTGTTAACGTAGACTTTTGATTTCTGAACAAGTTTTGCGGCAAAGTAGTGCTTTTTTCGCTGTTATTCTTGTAGCAAAAACTGGCCTTGCGTCAGTTGTTCTTGTCAAAAGAACGGTATAATGTAAATGAGAGAATACGAAGATTTACATTTGCAGATTACGAAAGGCGAACTCTATATGATCTCTATGCAATAAGCGCATTCAAAATGTCTTCATATTAATAGTATAAAACTCTGTTTTTGAAGGATTTTCCTGCTACTACATATGAAAAACAAGCGAGTTTTCTCTCCTTTCTTCTTCTCATGATCGATGTTCGCGGAAATTACATTCTCTCTCAATAAACCTAGAACAACCAGTTATGGTCTTAATACTCTTTCTTACTTCAGTATCAGCTAAGTTATAGATGCGTTACCTGATTTTACCCGTACTGACTGAGTTAACAGGTTTTAAAAGGGGAATCCAGGCCGCATTTTGTAGAGTATAGCTGCTTTTTAAAACATTGCTCTTTCTTTAAATATTTCATATTTAGTTATTTATCCGTATGGGCTATGTATTTTAGCTGTAAATGTAATGTCTGGAAGATATTAGCTCTTGCAATTGCTCTGAAATTCGAGATGAAAGAAAGTTTATACCTGTGTGTGTATTACCTTTAGCAGGGCGCGTGCGTACTCTTTGCATTGTGCGACTCCAGTGCTTACCATATGAGAGATAAAATGACATTTCTCTTGTATATTTAAACCATCGAAATCTTACGTTAAATTGTAATGACAAGGGCGGTCTGGAGCTGTGAGTAGGCGTGGGATTTGTCACATATGGTTTAGGGGCCGACATATCTCTCCCTCAATGCCGTACCGGGAGGCGAGGTCGGTAGCAGAAAGCAGCGAAGGGTCAACTGCGTCCAAAAGCGATCGCACGGGCCGAAATCCCGGGATGACTCGTTTGGTACGACGCTCCAGCGCCACGTCTGGAGGTACTGCATTTTTCTCTCTTGTTCAGACATTCCGTCACCGCATGCGCAAATGTTCTGGCTCTCCCATACCTAGCCTACACAAAAAATTGAGGTACTGTTTTTTTTACAAGGAATTGACATTTCAGTTGATTCTACAGGCATGAAGGTAACGTAAGAACCGTGCGTGTCTGGCCTTCTCCAAACAGAGGTGAGAGATGGTTTCATGCAGACTGAGACGCCTAAAATGCTCTGTTGTAAACATGGCGGTTCACGAGTGAAGTTGTCTCTCTGGCCTTTCTGTGGACGAATTCCAGTACCTACCGATTCAATTTGGGCAAGTTTTGAAAGCTAAAAATTTCAATCGATGCGGTATTTTGCCGGTAGGACTGGGTGACCCGACACTTATAAAAAATCTATGAGATGAGAATCGGGGATCTTTCCTTGTCATGGAATGACAGAATTACCCAGAATTCTTTTTGGGCATGAACGAGGCAACTTGAGAAGCAGGAGAGTCAGCGGATAAGTCACTTTTTTAATATTTGTGATAGCATTCTCGAGCGCAATTTTAACATCGTGTTAGGCAAAAGCTTAGAAATTCAACCTGGCTTTATCACAAGTCGAAAACCCTATCAAACTGAAAATTTGTGAAAAGACAAGTCTTAGCTGTTCTAATAACTAACTAAACTAAAATCTCAAAAGGATTGATAATTCCTTATTTTTTAGTTTTGATGACGTCACGTGAAAACCAAGAATACTGGAAGGCTGGTTGTACAGCTGTGAGGAGATATATCTTTTTGATTTACCATCAAAACATGCTTGGTTAATATGAGAAAGAACACCAAAAAGTGATTCTTGATCTTGCGGGAGCAAGCGAGAAATCCCGAGCGGGCAGTTCACTTACATCTTGCCCGCTAGGGCAACCAATCACAGCGCGGCATTTGATTCATCTTGCCCGATCACTTTAGTTTTGATCACGTGGGCTGGGTGTCAAGATGGCCGCAATGGGAAACTCCGTGTTTGCAAGGATTATTCGGCGAGATCTGCCAGCTACATTTCTGCACGAAGATGACCAGGTATGACAATTGTTTCTGCAGCTTAACTAACTTTCTTAAGACAAAACGTTGTTTTGGAATCTGATTGAAAGTTTGAATAACCTGCAGTGCATTGCCATTGAAGACATCAACCCGCAAGCGCCAGTTCACTTCTTGGTGATTCCTAAGAAGGAGATTCGAACGATGAAGGAAACGACAGATGACGATGAGCAAGTAAGTGCACACCACTTTTAATAACCACTTTGTAGCTACTATGTCTCCTCCAAAAGACTCAAAAACTGAGAAACACGAAAGTCTGGTCACGCAATCTTTCCGCTAATTCGTCGACGAGATTGCGTGATACGCACAAACTTCCATTTTTCTCAACTGCACCTTGGAGATGGACGGAATAGACCAGTTCGGCTAACTCAGTGTTAGTCAGTGTCTCGGGTTTAAGATTCTTTGTGTATTGCATTTGCATTATAAGGTAGCGATGTGAAAACACTTGGACCCAAGTGGGTAGGGGTACTTGGGTCAATTTTTGCTGGGAATGTGCCACTGGCCTTTCAGACCCCCTATACAGAGTTCCCCACAGAATTACTGAAATGGGGTCGCAAATTGTCCGGATTCTGGGGGTAAGAAAAATCTGGTCAGTGGGATTTAAAAATGGAAAGATTCGCGGTAAAAAAAGAAAGAACTGTAGCACTGTTGATTTAATACTTACTCGTCGCATTACAATGTTTTGAAATTACAATCATTTTAAAATACTTAATGTAAGATTTCTGCATAAACAGAAAGGGACTAAGCTGGGGTTGCTAAAATTACATTAACCCAAAAGTGACTAAGATGGGGTCTACAATTGGCCATAAAATAGACTCTAAAGGGGTATAGTCAATTCAGTCATGAAAATGAGACCCCATCCAGTGGCACATTACCATTAGCCCACTAATAGGCTCTCTTTTACAAAAAGGGTGTGGTTTGTGAATGCTCAGGGCCAAAATAGGAAACAAAAACATAAAACAAAGAAACTTGTCGAGTTTCATAACCATCTCCATTTTATTAACTATAAACATCAACTTGCTATGCAAAACATTTTTTGTTTACTGTCTGCAAGTGCTGCAATCAGTATGTTTGACTTGAGAATCTCATATTAAAATTTAGTTCTCCTCATATCCTTGAACTACCATCTTTTCTTTTGTTAGCTTCTTGGTCGCTGTATGATTGTTGCCAAAAAGGTTGCAGCACAGAAGGGTCTTGATGAAAATGGCTACCGCGTTGTTATCAATACTGGACCGCACGGCTGCCAATCAGTTTATCACATTCATCTCCATGCCATGGGAGGACGGCAGATGAAGCTTTCTCTTGGATGATTTGGCAATGCTATTTGAATAAGAGCTAAGATACCGTCCACATTAAGAGCTTTATGGAAGGCTCAACAACAGAATTAATTATGCCTGTGTATAATATCTTTTGTACCATGTTGTCCTGTAAGGCCTAGGGATGGAGGAACACAAGGACTAGGTTGGGTGCCTATTTGCGTTACCCATCAAAACTCAATGAGGTGCTACACTTATTTGAGGGTTTATAAGTGGGCTGGGAGTTGTACTTCAGAAGTAGATGTAAGTCCTGTAAGGAGTGGCAGCCATTTACTAAGCCTAACTAAAAACCCTACAAGATTTCTTCTTTTCGCAGTGACTAGCTACAAGTACTCTCTCTCTCTCTCTCTCTCTCTAGTTTAGTTGCTTAACTGTTAATGACACAAATACTCGAGCTTTGTCAGTCGGACCCTGCAACTATGACTATTCCTTATTATTTTAATGGAACCGATGTAAAGTTCAACTTCTTAAATTTATGAAGATTCTAGGTGCTAATTTACATAAGGACCTGTCATATAAAGAACACATATCTGAGCAACTAAAGAAGGCGCACGTGGAGGCCTCTGCACTAAGAAGAATAAAGCCCTTCATTCCATGTGATGTGATGATTAAACTATACAAGTCCTTTATAATACCACATCCA